>CAMZMU010000040.1:30227117-30827117 GCA_947311845.1 Poa pratensis
GGGCGCACCCACCTTTCGACACCGACAAGATTTAGAAGGCCAACGCTGAGCCAAAGTGCAGATTCTTTGCATGGCTAGTGGCACACCGGAAAATCCGCACGGCGGAGAACTTAGCACTCTGAGGATGGCCGCATGACCCCATTTGCAAGCTTTGCCGCATCCACCCTGAGACGGTGCAGCTTTGCCATGAGTGCTCCTTCACCATGGCCGTGAGGGATGAGGTGCTTGCAGCCAAGGAGCTGCCGATCCCTCCTTTGGCATCCACGACGGACCGTGATTTTGACGGATGGTGGCTTCATTACATCAGCAACTTTACAAAGGAAAAGAAGAGAGCGCGGCGAGCGGGATAATCACCTACATTATTTGGGGTGTATGGAAGGAGCGCAACAGGAGGGTTTTCTCAAACACGGCCTTGAACATTGGAGAGGTTGCGCGTTTGGTGAAAGATGAGATTGACACGAGGGCTTACGCCTTCACGGATGACCCTGGAGACCGCGGGTGTAGGTTTTTTGTCGCATTTTTTTCATTTTGGGTCTACATGACCATTCTCCCTCCTCTTTTGAGGATTTCCTGTAAAGGAACTTTGCTTTCTATCTAATCGAATGGCAGTGCGCCTGCTTTAAACCTCAAAAAAAATTGCCAAGCCGAATGGAATTGATCCCTATCACCCGACAATAATGCTACACCTACGGGAATTTTCTTACGGGAAAAGCTTACGTGCTGACGTGGAAGACCAACGTGGAAGCGCCCCTCCCGGAAACGACTCAACGACATCCCCCGTAGTCTTCTCGGTCGCACGTCACATTCTCTCTCCGACTACAGATCGATCGACGGCAAGTTACTCGTACAAATACAGGAGGGCGAACCGAGAACGCTGGCGAGTCGCCGACGTCGGCCATCTTGCTCGTCTCGGTCCAGCCCTCGGGCGTCTGCACTGCGGCGCACTGGCCATGCCGCCGCGGACGAAGCACCCTCCCAAGTTCACCGCGGCTGCTAGTGCATCGTCGCCGTCGTGATTCCTGAAATTTATACGGGAAAACTAAACTGGCTGCTCGCCGCTCGCTCCGTCTCGTAGTCGCAGGACCTTGTCGCGCGCACCGCAGAACTACACAAGATGGAGTGCAGCAAGATCGTCTTCACCAGCGTTAACGCCTCTTCCGGCCGCCGGGCTCGGTCGAATGCAAAGAGGCAGGCGAGTTGCTGCCTTGCTGGTGAGCACGGTCACCGGGCTCACCAAGGAGCTATGTCCGCTCTCTGACAAACAGCGACATTTTTTTCCTTAATTGGCTAGGCCAACGGCAGTTCGGCGGCGCGAGCAGGGTGGTCCTCCCAGCCGGCACGAGCGCCATGTTCATGTTGCCGCGCGTCGCAGCGTAGCGAGCTCCCTTGTGTTGCCCCCGCGCAGTGATTCTGTGGCGCCCCGACGCGACGTCCGGCGCTGTGAGCTGTCCCCTCGCCGGCCAGAAACCTTGATGGCAAGGACCTAGCAGTTCGCGCCGCCGATCAATATGACCCGCTGCCACGTGAAGAAGCTGCGCTGGCTACTCCGGCCCTGGCACGTGGACCTGCTGCTCCTGCTTTGGACCTGGCCGTTGGGGAACTGCCACGTGAAGAAAAAGTAGTGGAGGAGGCTGCAAAGATACTGCTAGGCTCTGCAAGGACCCTGGACCAACCTAATCCTGCGCTTGGTTGTAGCGTAAAAAGCAGTCAAGGGATCAGACAGCCGTCAGTGCTGAGGCGTGTGGAGGCCAAGCCGTGGACGATTTTCAAATTTCGAAACTCCAGTCTCACCTTGGCGCGCTCGGTGGCGGGTGGGTGGATTTTGATGCTAGGTCGCCATGTGGAGGAGACGAGCTGCTGCTCGCTTCAGCGGGGCTGTTGTCCCCTGTCAGTTTTGGGTCCCTCTCGCCTGTCACGCCCGAGTCAAAGTTTGGGCGCGAGAGCTCACCTATCTCAGTGCTTGACTACTTCTCTGTCTCGCTCACCGAGGACAACACGCAGGATGGGCCGGGCCAGCAAGTTGCGGCGGCCGTGGATGGGCCGGCTGAGGTCGTAGCCCAGGACTTGGACCAGTTCAGAAAGAGTTGCACCAAGCCGGTGGTGGCAATTCTGAACAGGCCGGCAAGGCGTAGCAGGACTAAGAGGATCTACAGTGGACCAGTGAGACGCAGTGCCAGGCACCGTGGAAAGTTTGCTGCGGGGACGCCAGTGAAGCGCCAACAGCGTGAGCTGATCACGCGTCTGCAGATCGCGAGAGAAGGCGAGACCATCGGGGACGAGGCGCTGAACGTGTACCTGGATCTCTTTCGTCAGCCGTTGCCGCAGAAACACATTGATGTGATCTTAGGTCTGTTTGGGTGGCTCCCTGACGTGTTGCCGACGTCCGAGGATTTACCGGTGGAGTGCCTTATTTAGGCGTGTGTATCTGTAGTCTTGTATTTGATCCTTGTTCTCTCTGAGTTTCGTGCCTTTAGTTATGTTGGAGCTCGATCTTGTGTTTGCCATCTGGAATGCGCGTGGATTGAACTCGGGGGCGCGTAGAGCGGTGATCTTTCAGGCGATGTCGGCCACTGGGGCCAAGATAGTCTGCCTCCAGGAGACCAAGATGGAGATCATCACGGATCAGATCGTCCGAGAATGTCTCGGTGTGGCCTTTGACGGGTTCCTCTACCTGCCGGCCGTGGGGACTCGTGGTGGCATACTTCTCGCCTGGCAGTCCGCTTTTGTCTCAGTCACCAACCCTCACCTGACGACTAATGCGCTCACCGCTAGCATCTCAATTGGGGGTGAGCAGGCATGGTGGTTCACGGGGGTTTACGGCCCTCAGGGCGTGGACGCTAAGAGGGCCTTCCTTCTCGAGCTCCAGGATATTAGGGACCTGCATGCAGGGCCGTGGATGGTGGCAGGTGATTTCAACCTCATTGTTGATCCGGAGGACAAAAACCAGGGTGTCCTCCACCACGCCATGATGGGGCGCTTCCGGCACAGGCTGTCTAGGTTGGAGCTCAAGGAGGTTTACCTCAATGGTCGCAGGTTCACGTGGGCTAACGAGCGCAGCAACCAACCATGGAGAAGCTGGATAGGGTCTTCACGACCGTGGATTGGGAGGAGCTTTTTCCAGACGCTTTTCTCTCGGCGAACTCGTCAGGGCCGTCTGACCACTGTCCCTTGGTACTCAGCTTAGCCCCAGACTTGCATGTGGGGCGTAGATTCCAGTTCCAGTCCTTCTGGACGAAGGCTGAGGGCTTCCTCGAGGTTGTAGAGGAAGCTTGGTCGTCAGTGGAGTCGGAGGTCAACCCGTTCAAAAGGTTGGACCTCAAGCTTCGGGCCACAGCCAAGAGTCTAGCTCGGTGGAGTAATAAGTTCATTGGCAACATCAAGCTTCAAATTCTGATGGCCAATGAACTGATCTTTCGCCTCGATGTGGCCATGGAATCCCGGACTCTCTCAGTGGAGGAGAGAGGACTTCGTAAGATCCTCAAAGGGAAGTTGCTTGGTCTGGCATCCCTCGAGCGCACAATGGCGAGGCAACGTGCGAGAGTGCTGTGGTTGCGAGAGGTGACGCTTGCACTAGGTTTTTCCACACGCACGCCAGCCATCGGCGGCGGCAGAACTTCATTGGCCACCTTATGGTCGATGGGACGAGGAAGACCGAGCATGTAGACAAGGCTGAGGCCGTGGACTCCTTCTTTGACGACCTGCTTGGCACTGAGATCGATCGCCCCTTCTCCTTCGACTTGGACTTCCTACAGATGCCCACCGTGGATCTGTCCCACTTGGAGATGGCCTTCTCAGAGGAGGAGGTGTGGAATGCTATTAGAGGCATGCCGTTGGACAAGTGTCCGGGTCCCGACGGTTTCTCCAACAGATTTTATGTGGCATGTTGGGGAATCATCAAGAAGGACGTCATGGAGGCTTTTGACTCACTCTCTCGCCGGGACGCCCGTGGATTCAGCTCTGTCAACCAAGCTCTCATCACCCTCCTGCCTAAGAAGGTGGGGGCTGAAGAGGTGCGGGACTTCCGCCCTATTAGCTTGATTCACGGATTCGCCAAGCTCGTGGCCAAGGTGGTGGCCTGCAGGGTGGCCCCCTCTCTACCCCAGTTGGTGGGTGCGCATCAGAGTGCGTTTGTTCGAGGAAGATGCTTGCATGATAACTTCATGATGGTCCAATGCACAGCGCGGAAGCTTCATAGATTGGAAACCCCGGCAGTTCTCTTGAAGCTCGACATCACCAAGGCTTTTGACACAGTAAGTTGGGCCTTCCTGGTAGAGGTGTTGCGAAAGATGGGGTTTGGTGAGCTTCTGATTGCAACCATATGCGCCCTTTTGTCATCCGCCTCCACAAGGGTGCTCCTTAATGGACATCCTGGCGGGAAGATCTTCAACGGCGTGGACTGAGGCAAGGGGATCCGCTCTCGCCGCAACTCTTCATCCTTATCATGGAGGTTTTGCACCTGTTGATTGAGAGGGCTACGGCCTGTGGATTGTTGGCGCCTCTCGCAGAGACGGGGCTTAGGCACCGCACATCGATCTATGCCGACGACGTGGTGACGTTTCTCTGGCCACTACCGGGAGACCTCAGAGTTTTCGCACGCTACTTGAGGATTTTGGTACGGTCTCAGGACTGAGGGCAAATCTGGAGAAATGTTCGGCGCACCTGATACGCTGTGGAGAGCATGAGGCTCAGCTGGTGGCCCAGGAGCTACAATGTCCACTGCTGCCGTTTCCTCTGCGGTACTTGGGTCTTCCTCTCTCCCTTAGGAAGTTGACGGCGGCTCAGCTCCAGTATATTGTGGATAGCGTGGCCCGCCACCTCCCCAGGTGGCGGGCAGGGCTTCTGAACCACGGGGGCGGCTCGAGCTTGTGAGGACCACTCTCTCGGCGGTATCGATCTTCGCTATGATGTCGCTGGACTTGTCGGTTGAAACCCTCGTGGCGATTGAGAAGATCATTCGTGGATTCTTGTGGGCGGGGCGCAAAGACGCGCGTGGAGGACACTGTTTGGTTGCGTGGAAGAGAGCTTGCATGCCCAAGCGCTTGGGGGGCCTCGGTATTCCTAACCTGAGGCTCATGAACCTGGCGCTGAGAGCAAGGTGGCTCTGGCTTAGTAGGACAGATAGGTCGAAACCCTGGATCGAGTTCAACATCCAGGTTCCTCGTTTGGTACGGGAGCTGTTCGAGACGGCCACTGTTTCTGTGGTAGGCGATGGGGCATCCACCTTCTTCTGGACGGATAGGTGGTTACCTGGAGGGCTTGGTCGGGTAAAGGATTTGGCTCCATGCCTCTTCCTTAAAGTGCCCAAGAGTGCCCGGTGCTCCCGACGAGTAAGGGAAGGACTCGCTGGCGGTTGGCTCGAGGATGTCCCCCTGACCTGGACGCGCGTGAGATACGCGAGTTGCTGTCCCTGGCTGACAGCGTGGAGGGCTTCGCCCTGTCGTAGGGACCGCAGACGAGTTTAGGTGGAGTCTGGAGGCCAACCACAAATACTCAGCTCGGTCGGCCTACAGGGCTTTCTTTGAAGGCCAGATTGGGATGGCTGGGGCCCAGCAAATCTGGTGCTCGCGAGCCCCCAACAAGTGCAAGTTCTTCCTTTGGCTAGCACTGAGGAAAAGATGCTGGACAGCCGACCGCCTAGGGCGTCGGGGGCTTCCTAGACCGGCTGCTTGCCCCTTCTGTGACCAGGTGGAAGAAGATATTGACCACCTGCTGCTTGGTTGTGTCCTAGCCAGAGACGTGTGGTCCTCCTTTCTGTCTAGATGGGGGAGAGCAGACTGGATCCCTGACCACGATGCCCGTTTAGAGGAGTGGTTGCCTCTGAGGACGCTTGGTGGCAATGAGGCGAAGGATATGTGGACCGCGATCACTCTGATCTGCTGGAGCCTGTGGAGACACAGGAACAATGTAGTCTTTGAGGGGCATAGACCATCGGTGGAGTCTGCCACCAGGATGGTGCAGGCCGAGGCCGACTTGTGGCGATCGGCTAGGTTGTTTAGGGGTAGCCTAGGGCCCGTAGATAGGTGGAGGGTTGGCGAGTGATCCCTTCCCTTTTTTGGTGGATGGCGTTTCAGGCGTGTGTGCCTAAACGCGTTGTAATCGGCCTCTTGGCCTCTTCTTCTTGAAACCGACGCGTCCGCTCGGACGTATACAACAAACAACAACAACAACAACAAAGCTTTTTTTCCCAAACAAGTTGGGGTAGGCTAGAGTTGAAACCCATAAGATCTCGAAACCAGGTCATGGTTCTGGCACATGGATAGCTAACTTCCACGCAGCCCTATCCATGGCTAGTTCTTTGGTGATATTCCAATCCTTCAGATCTGACGTATCCTTAAAAAAAAAATGATCCGCCGTCGGCCACAAGAGAGAAGGGACGAGGACTCCGTGGATTGGGAAATTTCTTTTGCGAGCGGCAATGAGACGGTTTCTTCGACTCGAGAGTATTTTCTTTGTTTTTTCCGTATGATTCGCTCCTTCCATTTTTACGCCGAGTGATCAATCGTGGCCTCCACGTTGGTCTTCCACGTCAGCACGTAAGCTTTTCCCGTAAGAAAGTTCCCGTAGGTGCCCGAGGATCCCTTGGAGTAAAGAAAGAATAAAAGCTTGATCCTAGGAACTGTGGTTGCTATCGGTGGAAAGATGAAACTACTGTACGCTCTTAGCATCGCTCAGATCCCCATCACAGTGTCTGACCATTATTAGCAGGAGTGCAGCAACCGGCAGATCTTTCCCACCATGTGCGAGTGTACGCATTGCATGCAGCGAGAGAGAGAGAAGCAGATGCACGCTCGGTCAAACAGTAGGGCGAGCGAGGGTAGGCTAGGCTTGATGATACCACTAGCTTGGTCAAACAGTAGGGCGAGCGAGGGTAGGCTAGGCTTGATGATACCACTAGCAAGCTAGCAGTGGCAGAGGTGAGAGTACACACACTAGACAGCAGCAGTGGAGGGTACCCGAGCAAGAAATAATTGTCCCTTCCCAATAACATCGTCGATAGAGATAGAGAGAGATGGAGTTGCAGCTATAGCGTTAGCCTTGGGGACACTCTACCAGCAGCAGGCTATGGTAGTAGCCATCTAGGCTATATGTTTGCCCTGCGCTGCGCCTCCAAACTCAGATCAGTCACTGCTCACCTATAGCGACAAGAGAAAGCGGAACAGACACCGCACGCAGCAGCGAAATGGTCGATTCCAATGGCCACTGTCCGTCTGTCCCCATGCTGCCAGTGCCAGAGCTGATTGATAGATCGATATATATCCGTAGAGATTTACACATATATTGCTGCAACGTCCTCTCGATGCGATTCATCCTTCCTCTTTATAATTGCCACTGTTTGCCAAACGCAACGAACTTGCATGCATGGTTTCTTGGTGAAATTCTGATGGCCACTGCCTAGATGAGCATTTTTTAGTCCTTTTCGTCTATTTGATCACGGCAAGGGGAGCTAGATAGCAGACAGGAGGACAGATATCATAACATCATATGTAAACACCAAAGATTTTGCCTCCGTTTTGACAAAAGTGTTACTTTGAGGATAGCCATACTAGGCGGAACCGATCTTTGGCGGATTCAGTAGCTAGGGCAAGTTAACCTATGTTTTTCCCCGTTGAGATATGCACAGCTAGATCTTCAGCCAGATCTCTGCTCGGCTTGCAGGCAGTGGCTGCATGACCTACTGTAGTCAGCGTGTGTGGGAGTCGACGGAAATTTGTGGCCGTGAAGCAAAGATGTCACTTTCCATAGCTGCTTTAGGCTACAGGAGAGTCAGTGTCTGCCTGCTCCCCTCTGGCGTCCCGAAACGTGTGCCCAATAACGGCATTGAGACCAGACGCAAATTCCACTTTGGAGGCAAAAGGATTCGCCTCCCGCATTTCACTGTCTCTGAAAAAATATATCACCAACCAGTGCGGCAGAGCAAGTTTTGGGAAATAACAAGTTCCTTTAAAGAAGAAAGTATCTGCATCACGAAGGTTCATGGGAAGCAACAGAGAGCAACGCTGGGACTTGCAATAATGCCAAGATTTTGTTGCAGGCAGTAAAATCAGCAGACAGGATGATAAAAAATGGGGCAGTGCATGAAGCCAGCAGCAACTTGCATGGACACAAACATACTGCAAGTCCAGGCTAGTGTGTAAGCATTAGTGGAGGGAAATGGATATATACTACTTTCTAAGATTATAGAATAAGGGAAATGCGCACTGTTGAGATTAAAAAGGAGTATAGCCACTAAAAGCAAAAGTACACATCTTTTTTAGATAAAGAGTATAAATTAATATCACGGAGATACCAATTACACCCAACCTCTGCAACAACGCACTAACCTAAAGGCATTACAGATGCACACATCCGAAAAAAGCAGAAAAAACTAAAAAAGAAAAGTCCCGCTACAGAGTTTCAGTCCTTATAGCAGTAGCACAACCACCACCAAGACAACACCTGATGTCCAAGTCTCCAAAAGCAACGCCTTCAAAAAGGAAACAATGCACAAGCGTCGTCATTGCCCGATCGTAGATCTTGGGTTTTCACCTGGAGATAGTCCCCGCTCTCAAAACAATGTCTTCAACATGCCCATTGTCACAACCAATTAAGGCCAGACCTTGAATTTTCACCCTGAAAGGTAAGACTTTGAACTTCACCTGTGTTGTCGCCCCCACTTACATACCGCCGCTACGATTCTTGAAACACCAAGCAAATTCCTCATCACAGCAAAGGCTTCACTCACAATTACTAGTCCTCCAATCTCGGTCTCCATGACATTCTCCGCCTCTGACTTCACCATGGATTTGCCCATGATGGCAACAAAAGCATGGCTTCACATCGCTCCCTCCGACGTGACCAAATCCCATCCGATCTAGCAGTCTTAGGCATAAGAGCATCTCCACCGGCACCCTCCAATTGACCCCCCCCCCCCCCCAAGGCCCATTGGAGGTCCGGACACCAAAAAACGCCCCCAGCGGCACCCCCCAAGTGCTCGCCCTGAGCCAAATCGTGTACGGCACCCTGAAAGGGCCCCATGTTTGGAGGCCCTCTCGGGGTGCCAGACATGGGACGGACATGCCCTCCGACAAGGGTGGCCCACCCGTCATAGACATAGCACGACGCGCATGTGTTAATGAGGGCGCGCAGGAGGTCATTCCGCCCGCGTTAATGACGCGCTGTCATCGGGCGGTTTCCCAGACGACACGACGGGACGGGAGGCGAGGCGACGAGACGGCGGCATGCCTGTCGCCACGCATCGCAATAATGCCGGTGACAGCGTGCGCGACAGTCCACGCGCCGGCGCTGCGGCGTTCCAACGCAATGCATTTACGTCGGCGCGGATGCTCGTGTCCCGCTCACCTCCCTAGCCGCGCATATGTAACCCCCTCGCCGCCCCCACATCGCCGCACCCACCTCCTCACCTGCATCCCCTCCTCCCCCTCACCCATGCCGCTCACCTCCGTCGCCGACGCGCAATGGCGAACAACGACGAGTTAGGGAGCAGCCGAGGCGGGCGAACCATCGGCACCCCTAAGGCGTGGGAACTCTACCGATACGGGCTTCTCGTCCCGCCGGATTCCCGCCTCCCCAAGGGGTGGGCCATGTCATGCAACGGCAACCTCCCTGTTCCAGCGCTGCCGGAGACCCAGGAGCAGATCGCGCGCGCCATCGCCTGACGCCGGAGCTGGCTCACACCAGAGAAGCGCGCCGCCCCGGAGTACGACGACACCAACTGGGCGGCGTGGATGGCGCGCTTCCGACGGGAGCACCAGGAGGCCTTGGACTTCTACGACGGCGACAGACACGCCACCATGCCGCTGGAACGCGACGGGGCGGCATCGCTGGTGGGGCAGGACCGGCCACACCGTGGCCTCCGCCATCGAGGCGCCCGCCAGCATGCCGCAACGGGGAACACTACCCCGCTCCGACAACCAGCCCCGCTCGCCATCCTCCACGCCACGACACGTCTGTAGGGCGAAGGAGGAGCGCTGATCACCGGGGCATCGTAGAGGAGGCGGTGACGTCCTCATCATCCGCGAGCGCCGAGCCCAATCCCCACCGCGCGGCCGCCTATACCTCCGTCGCCCTAGGCCGGAGCCGCTGCCGGTGGAGGGTGATCCTGGCGAGCTACGACGTGCCGTCCGAACGGCGGAACGAGCACGACGGCGATAGCCCAGGGTTCCTGGCGGCGCTCGCCGACTCGGTGGTCACCATCGAGCGCGACAGCCCCGGGTACATGGCCACGGCGGGCTCCTCCTCCTGCGGTGGTGCCTCCTGCAGCCGTGCGCCGCGCCGCCAAGACGGCGCCTCCACCAGCTGTGCCGCCTCCTCCTCCACCGTCATGGTGGGACGAGGACGAGTAGGCTAGGGTTAGGGCGCCTAGGCCCAAATTTTGTTCAAACTTTTTGTAATATATAACAAATATGAACGAAATTTGCAATGCTATTAAATTTCTTTGAATTCATCTTTTTTTTGGTGGTTTGGGGGGCGCCGCTCTGGGCTGCACCCTTCACTTGGTCGGACACATGTCCGACACCCCCAATTGGGCCTCAATTTGGGGGTGTCGGACACTTAATTGGGGGGCGCCGGTGGAGATGCTCTAAATGTCCATGCGAGACCACCGGCGAAGCCTTCCGGAACCCGACACTCCGGCCAGATCAGAAGGAAAAGCGTCAGGCAGATCTTTGTCCTGGCACAAGAGGAACCCTAGAACAGTCGCCTTTATTGGGCAGATCGGCAGGCCCCCACGTCACCGGCCGACCCTCCCAGGCGGAAGAGGAGGCACAACAACGAAGAACCACGCGTGCACCGTCCCGCTGGTAGCCGTCTCGACCAGAAGTCCACGACGTCGCAGCAAGGCCGAACGCGAGCGCCGCGCTGCCTCCCCACGCACCTCCGGGCGACCGACAGGGAAAGCCGCCGCCGCTGCAGATCGGGGTCGCCGCCCCAGATCTTGCACGGAGAAGATCAACGGCGCCGTCCCGGAACAGCGCCGGTGCTCCGCCGCCGCGATGCCCCAGCACCATCGGCACTAGGCCCGCCACCACCGCGGCCCTCGCCGGCGGCAGCGGCGGCAGGGGAGGTCACCAAACGAAGTTTTTGGGCGGCTAGGGTTTTGTGAAAGTGCATGTGCCCTCATGTGTGGTTTTGGTAATTAATGACAATCTCTATGGACTAATGTTTGCATTGAGATATCTTTATAGATCTTGTCCATGAGAAAAGATTGGAGTTCATGTGTTAGACTCTAGAAGATTATATGATGACCAAGGTTCTATCTAAGGGTTTATATGAAGAATGGTCATATAGAGTTGAGCTTATTGCAAGCATGGCTTGGAAAAGAAGATTGAGTGAACTTTCATGTTTATCTCCAAGTCACCATATATATTAAGAGAAGAAGATGAAGTACAAGTTCAAGAGAAGCATCTCGAAGAAATCCTATGCTTGAAGCTTGTCACCCATTTGGAGATAATGGCCAAGTAAAGTTGTGTCTAAGAGAGGCTCTCCCATAGTGGTTTATGGGGGAGCGATATGTGAGTCTTCACCAAGCAAAGCACAATCAAGAAATGTGGTCCACTTGAAGAGATCAAGATCGTCATCATCTAGCTCAAGTGAAATGCGCAAGGCTGATCTTGATAGGGTTTCTATTTTACCGGTCTCATGTTGTTAGTGGGAGACCGGGTTATAGGATAGACGGCATACTATCAAGAGGGCTCTCAAGTGAGTAACTTGATCGCATCTTTGTGGAGAACTCAAACCTTTGCATACTTGGCATCATCATCTTTCTTGGTTCCTATTTGGTTTTTCTCCTAGTTGGGTTTTGGTGCTTGTCATGATCTTCATGACAAGCTCAAGTTCTTCGAAAACGGATTTTGTTTTGAAAACTTGTTGCGTTTTCGTGTTGGAAATATTATCGGTTTATCCGTGAGGAAAGTTCCACACCTTCCCATGTGTGTCAACTTAACTCTATTTATGGTTCTTAATATTTGGAGTTCGAACGAGAAAGTTATTGCCTTTCCAACTTAACTCTATTTTTGTAGGAAAGCTCTTGTCGTTACCTTTCCAACAAAATTGGTTTCACCTGATTTGGAGTTCGAACAAGAAAGTTATTGCATTTCAGGTTTTCTGAGTGGCTGCAGGAAATCCAGGACGGAGTGTCTGGTGCCCCTAGACCGGAGTCTCCGGTGTGCCCACACCGGAGTCTCCGGCCTTAGGGGGACCGGAGTCTCAGGGCTGCCAGTTTTGGCACTTGTGCCCCAACGACGGCGCTCTCTGTTGAGAGGCCGGAAGTGCCCCGGAGACTTCGCTGTCTCTGGTCTGGCCGGAGTCTCCGCCCTCAGGGGCCGGAGACTCTCCTCAGGCCGGAGAATCCGGCCTCCCAGACCGGAGTCTCCGGGGTTAATTTTCCTGCAACGGATCTTTTTTTCCGTGGGACCTATAAAAGGCCCCCTTCTTCCCCAAAGCCACTAGCTCTTCTAAGCACGCTTTTTCCTCTTCTCTCACCTCCATTGTTGACCTTGGAAAGCTTGCCTGGCGCAGCAGTGGAACATGGGGTTCCCTGATGCTGCCAAAGTGGGTCCACCACTGGGGCCCACAAGAAGATGGACAAGGCAATGAGTCATGATCAGCAGATGAGTTAGCTCATCCGTCCCAAGGAAACCCGACAAGTTCGACATCGACACGCTGCGGCTAAGGACCAGGTGACCTTCCGGGGTCATCTGTCGCCCGAAGAACAAGGCGGAGTACCCGCGGATCCGTGCACCCGGCAGGAGGCCAGGCGTACCCCCGGGTCCTCCATCCGTACCGACGAGAGGATAAGAACGCCAGCTCGCGCCGGAAGCTGGTAGAAGACTTGGGCACCAAGATGAAGGACACGCCTCGAAGGACGCTGCCTTGGGCGTGGCCGGTGGGGCTGTCAGTACCGCCCTCCCCTCCTTTCCCAAAGGTGGACAGCGACATCTCTGAAGACGCTTGGAGGAGAAGAAGCCACGTCTCCTCCAAAGACCGCCGAGGGGTTTTATCCCGCCAAAACCCCTCACACTCCTCGCGTGCGCCTGTGGTATCCCCTTAGCCTATAAAAGGAGGACCAAGGCACCGAGGCAAGAGAGAGAAAAAAGAAGCAAGGCTAGACTAGGGCTTGGAAAGTAGAGAGAGAGAGAGAGAGAGAGGTGATCTCCCCAGGGCAGGATCTGCTCTCCGTCTACCTCCGGCCGAAACACTGCCGGCTTCATCCAGAACACCCTTGTACACCACACCATGATGAACACTTTAATCCAGACATGCAGGAGTAGGGCTTTTAGCCTCCAGGCGGCCTGAACCTGGGTAAACTCCGTGTGTCTTTCTGTGTTGGTTGCGTGCTTGTCCCCACGAAGAACTCGATGATCTTGCTCCCGGGTAAAGCGTCTCCCAGCCTCCTTCGCGCCCTGTCGTGGGATTGTCACGGCAGATGTTACCAGGGGGTAACTTAGGTGTGGGGTTATTGGAGCACAGGTGTACAGAAGATTGTCTCGCTCCACGGTGACACACGATTTACCAAGGTTCAGCCTCTCCATAGGAGATAAAGACCTACTTCCTGCTTCCTTGTTATTGATCTGGGGATCTCGTAACCCGGGCTTTGATATCGCCAAGTTACAAGTCTAGGTTACAGGGGTATTACGACTAACTTTCAGCTTGTCTCTCTATCTCTATCAGGGGATTCTGTATTGCTCGTCCCTTCTATGACCTAGGAGCCGGCTTATAAAGACTGCCGGGTCTCCTAGTCGCGTACAAAGTAAAGTCGGGTTACACCCGTACTAAGAGTCCTACTCAACCTCCTCTAGTCTTGCGTGTACTCCAAGTCTTGGACTCCGTGACACATACCGCCTCCGGGTCTTCTGGAGCCTTCCTTGTACTGGTCGGGTTACCGACAAGCTCACCGGCCCGTTAGTATAATCCAGCCCATGTTGATGGTTAGCTGGCCTCGCCTGGCCTCCTGCCTGGCGGGCCGTGTTTCCCTCTTCATGGGCCTACCGGGTTATGATCCCCCCAACAGTAGCCCCCAGGATAACTCGGACGACAGGTCTGCGTGCTCCTCATCTGGATATGTTTCATCTCTCGGAGTGAGCCGCTGTCCTTGCCGTCCGGGTTAGCCTCCTGAAAATAAGAAATACTTAAAGAAAAGTTAAAGCTTAGATAAAACTTGCTCTGTCTCATTTTAACATCCCTTGCTATTCTTTTTGTAACCCGACCACTCTTTTCCGGGTCACACTTGTGACTTCAACACTTGGCAAAAAAAATTAATCAACCCCCCAATTCATTCTTGGACTACGAATATTCTTTTTGTCTTATCCCTTTGTCGTTGACCGATGGTCAAAGATCCTTATCTCTTCACTTTTTACCATTGTGCCCTTAGGTTTTTACCGTGGGCTATAAATACATGGGCACGGTGAATAGAAATCACTTTCCCCATTCTCCTATTCCATCGTCTTCAACCTCGCGCCGTATCGTACAAACCCTAGATCTGAGAGCTCGTCGGCCGCACCACCACGTCGCTCCAAATCCGACGTCTACGGTACGGTGATACGTCTCAAACGTATCTATAATTTCTGATGTTCCATGCTTATATTATACCAATTGTCACATGTTTTATATACACTTTATATCATATTATGACATTTATTGGACTAACCTACTAATAGTTTCCAAAGTGCACAATGTTCTTGTTTTACACTTTAATGTGTAGGAATTATCAAAATTGGGCAAAGGAAACCTAGTTGGAGTCGAATCGGGACCTTCCTGAAATCTGTCGGAAAACATTTTTCGGAGATTGTCACGTACCGAACAGAAGACGACGTCAAACAGAAAAAGTCTAGTCGCGAAAGTTGCGGGGAATTTTCTGCCAATCGATCTGGACTTAAAATTCGCCTAATTCCGAGTTCGGACGCTCCAGATATCGCCGCTTTACCGAAACCCTAAAGGAGATGACGGGAATCCGAGAGCATATATAAGGAGAGGAAACCTAACTCGTGGGGAGGCCCCCATACCACGAATTTTCCTCCTCCCAGGCAGCCGTCTTGGGGAGGAGAACCTCCTCCATGGCAGCAACATCTCCAAGGGCCGCCGCCGCCGGCGGCCTCCGCCTCCACTCCGGGCTGCACCTCTCCATCAAGCTCCTCATCACCATGACCATGCGTGAGTAGTTTCCCTCGGGGCTGAGGGCTCATGCAGGTAGCTATGTGGTTTATCTCTCTCTCCCATGGTGTGATCTTTATGTGATCATGAGCTTTTAATCCAGTTGAATCCATAGATGTTACTCTTCATTATCTTATATGCTACTTGAGTGGTTTTATTAATGTAAACTCCGGAGTCACCTTTGTCCCACGGTGCGAAGTTGACAGTGTGCGCACCGTGTGTGGCTCTTAGGCTAAAGATTATAGGAATACTTATCATGAGTTAATATTTGTGTTGGATGTCTCTATGAAATTGTGGTGTTTGTCTAGTACTATTTTAGGGCGCTCAAGTTGACAGTGTGGGGTTCCCTAGATGTGGAATGCGACTTTAAGGTGTGCTTTTATAGCCCTACGCAGTGGATTGGTGTTCGTTATCCAACGAGAGAATAATTCAGAGTAGCATAGTGAAGAGGAAATATCTATGTATTCAATTATATTATTATTGTTGAGAGTGTCCACTAGTGAAAGTATGATCCCTAGGCCTTGTTTCTAAGCATTGAAACACCGTTTACAACCAGTTCTGCTACATGTTTGCTTGCTGCCATTTTTATTTCAGATTGCAATTACCACTTATAATCATCCATATTACTTGTATTTTAATATCTCTTCGCCGAACTAGTGCACCTATACACCTGACAAGTGTATTGGGTGTGTTGGGAACACAAGAGACTTCTTGTATCTTAATTGCAGGGTTGCTTGAGAGGGATATCTTTGACCTCTACCTCCCTGAGTTCGATATACCTTGGGTGATTCACTTAAGGGAAACTTGCTGCTGTTCTACAAACCTCTGCACTTGGAGGCCCAACACTGTCTACAAGAATAGAAGCGTGCGTAGACATCAAGCTATTTTCTAGCGCCGTTGCTGGGGAGGTAAGTGTTGGAAGGTATCTCCTTTAGATCCTGTAGTTATATCTTTTTGTTTCTTGTTTTTATTTTACTAGTTAGGCTAATGGAAAACAACAACAAAATTAGAGAGCTTTATGAAATTTATCTTGAGTTGGGACATGATGTGTTTGAAGAGAAAATTAAAAAACTATGGAAAATTATTTGCATGATGGTAGCAATGTTATTACTATAAATTCTTTGAACACCATTATTGCTAATGCTATGGAAAAGTCTAAGCTTGGGGAAGCTGGTTTTGATGATTATGATATTTTTAGCCCCCAAGCTTTGAGGAGAAAATTTTCTTTGATGATACTTTGCCTCCAGTTTATGATGATTATAATGATAGTGGTATTTTGGTGCCACCTACTATGGAGGATAAAGTTTATTATGATTATACTATGCCTGCAATTTATGATGATTACAATGATGGCTGTGATAGTTTTACTCCCACTATTACTAATGATTATGATTATGTGGAGAGTAATGATATTTTATGCATGTGGATCATGATAAGAATGCTTTATGTGATAGCCATATTGTTGAGTCTATTCATGATGCTACTGAAATTATTTTGAGAGAGGAAAATATGGTTATAGAAATCTTGATGTTATTAAATTCCTCTCTTTATGATGAAGTTTTGAGCTTTATCTTGTGTTGATTTTATATGCTGGTCTTTAAGACCTACTGGTCATTATGAGAGAGGGAGACATGGTTTCATATATCTCAATAATATTAAGTCCCTCTCTTTATGTTGAAAGTTTTGAAGTTGCACTTGTTTTGCCTTCCTATGCTAGTCACTTTGTGCTTTATTGATTTGTTTTCTTACAAGGCTCCTATGCATAGGAAGAGTGTTAGATTTAAACATGTTTATATTTGCTTCTTGATGCTCTCTTTTATGTTTCAACTCTTATCCTTATGTGAGCATCATAAAAATCACTGAGCCTAGCTAAAAGGCATTAAAGAAAAGCGCTTATGGGAGAAACCCATTGTTTTTATTTCTGCTATATTTATTTTATTTGAGTCAAGGTGATGTTTACTTCTGTAGCAATGCCTTTGTATCTTTATTTTCTTGCATTGTTGTGCCAAGTAAGGCCTCTAATAGGAAGATGATGCTAGATTTGGATTTCTGCGCAGGAACAGATTTCTGCTGTTCACCGTTTTGCTTCTGTAAAATCACAAAAAATTATTTAAATCTGCAAATTTTTGTGCGTGATCCTCAGATATGTACGCATCTTTCGTTAGTTTTGAGTTTTTCGATGAGCAACGTAAGTGCCTCGAAAAAATTCGTCTTTACACTGTTCTGTTTAGACAGATTCTGTCTTTTATTTTTCGCATTCTCTCTTTTACTAGTGTTGAGTGGAATTCTTTTTTAGGGTGAAGAGCTTCACATAACATCAGTGGCAGTAGTTAATGTTAAAAGTAACGGTCATGTTTGTGTCCTTATAGAACATGTGAGTTTTTGATTGTGCACTAACCCTCTAATGAGAATTACTCTGAGTTTGGTGTGGCGGAAGTTTTCAAGGGTCAAGAGAGAAGGATGATATAATGTGATCAAGAAGAGTGAAGAGCTTAAGCTTGGGGATGCTCCCATGGATCACCCCAGCATATTTCAAGAAGACTCAAGCGTCTAAGCTTGGGGATGCCCAAGGCATCCCCTTCTTCATCAGCAACTTATCAGGTCATCTCTAGTGAAACTATATTTTAATTCTTTCACATCATATGTGCTTTACTTGGAGCGTCTGTGTGCTTTTATTTTCAGTATTTTATTTTTCTTATGGTCAACTTGATTGGACCCTAGCATTCTTGATTGGGAGAGAGACACGCTCCGCTTTTTCATATGAATACTCCTATTCTTCACTTATACTTGTTGAGTATTCTTATCTAGCTATTGCTATGCTTTTAGCTCCTGTTTTGCATGCATCTCTTATTCAGAGCTGTTAGTTCTTTTAAAAAAGTACTCTCTTGCTTCACTTATAATTGTTTGGAGAGTTTATGTTGAAATAAATTGATTGGTGTTTGGTTGGAACAGAAAATGTTGCATGTGGTAGATGGTATAATGGAAAAAGCTTACATATTCTTGTAGATCACTGTATTGGATAATTTGATACTTGTCAATTGTTTTGAGTTATCAAGTAGTTCATGTTTAAGCTTTTGTATCATGTAGTTAAAACCTATTAATGAAGAACTACCGTAAAGCTCGTTGAAATTTGGTTTGCATGATTGGTATCTCTAAGGTCTAGATATTTTCTAGTAAAAGGGTTTGGTTAACAAGGAAGACAGTGTAGAGTCTTATAATGCTTGCAATATGTTTTCATATAAGTCTTGCTGTGTCGGTTGATATCCTGTGTTTGCTTCAAATAACCTTGCTAGCCTAAACTCTGTACTGAGAGGGAATGCTTCTCGTGCATCCAAAACCTTGAGCCAAAATCCATGCCATTTGTGTCCACCATAACTACCTATATGTGGTATTTCCTTGCCACTCCAAGTAAATTTTTCATGTGCTACCTTTAAACTATTCAAAAAATATTACTCCTTTTTGTGTCAATGTTTACCAAGCTCATGAGGACGGGGTGGATGTCTTTATGTCAACTGTCAAACAGACTTTACCACCGGACTAGCGGCATATACATCCGCTTATCCATTAATTTTGCAAAAAGAGCTGGCAAATGGGGTGCCCAGTCCCAATTAATTACAACTTTAACCGCTTAATTCTCTTCACATTTTTGCCCTGATTTATCAGTCAAGCAATGACAAACAGTGAAATATCTGCATGTGTAAACAAAAGAGAAGAGGGATGATCTGCCTTGCTGGTAGAAATAACGTCCTTCATGGGAGCCGCTCTTAAAAGTCTGGTTGGCAGGGGTCATATTGTACTTTCCATTTTCTGATTCGTTGACAATTAACAAACACCTCCCAAAACTTATTTTTACTCTCTTATGATTTCAAAAACTTAAAAAGCTCTAGCACATGATTTAATCCCTGCTTCCCTCTGCGAAGGGCCTTTCTTTTACTTTTATGTTGAGTCAGTTTTCCTACTTCTTTCTATCTCAGAAGCAAACACTAGTGTCAACTTTGGTGCAACAATTTTTATATGCTTGTATATTGCACTTATTATATTGCTTTGTGTTGACAAATATCCATGAGATATATATGTTGAAAGTTGAAAGCAATTGCTGAAGCTTAAATCTTCCTTTGTGTTGGTTAAATACCTTTTACTTAGAATCTATTGCTTTATGAGTTAACTCTTATGCAAAACTCTTTGATGCTTGTCTCGAAAGTACTATTCATGAAAAGTTTTTGCTTATATGATTCAGTTGTTTGCTCATTATCTACTTGCTAGCAAACTATAGACCATTGACCTGGATCACTTCATTCATAACATGTGCTTTACAATACTATTTGATCAAGATTATGATGGTAGCATGTCACCTCAAAATTATTTTGTTTTTATCGTTTTACCTACTCGAGGACGAGTAGAACTAAGCTTGGGGATGCTTGATACGTCTCAAACGTATCTATAATTTCTGATGTTCCATGCTTATATTATACCAATTGTCACATGTTTTATATACACTTTATATCATATTATGACATTTATTGGACTAACCTACTAATAGTTGCCAAAGTGCACAATGTTCTTGTTTTACACTTTAATGTGTAGGAATTATCAAAATTGGGCAAAGGAAACCTTGTTGGAGTCGAATCGGGACCTTCCTGAAATCTGTCTGAAAACGTTTTTCGGAGATTGTCACGTACCGGACAGAAGACGACGTCAAACAGAAAAAGTCTAGTCGCGAAAGTTGCGGGAATTTTCTGCCAATCGATCTGGACTTAAAATTCGCCTAATTCCGAGTTCGGACGCTCCAGATATCGCCGCTTTACCGAAACCCTAAAGGAGATGACGGGAATCCGAGAGCATATATAAGGAGAGGAAACCTAACTCGTGGGGAGGCCCCATACCACGAATTTTCCTCCTCCCAGGCAGCCGTCTTGGGGAGGAGAACCTCCTCCATAGCAGCACCATCTCCAAGGGCCGCCGCCGCCGCCGGCGGCCTTCGCTTCCACTCCGGGCTGCACCTCTCCATCAAGCTCCTCATCACCATGACCATGCGTGAGTAGTTTCCCTCGGGGCTGAGGGCTCATGCCGGTAGCTATGTGGTTTATCTCTCTCTCCCATGGTGTGATCTTTATGTGATCATGAGCTTTGTAATCTAGTTGAATCCATAGATGTTACTCTTCATTATCTTATATGCTACTTGAGTGGTTTTATTAATGTAAACTCCGGAGTCACCTTTGTCCCACGGTGCGAAGTTGACAGTGTGCGCACCGTGTGTGGCTCTTAGGCTAAAGATTACAGGAATACTTATCATGAGTTATTATTTGTGTTGGATGTCTCTATGAAATTGTGGTGTTTGTCTAGTACTATTTTAGGGCGCTCAAGTTGACAGTGTGGGGTTCCCTAGATGTGGAATGCGACTTTAAGGTGTGCTTTTATAGCCCTACGCAGTGGATTGGTGTTCGTTATCCAACGAGAGAATAATTCAGAGTAGCATAGTGAAGAGGAAATATCTATGTATTCAATTATATTATTATTGTTGAGAGTGTCCACTAGTGAAAGTATGATCCCTAGGCCTTGTTTCTAAGCATTGAAACACCGTTTACAACCAGTTCTGCTACATGTTTGCTTGCTGCCATTTTTATTTCAGATTGCAATTACCACTTATAATCATCCATATTACTTGTATTTTAATATCTCTTCGCCGAACTAGTGCACCTATACCTGACAAGTGTATTGGGTGTGTTGGGGACACAAGAGACTTCTTGTATCTTAATTGCAGGGTTGCTTGAGAGGGATATCTTTGACCTCTACCTCCCTGAGTTCGATATACCTTGGGTGATTCACTTAAGGGAAACTTGCTGCTGTTCTACAAACCTCTGCACTTGGAGGCCCAACACTGTCTACAAGAATAGAAGCATGCGTAGACATCATACGGCCGCCACTCCTTCTTGCTTTTAATCGATGTGTAACTTGCTCCGCTGCAGTTTCGCACTTTCTTTTTCTCAATCTGTGCTGTTTGTGCTTCCATTTTGTTTAGATCTCCATGGCTCCAAAAACTGTCCCAAAACTTGCGGGGAAGAAGAAGGCCGACGGCGGCGCCGCCGCACCGGCAGCGGGGAAGAAACCACGGCCGTCATCCGCAATCAAAGCAAACTGGGACAAATCCAAAGCCACAGATCTTAAACTCCAAGGGCTGGTGGCGGCTCAAATCCTCCCCCAACAGAACGTGATCCAATGGCGTGGCGCATCTGAAGAGATCCGCCCTCAGCCTGACAAAGATGAGGTAATCACCTTCACCGAGCACGTAACTCGGGGCTTCGACCCCCGGGTTCACTTTTCTTCCGTAAGGTACTTAAATACTACGGCCTTAGGCCCCAAGACATAGGTCCCAGCTCCGTCCTCAACATGAGCAACTTCACTGTCCTTTGCGAATCGTATTTGCAAATTCCTCCAAACTTCAAGCTGTTCCTTGAACTTTTCTATTGTAAACCCCAACGTGAGCACACTGATGGCCCGTTGTTGCAATGCGGTGGCGTTTCTATTCAACGCCGCCGAAATAGTCCCATGCCATCTTTGAAACTTCTTAGCCACACAAAAGATTGGCAAAAAACCTTATTTTACTGCAAAGATACATCACCCGCCAAAGGACCTCGCTTGACGGGTTATTCCGTAGACCAGCTGACTCTGAATGATAACCAAAACTCTTATGCTTCTGACGAAGACCGGGTTAAGCTGCAACCCCTTCTCCACAAAATTAATGTGCTCGTAGCTCCCGGGTTAAAGGGCACTGATCTCATCAAAACCTGGATGGGCTGGAGAATCCAGCCTCTAAGCATTCGCGACAACCTCTTCTGCAAGTATACTGGGAAGCTTACAGATTCTCTCCGTTACTCGGTTGCGGAGTTCCCAAGAAAGCACTGATCAAAACCATCAAGACCCAGCTTGGGGAAACCAAAGCCGAGATCGAGGAAGATGGTCTCCGAGCCTTTTGCGTTGCAAACCCGGCTCCTGAGGTACCTCGTCTTTTTCCTATCTCTTTCCAACACTTCTGAATTTACTGCACGTATACTTTGTATTTCTTAATCCGGGTTGTCTTTCTTTTTCAGGCTGATAGTGACTGGTGGAAAATTGAGACTCCACCTCCTACTCCCGGAGCTGATGAAGATGACGAAGTCGAGGAAGATGAGATGGAAGGTGAGCTTGAGCCCTTAAATGGGGTTTTCCTCGATCTGATTGACAATGACTCGGCTCTAAGGGCATTTATATTGATAAACCGGACACTGTCCTTTAGGTCCTTCGGAAAACCCGGAACCCGGAAATTCGGGTTCCACCTCCTCTACCAATGAACTTCCAAAAAAGCGAACCCGCTCAGCTGTGATTAAAGTGCCTCATTCTCGCTTATCTCAATATCCTTCGAGCAACACTGAAACCATCAAGCAACCGCTGGAGAAAGAACATGATAAAGAGCTGGCTGCCGCAAGAGACGCAGGACCCGGTCCTCGCCGAGTGACGAACCACTAGACTCAGGTATTCCCAACATTGCTTCTCCTCGCCGAGCTGGCCACCCTAAAGTCGCTCCCACTGCTTCCCATCCTTTAGCAGGTAGACACCGGGTTCCTGACTCCCGGTCTTCATCAGCTTCCTCAGGTGGATCAAACAGGGAAATGCCGGATGACATCAGTATCAACGCCGGGTAACAATTCTTTTTCTCTTTAAGCTTGTAATCTCTCTTTAATTGTCATATAACTAACTTATATCACTCTCTTTCAGGGCTCAAGCTACTCTTTCTGATGACCTGGATGCTACACCTTCTCCTCCTCCACAGCAGACTATGACGGAGCCCTCTCCAAAGAAGGCTCGTAACACAGAGTCGGATCAAGGGGAGGAAGAAAGGGAAGAGCCGGCTGTCATGACGCATGTCGATCCCACTCCTGAAATCAACACCATGAACTCTCCCGCCAAATCGCAGAACCTTGTCGATGACCCGGACGTTGTAATTACCGGGTCCCAGCACACCACCATCCCAGTTCCCTCTACTGTTATGACCAAGGTGTATGAGCCAGAGGCTAAGCCAAATCCTGAGATGCACGTGAAGGACCCGTTACTTACTTAGATCTACCGGCTCTCGAAGGAATGGAACTGCCGGCTCTTCTGTCTGAGTACTTTTCCCGACTCTCTCAGCATAAGAGTCTTGAGGGTGACCTGGTGAAGATGATGAGCAAACGCCACGAGGTAACCTTTCTTTACTTATATTCACTTTGCACTGTATGTCTATATACCATGTAACCCCCAAGCTCTAAGATTATCACTTGTTGATGAACTTGGTGCTAATAACATCTTTTAACTAAAATGAAATGTCAACACTGTAACCCCCAAGTACCAGGTTAACTGACACAGTAACCAGGGACTAAAATTTCCACATTGACTTCTTTCCATTTGCACATATAAACTATAAACTTCAAATCCTGTAGCCGCCAAGTGCCAGCTTGCATGCCTACAGCAATCTGGGACTAACATTGGAAATCCTTATGCAAAATTTAAACTTTGAGGAGCCCCCAAGTGCCGGGTTAGTTGTCTTGCAGCAACCTGGGACTCATAACTATTTACTGTAGTATCTTTTGATCGGACTAAAAACTGAATCTATAGCCCCCAAGTCCCGGGTTTGCTTTCATCAGTAACTCGGGGCTTTAACCGTGATACTTGTTATGTGTATATCTCATAATGATACTACCTTCTTGACACAGGATTATATCGCCAAGACAGAACAAGAGATGTCTCTTCTCAAAGAAAAATTGAGGAAGGAATCTGAAGCCCAGCTAACAATCGTTGAACGACTGCAGTCCTTGGAGAAATCTCACACTAAACTAACTCAAGAACATTCTGACCTCAAGAAGGAAATGGAAGAGCATGAGGAAAACTGGAAGGAGCAGCTGGATAGTACCCAAGAAAAACTGAAGTCCACTGCTGCCGATCTAGCCAACCTCAAAGGCATGATTCAAGCTATGGTATCTGCCCTTCTAGGTAAATAACTATACTTTTCATCCAATAATTTTTGATAACCCGTCTTCTTCCTTTAACTGGAACCCCACATCTTATCAGGTGAACGAGACCCGGCTCTCCGCAAGCAGACCGTGGACAAACTGAAGAGTTTATACGTGTTGACAAGGAAACTGTACTTTGGGAGCTGTGAAATCATCAAAGCCACCCGGGATTGGTCTAACCCGCCAAGCATCAACAGTGAAGTTGTTGGTCACTTGTCCACCATGCCGCAATGGCTGGAACTATGGAAACGATCAGCTTGCAGAGCCGGCGTGATGCGTGGCCTTGCCCTTGCCAAGGCCTATCACCCTAGCTTTGACCCGGCGCCTCTTATCAAGGGCTTTCCTGAGTTCAATTCCAACGGGAGCAGATTTGATAAGAAATCTTATTCCCATATCATGAAGAAGACCCGATATGTGGCCACCCAAATTGCAAATAAAATGAAGCTATCCTCCTTTCAATATGGCTATGACGAGAATGATGAGAAGGTGGTCGACGATGAGCCGAGGCGGGTTGATATGTTCCAAAGCTACAGAGAGAAACAGAAGAAATCAGCCACTGCTCCTAGTTCGTCTACTCCAACTGTGCCTCCCCCATCACGTGCTGCTGTGGAAGACGAGGAAGAATGTGATTTTGAATCAATGTATCTTATCACTTGGAGGAAAAACATCTCAGACTCGCCAGACGAAGCCCCCAAGACCCGAGCAAGCACAGAGGATGAGCCGGCCAAGAGCGCGGGCGATGACCCGGCTGTCACCCTCGACCATGACCCGGCCCCAGATGCCGAGTCTTGAAGTATGCTGCAGATTTGCCTATATCTGCAAAAAACTATCTTATTTGGCCCTGTGGGATGGTTCTGTAATAACTTAATACTTGAGCTTTTACTATTTTGATGGTGTGCCGGTACACCTTGAGAGATTGCGTAATATGTAATGAACTTATGCTATGCTAGTTCTGCAAACTCTTTGGTTATGATGACCCTTTTAGTTTCTATAAACTGTAAGCCGGCTTTCGCATGGATTATCACTGTTGTGACATCTCTGTGAAAAACAGGGTCAGTCAGGTCCCAATGGGTCCCATAACTGATTGAATTTACAGGCACGCAATTAGGCCATATAACTGCGATTCACATCAAGCTTAAGTTAGATAACCAAGAAAATATAATGGCTCTTAAAATTGGCCGGGTCATGAGATTGCAGCTGTACTTTTGCATAAGTAATCAGCCCCCATGACCAAAGTGGCTTGTTTGCCGGGTCTTGAGTTTGTAACTGCACCTTTTCTTAAGTATGCAGCCCCCAAGACCTAAAATAAATACTGAACTTTCAAAGACCTCGGCAAGTCTCCCAATTGGAGATGTCGGGTTACAAATATAACAAAAATTATAACTAAGCAATATAAATAAAAACTTTAAAGCGCACATAGACGATGAGATTTTTCTGTCAAACATCACTTTATTCATATATCAGGTCAGCAAGCCGCCTCATTAAAAACCTTCCAGTCCCCTTAGGTACCCTGGTAAGGAAAAGAGTGCGTCTGAAACCTGCTGCCTCTTTACATCGTGTATAACATCTAATAAAACTAGGTCTGAAACTATGTGTAATAGGGACGAAGCTGGGCAATGTTCCATGGACGATTTCTCTCTTCCAATGAATTGGTGCTATGATCAGTATTATTGGAGATTTCACTATCCTCTCTTGCATCCACAAGATAATATGACCCGTTGTGCAAATTCCGGCTTACAATGAAGGGGCCTTCCCATGGAGGTGATAATTTGTGCATCCCGACTTGAGATTGGACCAAGCGCAAAACTAAGTCACCTTCTTGAAAAGATCGAGTTTTGACCCGGCAGCTATGATAGCGGCGCAAATCTTGTTGATAGATTGCCGATCTTTGCAGGGCTTCCTCCCTAACTTCTTCCAATACATCAAGAGAGTCTTGCCAGGTTAACTCATTTTCTGCCTCAACGTAAGCCGCCACACGCAGTGAGTCATGAATAATAGCACTCGGTAAAACAGCTTCTGCTCCGTATACCATGAAGAACGGTGTAAGCTATGTGGATCTGTTTGGTGTTGTGTTAATGCCCCAAACAACAGAAGATAATTCCTCCACCCAAGCTCCGGCGGCTCTGATACATGGAACCCAGAGACGAGGTTTCAATCCTTTAAGTAATTCCTGATTTGCACGCTCAACTTGTCCATTAGCCTGGGGGCGAGCCACCGAAGCAATGTCAAGCCGGATATTGTTATTTCCACAGAACTTTGCCACCTCTCCAAGAGACATGTTTGTCCCATTGTCTGTGATGATACTATGTGGATATCCAAAACGATAGATGATGCGATTCAAAAACTGCACTGCTGTAGCTGCCTCACAATTTGTAACTGGCACAACTTCGACCCACTTTCTGAATTTATCAATAGCAACTAGGAGGTGGGTTTTCTTGCGTGGGGACATCTGGAAGGGACCCACCATGTCAAGACCCCAAACTGCGAAAGGCCATGTCAAAGGTATAGTTCTCAACTCCTGAGCCGGCACATGTACCTGTCGGGCATATCTCTGACATCCATCACACCTCCGCACCAAACGCTCCGCATCTGCCAAAGCAGTGAGCCAGAAAAA
Organism: Poa pratensis; assembly: GCA_947311845.1. Classification (NCBI taxonomy): domain Eukaryota; kingdom Viridiplantae; phylum Streptophyta; class Magnoliopsida; order Poales; family Poaceae; genus Poa; species Poa pratensis. Next base: position 30,253,902 of record CAMZMU010000040.1, read on the forward strand.
TCCATGTCTGAAAGCTTTAGCTACCAAAGACCGAGTTGAAGCGTGATGACCACAATCTCCCTCATGAATCTCTTTAAGTATTTTCTGGCCTTCCTCTGGAAATACACAGCGCTGAAACACGCCGGAGGTGCTTCGTTTGAATAACTCGCCATTGATAACTACATATGCCTTGCACCGTCGTATAATCTGCCGATCCATAAATTCCTGACCCGGCAATTCTCCACGCAGAAGATACGCCAAATAAGGTTCCGTCCACTCTGGAGTAGCATGTAAGGCGGCAACAAGCTCCTCTTCCGCCGGGTCTGGATAAGCAATTTCTTCCTCTGACAGTACCTTGACCGAAGGACTCCACAACTCTGCTAAGAAAACATTGGGTGGAACTGGCTCACGACGAGAGCCGAGTCTGGACAAAGCATCTGTGGCCTCATTTTTCCTGCGATCAATGTGATCCACCTGGTAGCCTGAAAAGAACCCGGCTACTTTATCCACCTCTCTTCTGTAAGCCGCCATCCTAGCATCCTTTCTATCCCATGTTCCAGATACTTGCTGTGCTACGAGATCCGAGTCTCCATAACACAAGATAAGCTTGATGTTCATCTCCTTTGCCGCACGCAAACCATGTAGCAAGGCTTCATACTCAGCCTCATTATTAGAGCAGTCGAAGTGAGTTTGCAAAACATAACTCAATTTATCACCTTTGGGCGAAGTAAGAACGACGCCGGCTCCAGACCCCTCAAGCTGCTTAGACCCATCAAAATGCATGACCCATGACTTTGTGTTGGGTGTTGCTGGAGGTGCGTTTGTCTCTGTCCAATGATTGACAAAATCTACCAAAGCCTGAGATTTGATAGCATTGCGAGGCTCATAACTGATGTGATATGGCCCCAACTCGATCGCCCACTTGGCGATTCGCCCAGTAGCTTCTGTATTCCTGATAATTTCTGCAAGCGGGGCAGAGCTAACCACTGTGATTGGGTATTCCTGAAAATAATGCTTCAGTTTCCGGGATGTCATGAAGACCCCAAAAACGAGCTTCTGCCAATGTGGGTAACGCTGCTTTGCCTCTGTGAGGACCTCGCTAACATAATAAACCGGCCTCTGAACCGGGTACTCCTTCCCTTCCTCCTAACGCTCAACCACAACCACAGCACTGACAGCTCGTGGCCCGGCAGCAATATACATCAACATGGGCTCCTTCGGTGCAGGAGCCGCCAGACTGGCGCTTCAGACAACGTCTTTTTCAACAACTCGAGCACATCATCCGCCTCTTGATTCCACACAAACTTGTCTGTTTTCTTCAAGAGCTGGTAAAGTGGTATGGCCTTCTCTCCGAGCAGGGCTATGAACCAGCTCAAGGCTGCGATGCAGCCTGTAAGCTGCTGCACATCTTTCAATTCCTCTGGCGTCTTCAAATTCTGTATAGCCTTAATTTTTTCCGGGTTAGCCTCAATTCCACGTTCTGAAACAATGAAACCGAGGAGTTGCCCTGCTGGAACCCCAAACACAAACTTGGTGGGGTTAAGCTTCATTTTATACTGCCTTAGATTAGCAAAAGTCTCCTTTAAGTCATCAATAAGTGAGTCAGCCTTCGAGACTTGACAACAACATCATCCACATAAGCATGCACATTATGGCCGATCTGCTTCTTGAAACAATTTTGGATACACCTTGATAAGTTGCTCCAGCGTTCTTCAAACCAAAAGTCATGTTTTTGTAACAATAGGCTCCAAAGGGGGTTATAAACGATGTTTTCTCCCAATCCTCCTCCTTGAGCCGGATCTGATGGTAACCTGAGTATGCATCAAAAAAACACAAAAGCTCGCTGCCTGCAACAGCATCAATTATCTGGTCAATACGGGGCAATGCAAAAGGATCTTTCGGACACACCTTGTTGAGGCTAGTGTAGTCAATGCACATACGCCACTCGCCATTCTTTTTCTGTACCAAAACCGGGTTTGCCAACCACTTGGGATGGAAAACCTCAATGATAAAGCCGGCATCCAAAAGCCGGGATATCTCTTCTCCAACTATCTTGCGCCGTTCCTCATTCAATCTGCGCAATCCTTGCTTCACGGGTCTGGCTTTGGGGTCAACATGTAAGCTGTGCTCAGCGAGTTCAGCAGGTACTCCAGGAATGTCACTAGGTGTCCATGCAAAGACGTCCCTGTTCTCACGGATGAACTCGATGAGCGCACTTTCCTATTTATCAGTCAGATGAGCCCCCACGGCGAACTGCACCATCTTTGTATCCTGAGCCGACTTGAACTTTGCTTTTTCTTCAGCTGTTGGCCTTTTCAATACTGTTCTATCATCTGGATTTACTTGAGACTTGTAAAATTTCAACTCCTCCTCTGCACAGGCCTGCTCAGCTAAGGCGGCATCACTCTCATCACACTCTGCAGCCATCTCCCGGCTTCCGTGGACTGTGATGATCCCCTTGGGACCCGGTATTTTCAACTGCAAATACACATAACACGGCCTGGCCATGAAACGGGCAAAGGCGGGTCTGCTAAAGAGAGCATGATATGGGCTTTGCAACTTCACAACTTCAAACGTAAGCATCTCTGAACGATAATTTTCCTGGGACTCACCGAAGGCAACCTCCAATGTAATTTTTCCTTCTAGCCGTGCCGACTTTCCAGGAACAATACCATGAAAGATTGTAGATGTTGGCTGCAATTGTGATTCCCTGAGACCCATACGCAAGAAAGTGTCGTAATATAAGATATTGATACTGCTACCTCCATCCATCAACACTTTGTGTAAAACATACCCTCCCACCTGTGGTGCCACCACCAAGGCTAGGAGACCCGGATGTTCCACAACTGGCGGGTGATCAGCCCTGCTCCAAGTGACAGGATACTCAGACCACGTTAGATACCTCGGAAGTGCTGGTGAAACTAAGTTAACTGCCCTCTTGATCAATTTTCTGTCTCGCTTTGTAGCGTTAATGGTGTGAACATGGTACTGGCCAAGCTGCTTTGGGTTCTGCTGAAACCCACCCTGATCATCTCTATTCTGATTATTTCCAACATTGTCGGGTCCTGCGTTTGCGTTGGGAGGTGGCCTGTTTACGGGTTACCACCCGGGCCGGGTCCTCCTCCACGACCGCCGCCATTCAACGCCCTCTGTATCTCCTCGTTTTTCCACCTCTGCAAATCCACGCACTGTTCCAGAGAGTGATTGGCGGGTTTGCCCATCTTACTATGACGGGGACACGGCATCCTGAAAGCTTCAATATGGCTGGTAGGTCGAGGTGGGCCTCTATAGCTATTGTTACCATTGTAATTTCCATTGTTGCCTCGATAATCATCATCTCTCCTTGGCCTCTGGAACCCGGCATTGGTATTAGCCACCAAATCCGAGTTACCTTCACCATATGATCGCTTGTGCTGATTGCCATTGTTGCTGTTGTTGTTATTGTTCTGTCCACCACCATTGTTGTTCTTTCCTGCATTGTTCACGGGGCCCTTCCCCTTATCTTCCTCATCATCTCTGGTTTTATCCGTAGAGGCGTGCTTGTTTCATGCCTCCATTATCTCCCCATAGAAATCTCTGAGACCCGGCCGCTATTCTTCATGCGGCCCACTTTCTGCACCAAAGGATCATATCTGCAAGTTTTCTCCATAGACTACAACGCACTTCTGGGGTTGATATTCGTGGATGAGTGGAGGATCTCCGTGACCCGGCTCACCCACTTGCGAGCAGACTCGCCCTTCTTTTGAATGCATCGATCCAGATCCTCAAGCGTGTACATACGCTTGCTTGTTCCCTGAATTTTTTTGATAAAGGCTGCCTTCAACTCGCTCCAGGAAGTGATAGACTTCTCTGGTAAAGTGTTGAACCATAACTTTGCTGCTCCATCTGTCATCATAAGATACATAAATTTGTCCTGAATATTTTCTGAGGCATTGCGAATACACATTGCCATCTCATAACTGCTCAACCAAGCTTCTAGCTCCATGCTGGGATCATAATTTGAAATTTTACTTGGCTCTTTAAACTTTTCCGGGTAAGGTTCTGCTCTAATGTGATCTGACAAACACTTTGGGCCGGCTAAGACTGCTGTAGAAGATACCTGACCCGGATTTCCCAATGGTGCTGGCGAACTTACTGCTATTGCGGCTGCAGGCGCCGCGGTAGCTCCTCCGGGCACGTGCTACGGAATTTGCTACACGTCTTGCTCTCGAACTATCAACAATGGCATGCGCAGCTGAGGCGGCGGGAGCGGCCTGTCTTGGCGGTGGTGGCGGTGGCTGCTGATTTGCCTGCTCCGCCCTTCGTCTTGCAGAACTAGTCTCGTGCTGCCTCGGGCTCTCTCCCTGCGGCTCCTCGAACGGCTGTTGTATGGTGTCCCATGTAGACCACTCCTGTTATCTGGATAATTTACTTGCTGGACCACAGCTGTACGCAACATGTCAATGGCCCGCCGGGTCTCAACTTCTCTGGGTGAATCTCCCAATGGAATTCGATCGAGCGCTAAAGTTGCTGCATATACATTATCTGTAGGATTGTTATAATGACCCGGCGGCGTGTGAAATCTGGGTGATGGTGGTGGCATAGCTCTAGTGTTGCCTCCGGCTCCTCCGGAAGGCGGCCTGGCTGACCCGGCAATATTACCGGGTAATGCTCCTCCTGCATATCCTGTACCGACTCTAGCTACTGGAACCTCGTGTACATTCCTAATAGGCTGATTATTGGGTGTGATGAATAAAGCTGTCGGATTTAACGTCTCACCTTGAAGTGGAAGCCGGCTCTGATGCCTCCCTTGTCGCACCCGGGTTACGTCATTCTGGCGATTCTCCCAGGCGCTCGTGTTATGACGAAGACGGCTTTCCTGCTCATCCAACTGACGCTGTCTTGCTATCATCTGCTCCTTCTCTGCTGCAAACTCCCGCCGCTGTTGCTCCAAGGCACGGCGTGCGGTGTCCAGCTCTCTTGCCCGGGTCACGGCGTTTTCCGGGGTTACTACCGCTTCAAGTACTGTAGGATCCAACACTAGGTTATAACTGAAAAGAGCCGGGTGAGGCGGCGCATTGGACGTCCCTTCACCAGCTGGCCTATTCAACAACAACCCAAACTGATTCATGCGACGTGCTGTGGCTTCGCTCTCCAAAGAAACTGATGCTCTTTCTCCATCTACCCCAGCCTGTGGCGGGTTATAAATCATGAGTTGATTCTGTGTCGGCAGCTGTTGCTGATTCTGCTGGTTCTGTGCTAACGCGTCTGCTGTCGCCGTCGCAGCCGCCGAAATTGATGCCGGGTCAAGGTTCGTCGCAGGTGCCGTGTAAACTCCAACCCAGCGAACCGGACCGGGGATGTCTCGTACTCCTCTTCCTCTATTCCATATCCATAACGATCCTCAAATAGTTCCAAGATTGATTCAGCGTCCTCATCGATCACGTTACGCGGCGCCCATGCCGGCTCCTCCGGCTGGGCTCCTACGTGACGACTGGAATATCGATTTCTGTCGTGCCTACTGATTCTTCTCCATCTGATTGGACCATGGTAGCAGCTCCTGATATAGACTCGTACGCGCTTTCCTCCATGTCGGGTCTCGAGGCGTGCACCATGCCTACGAAAACGTTGTTCCGGCCAATGGGGATGACGTCGCCGGTCTCGATCTGATCCGACTCCGGACTCCACCCGAAATCGTCGACGATGCGTTCTCCTTGTGAGTCGATGGTGATCTCGCCGATGGCGAGTCTCTGCATGCCGCGTAGAGCTTCTCCCGTGATGTAAACACCTTTAGGCTCAGGCCCCACGGTGGGCGCCAACTGTCGTGGGATTGTCACGGCAGATGTTACCAGGGGGTAACTTAGGTGTGGGGTTATTGGAGCACAGGTGTACAGAAGATTGTCTCGCTCCAGGGTGACACACGATTTACCCAGGTTCAGCCTCTCCATAGGAGATAAAGACCTACTTCCTGCTTCTTGTTATTGATCTGGGGATCTCTTAACCCGGGCTTTTATATCGCCGAGTTACAAGTCTAGGTTACAGGGGTATTACGACTAACTTTCAGCTTGTCTCTCTATCTCTATCAGGGGATTCTGTATTGCTCGTCCCTTCTATGACCTAGGAGCCGGCTTATAAAGGCTGCTGGGTCTCCTAGTCGCGTACAAAGTAAAGCCGTGTTAAACCCGTACTAGGAGTCCTACTCTACCTCCTCTAGTCTTGCGTGTACTCCAAGTCTTGGACTCCGTGACGCATACCGCCTCGGGTCTTCTGGAGCCTTCCTTGTACTGGACGGGTTACCGACAAGCTCACCAGCCTGTTAGTATAATCCAGCCCATGTTGATGGTTAGCTGGCCTCGCCTGGCCTCCTGCCTGGCGGGTCATGTTTCCCTCTTCATGGGCCTACCGGGTTATGATCCCCCCAACACGCCCTGTGCCGAACCTAAAAAGGGGGCATCCTCTACTCCCGGTGTCCGTGATCCAAGACACGACATCTGGCACGCCAGGTAGGGGGCGCAAGCGCTGGATTCGTCTTCTTCAACCTCATGTTCTGCGTCGAGTTCTTCGTCAAGCATGCCACCGAAGAGGAAAACCGACGCCGCAACCTCCAAGGCCACGTCTCCGTCGCGTACTCGGTTTTTTGCTGAGCGTCGCGCTGCGGAGACGTGCCAAACTGCTCCTCCGCCCGTACCGCCTGCGGAGAAGGTGGCATCGGAGAGAGTCAACGTCAACAAGGACGTCGGTCCCAACGATCCGGCGGCCCCAGGTTTCTCCGTCATTCCTCCTCCACGCTCTGGAGAGAAAAGCGTCGGGAACGGCGCGGGCAAGGGTCCTGGCGCCAGGGAGGAGCGGGACCACGTCCGCGCCAGCGAGGGTCCCCGGAGCACCAAAAGCAAGTCCTCACGCATTTGCCTTCAGACGCGCAAGCTCGCCACGACGCCCTCGTCGCTGCCAAGGCCCTGATGCAGTTCCCTCCGAGCTCCGGGGACCCCAAGATCTACCAAGAATGGAGAGCTCGTGTGGAGGCACTCCTCGACTTCACCGACGGCGGCCCTGAGCCCGACCTTACTCAAGCTCCCACCGTCGACGGACCCGAAGCTGGGAGACACAAGGCGCGCGAACCACGGGGCCAGCCCCGCGGCGAGCGCCAAGGCGAGACGACACCTCCTCGCACCGCTCCACCGATGGCGGACCGGCTAAACCGTGACCGCGGCAAGGCCATCTCCGTTGGGTCATCTACCATGCGCAACCAAGATCTTCGCCACGACCTCAACAACGTCGAACCGAGGATATGCGCACCGCATCGAACGACGCCGAGAGCGCCATCGCGGGAGGACCGGGACGATGACATCGCCGAAGGATGTCTCGCCCTTGCCCCTGAGTTTCGCTAGGTTACCTGGCCTAAGAAGTTCAAGATCGACGTCCTCCGCTACGATGGCACCACAAACCCCGGGACTTCCTGCAGCTCTACTCCTTAGCTGCGGCAGTCGCCGGGGCCGATGAAATGATGATGACCAGCTGGTTCCCGCTGGCCCTGAAGGGAGATGCCCAGACATGGCTTCTTAACCTTCCCAAGTGTTCCATCCGTTCCTGGAGGACCCTAAAGGAGCAGTTCCCGGGGGCTTTCCAAGGCGGGTACGAGCGCCCGGGGGCTCCCAGCGACCTCCATGACTTCAAGCAGCTCCCGGGTGAAACTCTTCGCAAGTTCGTCCAACGCTTCACCCAGAAGATGAACACGATACCCTGCATCCAGCAAGAGCTGGTGATCGCCTCTTTCCACGCCAACGTCCGCAATACCCGAATGCGCGAGAAGTTGAGCAATCGCCGCATCGAGTCCACCTGCGAACTCTGGGAGCTGGCGGACCGGTGCGCCCGAGCAGAAGAGGGGGTCTAGTTCCCCGGGGAGGATGAACCCGAGGACAAGACCGCCAGGCAGGACAAGAAGCGGGACTCAGGACCCGACAGGCGCGTCTTCGTAACCGAGCCACTTCCTAAGAAGGCCAAGCCTGCATCGGCCTCTGTGGCGGAGGACGATCCATGGTGCCACATTCGTCCTGACGGTAACCACCTCCTCAAGGACTGCCGCCAACTCAAGAATCTCGCCATAAGAGAGCAGCGTCGGTCTGACGGGGTTAGCCTGGACGGCTGCTACAACTGCGGAATCATTGGGCACGTCGCTCATGACTGTCCCACGGGTCGCCAAGGCGGAGGCGGCCGCGGATGGGGTCGCGGTGGTGGCCGCTAGTTCGAGGAGGACGCGGCGGTCAAGGCGGTCGAGAACAGAACAATCAAGAAGTAGCCCTCAACCACAACCAGGAAGCTCCGGCTCTCTGGGGAGAAGATAATGGAAGGTTCCAGGAAGTCACCGGAGTTGTCGGGTGCATTCACGGGGGAGCCTCTCTGCCTACCTCCAGAGGCGCGTGCAAGAGACTTGTCCGGGAGCTTAACGCGGTTGCTTGTGCTCCGCCTAAGCCCCTGGAATGGTCTAGACAAGTCATCACCTTTGACCCGGAAGATCATCCTACCAATGTGGCCGGGGTGGGAACCCTGCCCCTGATCGTGTCGCCCATCGTCCACAACTAAAAGGTCACCAAGATGCTGGTCGACGGGGGTTCCAGCCTCAACCTACTGACGGCGAAGGTGCTGGCCACCCTGCAAATCCCCTTTTCTCGCCTGCAAGACACCGGCGTGTTACAAGGCGTGAATGGAAGCATCACTCGGCCGCTGAGAAAGATCACGCTCCCCGTCACCTTTGGTGGCCCGGAGAACTTTCACACCGAGGATATCGTCTTCGACATTGCAGACACGCTGCTTCCGTATAATGGCATACTTGGCCGGCCTGCCCTGGCCAAGTTCATGGCCGTTTCGCACTTCGCCTATGTGGCACCCGATCCAGATGATCGAGTTACCCCATATACCAGCCCCAGAAACACTGGATATATGACAACATGATAAACAAAGACATGACCAAATATATATGGCTCCGAGTTCGGATGGATACAAGATTACAACACGGGGTGAGACTCCAGCGATCGCGCAACATGCGCACACAACAGTATGCACATTAGTTTTCTAACATCGAGCCTCTATCAGAGATTGCAGCGGGTACGTAGGTAGTAGCGTGGCAACGACGGCCTTATTCCACGGGGTTCTGCCTGGGACACTGGTTCCTAGTTCTCGTACAGCGGGTACTCGGTGACGGGTTGATACGTCTCAAACGTATCTATAATTTCTGATGGTCCATGTTGATATTATACCAATTGTTACATGTTTTATATACACTTCATAGCATTTTTATGCATTTTCTGGGACTAACCTATTAACAAGATGCCACAGTGTCAGTTCCTGTTTTCTGCTGTTTTTGTATTCCAGAAAAGCTAGTCTGGAAATATTCTCGGAATTGGACGAAACTTGGACAGAACCTCCTATTTTTTCAACACGAAGACGGAGTCCAGAGGAGAGACGGAGGAGGGCCACGTGGCACCCACACCATGGGGCCACGTGGGCCCCCCTGCCGCGCCGTGGGGTGGTGTGGGGCCCTCGTGGCTCCGCAGCCGCCGCCCTTTCGCCTATTTATTCCTCCCGACGCGAAAACCCTAAACACCCGAGCCATTATCCACGAAAAGTTCTAGAGACGCCGCCGCCGTCAACCCTAGCTCGGGAGGGTTCAGAAGTTCTTCCCGGCACCCTGCCGGAGAGGGGAATCATCACCGGAGGGCTCTACATCACCATGCCTGCCTCCGGAGTGATGCGTGAGTAGTTCATCCTTGCACTACGGGTCCATGGCAGTAGCTAGATGGTTGTCTCTCCACTTTATGCTATCATGTTTAGATCTTGTGAGCTGCCTATCATGATCAAGATCATCTTATTGTAATGCTACATGTTGTGTTTGCTGGGATCCGATGGATATTGAATACTATGTCAAGTTGATTATCAATCTATCTTATATGTTATTTATGATCTTGCATGCTTTCCGTTACTAGTAGATGCTTTGGCCAAGTAGATGCTTGTAACTCCAAGAGTGAGTATTTATGCAAGATAGTGGGTTCATGCCTCCGGTAATCTGGGAGAGTGACAATAACTTCTAAGATTGTGGATGTGCTGTTGCCACTAGGGATAAAATAACCGATGCTTAGCTTAAGGGTACGCCGTTAGGTCTAATGCATTTGTTTACATTACGCACATTACTTAATTCAATTATCCGTTGCTTGCAACTTAATACCAACGGGGAACTCGGTATGACAACCTGGCGGTGGATTATTAGTCATAAACGCTGTTGGATAACGGTCTATGTATTTTGTCGTAATGCCCACATGAATATCATAGTAATCATCATGTCATATATATGCATTGTCATGCGCTCAATATTTTGTCAATTGCCCAGCTGTAATTTGTTCACCCAGCATGTTAGTTATCTTTTATGGAGAGACACCACTAGTGAACTGTGGACCCCGGTCCATTCTTTTACACTGATAATACAACCAACTGCAAACACTGTTCCTTTTCATTCTCTGCAATTTACTACTGTTTTCCACACCATACGTTTAATCCTTTGTGTTTCAGCAAGCCGGTGAGATTGACAACGTCATTGTTTCGTTGGGGCAAAGTAGTTTGATTGTGTTGCGTGCAGGTTCCACGTCGATCGCCGGATTCCCTGGTATTGCGCCGTGCCATATTCCGCCACTGACAACCTTCAGAAGTTCTTGCTCCTACTGGTTCGATTAAACCTTGGTTTCATACTGAGGGAAACTGCTGCTATACTGCTTCATACCTTCCTCTTGGGGTCTCCCAGCGAACGTGTGATCCACGCAATCAAGCTCTTTTTCTGGCGCCGTTGCCGAGGAGCAAGAGGATTTCTGCAAGGGAGTTTCACGCTTCCAATCTCTTTACTTTGTTATTGTCTTGCTTAGTTTATTTTTATCTTGTCTTGTTTGCTTTATTTATCGAAAACACAAATAAAATTAGTTTCCTGCATCTAGTTTATTTCGGTTTGTCTAGTTTTGTTTCTTGTTTTAGTTATTATGTCTAGTTCTTTACTTGCTATCAATGGTTACTTTTCTTGAAACAAGTCCTATGGCTGAAAACAACATGAGAGAGCTTTATGAAATTTATCTTGAGTTGGGACATGAAGTGTTTGAAGAGAAAATTAAAAAACCTATGGAACTTTATTTACATGATAGTAGTAATATTATTACTATGAATTCTATGAACATAATTATTGCTAATGCCATGGAAAATTCTAAGCTTGAGGAAGCCGGTTTTGATAAAAATGATATTTTTAGTCCCCCAAGCTTGGAGGAGGAAATTTGCCTTGATGATACTTTGCCTCCAATTTATGCTGATTATAATAATTGTGATATTTTAGTTCTACCTACTATTGAGGATAAAGTTTATTATAATTATACTATGCATGCAATTTATGATGATTATAATGATGGATGTGCTAGTTTTACTCCCACTATTACTAATGAAATTTATTATGCTTGTGTGGAGAGTACTGATACTTTTATGCATGTGGATCATGATAAGAATGATTTATGTGATAGCTATATTGTTGAGTCTATTCATGATGCAACTGAAAATTATTTTGAGAGAGGAAAATATGGTTATAAAATCTTCATGTTATTAAATTTCCTCTCTTTATGATGAAAGTTTTGAGCTTTCTCGTGTGTTGCTTTTATATGCTGGTTGCTTTAAGACCTAATGGTCATTATGAGAGAGGGAGACACGATTTCATATATCTCAATAATATTAAGTCCCTCTCTTTATGTTGAAAGTTTTGAAGTTGCACTTGTTTTGCCTTCCTATGCTAGTCACTTTGTGCTTTATTGATTTGTTTTCTTACAAGGCTCCTATGCATAGGAAGAGTGTTAGATTTAAACATGTTTTATATTTGCTTCTTGATGCTCTCTTTTATGTTTCAACTCTTATCTTATGTGAGCATCATAAAAATCACTAGCCTAGCTAAAAGGCATTAAAGAAAAGCGCTTATGGGAGAAACCCATTGTTTTTATTTCTGCAATTTTTTTATTTGAGTCAAGGTGATGTTTACTTCTGTAGCAATGCCTTTGTATCTTTATTTTCTTGCATTGTTGTGCCAAGTAGGCCTCTAATAGGAAGATGATGCTAGATTTGGATTTCTGCGCAGGAACAGATTTCTGCTGTTCACCGTTTTTTCTGTAAAATCACAAAAAATTATTTAAATCTGCAATTTTTGTGCGTGATCCTCAGATATGTACGCATCTTTCGTTAGTTTAAAGTTTTTCGATCTGAGCAACGTAAGTGCCTCGAAAAAATTCGTCTTTACAGACTGTTCTGTTTAGACAGATTCTGTCTTTTATTTTTCGCATTCTCTCTTTTACTAGTGTTGAGTGGAATTCTTTTTTAGGGTGAAGAGCTTCACATAACATCAGTGGCAGTAGTTAATGTTAAAAGTAACGGTCATGTTTGTGTCCTTATAGAACATGTGAGTTTTTGATTGTGCACTAACCCTCTAATGAGAATTACTTGAGTTTGGTGTGGCGGAAGTTTTCAAGGGTCAAGAGAGAAGGATGATATAATGTGATCAAGAAGAGTGAAGAGCTTAAGCTTGGGGATGCTCCCATGGATCACCCCAGCATATTTCAAGAAGACTCAAGCGTCTAAGCTTGGGGATGCCCAAGGCATCCCCTTCTTCATCAGCAACTTATCAGGTCATCTCTAGTGAAACTATATTTTAATTCTTTCACATCATATGTGCTTTACTTGGAGCGTCTGTGTGCTTTTATTTTCAGTATTTTATTTTTCTTATGGTCAACTTGATTGGACCCAGCATTCTTGATTGGGAGAGAGACACGCTCCGCTTTTTCATATGAATACTCCTATTCTTCACTTATACTTGTTGAGTATTCTTATCTAGCTATTGCTATGCTTTTAGCTCCTGTTTTGCATGCATCTCTTATTCAGAGCTGTTAGTTCTTTTAAAGAAAGTACTCTCTTGCTTCACTTATAATTGTTTGGAGAGTTTATGTTGAAATAAATTGATTGGTGTTTGGTTGGAACAGAAAATGTTGCATGTGGTAGATGGTATAATGGAAAAAGCTTACATATTCTTGTAGATCACTGTATTGGATAATTTGATACTTGTCAATTGTTTTGAGTTATCAAGTAGTTCATGTTTAAGCTTTTGTATCATGTAGTTAAAACCTATTAATGAAGAACTACCGTAAAGCTCGTTGAAATTTGGTTTGCATGATTGGTATCTCTAAGGTCTAGATATTTTCTAGTAAAAGGGTTTGGTTAACAAGGAAGACAGTGTAGAGTCTTATAATGCTTGCAATATGTTTTCATATAAGTCTTGCTGTGTCGGTTGATATCCTGTGTTTGCTTCAAATAACCTTGCTAGCCTAAACTCTGTACTGAGAGGGAATGCTTCTCGTGCATCCAAAACCTTGAGCCAAAATCCATGCCATCTGTGTCCACCATAACTACCTATATGTGGTATTTCCTTGCCATTCCAAGTAAATTTTTCATGTGCTACCTTTAAACTATTCAAAACTTTATTACTCCTATTTTGTGTCAATGTTTACCAAGCTCATGAGGACGGGGTGGATGTCTTTATGTCAACTGTCAAACAGACTTTACCACCGGACTAGCGGCATATACATCCGCTTATCCATTAATTTTGCAAAAAGAGCTGGCAAATGGGGTGCCCAGTCCCAATTAATTACAACTTTAACCGCTTAATTCTCTTCACATTTTTGCCCTGATTTATCAGTCAAGCAATGACAAACAGTGAAATATCTGCATGTGTAAACAAAAGAGAAAGAGGGATGATCTGCCTTGCTGGTAGAAATAACGTCCTTCATGGGAGCCGCTCTTAAAAGTCTGGTTGGCAGGGGTCATATTGTACTTTCCATTTTCTGATTCGTTGACAATTAACAAACACCTCTCAAAACTTATTTTTACTCTCTATATGATTTCAAAAACTTAAAAAGCTCTAGCACATGATTTAATCCCTGCTTCCCTCTGCGAAGGGCCTTTCTTTTACTTTTATGTTGAGTCAGTTTTCCTACTTCTTTCTATCTTAGAAGCAAACACTAGTGTCAACTTTGGTGCAACAATTTTTATATGCTGTATATTGCACTTATTATATGCTTTGTGTTGACAAATATCCATGAGATATATATGTTGAAAGTTGAAAGCAATTGCTGAAACTTAAATCTTCCTTTGTGTTGGTTAAATACCTTTTACTTAGAATCTATTGCTTTATGAGTTAACTCTTATGCAAAACTCTTTGATGCTTGTCTCGAAAGTACTATTCATGAAAAGTTTTTGCTTATATGATTCAGTTGTTTGCTCATTATCTACTTGCTAGCAAACTATAGACCATTGACCTGGATCACTTCATTCATAACATGTGCTTTACAATATTATTTGATCAAGATTATGATTGTAGCATGTCACCTCAGAAATTATTTTGTTTTTATCGTTTTACCTACTCGAGGACGAGTAGAACTAAGCTTGGGGATGCTTGATACGTCTCAAACGTATCTATAATTTCTGATGTTCCATGTTGATATTATACCAATTGTTACATGTTTTATATACACTTCATAGCATTTTTATGCATTTTCTGGGACTAACCTATTAACAAGATGCCACAGTGCCAGTTCCTGTTTTCTGCTGTTTTTGTATTCCAGAAAAGCTAGTCTGGAAATATTCTCGGAATTGGACGAAACTTGGACAGAACCTCCTATTTTTCCAACACGAAGACGGAGTCCAGAGGAGAGACGGAGGGGGCCACGTGGCACCCACACCATGGGGCCGCGGGCCCCCCTGCCGCGCCGTGGGGTGGTGTGGGGCCCTCGTGGCTCCGCAGCCGCCGCCCTTTCGCCTATTTATTCTCCCGACGCGAAAACCCTAAACCCGAGCCATTATCCACGAAAAGTTCCAGAGACGCCGCCGCCGTCAACCCTAGCTCGGGAGGGTTCAGAAGCTCTTCCCGGCACCCTGCCGGAGAGGGGAATCATCACCGGAGGGCTCTACATCACCATGCCTGCCTCCGGAGTGATGCGTGAGTAGTTCATCCTTGGACTACGGGTCCATGGCAGTAGCTAGATGGTTGTCTCTCCACTTTATGCTATCATGTTTAGATCTTGTGAGCTGCCTATCATGATCAAGATCATCTTATTGTAATGCTACATGTTGTGTTTGCTGGGATCCGATGAATATTGAATACTATGTCAAGTTGATTATCAATCTATCTTATATGTTATTTATGATCTTGCATGCTTTCCGTTACTAGTAGATGCTTTGGCCAAGTAGATGCTTGTAACTCCAAGAGTGAGTATTTATGCTAGATAGTGGGTTCATGCCTCCGGTAATCTGGGAGAGTGACAATAACTTCTAAGATTGTGGATGTGCTGTTGCCACTAGGGATAAAATAACCGATGCTTAGCTTAAGGGTACGCCGTTAGGTCTAATGCATTTGTTTACATTACGCACATTACTTAATGCAATTATCCGTTGCTTGCAACTTAATACCAACGGGGAACTCGGTATGACAACCTGGCGGTGGATTATTAGTCATAGACGCTGTTGGATAACGGTCTATGTATTTTGTCGTAATGCCCACATGAATATCATAGTAATCATCATGTCATATATATGCATTGTCATGCGCTCAATATTTTGTCAATTGCCCAGCTGTAATTTGTTCACCCAGCATGTTAGTTATCTTTTATGGAGAGACACCACTAGTGAACTGTGGACCCCGGTCCATTCTTTTACACTGATAATACAACCAACTGCAAACACTGTTCCTTTTCATTCTCTGCAATTTACTACTGTTTTCCACACCATACGTTTAATCCTTTGTTTTCAGCAAGCCGGTGAGATTGACAACCTCACTGTTTCGTTGGGGCAAAGTAGTTTGATTGTGTTGTGTGCAGGTTCCACGTCGGTCGCCGGATTCCCTGGTATTGCGCCGTGCCATATTCCGCCACTGACAACCTTCAGAAGTGATTTCTTGCTCCTACTGGTTCGATTAAACCTTGGTTTCATACTGAGGGAAACTGCTGCTACACTGCTTCATACCTTCTCTTGGGGTCTCCCAGCGAACGTGTGATCCACGCAATCACGGGTGCAGCGGGTTCTGGCCACATGAAAAGCCAGGTGAGTACATTGAATGTACTCACAAGACATTAGCCTAAAATCAAACAAGGTCTATCTATATGGCATGGCATTAGTTCGGAAAGTAGCATGGCATAAGTTCGGGATGCAAGTGCGAGTCCAAGCTTAACGGTTGGACATAACTTACCTACTTACCTTCGTAGGGACGCTTCGTGTTACTAAGTGAGATCACGTTTCTCACTTAACAACTTTTAACCACAACTAGATTCTCAAGCCTCTAGCCAACTCTGGCTTAAAACTAGGCTCTCAAGCCTCTTAGCCAACTCTGGCTATGTTCTCAAATTTCCACGTGATCGTTGGGTTTCATATGAATTAATTCTCCAAATTCGACCGGACTGACACATAGCGTGACTTGACCCAAACATCGTCCCATCACCTAGGGACAAGGCTAGATTCTAGATTGACACTCTCGAGAGGTTGCAACTTTTATCCACACGCTGAAGTCTAGGCTTGTACCGCCGGTACCTGAAGTATTAAAACCGTTCATGGCGAACAGTACAAACCTACACTTCCACAGCTGCTTACTCTACCCAGACACTCCCTGTGTAGCCACCGACACGCCCTAGGGACCAAGTCTTATGACGAAGTGAATCTGGCACACCCCAACAGATGAGCGACGCCTAGCTCCGGAACCTTCGCAAGACTAGACCCGACCACAAAGGTAACTGACTAGACTTGCCAAAAGGGTGGTGTCAAAGGAGGCTCGATAGAATACTCGGCCATGGTCCGCCCATTTGAACGACGCATGGTTGTGCTGGTTGTGTTTGGTGAGTGGCACTATGTGACACAATCTAGTCGAGGGAGGTGGTTATCTTTTTAATCAAATTTAAATTCCTGTCACCAACATGATCCCTGCAACACATGACATTCACATAATAATCCAAGCAGTAAATACAACGTCACGTATCAGTGTCCAAACTTAGCAAAAGAACATAGCGTCAATCGGGTGACTGTGGCGGAGCTACCTCCGACCAGCGCCATCGCAGATCAACTACAGAAGTTGGTGAGGCACGTAGCCTCCAAGGAATGAACCGAAAAGCACTCATAAGAAAGAAAGCATCCATTCCACTCGAGGGTTATCTCGACGTGGTGTCAGCAATCTTGGCAAAAAGAACCAAATGGAAAGCAAATGTCCCAAGCGTCGCAGTCCAGGCGGGCATATGCCAACCACGTTTGACGGAGGGAGAAGAAGCAAATAACTCAATGCCCCCAACCCCGAGGATCATAAGACGACATTCGTCCGCTCCTCACCTCGGTGAAGAAGAAAGAAGCAAACAAGCATGTTTTATAGTTGACAAAGCCACGCAAGTGCGAGGCGCACAGTTGTATTATTTTCCATTCCTTTTACTGCGGCGGTTCCTCCAGCCCATCGCCTCGGGAATGGGGGTGAGGCACAGATAAGCAATCTATTATATAATTAAAACAACAAACAATTAACGGTGAAGATTCAACGCTCTAAAGTTAAGATATCTCAATGGCTTAGATTTACCCTCATCCTACGACACCTTACGTCTTAGATTCACCGTCATCCACCTCTTCTTGCCTCGCCTCGCTTTAGATCGATTTTATCGATTTCCTTTAACAGAAGCCCTAACGCGTCCGTATTTGCTGCCGCCGCCGACTGCAGATTTCACCAAACGGCGATCGAAAGACAGCAATCTCTAGGTGCAACAGATAATTTGTCCACCGTATTCCAATCTCACGCGCACTGCAGCCGCCACCACGGCCTTGCACCGATCAAGGGAATCAACGGAAAAAGATACTGCCCCGCGTCCCTGCTCCCAGGCATGCAGCGCGCCGCCGGCGATCTATGCTCTGAGGACATGAGATTACCCAGTTCCCCACGTTTTGGTAAAGCTGCTATCTGCATGCAATTGCATTATTCTATTTTTCAGATCACACGTCGACAAATCATGCAATAGAGCAATTGATTGATGGATAAATTAATATTTCGATCCCCATGCACATCCTCATGTATGCTGCTGCCGTACTCTCACAGGTTCTACGTACGTGCACTATGTAGCCCCGGAAAAGATGGATGGATGGACTGAGCAATGCATGTTAGTAAGTCTCTACACTCGTTTTTTCTGGAACCTCTCCCCCTCTACAGTGCTCAAGAGCGACGCGGAGGCGACTCGGCGTCTCCAGGAGGCCGCCGGCGTATCTGGGGATTTCCCGCCCTCCGCCGGCCGCTCCGGCGGCGGGAGGGCGGGGAATCCCTAGATCTGCGCTCCGGCGAGTAGCGGTGCGGATTTTGGGCGGCGCGGCCGAGGTGGGGAAGCCGGCGCTGCCGTTTTGGAGATCTGCGGCTCCCCCTCCTTGGCGTCGTCGACGACGGTGCCCTCGAGCTGCAGGATCGTCCCCGAGCTGCTGTCTGTTTCTCCGGCTTCGGCGGCAGCCCGGCGTCGAGTGGATGCAAGGCCGGTGGTGGAGGAGGTGCGAGGCGGCTGCGGCGGTGGTGTGTGGGGTGCTGGTGGAAGATCTGTGGCGTTGGCCTCGGATCTGGGGCGGGAGATGCTCGGGGTGTGGCCCCGATCTCTGGTCGTTCATCGATCCAGATCCAGCTCGTCGGAGCTGGTGGCTCTTGTGGTTCGTCAAAGCCACTGCGGTGGCAAGAAGCTCTTCCGTTCCGTGGAGAGGGCTCTGGGCGTCTGCTTCCTTCCTCGTCTCCGGCGGTGGAGGTCGAGCGCGCTGGAGCTGCTCGTGGTTGAAGACGGCGAGGCGCTGCGGTGCCGTCCTTCGTTTCCTTCTTTTTTTCTTTGCTTGTATCCGACCTTGTACTGATCCTCTAGTATGAATACAAGTATGAAAAATTCAAAAAAAAAATGCATGTCGCATGTGGCTGTGCAAAAGATAGATCGATCAACGATCTACGACTTGCTCATATATACGCCACATGCAAGCGTGAAAGGATGGATCAATCGATTGGAGAAATTGCCTCATGCACCGTAGAGCCTTGAGCCAGGTAATATCCATGATTATCTTTTATTATCAGTTATTTATTTTTTAAATACAACATACAGTCCATAGAATTTTGTCAACTTCAGCAACTTACAGGTCCGCCTCTATCAATCGGTACTCGATAATATTTTAAACCATTAAATCGAATCTCTCTGTATGTGAAACAATCTGGTAGATGGAGGAGTCTTGGACGAGATGGTAGATTGAAGCCAAGGTGAGTGATTAATTGGTCTCTAAAACATGGATGCATATGCAGGTTTTGATCTCTCATGTAAATCGTAAATCTAACAGGTACAATGCAAAATTGGTGCACAGTAAACTACTCACTCCGTCCGGAAAAGGATGTCTTGACTTTGTCTAAATTTAGATATATGTACACACTAATACATGTCTAGATACATCTAAATTTAGACAAATCAAAGACATTCTTTTCCGTACGGAGGGAGTAACATATATGGTCGCCCTATTTGTCAAAAGAATTGAAACAATGTGTATTGTTTTTCCTGAAATTTTTTGCGTGGATAAATACTTATCTCCTTATCAACTGCATTTTGTAAATAGAGGCAAATACTTATTATCTGTATGGGTTTTCTGCATTGTTGTTTTCCTGGGTGTAAAATTGTCGTGCATATTACATCTTCTGTTATTTCAGTATCACTTCACTAATGGCGCCATAAATGTTCCTATCAATAATATTTTTTCTTGATTTGCTTCACAGAAAAATTCTTCCTTATGGACGAATGACAAACTACTACCAATCTTCTTGGTAACAGAACATAAAATATCTTCTACTTGCTATCTATGCTCGAAACAACAACTAAAGCTTAACTTTCTCAGGTCATGTAGCTTTTACTTTATATATGTCATTTGTTCTTCATTTTGACAGCCGATGGATCCTTTTAAATGATGGCTGTGTAACACATGACAATATAATTTCGGTAATTTGACTGGATGCCAAGTAGCTTTATTTCTGTTTACTCAAAATAGTACATACATCATACTAGAGGCGGAATAGATCCAGGTTTCTAGCATGTTTCATATACACTTAATCAGTATATTTTTCAAATTATCTTATATATTAAAGTCTATCAAAAATTAACATTATATTAGATTATTCTATTTGAGTATTATAGTACTTACATTGATTGAGACAGAGCAGAGATTAGGTAGTCACAATCAATTAATGGAGCGCGAGGAAAAAAAAAAGAGTTAAAGAGTAGAATTCGCAGGTACATCAAGTGGAATTTACTTTCATGCCTTATATTTAGTTTATCATCTAGCCGCGCAATTGCGCGGGCCGCCAGTAAAGCAGCTCGAGTCGCTGCTAGCCGGAGTTGCCGCCTCGCTGTTGTGGCCGCCTGCCAAAGTCTCTCTGAGTAGAGTACCCATATCCCATGAGCTCGCCGGAGTTTGGTCGCCACCGAAGATCCGAATCAAAATTTCGTCGTCAACTGAGGTCTGGTTTAAATATCACTTGATGATCTGATATCTTGCTTGCAAGACAATTGCCTATCTCGCATTTAGAATTTATTTTGAATTTTTACTAACCATTCTGCTTGACTTCTATGCTCCAAAATAATGTTTCTAAATATTTCGACACTCAAACATATTATTTATTTCCAGCCTCAGCTCAACTTGCATTAAAATTTTAGGTTTCAGGTCCTATGGAATAATGGGTCATTGAATACATGACAACACAACTTCGGTCATCGACGAGACGCCAGACAAATCAAATGAACGACAATATCACAGTCAACTTCTGGTAATATCCATGAACAATTGTTCTTCATATGGTGATATCCTCGAGAGCAGTTTTTTAAGTATATGTGTGCTATTTTGGTTCCAAAATTTCATATACTTGCTATTCTATGTTTTGGGGTTTGGGGGAAATATATGTGTGCGGTCTAGCATTAAAAAAAAGCTATATTGTAGGTTCTCATAGATCTTAAGTTCAAAATGATAAACATAACTATCGGTATTGAGCTCTCTAGATAAGAGGGATATGAAGATTCAAAAGGTCACCGCTAACCGCGCAATTGCGCGGGTCACCCAGCTAGTTATGTAGTAATGCGACAATTTTAAAATGCAACATGGCATGTGAGATGCAACAACAATCAACTTAAGTAATCGAGAATAAAATTCTAAAGTTTGACCAAGCTTGAGATCGGGCTGATGGCTTGCCTTCAGCAGTGGGGTAGGGTTCAGGAACAACTTCCACTTCTTGGGAGAGGTTTAAATCTAACACAAGAATAAATAAATGCATCAAAAACCCTCCCTAAGACATTAAATAAAGGACCAAGCAAACAAACTCCAAATCAGTTCATTTTGATGCCAATGGATAAACAATTTAGAAGCAAAGCTGTCAAAAAAAAGATTCATATTTTTCTGATTATTTTTTAGGGAGATATGGCCTTTTAAAGTTGGGTTTAGTTTCTGCCTATTTTCAAACAGAAATAAAACAGAAAACGTTTCGGTTTAATTAATAAAAATCTGACATGTGGGTCCCATCTGTCACTGGCACTATTTGAACCGTTACCACGCGCGGGAAAGAGAAGAACAGTGCGGCCATCTCCGGGGAACTCACCGGCGGCGTTTCCCGGCGGCTAGGGCGACGGGAAGGTGAGGGAGAGGAAGCATGGCGGCTCGGGGAGGTGTGGCGCAGCTCGTTCGTGCACCCACGGTTGACGGAGAGGTCGGGTTGGAGCAGAGCCTCTCCTCCCGCGGCGACGGCGATCTGTCGATGAAGGATGCGACGGCTCCGGCCACCAATCACCCAGGCGAGGGCGGCGGAAGGTCCATCGTGCTCCAGGAGGTTGGTGTGTGGAAGGAATCGGTGGGGGAGGCTCTCACGGTGAGGATTTTGAGCGGAACCCGAGCGGCTAGGGCGAGCTCGATTCCGGCGCTGTGCTGCTCTACGGGCTGTGATACCTTGGTGGAGGAAGATTGGGAGAGCGAGAGAGGTGGTGTGGTGCTCAGCGGTGCCCGGGGTGGCTTCTTATACCTTCCCCGAGAGGTGGCCGCCGTTAATGGCGCGGCGAGGTGTCAAGCGCAGCGTGGTGTTCCGTTGGTGCGGCGCGTCGCGGAACCGGTGGCACAGAAACGCACGCGGCACAGGGGAGGGTGGTGGATAGGCACGGGAGCGGCGGAGTCGCTGACGTGCGGGGCCCCGGCGGCGCTGTGCTGAGCGGCGCGTCGGGTAGCGGCTCCAGCGCGGGGGGAATTCTTCTCCGGCGACGCGTGGCTGCTGGGAGGTTCAGGGAGAGGAGGGGAACTAACTGGGCACGGTTTGGGGAGAGGGGGAGCAGAACGGCGACGGCCACAAAGCGGCGGCGCCGCCTGGCACGGCCATGCCGGCGGTGACCACTGTGTAGAGCATGCCAGAAGCGGCATGAGCAAGTTTCTCTCAGCTCAGAGCTCCAAATCGAGTGAGGTTTTTACCACTGTGTGCCAAATTGAAAATCCTTCTACTTTGCTGACTAAAGTTTTCCCAAATTCAAAACTTGGTGCGACTAGAATTTGTGAAAAACCACACTGGACAAAAATCAAATAGGGGTTTTTGAGAAGTAAAAGAGATGGGGTTGGACCAAACTTGCTGTCCTGAGGTAGAGGCATTCAAGGTGATCTCATCCATGGCATTGCCCTCCTCTGGAAAAATTAAAATAGGAGCTTTTGGAATTTTGAAGTTTAAGGGCAGAATTTGGACATTAAAATATGAGGTAAATCCCCAAGAGCAATTCAAATATTTTTGCATAGATAGGCTAGATATTGCCTAGGGATCATCCCCTGATTTTTGGAGAATTTTTAGAACAATATTTCAAGTACTTCCTTTGGAAAGCTCAATTAAATGGATTTTGGTTTATAAAAGAAAGATGATTTTCAGAAAATGTTTTTGGGGTTTTGGAACCAAGAAATCAAGATACCAAGTGAGAGAGAACACAAAACTCAAGATTCCAGACTTGGACAAGGTTTTGTAAAAGATTGAAAATTGAAAAGGTCGTTTAACCAAGTCAAATTAAATCCAAAGCCAATAACAATATTTTTAAAAGAAAGTTTTTGAAAGGCCAAATTTCAGGATGTTACATCCTACAACATGATGAAGATTCCCGCGGCCTGGGGAGTGATCAAGGTCAAGGCTGAAGTCGACGACGCCATCTTTTGCGTTCAGAAGTTGAACCAGACGGTGGCGGCGACCTTGGACGTTCCGCGAGATGTACAGGAAGTTGATGCCGGTGCATACTCCGGGGACAGAGGGTACTCCGGAGGCTCGACATCAACTTCCCTCAAGAAGGCGTCTTTCCATGAAGATCCTGAAATGACCAAGAAGGTGGCATTGACTAGCGACGGGAGTCGCTCCATCACCATCGGCGCCCGCCTCACCGACAAATAGGAAAGCGCGCTCGTCGCCTTCCTTCGGGAAAATTCTGACGTCTTCGCATGGGAAGCGTCAGGGCTACCTGGCGTACCAAGGGAGGTGATCGAGCACAAACTGGCGGTCAGCAAGGATGCTCGCCCGGTGAAACAAGTTCTGCGCAGGCAGAGCAAGGAAAAACTAGAGGTCATCGTTTCCGAGACTGACAAGTTGGAAGAAGCCGGCGCCATCAGGGTGATGCCGTACCCAGCTTGGGTGGCCAATCCCGTGGTGGTGCCAAAGCCCATGGCCTTCAAGTGGCGGCTCTGCATCGACTTCACTGACTTAAACAAGGCCTGCCCCAAGTGTCGTGGGTTTGTCACGTCAGATGTCATGGATGACTTCGTAGGTGTGGGATTTGCACGAGTCAATCGTAGGAACAAGGATGAACACAGATTTACCCAGGTTCGGCCCCTCAATGTGAGGTAAAGACCTACTTCCTGCCTACCCTAGATTGGTATTGATATGATATATGCGGTGTTACAATGGAGGCGATCCGATCTGGGTACTCGCCGTAAGAACTAGGGTTTTGGGGCTTGATAGCTTGACCCCGTCTAAGTACGGCGAGTCCTCTTTATATACACAGAGGCTCGCTAGGTTACAAAGAAAGCTTCCTCCAGAAGGAATACATCCGCTGGAACCTACTTGGAGACTAACTCCTCCTCACGTCTTCCAGGATATGTCATCTAGATCCTTCTCCTTGTGGCGGTGCGATATTGGGCTTGCTTTCATGCAGGCCTTTGCTGGTGCGAGTAAGTGGGTCGCACTTATTGATATGGGCCGCGGGTTAATCCACAAATTATTTCCACGACATTAGCCCCCAAGATTGGTTAGGACTTCACGGTGAGGATCCTCTGGTTACTTGAGGTAGTTGTTGAGCCGCACTGTGAGCGTTCTGACTAATCTCTGACTGATGCGATTCAAAGCCGCGACTCATTTGCGCGACTCACCCTTTCCATCTGAAATATTCTGTTTCCTTCAATTGCGGACCGTTCCTCATTCTGCGGGCGCAAATTGTTCCGTTGATTTCGGGCATCCCAGTTATAAGCTGCGGCGGCCTAGGTCAATATTCACTTGCCTCTGCTCTCTCCTCACTTCTAGCTGCGCCGCCATCTTCCTCAATCGAGCTTAGCCCCCGATCCAATCTTCTCGCAATGGCGCCCAAGGCAAAGCCATCCGATGATAAACGCAAGATCTCCTGCAACTGGGAAGGATCCTGGGTAACGGAGCAGACTCTGACTGATCTCGCCGATGCTGGTTTCTTGCTGCCGAAGGAGGACAACGTCTGGCGGGCGCCAGGTGATGAAATCGAGCCTCGCCCCAAGCCCAACGAACTGGTGATGTTCGTGGAGCATGTGGAGCGTGGATTCACGCCGCCCGGCTCCCTCTTCTTCCGCAACCTGATGCAACGCCTAGGCCTCCGTCTTCATGGCATCGGGCCTAACTCAATGCTCCAGGTGAGCAATTTCCATGTACTGTGCGAGGACTATCTCGGCATAGCCCCCAATATCGATCTGTGGCTGGCCTCCTTTTCTTGCAATAGCCAACTTGTCTCCAAAGGTGGCGCCTATGTTCAGGTCGGCGCCATCTCTCTACAGCGCCACAGACACTCAGCTCTTCCCAAACTAGCCCTATCGAATCGACCCAGGGCTTGGCAAAAATCCTTTTTCTATTGCCAAGATACCTCACCGGAGGGCGAAACTCGCCTCCCCACTTGGTCCAATTCTCTTTTCGTGCCTTCTGAGGCACTAAAATCCAAACCTCGGGATGCCGCAGCATCCTTCATAAATGAGTCGCTGATCAAGGTCCGCGCCTTAATTGGTCATGGCCTTACTGGCCTTGATCTTCTTTCTTGCTGGACGAAGTGGCTCATCCAACCAGTGAGTCCCCGTCAACGGTTCTTCCTCGAGTGCTCTGGCACTTCTGCTGATGTTGATCGTGTCAAGGCCGCTGACTGGGAGCCTGAAGACTGGGTTGAGTTTGTCGCCCGTGTGACTGAGGAGAAGAATATCTCCTTCGACAAGGTGGGGCTCGCCCCTTTTAGTGTTAACAACAAGCCTTTTGAGGTAACCCTCCTTCTCTAGTCCTTTGTCCTTGTAGCAGATTTGCATTTCTTTTTGATACTAAGATCTTCCTTTTTCTGTATCAGGCTGATGAGAACTACTGGTCGCTTCCCACGGCTGATGTGGGCACTGCTGCTCCCAAGCGTGCCGCGAAGAAGAAGTTACTGCCCGCTTTAGAGGGCAGTGAGGTCGTTGACATCCCATCTGTTGCTACTGCGGCTTCAGATGGTGAAGATACTGAACTGGAGGAGGACGACAGTCATGTGCCAGCCGCGAGTCCTCCTGCTGCGGCTGACCCACCTCCCCGCAGGGCCTCAAAGAGACTGTCCCGGGAGGAGCCAGAGCTTAACGCTCTGGAAAATCCTGAAGTCGTCAAGCGTCGCAAACCTGCTGTGGGTGCGACTCCTCCTGTTGCCAGGCGTGTGCTTAGGACCACCGCCTCAGCTGAAGATGATATGGAACCCCACTCTGGTAATTCTCGCTGCCTTGGCATCCTGACTACATATTCCTTCATTTCCTTTTATTAACATATAAACCTCTGATTGCAGACTCAGGGTTCCAAGGTCAGTCGTCGCCGTCAAGTGACGGCCTTATGGCCTCTGTGAAGATGGCTCCAGAGTTAGTAACTTCCTTATAGCATTTCTCTTCTGCCATGCGTGCTTCCTTCTTATATAATTGTCTTGTTCTTGTAGGGTTGCAATCGATGCTGCAGCCGCGGCTAAGGCGCCTGCGGCTTTTCCTGCCGTGGTGGAGGGCATGGCCACCACTGACGATCTGGCTGTGACCCCTGCTCCTGACACGGCTGCCCAGGAGGTGGCTCTGGAAGACATGACAGATCCCCTCATCGCCCAGGACACAGAGGAGGTGGATCCCACAATCGCAGTTGTGGTGGCTAAGGATGCCGAAGCACCGCTGGTTGAGTCGCCAGCGGCTGTTAATCAGAAGTCGCCAGTGCTGCGCCTTGAAGTTGCTTCCTCTTCCTCATCCTTGAGCCGTGCTGAACAGCTGTCGCAGGCCATCATTGCTTCAAGCGACAAACAAGCCGCAGAGCTTCGTGAAGCACTCTCCAATTTATCTGCGGCTTACAAGGTAATAGTCTCTCTTATCCTGTCTGTCCCTAGCCCCCAAGGATCAAGGTCTTCTTTGACGCAAAGGGGAACTTGGTACTTCTTGTAATTGTTGTCTTTTTTAGTAACTTTTCACAAATTATTGCAAACTTCTCCGCTGCCCTTTAGCTGTTGATCATCTGTCTTTTAGGAAGAATTATATACTGTGACTGCGGAGAAGCTGGCTTTAGAGAAGCAATTACAGGAAACTCCCTCTGAGCGTGAGAGTCTGCGCGAGCTCCTTCTCCAACGCGAGGCTGAACTGAAGAAAAAAGACGCCAGAATTGGCGATCTGACTGATGAAAGCTATAAGCTG
Source organism: Poa pratensis (assembly GCA_947311845.1). Classification (NCBI taxonomy): domain Eukaryota; kingdom Viridiplantae; phylum Streptophyta; class Magnoliopsida; order Poales; family Poaceae; genus Poa; species Poa pratensis. Next base: position 30,280,884 of record CAMZMU010000040.1, read on the forward strand.
TCTGAACAAGCCAAGGCCACTGAGCTGCGGCTTAAAAAGTTGGAGGAGAAATCCCAGGAGAGGATCCAGCAACAAGATCGTCAAATCAGTGCTCAGAAGGATGCCATCACTCAAGCCAACGATGACGCGCGGCTAAAGGCTGTTGAGATTGGCGATCTCAAGAAGAAATTAGCGAAAGTGTATGTTGCCCACAACCTTGTTCATGCTAAAGTCTCCATCATGACCCAAGAGCTGACTGGTATGTTTTGCAATCCACAACTTTACTTTTCCTTAGCTTTCTTCGTTTGCATATAGCTGTGCTAATTGATGGCTGCCATGTTATAGGTGAGGACGCTAGATCGCAGAAAGGCAGTACACAAGAGCAGCTGGAGTATATCCGCGAGTTTGCGCGGAAGGCTTGCGATGCCATGAAAGGATTATCTGCTTGTATTCTGCCCACCAAGCCTGTCCCCGTCGACACTGAAGGATTGTTGAAAAGGCTGCTCAAAGCGCCTCAGTACTTCTTGGACTGGAAAGAATCTTCGGTTCGCTCTGGCGCGGCTCATGTGCTTGCATTGGCTAAGACATATGATCCATCCTTCGATGTTGCCAGGGTCGCGCAAGGCAGGCCTCCAAAGAAGACGGACGGCACCGTGCTGACACCCTCAGAGTATGCGGCGACATGGAAGAGCATGCGAGGCCACGCGACTGAACTTGTGGACGGAGTGGACCTAGCGACCTTTCTGGGAAAGTATCATCCAGATGGGTCGAGATTCGAGAGATTACCCACAGCATCAACCTGCGTGGCTGCTCCTCAAGAAAAGAACTCCTCTCCAGGTGTGTCCAGCTCCGCAGCCCCCAAGCCCGCAACTGATGAGCCTTCAAGCGAGCCTGCGACTGCTGCTCATGCCAAGCTTGGTAAGCCGCCGGTGCCTCCTACTCATAAGCCAAAGACTGGGAAGAAGTGACTAAGAAACAATGATATGGTGAAGTTAGCCCTTAGTGGCTTGTAATAATTGTTGAAATGATGTGTTAGCAACAATATTTTATGATTATTAAGTACTCTCAGCAGTACAAGTTCTGACCAATAGTCTGGTCCTTTGTCTCGGTTTTCCTTACTTAGGCCCTTTCGCGGCTCAGAATTTCCTAGGAACATGTGTGTTCAGGGTCGAGAGCGGCCATGATAGGCAATCAAGCTCGATTGACGCCACACCCCAGTACTTTGGCCGCATAATGCAAGTCGCATCCAAGTGAAGGTTGAGTATAATCACGATAAATGCCACTCGTTTGGCGATTCAAGGTAATAGGCCGCGCTCAGAAAGTTGCCGCACCCCCAAGGAACCAATGATTAGAAAATGAAAGACTCACAACTCAATTGGTAGTTTGAGGCGAAACGACAACCACCTACATAGTAGGGTTGTCGGCTTTATTTTAGAATCATTATATGATACACATGGTCGGTCGCGCCTAGTTGGCGACCAGAAGTGATACAGATGGGGTTGGATCGCGCCTGGGTGGCGATCCCTTGTGATACATTGGGTCGGTCGCGCCTAGGTGGCGACCAGAAATGATACATGAGCTACGGCCGCGCCTGAGTGGCGACCGATTTTTGATGCACAGGTACGGCCGCGCCTGAGTGGCGGCTAATTCCTGATACATGGGTTGATCGCGCCTAGGTGGCGATCCAATTTGATAGATATGGCATGGTTGCGCCTAGGTGGCAACCGGTGTTGAGGTTTGATCCCTGAGTGGCCAGCTTGATACTGTGAACCCTTGTTGGTTCTGTTGCGATCGTTGATGGCGACTCGTGATGGTTGGGATGTACCCTTATTGCCGATGGCCTGCAGCTCTTGCCCTTCTTGTTGCTGTAATCTGAAGTCGCTGGTCAGGCAGGTGTCTTTTAGCTTCCACGATGTCATCAAAGTTTTGTTGTGGCTCAGGAGCAGGCACATTTTCTGCGACACAAGCGGCTCTAGCCATAGCCCTGTCGCCTTCTTCGCATTCTTGTGCTATCTCTTTATTGCCATTGATTGTTATGACTCCCTTGGGACCAGGCATCTTTAGCTTCAGGTATACGTAGCACGGTTGAGCCATGAATTTTGCGAACGCTTCTCTGCCAAAGAGTGCGTGGTATGGGTTCTGGAAATCGACAACTTCAAACCAGATGTACTCGCTTCTGAAGTTGCTTTGTGTCCCGAAGGCGACTTCCAGGTTGATTCGCCCTAATGGTTGAGCTGATACGCCTGGCACGACTCCGTGAAACGTTGTTCTGGACGGATGCAGCTGCTTTTCTTGGAGATTCATCCTCTTGAAAGTCTCATAGTACAATATGTTGATGTTGCTGCCTCCATCCATCAATACTTTGCTTAATTTGTATCCTGCGACTTGAGGGGCAACTACAAGCGCGAGCTTGCCTCCTTCGTTTATTTCTCCTGGATGATCTTCGCGGCTCCAAACTATTGGTTGCTCGGACCACTTCAGCTACTGTGGTATGGCTGGTACTACGGCGTTAACAGCTTGGTTGCGTCGTCGCAACTTCTGCTCCCTCCTTGAGGTATTAACCACAATTGTGTGATATTGACCCAGCTGTTTTGGGAACTGCGGTTGGTCTGGCTGTGGGTTTGGAGCAGCATTGTGGTGGCCTCCGCCGTGGTTGCCTCCCTCGTTGTTCTGATGGTTGTTATTCCCATTAAGTGGCTGCCCATCCTTCCACTTTTTGTAATGATAGCACTGCGCCTTTGTGTGGTTGGGTGGTTTTCCATCTTTTCCCACATGGATGTCACAGGGACGGTTGAAAACTTCTTCGGCACAGGAAGCACTGGATGCCCTCAAGGCAAACTCCGACATCTGGCTGCGCGAGCTCACCGGCTTAACAAGGAGATGGATAGTAAGTTTCTTCTATCCATTTCTTGTGTTCCCATTGCTTGTACCGACATTAATTATATGCCGGCATATAACTCAATTCGGTGATAGCTTTTCTATCTTCAGATCACTTCTCCCACTCCAAGGCTGCTGCACTCAACACTGTTCGCAAGGCACGAGCAAAAAGAGCCGAGGCTGACCCAATCCCGGAGGAATGGGATATTGAAGATCACCTGACCGCTCTGAATGCTCGCATCTCTCCTCTGAAGGCCATTGGCCTGGATCTTCTTGATGCTGGCATCCAAGCTTACCGAGCCTTATGGCCAGGATCTCAGATTCCGGCTACAATTGAAGAATTATCCAAGTGTCTGTCGGGGGCCGAGGCCAGGGTCCGAGAGTGGAGATCCTCTGCAGCTCGTGCCGGAGCTGATCAAGCATTGACCTTCATGCTCTCCTGGTATGAGGCCATCAACCTCAATGTCGTGCGCTCCCTGGGCCAAGGCTCCACATGGACCTCAGATCCGACACTCATTGCGAGCAGCAAGGAGGCAGCCACCTTCATGGCAAGCTATGCTCCCACCCGACACTTCATTCCTGGTCCAGCCTACTCGGATGACGAAGAAGATGACGAGGATGATGAAGAGGGTGAAGACGAAGAAGAGGAGGTTAACGAGGAGATCGAGGTTGAAGCTCCCGACACTGCCACTGCCGGAGCGACCGAGACTGCTGCTGCCGGAGCAACCGAGACTTCTGCTGCCGGAGGAACCGACACTTCTGCCGCCGGAGCAACCGACATTGCTAAGCCGACCGCGACCGACACTGCACAGTCGACCGTGACCGACACTGCACAGTCGACCGTGACCGACACTTCTGGTGCCTCGGCAGCCACTCCAACACCCGAGGTTGTTCCAACAACCGAAGCTTCTCCTGCCGCCGAGATTGTTCCTGAACCTCGCACCGCTCCAACTGCTCCGAGCTCCTCCGAGGCAGCTGCCTAAGCTTATCAGAAACTGAACCATTAAATCCCCGGAATGCCGGGTGCAGATGTAAATATACTTTTAAGTATCTCGCAGTGCTACTTTTATCATATTAGTTTCAACAAGACAGGCTCAATGCCGGATCACTTTGCACCAAGTCCCCGAGTTTACTTTCTTGTTTACTATACTTAGTAATCTCTGCTCTTGTCTACCATTCAGGCGTTCGACAGTCGAGTCACAAACTCACAATTATAGCATACAATACTTGTAAATTTTGAGGTAAGGTTTAGAGTCATCCGACACAAATGTAAGGAAAGAAAAAACCGGGTTAGTAAACGACATATGTCGGATCTTTCTAGGACCAAGTCCCCGAGTCCATTTTCATGTTTACCATATACCATAACCTCTGCTCTTGACTGCCATTTTGGCGTTCGTCAGTCGAGTCACAAGATCACAACAACATAGCATACATTATTTGAACTTTGAAACGCAGCCTAAAACCATCCGACATATGAACGACATAGATAAAACAGAGATAAAACACATGCATATGGAAGGCAGTCCCCGAGACTCTTTTCGGAGTGCCGACATTTTATTCAAAGGAAAACCGAGATACATACATTGCGCCTTATGAGTAAAAGGGTCGGAGTAGAGCTACATTCCAGGGTCTTTGGTCTCCTCTCCGGATTTGTCAGTTACATTTTTCCTCGGTGCCTGCGCATCTATAAGATAGTATGAATCATTGTGTAGAGCCTTGCTCACAATGAACGGTCCCTCCCATGGAGGTGACAATTTGTGTCAGCCTTTACTGCGTTGCACTAGCCTTAGCACCAAATCTCCCTCTCGGAATACCCGAGGGCTGATCTTCCGGCTATGATAGCGTCGGAGATTTTGCTGATATACAGCTGACCGAGATAAGGTCAGTTCTCGTGCTTCTTCGAGCAAATCAACACCATTCTCCCGAGCTTCTTTTGCCTCGGTTTCAGTGTACAGCGCCACTCTCGGCGAGTCATACTCCATGTCGGTCGGCAAGACCGCTTCTGCTCCATAGACCAGAAAAATGGCGTATAGCCAGTTGAACGATTCGGTGTGGTCCTTAGACCCCACAACACTGCTGGTATCTCCTCTATCCAGCAACCCGGAGTTCGCATCAGTGGTTCATCAACCGAGCTTTGATGCCGGATAGCACCAATGTGTTTGCTCTTTCCACTTGCCCATTTGCCTCGGGTGTGCCACCGAGGCTATGTCCAACCGAATTCTTTTTTCCGCACAGAACCGAGCAAATTCTCCCACACAAAGTTTGTGCCATTATCCGAGATAATGCTATGGGGGTAACCATATCTCAAAATGATGTCCTTCAAAAAGGACACAGCTGTGTGACCATCACACTTCCTGATTGGCTTTACCTCGATCACTTGGTGAACTTGTCCACCATTACCAGCATATGAGTCATGTTACCTCGGGCTGGTCTGAATTCTCCCACCATATCCAGACACCAAGTGATGGGAATAGTTTTGAGTGCCGAGGCTGGCATGTGGATTTTGTGAGCAAATCTCTGACACCCTTGACACTTCCTCACAATATCTTCTGCTGATTCAAAGCACTGGGCCAATAAAACCCATGCCGGAATACTTTAGCCACCAAGGCTCTTGATGAAGCATGATGACCACACTCTCCCTGATGAATCTCAGGAGCATCTCTTGCCTTCCTGCGGCTCGACACAGCGCTGCAATACCTCGGTCACACTTCTTGTATAACTCCTGGTTGATGATGGTGTATGCCTTGGATCTTCTTTGCACTTGCCTGGCCTCAACTTCATTACTTGGCAAACTCCCGTCCATCATATACGCCATTATTGGTTGTGCCCACTCCGGCACAGGACGCACAGGAAAACCGGATCATCCACCTCCATGGCATCAACCGACATTGCATCTGCCGACATATGCTGGTCAGTCCCCGAGTTCTGCCAAGCAGTCCCCGGGTTCTCCCAAATGCATCCGACATCCATGTCCATGGGCACATCATCAGATTCCGGTTTTGCCGGGATAAAGATTGACTCGGACTCGGGAGATGGTTTGATTGATGGCTTCCTCAAATGCTCCAAGGATATGGGTGGAATTGGATCCCGAGACGAGCCCAGCTTGGACAATACGTCGGCAGCTTCATTTTCCTCCCGAGGTATATGCTTGAACTCGCACCCTTCAAAGAATCCCGAGATCTTCTGGACATGAAACCGAAATAACGCCATATTGGCGTCCAAAGCGTCCCAATTTCCCGAGACTTGCTGCACTACCAGATTCGAATCCCCGAAACATTCAATTCGGCGAATCCTATTTCCTTGGCCACATTGAGCCCATGGACCAGTGCTTCATACTCGGCCACATTGTTAGATGCTGCATAATGAATCTGCAGTACATATCTCAGCTGATCTCGCTTTGGCGAGGTAAGAACTACCCGGCCCCCAAACCAATCTTGGTCTTGGAACCATCAAAGTGCATCCTCCAGTAATTGGAGTCAGGCAGTGGTGGCTCATATTGCATCTCGGCCCAATCTACCAAGAAATCCGGCAATGCCTGAGACTTAATGGCATCTCTTCTTTCATAGTGAGGAGTGTAAGGGGACACCTCGATGGCCCACTTGGCTATCCGGCCAGTTGCATCTTTACACCCAATGATCTCCGAGATAGGAGCCTCACATACCACAGTGATTGAATGCTCTTGGAAGTAATGTTTCAACTTCTTAGCAGCCAGATAGACACCATATGTCATCTTCTGGTAGTGAGGATAGTTCTGCTTGGATAACGAGATCACCTCGCTCAAATAATATACCGGCCTCTGCACAGTTTTGCCCTCTTCTTCTCGCTCACACCACTACAACACTCACAACTCGGTTTGTGGCTGCAATGTATAGCAACATCGGCTCTTTGGGTAATGGTGAGGCCAGTATCGGCGCAGTTGCCAGCATCTTTTTTAACTCGGTGAACGCCGCATCTGCTTGCGGGGTCCACACGAAGTGGGTGGTTTTCTTCATGAGCTGATACAAAGGCAATGCCTTTTCTCCCAACCTGCTAACAAACCGACTTGATGCCAAACATCCGGTGAATTTCTGCACGTCCTTGAGACATGTCGGTAACCTCATGCTTTCAATAGCACGGATTTTTGTCGGGTTTACCTCGATACCTCGGCTTGACACAAGGAAACCGAGTAGTTTGCCTGCCGGCACACCGAATGTACATTTATCCGGGTTAAGTTTCATCCGGTATTTTCTCAAGTTTATGAATGTCTCTGAGATCATCAATCAGAGTACTTTATCTTTAGTTTTTATGACGACATCGTCGACATACACCTGCACATTTTTGCCTATTTGCTCATGCAAACACTTCTGCATACACTCTGATAAGTAGCACCGGCATTTCTCAAGCCAAATGTCATGACACGATAGCAATAAGCCCCATAAGGGGTAATAAAAGCAGTTTTCAATTGATCAGCAGGGTTCAAAGGTATCTGGTGAAAACCAGAATACGCATCTACAAAGGATAACAGCTCACACCCGGCTGTAGAATCGATCACTTGATCAATCCGAGGCAGCGGGAATGGATCCTTAGGACATGCCTTGTTTAAGTTCGTGAAATCGATACACATGCGCCACACCTTGGCCACCAAAGGTTCATCTTTTTTCTTTTCCAGGACCGGGTTAGACAACCAGTCCGGGTGTAGCACCTCCATGATGAAACCAGCCGCAAGCAACTTGGCCAGCTCATCACCCACCACTTTTCTCCTCTCATCCGAGAGACGCCGTGTCGGTTGCTTCACCGGTTTCATATCCGGTCTGACGAACAAAGAGTGCTCAGCCAACTCCCTCGGAACACCTGGCAGGTCCTGATTGGACCATGCAAAGATATCCCGGTTCTCACGGAGGAAGTGACTGAGCTCGCCTTCCTATTTCTCCGTTAACCCGGTACCAATGATGACGTTGTGATCCGGGAATGCCGGGTCAACATTGATCTTCTTGGTCTCCTTTGGCACCTCGAAAGTTGCATTCTGCTCCGGGTTACATACCCGGCATACCGAGTTGCGCGGACTGCGCCAGTGCCACCACTTCATGGATCTTTTCTTCTCTGCAGCAATGATCAATGACTCGGCCAAGCACGATCCAGCCGAGGCACACTCCAGTGCACGCTTGTAATCACCCGAGATGGTGATGATGCCATTAGGACCGGCATTTTCATCTTGAGGTAACCCACATGGGTTGATATCATGAACTTGGACAGCGCAGGCCTGCCGAGTAAAGCATGGTATGGACTTTCGAGGTCCACTACCTCAAACTGGATGCTCTCAGTTCGGCAGTTGTCCTTGGTGCCGAACAACACATCAACCCAGATTTGCCCATAGGTGCACATGAGACACCCGGCACTATGCCATGGAAGGTGTGCTACTCGGTTGCAGCATGTTCACCGAGATACCCATCTTCACCATGGTGTCTCGGTACATGATATTGATAGCACTCCCATTATCAACGAGAACCGGGTGAACCGGACATTGAGGGTGGGCCCAAAGAATGTTGGATCCACCAACAGAGCATACCTCCCGGAGTTGGCATAACTCGGGGATGATCCCTTCTGCTCCAACTGATTTCTTGCTCGGACCAGTGCATATACTCGGCACTGCCGGCATAACTGCGTTCACCTCCAGTGCACGCCGATGCAGGCTCTTGTCTGTTGGCTCGGTCACAAAGACCACATAACTCTGATGAGCTTCTCTGTAATCTCCCTGAGGATACTCTCCTTGCCTACTGGGACCAGCATTGCCATTGTTGCCTCGACACTTACTTGATTGACAGGTTTCGGAGCTGGAGGCCTCTGTGCCGGTGCATTCACGGGAATTGTGTTTGCTCCGGTGAGTGGTAATGCTTGCCTCTGTTGAGGATATGTCGCTGGAGGCCTCTGAGGTGCCCCATCTGATTTCCTCCGGAACCTCCACCTTCCTTCAAGGTGCGCTGATACCAGCTGCACTGCCGAGTTGAATGATTGGCCGGCCTTCGAGGATCATGCGTGTGATAGCTGCATGGCCCATCCAACATTGCCTCATAAGTTAACGGCTTCCTCGGGTCACTCCACGGTTTCTTCACATCCTGGTTTTGGCCCCAAGCAGGGCCACTGGTCCTCTGACGCTGGCTAGCCGGCATCTGGCTGGCTTTGCTTTACTGCTGCAACTTGATTTGAGCCATACCGGTAATCCGGCTCTCTCCTCTTGTTGCCGAAGTCCTGGCGATCATTCTGCCTGCTGGCCCGGGTCTGTTATTCACCGGGTACCTTCTACTCGGTTCCACCGAGTTCAGCAAGGGTTGCATCGGATCACCCAGTGCATAGCTATCCGCAATCCGGATTGTCTCGGCCAAGGTGGCCGGCATTTCCCTCTGCAACTTCTGCCAAAGCATGGTGCCGTGTCGGCACCCCTGGGCAAACCAAGATATAGCCTGTGCCTCCACAACTCCTTCACAGGAATTGCGAATGTACTCCACCGGGTCAAGTAATCCCGGTCAGTTTCATCATTCCTCTGCTTGCACATGGCAAGCTGTTGAGGACGATTCGGTCTCTTGTATGTGCTGGAGAAGTTGCTAACAAATGCTTCTTCAAAGTCCAGCCAGCAATCAACACTGCCCTCTCGCAGGTTGTTCAGCCAGATCCGGGCTGGCCCTTCCAACATCTGCGGGATATATCTCACCGCCCATCGGCGGTTTCCTCCAGCAATATGCACTGCCGACACATAATCTGTCAGCCAGTCCTCGGCTTGGTGCTGCCGTCATATGTCTTCGCGCCTCGGTTCAACTGAAAGTGCCGCACTGGTGGCTCCTCATGATCCGAGGTCCAAAGCAGGCAGGGCCAGGTGGGCCTTGCTCTTCCAACATCTCGGACATGTAGATTCTGTCCAACTTGTAACGTGCATCACTCGGAGACAATGGCGATGTCCCAACCGAGATCCCAGCGGACCCTCATATCTCGGATATCCGGCTTTCTCCATAGCCGAGTTACCATCATCATAACGATCAGCCACCGGGTCAACACCTCGTGGCTGCTGAACATGCTCACATATTGCTGCTGCCTCGGATACCGAGGTGGATGACCTCGGCCAGCCGAGTTAACTATTCCGGCACTTGGATTGCCCGGACCGGGATTGCTCTTACCCCGGCCGGCACTGCCTGGCCCAACTAACTGCTTTCCGGCATATACCGGATCATATGTCTGCATTTGCTTATTTCTACCGGAGTTTACACTGGTCACGATCTCCCCGACATGTGGTGAGGAAGCTTGCCCCTAGATCTCTCACCGGCTGCTCCAGCCGAGTGAACAACCTGGGACCCACCTACAGCTGTGTTAGCCTTACGAAAGGCCTCATTCTGCCGGGTACCACAGCTACCAACTCATTAACTCGGTCTTGCTGCCTACGGAGAGCTTCTCCGGATAAGCCAGACAACTCGGCTCTTGCTGCCTCGGCAGCTCTAAGAGTCTTAGCAGGGGAACTATACTTCGGCTTTTCAACCGACAAGTTACTAGGAGTCTTACTGGAACTAGATCTACCATCTCTAGCAATCTCAGCATTGAGGCCTTTGCCCCTCTTACGCACATCCTCTATGCGACTAGGGCGAGCAGCTACCGGGTTAAACCATGTGCTTGGTTATACTCACGGAGAGTTATCCCGAACTGTCTCACCTCGGCCATCTCAAGAGCCTCCTGAAGCAGATTCTGACGATGCTGCTCCAACTCGGCCTCCGTCAAGGCAACATCCGTACCGGTAGCTACCGGCACAGCAACTTCTCGATCACATCATCGAGAGGAGCAGGTCTGACCGGCACATTGGATGTTCCGGCCTGGTCTCGGAGGTTCTCCCTCCTCTCCAGCGGCACTTTCGCCGATCTGGTGGTCCTGGCGCCAGGATTGTCGGCATCTCCTTCACCGGGTTCTACTCTACCGGCATCACCCGCTATGCCGGTCATCATGACCTCTGCGCAGCTCCCGGGGCGAGTGATATGCCGGCCGCGAGCCGCACAGACAGCAGGAGGATCCTCTGCCATAAGCACCTGCTCCGGGTACTTGCAGACGAACTCGGTGGCGACGTAGATCTCGAACGTCCCGAAGAGGACGAGTCAGCCGTTCCTCGGCATGGGCCTGCTACCGAAGCTGCCCGCGTTGTCGCTGATGAAGTTCAGCGAGCCGAGTCTGTGGACAAGGCCACTGACCACGCGCTCGCCAGAGGCGATGATGGAACCCGTCCGGATGAACACACCAGCCAGCGCCGCTGCCAGCCCCATGGTGGGCGCCAACTGTCGTGGTGGTATCACGGCAGATGCCATAGGATGGCTAAAGTGTGGGGCCGATGGACGCTGGTGGATCCGGGAGAGGGCTAGCGCGCTAAGAAGCACACACAGATGAACTCACAAACACTAGAACACACCACGATCTACCCAGGTTCGGGGCCCTCGTGAGGAGGTAACACCCCTACTCCTGCCTGTCTCTCTCTGTATATATCTCGGTACCAAGTGTACAAGCTGCTCCTTGAGCTGTATATCTCAACAATGGTGATGAACACAAGGCGGAAGATGAAGCTAGGAGGGGAAATGTCTCTCTATGCCTCGTCTCTGGCCGTGGTCGTCGTCGTTCACGCAGGAGGGGGTGCAGCCCTACTTATAGGCTAAAACCGAGTTACGGGAACACCCCTCCCGGAACACTGTAGCCATGCCAAGGATATGTCATCATGGCACTCCTGTCAGAGACAAGACGCGACCTGCCCATCTCCTGCAGCTCTATAGCACAGCTAGAATGTACCCTCTGGCAGAGACAAGACACGTCCTGCCCATGCCTCTGCCTCGCAGTTTGTACCGGATAAACCGGAGTCAGCGGTGGAATGATGGCCTGCCATCTCGCTCCTCCTGCACGCTCCCGTGTCAGGCGCTTCCGTGTCAGATGCTCCCGTGCCAGACGGGATGTGACAGGAGCGCTGACCTTCGTCCGACACAAGGATAACCCGGCATGGATATGCCGGATTCCCTTTCCTGAATAACCTTCCCTGCACATAAGAAAACACATAAGTTACCGACATACATATGTCGGTTAATATGTCTCGGATCCTTTATCTCGGTCGACATATGCCGGTTGGCACCAACATGGTACCTCGGTCCCTTCTGGCCCGGGCTAACTCGGTATACCTATGTCGGTTTGCACCTACACCATACTCTGAAGTCCAGGTATGTCGGCTTTTACTGTAACTTGGCCCGCACCTAGGCATAGCTTTTACCACACCATGACCCTACCGGGGGTAGCCCCCCGACACTTTCAGCGCGCCATGCAAGCATGCCTTGGGCCCAGCTGGGCCGCAACATGGAGGCGTACATCGACGACATCGTGGTCAAGACCCGGTACAAGGACTCCCTCATTTAAGATCTGCACGAGACCTTCGACAACCTTCGCCGGGTCAATTTCAAGCTCAACCCCGACAAGTGCGTGTTTGGGGTCCCGTCCGACAACCTGCTTGGATTCTTGATCTCCCATCGGGGGATCGAGGCCAACCCCGACAAGATCAAGGCCATCGAGCGCATGGAGGCGCCAAGGCGGGTCAAGGACGTACAACGCCTCAATGGGTGCATCACCGCACTCGGGCGTTTCTTCTCAAGGCTTGGAGAACGAGCTCTGCCCTTCTTCAAGCTACTCAAGAAGACGGGTCCCGTGAAATAGACCCCGGAGGCTGAAGAAGCTCTTCAGTCCCTCAGGCGCTACCTCGCCTCGCCCCCATCCTCGAGGCACCATCAGAGAAGGAGCCCCTACTGTTGTACATCGCTGCCACCAACTAGGTGATCAGTGCGGTTCTTGTGGTAGAACGTGATGCTCCTCCAAGCAAGATCAACGGCAAGCGTCCGGAAACATCCTCCCGTGGCAACCAAGTAAGAAGAGGCAGCCGGGTGACTTGCCCACTGACGCAGCCACCGGCGTCACAGAAGAAGCATCGCTGGGGGCTGACGCGCTCTCGTTCGACGCAAAACACTCGGAGGGAACCAAGCCCATCAAAGGCTCGGTAACCCACAAGATACAGCATCCAGTCTACTTCATCAGTTCGGTGCTGCGCGACGCCCGGGAGCGGTACCCCATGATGCAGAAGCTGTTGCTGGCGAGCCTCGTCGCCTCTCGCAAGATGAGGCCCTACTTCGAAAGCCACCCCATCACCGTGGTTTCCAAATACCCCTTGAGGTGTCCACTGGAAAACCCACTCGCCACCGGACGTGTCTCATGGTGGGCCATGGAGCTTCAAGGTTTCGGCCTCAAGTTCGAGCAAACGAACAACATCAAGAGTCAGGCGCTGGCTGATTTCACGGCGGAGCGGACTGAGACAACGTTTGACGACCCGGTGGAGGAATCCAGCCTTCCCGGGAAAGAAGACCCCGGCGCATGGACCATGAACTTCGACGGCTCCTACACCAAGGGCCAGGGAGGCGCTGGAGTTGTCTTGATCTCACCCACGGGAGATCGTCTGAAGTATGTCGTCCAGATGCACTACAAGGAGAACATCTCGAACAACATGACGGAGTACGAGGGTCTGCTTGCGGGACTTCGTGCTGCCGTTGGCCTCGGTATCAACAAGCTCATCATCAAGGGTGACTCTCAGCTAGTCATCAAACAAGTGAACAAGGAGTACGCCTGCCCCCAGATGGCACCGTACGTCGAGGAGGTGTGGAAGCTTCGGCGACGCTTCGACAGCTTCCGGGCCGTGTACGTCCCGAGGGATGAAAACACGTCCGCGGACGAGCTGTCACAGATGGCTTCCAAGCAAGAACCAGTGCCTCCCGGGATCTACATTTGAGGTGCTCTGGCAACCCTATGTGTCTCCCGAGAGGCTCAAGGAAAGGTCTACACCGACACTGGGGGCTAGTGACCCGTCTACTTCGACAACCCGGGAAACCAGCCCAGAAGACGCACAAGACCCGGCAGGACCTGGACCAAGGGAAGCCATGCTTCTCCTTGGTTAAATGGTGCTACCGGTGGAAAGAACCCACCCACCTTGGGCCCTGGACATCATCAAGTACATGATGGAGCATGCTCTTCCAGAGGATGATCATGATGCCGAGCGGGTGGCTCGCCAAGCCAAGCTCTACGTCCTGATCGACGGTGAGATCTACCGGCGATGCGACAACTGAGTCAAGCTCCGCTGCATACCACAAGAACAAGGCCAAGTACTACAACGAGACATCCACGAGGGCACATGCTCAAGTCATGTTGCATCAAGATCTTTGGCGGGAAAAGTTTTCGGCCAGGGTTTCTACTGGCCAACAGTCCTGTACGACGCCGAGAAAATTGTCAAGATCTGCGAAGCTTGCCAATACTACGTGAAGAACATCAATCAGCCAGCTCAAGCCCTCCAACCAATCCCAATATCCTGGCCGTTTGCAGTCTGGGGGCTTGATATCGTGGGCAAGTTGCCAAAGTCAGTTGGCGGACATGAATACCTCTACGTGGCCATCGACAAGTTCACAAAATGGGTTGAAGTAATGCCAGTACCACGCCAGACGGCCCAGGCCGCCATCAAGTTCATCGAGGGGATTGTTTACCACTTCGGCCGCCATCAAGTTCATCGAGGGGATTGTTTACCGCTTCGGAGTACCCAACAAAATCATCACAGACAATGGCACTCAGTTCACAAGTCGAGCCTTCCTCAACTTCTGTGAAGAATTGGGCATCAAGGTGTGTTTTGCATCAGTGTCCTATCCAAGATGCAATGGACAAGTGGAGCGAGCCAATGTGGAGGTCCTAAGAGGTCTGAAAACAAAAGCATTTGATAAGCTGGAGAACAAGGGGAAATTTTGGATTGATCATCTACCCAGTGTACTGTGGTCCCTCAGAACCACACCAAGCCGAGCAACTGGAGAAACACCTTTCTTCCTTGTCTATGGAGCTGAAGCTGTCCTGACAACAGAACTAAGGCACGGATCTCCCCGGGTACTCGCTTATGATGAAAACACCCAAGCTGAGCGAAGGATTGATGACATAAACTTCCTGAAAGAAATTCGATGTCGGGCATCACTACGATCTGCTCGATATCAGCAAGGGCCCCGCCGCTACCACATCCGTCATGTCCGGTCTCGGGAACTACAGCCCGGGGACTTGGTACTCCACAAGATTCAAAAACTCGAGGGCTTGAACAAAATGTCAAGCAAGTGGGAAGGACCCTTCCGGGTTACTCATAATCTGAGACCCGGAGCAGTCTATCTGGAAGACGAGAAAGGCAGGCCGGAGGGCAATGCCTGGAACATCGAGAATCTCCGCAAGTTCTACCCCTAATTACAAACATGAATCGCCAAACGTCGAATCCGCTAAGCACGCCCAAGGGGCTAGTGTTCTGTAATAGGGTGTAAGAAGTCATCGCCAAGAAATAAAAGATAAGTGTTTCAATTTCGTGAGCCTCAATGTATGTCGAGATGTGTGTCATCCGCAACAACTCCCAAGCAGGGGGCTGATATGGTGCCGGTGGCTGACGGGTCGAGCGCGAGTGGCCTATCAGTAGGCACTGCCACCCGATCGTGTCGTACTGTCGCGGAAAGGAGTGAACGGGCAGTGCTGTGTCTTAACGAACTTAAACACAGAAATGCACATTCAACTTTGCTTGCAGGTTGCTCCGGATGAAACACAATCACGACATGAAAAGAGGGTCCATTCTTTCCTACTGAAAGTTTGTTATGTGCAGCGCCTTCCCGGGACAAGAACTGACGGCGGAAAGCGGCTAAGGAGATGGGTACCCGGGAAGGACATGACGGATCGAGGACACGGCAGAAAACAACTAAGTCCTTGCATCTGCATCCTGCACTTAGGCATGACATCTCGCTCGGAGTCAATATACCAGCGACATGCGCATGCTTGACAGTTGATGAGAGCCTTTGCGGGGGTAATGCATCCACCCCGGCGAACGGTCCGTTTCCCTCTGGCCTAGTACCCGTGGACAGTGGAGTAGGCGCCCGGAAGGTATAGTGCTCTTAGGGGTAGTGCTACTGCCTGCAAGCAGTCAGAGTACTTGGCACCTAAGAGATCTCCTCTGAAAACTTGACAGCGCGTTAGTGCAAAGGAAGATTTGGGAAATGACCCTAGGAGTTGAGGCTAGGTTGCATTCATCTAAACTTAAATTCTGAATTACAGTTCTGAATTACATTCAGTAGTGCAACTTCCTGGTTACATTATAAGCCTGTGCTACTAAGGCCAGCTCAGGTTTCCTGGCTGTGCTGTTTTGCTATTATTCGCGCCTGCCAGGTGAACTCTGGACTCTCGGGGATGCCTGGGACAAAGGAGGGCACTCGCGCAGGATCTTCAAGGATCCCATGGGCCGGGGAACTTCTGGGCGAACCCCGGTACATGTTGGCTGCAGAGGAGGTGCACGTGGTCCACGAACTTGTCCATGATGTCCTCTTCGTCCTGTATGAAGGGAAGAGATCAAGTCAAGACGCAGGCTTTTCCCAAAGATTGTATGACCGAGGCCAAGGAAACTTTACCTTGAAGACATCGTCAAGTTCGCAGAGGAGGCGGATCAATCTTAGGTTGCCCGCAGCCTCTCTCCACAAGTTCATCTTGATGATGTCCTTCCGGGTCGCCAGCGCCACCGACGCTTCCATGGCGGCGGAACCAGCAATATTCCCCACCGCGGGAAATCCACGGAGACCCGAGGTCGAGGAGCGACCTCATTCCTTCCGGCGGCTTGGGCCTCAACTCCTTTGGGCGTTTCCACCCCGCCGTGGAAGATGGATTCCACCGTCGACACGTCGGACAAGGACATCTCCTCCTCTCCAGACATTGCTCTGCGATCTGTGGAGGGGAAGGGAAAGGAGCAAGACGAGAAGATGCATCAAGGGAGTTGGGGTCTGGAGGGCCTTTTATAGACCCCTCACGCTCCACCTACCCCTTGGCGGTATGGCTACCGCAGTAATGGGGGCGCGTTTGGCGAAAAACCGCTCCCATTCACACCAAGTGCGACACGAAGGCCAAAAGATCAAAAGGGAGAACAAATTCTTCTTCATTTCAAGATCTACACTGGGGGCTAATTTCTTACAACAAAAAGATTGGCTCCCGGCAAACAAGGAACGCCACCGTACAATGGAAGACGCTACTTCCAAAAGTACGTCGACGAGGCGGGCAAGAAGGAGGTCAAGGAGATCTTCGGGGCCGTCGTCTTATAGCTCCTCGCCTTCAGGAAAACGAGCTCTCCTCGGCCTTGATGCTGGATGAGTTTTCCTCGTCTTCATCCCCGCCGTAGGAACCGGAGCCGCTACTGCTCTCACTCTCGGTGCAGCATTCCATGCACCTCCTGCAGCACGGAAGATCTTCACGGCGAGTGTGGCGTCCCCGTCATACTTGCAGGCAAGATACTGCCCCCGGGTCAGGCGGTGGGAGCGGGCAAAAGACTTCCACCCCTGACCCAGGAGCATGGAGTCATCGACGGTGTACTCCAACGAGATCCAGGTAGGGCCATTGGGACAGCCCTCCACCTGCAATCACAAGCCCGGAGGTTTGTCGTCCCCCATCGCCATCGCGAAGGAGTCCGAGGTCATTGGTGGTGGCGCATACAGACTGAAGCACGCGAAGACCGGCGAACTCTCCCACAATCCTTGGAACGTTGCGCAGCTGCGCCATTTCTATGCTTAGACTGCTCAGTCGCATAATGTAATAGGCTCATATGTCGGATGGCTGCAGGTTTCAGACGCGCTCTTTTCCTTACCAGGGTACCTAAGGGGACTGGAAGGTTTTTAATGAGGCGGCCTGCAGCCTAACATTCATAAATGGAATATAGTCAATAAATTCCTCATACTTTTCCTGCTTACTACTCGCATAACTTATCAGCACAAAATTAGCCTGACCTGTATGCTCGGGGGCTGAGCTACCTCATAACATAAAAGCTTTCGCTCCTTCAAACATAATACTCCAGCCACACTCGAATACTCGGGGCTGGATCATAACGCTAAACACAAAGGAAAAAGTCACTCAGCCCCTATCAATCACTCGGGGGCTGTGTAATTCATGATCTATGTAAAGTGTTTTCCATAAACCCCACTCGATACACTCGGGGGCTGCAAACATACAAGTGAACAAATATGTACTAGGTGGCAAATTTACACTCGGGGGCTGTTCCCTATACATAAATAACCTAATCTTCTGGTTCATCCTTTGCTGGAAGAACAGGGCCCATAAGTTGCGCTTGATAGCAATCAACCAATGTCCTCGCGTGATCGAATGTTTCGTCAAGATTCGACTGGGACAAAGACGATCCAGGCACGGGTGGACGTAGCTGCAAATTTGGACGTTGACTTCGAGATATGCCATGGTTGCGTTGGCACCGTCCACAAGCTTCTGGGTGATGAAGCCTCGAATGGAACCTGTTGACCGGAAGAGATCGAGCAACGCGTGGATTCCTTGAGGTTGTGGCCCAGTCGGAAAAACCATCTGGTTGATTCGACTGAAGGCCGACCTGCACAATTCAAGAAGCATAGTGCTCCGCCACACCCGATCTGCAGAGTCGCGAGTATGCGTGCTCGGTGCTTGTCCAATCGAAAGTGCTGGCGGCCAGTCGTGGGTTCGTCAGTTGCCATGTTCAACTGCTCATCCACGCGAGCCTGCTCCGCCTGGAAATCTTGAACAAAACCTGCAACAACACAAGTTGGGTGAACAAAAAAGAACAGCTGTGAACTCATAAGATCAAGGCAGTCATGCTTACACTCGAGCTGTCTGTTCACGATCTCCATCTCGCCAAGCACATACTCCTCCCGTTGGGTGGGTAAAGCAGGCCTTGCCCTCATCCTTTCCAGCTCGCTTCGGGCACTCGCCAGTTCCTGCTCCTGTTTCGCAAGTCGAGCCTTCATATAACGTATTACTGCGGCATCGTTTGCCGCCTGAGCTCGAGATCGAGTAGGGGCATGATGCCGCGACGAACTGGATGAAGTGGCGGCTGGCCGTTTCTGTTCCAAGCATCATAAAAGTTTCATGAGAAACTAGTCACAAAGCTCAGACGAGCAACAACAACACCTTACACGCAGGATCATAATGAGGAAATATATTCATACAAAGGTAGCAAAAGCACATGCGTACTCGCATGATCATAAGTTTAATTACAAAGCATAAAAAGGCACGACTGCCCTACTTCTCAGACATCGACTCCGACCTAGCCCTACTCGCACGAGCGGCGACCTCTGCTGCCCGGCGCTCCATGGTGGCCATAAAAGTTTCAGCCAACTTTGCGGCTGGCTCGTTCAAATGCTTTAGGGACACCAGTTTCCCGCCAGGCTTGCGAGGGAAAGCAGACAGAGCGGCTTCGAAGTCACCCTCTATCCCATGACCTAAAAGGAGTTTGAGGGTGGTCTCTGAGCCGCGTACCGTCAAAGTGCGAGCAAAGTTCGCCATAGTCGAAGTTCCCGGGCCCAGGACGTCTGCAAAGCCATCCACAGTCGAAGGAGGTTGGCTGGTGGGAACACATCCTTGAACACGGCGCCGAGCGTGCTCGTAGATTTGGCGAGTGCGTCCTTGGCTTGGGTAGAGACGACATCCAGGTCGCCGATTGCGCGGTCAAGGGACAAATCGACACTCGGTTGGTCTACAGGTGCCGATGCGCCAACAGCTCCTTCAAAAAAGCAGAAGTAACAGAAAATGTTACATACTATTCAGTGGCAAAAGAAGTAGCAAAAAGTGAAAGGTTCAACTCACCGCCTACGTCTCGGGTGAGGCTCGCCAGGCGCTCAGCATAATTCTTCTCGCGCAAAGCGGCGGAGTCCTTGGCATCATCCAAGGCCTTCTTCGACTCCGCGCGCTCCTTGGCGAGTGCCTCTTCTAGCTCTTTAACCCGAGATTCAGCGGTTGCCTTGTCACCTGAGATAGATGGACAGATGTCATTCACAATCGACAAGGCAAAGACATACAGAAACCCAAGACACTTACGGGTGAGCTGCTCCATAACAGCGCGCAGATTATCCCTCTCCTGTTCAACCTGGACAAATGCTTTACCTGATTCCACCAGGTTGAGGTAGAAGGGCTGCACGCACACGAAACCAATATAAGCTATACATAAATAGGTCCAGAAGGAAGACTCGACAAAAAGACACTTACGTGTTCAACCCAAGGCGCAGGCTTGGCAGCAGAGGTTCCAATTTGCGGAGTTGATGTACTCGCAATGTTGGCGGTTCAACGGTAGTAGCCGTGGCTACTGTTCTCACAACCTCAGCCGCAACAGGAGAGCTTCTGGTTGGTCTGGAGTCGAGCTCTCGGTTGGAGGAGTTGGAGGTCGCACAGTCTCAGCACTGCAAGTGATCGAAAAGACATGCAACATAAAGAAACGTACTCAATTCATAAAAAATTTAGTACAAAAAGGAAGCAAACCTGTGCTCTTCTTCATCCTCAGTGTCGAGCTCGTCAAAGTTTGGGCCTCCAAAAGGTAGCTGCCCACTCGACTGAGGAGGAGGAGGAGCCGAGCTCAAAGGACTCACGTCCAAGGGAGCAGCTGTGGTCGTAGGAGACGGAGCTGAGTTTCCATCATCCCTCACATCCGATTCCCTCGCGGGTGAGCTCGTGGAAGAAGACATAACTTGGGCTGCCCGACGGCGCTTGCGAAGAGGAACCTCGCTAACATCCTCAGTCGCGGCAGGCTCCTTGCCCTGTGCTTCCTCTACCTCTTCCTCTTCAGCCTCCTCTGTGGGTGAAGTGGTAGCCGAAGGTAGAGGCGATTCATCTCCTCCCTTCGCTTCTACTGTCACTTCTGTTTCAGGAGTTGGGCCATCTTCAGGAAGGGAGGAAGGGTCGAGGTGGTCGAGTGGCCCTGCACACAAAATTCAATAGTCGAAATCACAAAGATGCATAGCAGAATAACAAGACAAGAAATCATAAAATCGATAGGTTCACTAACCTCTGGCAAAGGCTTTTCAGCCGAATAAGGGTCGACAGGACAGTCGACGTTGCAGGGCTCGCTTTGTTTTGTGCTGGTGATGGACCGCACATGTGTCACTAGTTCACTCCTGGACAGCTCCTCCTTGCTCATGTGGGTGGATCGAGGACACCTTCATACTCCCACATTGGGTGGGCACGAGCGCGGAGCGGCCATACCCGCATCTTCACAAAGGTGGCAATCAGATGCACACCCGTGATGCTGTTGAGAAGCCCCCAATTGTCTCCAGCATGGGTGCTGCTTCCGCCACTTCTTCAGTCGAAAGCTCGTGATCCCAGGCTTTTGTCCTAGCGGCTATACCAGCAGTCGAAAATGCTGGGGCCACATTTTGGTCCACTTGCACATAGAACCACCTCTTCCTCCACCCCTGCGCCGAGTCGACTGGCTTCAGGGCGAAGTACCGGGTGTCGCTGCGCACTTGGATCTGCAGGCCTCCGACTGGATAGGTTCGGCCGCCTCGGTTGTTTGGCCGGACCATGAAGATGGACTTCCATAATGCCCAACTCGGAGCAACACCCAAAAAACACTCGCACAGCGTGATGAAACACGCAATGTGCAGAATACCGTTCGGGGTGAGATCATGGATCTGCACCCCGTAGGCAAAAAGCAAACCTCGCACAAAATCATGGAGGGGGAGCGAGAAACCCCTAGGCAAAAACTCCGCGAAACAGACGCGCTCGTTAGCGCGAGGCTCGGGAAGTACCTCCTTGGGCGAAGGTGCGCGGACGAGGAGCTGGTCGGAAGGTGGCAGCAATCCTTCCTCGCGCAGCTTGTCCAGCTGCGCATCCTTCAGGGTGGATTTCATCCAATCCCCATTGGTCTTCTTGAGGTCGACGGCGGCCGCAGATGTGCTAGCCGCAGTCTTCTTCCCCTTCTTCGCCGCCGCATCGGGCGCGGCGGCAGCAGTCGAGGCGGAGCGCTTGTTGCCCGCCGCTTTCTTCATTGCCAACGAGCAGGTGGAGGAGCGCGCAAAGCTTTAGCACAGGAGCAATGGAGGCAGAGCGCAAGGAAGACGATGGAACAGGGGCGGCGCGCAGAGCAAATGGCAGATAAAAAACAAATGCCAGCGCCGTTCCCCTATTTACCACAGATCAAAAGCAATCACAGCCATTCAGATCCAAACCGTGCGTTACGCACGCAATCTGACCGTACACGTGGCAAACGCGGAGGGCAACCGTCGCCGGCCACTCCGCCCACTACGCACGTAAAAAGAGGAGCCATCATCACGCTTGCGGAAAAAGTGGGCCCGTATAGTCAAATCAAGTCCAAACGGCACCGTCTTCGGTCAGCTCTGCATAAATGGGCCCACCTATGTGTCACGTCCCATCAATCGCAGCATAACGCACGCCACGCGTGTCAGAAATTGCAGTCGAAATAAACGTCATCCCTGACGTCATTGAAGCATCTGTTCAGAAAATACGTTCGAGTATGCTCAACGCATATTGTCACTCGATTGCCCTGATTAGTTCGGGTGTGACAAAACTTTCTTAAGGCAAAATTGGTCACTCGACCGTTCCTTCGACTAAGTCATATTACTCCCATCGGGAGCGTGTTCAAAAAATTCTTCGACTGAAGATGCTTAGAACAATGATTGAGATTATCCTCCATTTACAAGTAATACAGCATAATCTCGGGGGCTACTCCCATCGGGAGCACTGTCGTGCACCCGATAGAATTATGGCACAAATTTCTTCGATTAACATATGCAGAGTAAGAAGAGTTTTTGAGATTATCCTCCATTGCAAAGCAATAAAGCACAATCTCGGGGGCTACTCCCATCGGGAGCGCTGTCGCGCACCCGATAGCATAACAGCAAATATCAGTCGACAAAGGGCATGACTCGTCCAACAAAGTTCAGAAATCATACTCGAAACATTCCCGAGTTGCGTCCGTCGCAAATACCTCGGATGCTGCACGCATAGTGCAAAGGTAAGACCCGCCGAACTTTCGAGCTGGGCTAAGGACCGTTCCAGCAACGTTAATCCTTACTTTCCGTGTCAGCAGACATGATGAAAAATCCCGACGGACGCGTTGGGTAAAATTCAAAGTTATACTGCAGATCGACTCAGTAAGACCTCAGCGGCCTAGTCGAATCTGACCAGTTTGTTCCAGATTCGAGTCCGGGGACTCGAGTTTGATTGAAAGCTAGTAAGGTTTTACCCGAATGTGTAGTTAACCAGTCCCGATCCGTCGAGTGTACTGGGCCTGCTAAGCTATTATCCCTTGATCATCATAAAACACAGTCGATGAGATACTCGACATAGCCAAACGTGTGCTATTCATACAGGAATTCCAAATTATATATACAGAATACAAAGCATATGACGTGCACTTACGAAAGAGTCCATGCCCGATTCTTCGAGTCAGACAAGTACTCGGGGGCTACTGACATGGGTATACATATCGGGTACCCTATCATGAGGGTACCTGGTGCACGTGACGACTAAGGCCCAATATCGAAGAGCCTACTCGAAGCCCAAGACAAGAGGCCCAAGAAGATGGAGTACCCTCCAAGATTAGACATAGGCATAGTCGGTTTAGACTTTCCTTACGTGTAAACTAGGTCGGTTACAAACTCCCGAGACCCAGCCTATTTAAAGGCTGGGAGGGGTACCGATCTGGGACCAAGCCATACTCGAACCACCAAAGTTCTTGCGAGATTGTCATCTCGCCGGAACCACCCTGTAATCGCATAATCCACAATCAATACCAGACAAGCAGGAAGTAGGGTCTTTACCTCCACCCGAGGGGCCTGAACCTGGGTAAATCTTTGCCTCTGCTTGTCAACCGACGAAACCACCAGTACTACCACGTTCTCTCCCCATAATCTCAACCCTAGGTACTTAACCATGGGATTTGATGAGGGTACACCTCGTCAATCCGGCTGCGGATCTTGCGGCGTAGATCCAGGATGAACTCGAATGGTGCAAAGCTTGTGTGGACCGCTATCCGTGGGGGCGGAAAAGGAGATCTATCGCGCCTCACGGTCCCTCTACCTCCACCGCCGCGCTTCACTCGCCCTCTTGGGGCGGCTCTTCTGCGGCTGCTAGTACCCTTCTCCGAAGCACGCGGACGCCCAACGCCCCTTTTCCCTCTCGCCATGCTGGGATGGGAGCAATGTAGCAACGGAGAAGAAGGATGGAGATTCATGGGGTGCCCCCTCCCGCTTTTATAGCGCGCGGCGTCTTCTTTCTCCAGCGGCCTCCTCAGCTTCTCCGCAGCGGGAATCGAGGAGACAGGTGCAGTTACTCCCCCGAGCGGAGTAACTTCAAGTCCCACCCTCTGGTGGATGAGACGTGTCAGTCAGGGTAAGTCGCCGGGTACCCACTTTGGCCAACTCTTTGGCCATGGCCCCGGCAGCAGACGAAGCAAGAGCCGCCGGGACCATGCCCGGGGGCTACTGTCGCAGCAGTGGAACATGGGGTTCCCCTGATGCTGCCAAAGTGGGTCCACCACTGGGGCCCACCAAGAAGATGGACAAGGCAAGGAGTCATGATCAGCAGATGAGTCAGCTCATCCGCCCCAAGGAAACCCGACAAGTTCGACATCGACACGCTGCGGCTAAGGACCAGGTGATATTCCGGGGTCATCTGTCGCCCGGAGAACAAGGCGGAGTAAGAAGCCACGTCCTCCATCCGTACCGACGACAGGATAAGAATGCCAACTCGCGCCGGAAGCTGGTAGAAGACTTGGGCACCAAGATGAAGGACACGCCTCGATGGACGCTGCCTTGGGCGTGGCCGGTGGGGCTGTCAGTACCGCCCTCCCCTCCTTTCCCAAAGGTGGACAACGACATCTCTGAAGACGCTTGGAGGAGAAGAAGCCACGTCTCCTCCAAAGACCGCCGAGGGGTTTTCTCCGGCCAAAACCCCTCACACTCCTCGCGTGCGCCTGTGGTATCCCCTTAGCCTATAAAAGGAGGACCAAGTCACCGAGGCAAGAGAGAGAAAAAAGAAGCAAGGCTAGACTAGGGCTTGGAAAGTAGAGAGAGAGAGGTGATCTCCCCAGGGCAGGATCTGCTCTCCGTCTACCTCCGGCCGAAACACTGCCGGGTTCATCCCAGAACACCCTTGTACACCACACCATGATGAACACTTCAATCCAGACATGCAGGAGTAGGGATTTTAGCCTCCAGGCGGTCTGAACCTAGGTAAACTCCGTGTGTCTTTCTGTGTTGGTTGTGTGCTTGTATCCACGAAGAACTCGACGATCTTGCTCCCGGGTAATGCGTCTCTCAACCTCCTTCGCGTCCCGTGCCGAACCTAAAAAGGGGTATCCTCTACTCCCGGTGTCCGTGATCCGAGACACGACATCGCCCCTCTCCCAATTCCTCCCATGATTCTTGCAAATCTTTGAGTGATTTGAGAGAGGAGTTCTAGATCTACATTTCCACCAATCCATTCCTCCTCTAAGTGAGGGGAACCTAGTAGATCTTGATCTTGGAGTTCCATTTGGTGGGATTTGAGAGTGAAGGATTTGAGCACTTGTGCTCTTGCCATTGCTTTTGTGCATCGGTTTGTGCTCTCCACGAGGATTCGTGGAAGTAAAAATTCGTGAGCTTGTTACTCTTGGGTCTTTGGACCCTAGACGCCTTTTGTGGCGGTTGAGGCCTTTTGTAGCCACTTGGGAGCTCCCAATCCTTTTGTGGGTTGTGCCTCAAGATTGTTGTAAGGGACTCGATTTCCGCCCAAAAGGAAATCAATAGTGGAAGGTGAACCGAGCTTTTGGGCAAGGTTCATCGGAGAATAGGGTGAGGCCATTTGTGGCATCTTGAGTTTGAAACTCACACCCCTCCAACGAGACGTACTCCGCTAAAAAGGAGGAACTCGGGAATAAATCGTCGTCTCCGCGTGTCTCGGTTATTTCAATACCCGAGCTCTTTACTTATGCACTTTACGTTGCGATAGCCTTCGTGCTTGAAGTTTTACCTCTTGCTATCACCTTGTTGCTTGTCTTACAAGTTGTTGGTGCACATAGGTGAGCCTAGTATATTTAGGTTGTTGGCTTGTTATTTTAAACACCAAGTTTTATTCCGCACTTTTCAAGCCTAAACCGAAAAGTTTTTAAATCGCCTATTCACCCCCCTCTAGGCGACATCCTTGTCCTTTCACCCCAGTGCCGCCTCGGGGAAGGAACGGGCGATGAGGGGAGGGGTGGGGGAGGGCACGAGCGGCGAAGGAGAGGATGCCGGCGGCGGGACTCGGGTGGCGGCGGCTAGTTCAGAGGGACTCGGGGGATCTTCACTAGCTCATTGTGGATCTTCATGATAAAAAAAGGAGTACCGCAAAAGTACACCTTCCTTCTCGACTCCATTGCAAGTTCTACAACTTAAAACCACCGAGCTAAAAAAATGCAATGGTACTATTCAATGTAGACTTGGGACCTTGCGCAGTGGAACTGAGTACTTTTTCCTGAACAAGTGTTTGAGCATTTTTGAACTATCAAAATAGAGAGGAATTATTTCTAGTCTGGCAATTTGACCAGTTAAATATGTTACATCACAAATAGACAATTTTCTCACTAACATATACTAATTCCAGTATTAAGAAACCTTTGGCAAGAATTGATGATGTTTTTATTGTTGCTAATAGAAACTATGTGCCCATTGATTTACTGTCTTTGAAATTGAATGCAAACCCTCTTGTCCAATAGTCCGGAAACCTTTTCTTAAAACTGTTGGTACAGTTATTGACAAGAAAGAGGACAGTATAAGATTTTAATTTTCCATGAAGAAAGGTATGGACTAATTTGCAAGGAATAAAGTGAGTTACCTTTCAATTCTATTATGAGAGCTACATATGGTTTTGATGTTGGAGAAGGTAAAACTTGATATTTGCATCATCCTAGCTAAAAGACATTAAAGAGAAGCATTTTTGGGAGCAATCAATTCTTTTTTCTTTGGTTTGTTTCTTGTTAAGTCTTTGATGTTATTACCTCTGTGATAACCTCATTTGTATCTTTTATTTTCGTTCGCCAAGAGTAGCCTCTAGAATATTCAAATAGCAAGTTTTGCTGCCCAGGAACAGATTTTTGGCCTTCACTAGAAACATTCTCTAAAATCACCAGATTGTGATAATGATATGTTTCTTTTTATTTGGAAGATTGCCCAGGAACACATTGTATCTTTTTATATATACAGGCTGTTTAGTTTTGACATATTGTTGTCTTTATTTGGTTCGTGCTTATACTTGAGTATTTAGTGGCTCCTTTTGTGGGAAAGTAGCTATAATAGTGATAGTATAAAGTAGCCAATGTTAAATTGAGTTCATGCAAGTTGTCTCTACTGTACATGAAGTGAATTTCATTTAATGAGTAATAACCCCTCTAATAAGATTTACTAAGTTTTGTGAGAAGGAAGTTTTTATGTTTCATGAGAGAGATTGATACGAGAAGATCAAATAGGTGCAATAGTTCAAGCCTGGGAATGCCCAAGGCACCCGAACGAAATATTCAAGGATACTCAAATGTCTAAACTTGGGGATGCCCAAGCCATCCCCTTCTTCATCAACAACTATAAGGTTATCTCCGTTGAAACTACGTTTTTATTTCTTTACATGCTATGTGTTATTCTGGGAGCGTCTTTTATTTTTGTTTGTCCCTTTTGTTTTGTGTGCTTTCTGGTTATACAATCATCGTATTGTGGAAAACATGTTTTGGGAAAGACAAGCCCAATTTTTCTATTTATAGAATTCTCTTCATGCTTCACTTATACCTTTTAAGTTATGGTTATCTATTTTGCTCATGTGCTTCACTTATATCCTTTCATCCTTTGAGCAGTTGCGATGTCTTTTGTTGAAAGGATTTAGACTATGTTACTTCATTTATTTCTTTTACGGAGTTGAATAGTAATTTGTTTTGTTGCTTTGGTAAATATGTTCGAATAAAAATTATGGGTGAGCAATAGTTGTATAACTAAAAACTTGCATAGTGATACGTCCAAAACGTATCTATAATTTTTGATGTTACATGCCTATTATATATTGATTACCACATGTTTATCTTACACTTTATATCATTTTTATGCATTTTCTGCGACTAACCTATTAACAAGATGCCACAGTGCCAGTTCCTGTTTTCTGCTGTCGTTTTGTTTCAGAAAATCTATTCTGAAAATATTCTCGGAATCGGCCACCAATTTAACTGATTTATTTCTGGACCAAGACGGAGCAGCAGCCAGGAGGACGGAGCCAGGGGCCACACCAGGCAGGCCGGTGGGACCTCGACGCGGCCCAGGGTGGGGTCGCGGACCTAGGCCGCCGCCCGACCTCGGCTGGCCACCGATGCCGCCCTTTCGCCTATAAATTGCATCTATTCGGGAAACCCTAGATACCCGAGCAAGAATCCACGAAAAGTTCCGAGGCCGCCGTCGTCTTCAACCCTAGTTCGGGAGGGTTTCTGCAGTTCTTCCGGGCACCTTGCCGGAGGGGAAATCATCACTAGAGGGCTCTACATCACCATGCCTACCTCCGGAGTGATGCGTGAGTAGTTCTCCACGGGACTACGGGTCCATAGCAGTAGCTAGTTGGTAGTCTCTCCACCTTGTGCTATCATGTTTAGATCTTGTGAGCTGCCTAACATGATCAAGATCATCTTTATGTAATGCTACATGTTGTGTTTGCTGGGATCCGATGAATTGTGAAGTTAAGATCAAGTTTGTTCATCTATCTATATTATGTTTTATCTATGTTCCTGCATGCTCTCCGTTTTAGTAGATGCTTTGGCCAAGTAGATGCTAATGACTTCAAGAGAGGGTATTTATGCTAGATAGTGGGTTCATGCCTCTAGAAGCCCGGGCTTGATAGACAGAAACAACTAAGCCTGTAGATGTGCTGTTGCCACTAGGGATAAAATAACCGATGTTTAGCTTAAGGGTACTGCTGTTAAGTCTAATGCGTTTGTTTACATTACACACTTTGCTTAATGCTATAATCGGTTGCTTGCAAATTAATACTCATGGGAGACCTGGAAGCTATCTTGTGAGTGGATTATGAGTCATAGATGCAGCTAGTAAGCGGTCTATGTATATTGTTGTAATGCCCAATAGATATAACAATGAACATGTGCTTGTCATATATTGCATTGTCATGCGTTTGCAATTTGTCAATTGCCCAGCTGTAATTTGTTCACCCAACATGTATGTTTATTTGTCTTATGGAGAGACAACACTAGTGAACTGTGGACCCTGTTCCTTTATTCCACACTGATACAAACACCGTTTTCACCACGCTCTATGTTACTTCCTGCTGCTACTTTTGTGTTCATCATCATATTCTACACCATACGTTTAATCCTTTATATTCAGCAAGCCCGGGAGATTGACAACCTTCTTGTTTCGTTGGGGCAAAGTACTTTGATTGTGTGTGTGCAGGTCCACGTCAGTGATCGGGTAACGGCGCCGCTGACACCTTTCTAAAGCTCTTCCAATTCCTACTGGATCTGACAACCTTGGTTTTGTAATCAAGGGAAAACTTTGCTACTGACTACATCATACCTTCCTCTTGGGGTTTCCCAGCGAACGTGCGTTCCATGTCATCACATAGTCTTGTATATCACTGAACTTTGATGACCTTATTCTTTGTAACTTTTGAGATATTAATATGATCAATAGTTAAACATGTTATTAAATGAGTAGGAATTGATGAAGAGATGCTATTAAAGTGTGGAGTTGTACCTTTCTGCACTAAATATAACCTAAGTTGGAAATGTTTCTAGTATCATGAAACTTGATGGTAGATGGTGGTTGTACGTTCCAAGGTGTTTGAAAGAGTCAAGAAAGCGCAACAGGCATGTCCCGCCAACCATTCTCCTCGGGGTGTTTTTAATCATGCCTAAACTGAATAAACTGCTAGATGTTTTCTATGAGATTAAGTTGTTGAGTTCTTGGGCTAATGCACTTCCACCATCCATTCTTGCGAGACTCTTTGGTGTTGCGCATTGCCCATTCTCACATTGTGAGTTGGTGCATATTTCGCCAGTACATTCAAACTCCATGGGAGAACTTCCTCTTGTTCTCCTACATCCTCAAAACGGCCACCATACCTACCTCATGGCATTTCCATAGCTATTTCGAAATATATTTCTATGCAACTTCCATTACATTACACGACTTGATGTTGTTCTTGTTGTTTATATGCCGTGCATGATATAGAGCTAACATGCTATTTTGTGGCTCAGACACTTGTTCTATATTTTTCCATTATTGTTACAGGTTGTGATGTTTTTTTCTTTTAATGAAAGGAATGTGGTAGGGGCAGCCCCTACATCAGATTTTTTTTTTGAAATAACAAGAACCCAAATCTGCATTCGTGAGAACTTGAACCTGGGTTGCTGGGTTATACATCCACTTTCCTAACCAAGTGAGCTAGGCTCACTTCTTAAGACTATCATGTTTGGCAGATTGCTATATTTATTTATGTTCATGCTTATACTCGCATGCTTTGAGGTTCTTTTGGGGGAAATAAGGCGCAAAGAGTTTAGTATACATTAGCTAATTTTAAATTGAATGCACGCAACTTGTCTCTACGGTATATAAGTGGATTTGATCCAAAGAGTACTAACGCCTCTAATAATTCATGAAAAATAATGACTTAATTATCTATATTGTTTATCCATCGTTTGTTTGATGTCAACTATAAACCATTGCTTTGAGTCAATTTATCTCAGTTCATATGATTTACATTACATGATCAAGACCATGTTTGGTAGCATTCACCATCTAAAATTATTTTGCTATCATTTACATACTCAGGGACCAGCATGAATTAATTAAGCTTGGGAATGCTGATACGTATCAAGTTTATCTATAATTTTGTATTGTTTCATGCTATTATTATACCATTGTTAATGCTTTTACTTATCATTATATAGTATTTTATTGAACTAACCTATTAACCGAGTGCGAAATGCCAAATTGTGTTTTCTATTGTTTTTGCATCACATAATAAGCCATAAATGAACTTGCGGGAAATTTTTGGGAAAATCATAAAACGTTGTAACTTTTTGAGATGGACACGGAGAACCAATATGGGAAATAAGTGGGCTCCCAGCTGGTGCCGCGGGGGGCTGCTGTTGGGTTACGCGATGGAAAAAAAAAAAATCCTTACATATAAGGACCAAGATCTATCTATGAAGACACAAGCGAGAGATGATCCAGTTATCATACCGACACCGTGTAGCGGAAGTAGATGTCGACGTAGATGTTGATGGAGCCTGATAAAGATCCTCATGGCTAAGTCTAGCGGTGAGGATGTCGCCGATTCCCCACTCCAGCCTGACAACGTCCCGCCGTCCAGAACGGCGAAGTCTGCGTCAACTCGAATAGGATCAAAGGTATGATCCCTCTGAGAGTACGCACACGTTCGTCTCCTCCAGTTCAGTAGAACTTCGTCGTCCAAGACTAAGTATCTACTGGAACAAGTGGGAATTCAACACATGGGAGAGAGAGATTCAGATCAAGATCTATTAGAGAGGACACCTAAAAAACGTTAGATCAAGGTCCAATCTAGAGAGGGGGGATGGGCACCTCCACATCTCAATGCGATGGGAGGAGGGAAAGGCACCCGTAAACCCTACCGGGTTGCCTATATAAAGTCAGAAGGGACATCCTTGAGGCATATGCAATCTGCGTTTTTGCACATAGTGCAACGCACCCTATAACCAATCTAGAAACCATAATACGAGGCAAACAAGAGCAAGTCTTCCCCTCCGCGGTGTGGGGCCAACCTGGGTACATAGTGTGCCAATCTCGTTATTGGAATTCCTACGTTGCCTAGGTCCAGTCCTTGATCTAAGATGCCGACGATGGCTATTGTCATGACTTTCCCACGAGACATATACATCCAATACCACTCTATTCATATACAATTACAGTGTGATGTATATAGCACCTAGTTGTTTGTCAAACTAAAATGGAGTCACAATAGTTGATCCAGGAAAAAGTAGGTAAACAAACTGAGTACCGTGTAATTAGTTAGACACCTCAGAAGGACATTACACCAGTCGCGACACCGGGGGCGATCCCCTCGCGCCGCCACCGGACCCCGCCCCCTCCCCGCCTCCCCTCGCCGCTGCCGTCGCCGGCCTCCGCGCCGCGGCGGTGGCGGCCTCCCCGCTGCCAGAAAATCTGGTCGCGGGGGTGTCTCTGCTCCTCTCGCCGGCTCTGCGAGCGCCGGACCTGGCTGGGCGGCGATGGTGGCTCGCCGGCGTGGAAGGCCGGAGCGGCGGCTCCGGGACCCGTGGATCTGCGGGCGGCGGCGGATCCGGTGGCCTCGTGCCCGGATTCGAAGGGGGCGGCCTTGGTCCTGGCCGTGTGGGCGGGGGGTCGAGGTCGCCGGCGTCGTGGCGGCGCGAGCTTCGGCGCTCGGTCGGCCCGGCGTGGTTCCTGTGGCGGCGCGGGACGTGGCCGGGGGCGCGCGTCGGCTGCAGCGTCCACCATGGTTGGGCCCGTGCGGGCCCCATCTGGGCCGCGCGGGCCGGCGCTTGGCGCGGCTGTGACGGCGAGGCGGTCGCGTTGGCGTCCACGGCGCTGCGTCCCTGGCTCGGCAGGGGCGTGGCCGGAGAGGAGGATGCCGGGGCGGTGGCCCCGGGGCTGCGGGTGTGCGGCGGTCGACGCGGCTGCTTTGGGGCGGTGCGGCGGTCGGAGTTGGAGGCGTCGGTTCGCCTCCAACTCTGGAGGTCGGGATGGCGTGATGCGGCAGGGGCTGTCTGCATCTCCGGCTGCTGCGGAGCCGGACGAGAGGATGCCGGGGCAGCGGCCCCGGGACGTGGTCGGCGCCAGTGGCGGAGGACGGGAAAAAAGTGAGGTCGGGCGAAGTTTAAAGAATACAAACGTTTTGCGAAAAAATGTGACAGAATACAAGATGCGTACATATACAAACGTTTTGCAAAAAATCAAGGTAGGGCGGCTGCCCTACCTTGCCCTACTGGGTCCTCCGCCACTGGTCGGCGCGGTGTCTGCCGTGACATGAGGTGTCGCGGTGGATGTGGCATGCGGTTTGGCGGACTGGCCGGTCCTCGACGGGCGGTTGCGGGGTTTGCGACACACCGCCGGGCGAAAGTCTTGCCCTGGTTGGCCGACGACGGCGACGCCCTCGGGCGCCGCGTCCTTCTTGAAGGCGTCGTCGAGGTGGTGTTGTTGCTTCTCCACGCCGGGTTCTCCGGGGGAAACCCTAGACCCCACGCGGGGTCGGGCGAAGGCGGCGCTTCTGCGTCGTTTGCCTCTTGGGGCCTTGCTTTGGATGTTCCATCGGCCAGGGGGGACTAGTGAAGGCTGTTGGTTGTCGGCGTCGGCGAGTTTTTCGTCTTCGGCTAGGTGGGCGCGGCTCTGGAGCCGGCGTGGATGTCGGAGCGGCGGCTCCGAATTTCGTCTTGCGTTGAGGTCGCCTCCGCCGTGCTAGTGTCGGTTGTGGTTGCTAGGGCAACATGGCCGTCGACTTGTTTTGGGGACGTGGCCTTGGGGCCGGTGTGGATGTCGGAGCGGCGGCTCCGGGTTTTTTCTCCTTGCGTTGAGGTCGCCTCCGCCGTGTTGGTGTCGGCCATGGTTTTGCTAGGGCAACATGGCCGTCGACCTGTTTTTGGAGCGTGGCCTTGTGGCCGGCGTGGTGTGTCGTGTTATATGGTTTTTTGACGGTTTTCCTTATAAACCGTCCAACTTGTTCTTCTTCTTCTATATCAATATAAAGGCAAAGTTTTTGCCTCGTTTTTTAAAAAAAAGGACATTACAAGCATGCAAAAGCACCTGCTTGGAACTAGATATAATTGGAAATCACTTTTAACATTGTGTACTGATTATAGGGGAATATAAGGTTACTTGAAAAGTCGCCGAGTGCCTGATAAAAAAACACTGCCAAAGCGGCCGGCACCCGACAAATCGGCTATTTTTAGTAGGGCCTTACCTATACCAAAAGAAAAAAATCATTGTATTGCCACTTATAATGCTAGGTGCGAAAAAACAAAAGAAAACTCTTTGTCACATAGCACTGATGCTAGCTAGCTGGTTGACTCTGGTCAATACTCCCAATGAGACAGCGTCTCTCAGTGTTTTGCCATTTTTAAGTTCGCAACAGGTGTTAGGGGTAAGATCAGTTGCCCATGCGGCCATGCACAGCCCCACAGCTTTTCATACTACCATCTGCTACAGGGGTTGTGCCTTCGTGCAGTTAACCAGCCCAGCGCCACTTAAACTCTTTGACTAACCCTAGCGAGCAACGGACCTTTTAGTCAGTGGTCCATGTACGATGCATGTGCTGCGGCCACAAACTGTGAATTTGAGATGCGGGTCCAATGCCATTAACGTATATGAATAGAATATATAGGTTAAAAGAAGCACATGAACTAAAGTTTGACTGCATCAATCAACTGAAAAAACATGGTAATTTTTTGGTCATCAACACCGCCTCTAAAATAAGACTTGAGACATGTGCTACAAATAAGCATACCATTGGAATTTTTTCCCAATATATATATACAATGATATTATTTTTTGTGGCACATATGTTTTGCTGCATAAATTGATGATCAAAGTTGAACCTCACAATGTGTGTGCGCATGCAAATAAGGATGGAGGACTATTATTTTAAAGGTTACAACCTCTCAGAAAAGTGCTTAGACCGTATGAATAATCAATTTTGTGTAACACAATTTTTTTTTGTAGAAAAACAAATTGTGTAATGCGACCTGCAATTTATTGGAGCAATTATATATTGATCGAAGTTCGAATTTGGGTAGTTAAAGCACATCTTACATAGTCACATAGATGAAGAAATGGAATACTATGGGAGTCTTTTTTCCAATCAAAATATAACCAATTTGTAGCAAATCATGTAATGTTTGATTGCAGGCGACTCAAAAGGAGCTTTTTACGACGAGGACGAAAACACATCCATGAAATTACACTAAAAACAAAATTTTCAACCTAAACTAGTAGCTTCTGCTTTGAGATTCCCCTGTTCTAATGATGTCAATCCTAAGGAATATTTACTAAAAAGGTTGTTCGATATGAAAAAGTTACTCAACCTAATTTTGTACAAATATATTTTGTGAAACTAGACATGATTATTTTCATTCCTATCAAACAAAATTATTTTCCAAGCAAAACTAATAAAA
Organism: Poa pratensis; assembly: GCA_947311845.1. NCBI lineage: Eukaryota > Viridiplantae > Streptophyta > Magnoliopsida > Poales > Poaceae > Poa > Poa pratensis. The sequence continues at coordinate 30,315,754 of CAMZMU010000040.1, forward strand.
GCAATCACATAGGTAGCTAAACATTTATCTCAACATCTTAACGTTCCTACAAATCGAACATGTCATTTGTGTATTTTGCAATTCGTTTATTTTCACATTATTATGTTATTCATGTGCACCTTTTAGAATCGAACACAAAAAAGAGGCCCGGTAGTTGTATTTCAAATCTGCCAAGCAAATGTGGTTAACTGCATGCACTTCTATTGTGAATTGGCTTGACCACAAATTAACTGTTAACTATCAATTGATACCCATATGATAGGCGAAATGGTTGGATAGGCTTCTAGTTAGTACTTCTTTCAGCTGCATATCGATTGTAGATCTGGTCAAGTCTATTTGTATTCAATATGATAGCGTAGTACTTATCTAACTCACAAAGGTCCTTCCTAAAAATAACTCACGCAAAGGCCCCATATGACTAGGGTCAGAGGACCAATACAACCATACCTTGTGATCTTGGTCCCCTACTATGTGTTTGTACACTGCATATAGCTACCAAATGGTCCTTTGGTTCCATGTTCCGATCCATACCACGCCAAATGCTCAATGTATACCTACCGGTAAGAGAATTCCTGTGCGCGCAGATACAAAAATACAACGTCATTCGTTTCCTGAAGAAGGGGTTCCAAGGAACAAACGCATCGATTCTTTTTTTTTTTGGCTGGTCATCTAAGTGGCCATGGCTGGTCATCTGCCAATAAATGCCCTAGGTCAGTAGTTGCCAATAGCATTCCAACATGCACATTTTTCACATGCCATTTTCCGCAACAGTGTCTTTCTGCCTTGTATTCTCTCCCTATCTCCTCATCCACACTCAGTCACACACACATCCCGTTCTCTCTCTATAAGATGGCACACCCCTCTCAAGTAGGAGAGAGTCTCCCATCCAAAATTCTAGGCATCCATCCACTAAGCACAAGCATCTGGCTAGCTAGCCCTCCTACAGACGAACCCATGTTGTGTTTGAGCTCAAGATGAGCTAGGTGCCACTACCAGCTCTTCTTCTCCTCATCACCTCTCTGCAACTCCCATGAGAGATGATCTGCTCCTAGTCCTAGACCTCTTTAACTATCTTTCTCTCTCTCCCTCCCTCTCACACACAAGCGTGGTGAGCTTATGCATGGCCGGACACATCTGATCATAGCTGCTAGCCACACCCCTCTCTCACACAGAGAGACGCCGCAGTTGCTCTTCGTCCGAGGACCTAGAGACGGGAGGTCTCAGGGGTCTTGGAGTCCCATCACTAAAGCATGTTTCCTTTCTACGATTCCCCAAGCCCCATGGACTTACCACTTTACCAACAGCTGCAGCTCAGCCCTCCCTCGCCAAAGGAGCCGGATCACCAATCCTTCCTCTACTACCATTCCTCCCCTCCATTCGCCGCCGACGCCTTCCACCACAGCTACCTCGGTACCAGCGCTGGTGCCAGTGTTGCGACGCCGCCCCCTGCCGAGATCGACTTGCCGAGGGAGCTGCTGCTGATGGATCAGGCGCCGGCGCCAAGGAGGGACGGCGTCGGAAATGCGGAGGGCCTGCACTGTGGTGGAGGCCTCGACAGCGCTGCGGCGGCCGCCGCGAGGAAAGACCGCCACAGTAAGATATGCACCGCCGGGGGGATGAGGGACCGCCGGATGCGGCTGTCTCTTGATGTTGCCCGCAAGTTCTTCGCGCTCCAGGACATGCTCGGCTTCGACAAGGCAAGCAAGACGGTGCAATGGCTCCTCAACATGTCCAAGGGCGCCATCAGGGAGGTCATGACGGATGAGGCGTTCTCCGACTGCGAGGAGGACGGCTCCAGCAGTCTCTCCGTCGTCGACGGCAAGCACAAGCCGCCGGCGCTGGAGGTCGGTGGAGCCGATCACGCCGAGGGGAAGAAGCCGGCGGCAAGGGTAAGACGGACACCAGCCAACCCGAAGCCACAGAGGAAATTGGCCAGCGCGCACTCGATCCCGGACAAGGAATCGAGGACGAAGGCGAGGGAGAGGGCGAGGGAGCGGACGAGGGAGAAGAACCGGATGAAATGGGTGACGCTTGCGTCCACGATTAACTTCGAACCGACAGCCGATGCGGTGCCGAGAGCGGAGGAGGTGATCATGAGCCCCAACAATTTGAACCGCTCGTCGTCCAGGAACACGGCGAGCGCTGAATTGGAGGAGAGGTGCTCGTCGTCAATGCCGAGCGAGACTAGCGACGCGATCATGACCGCTGGCTTCAGCAATGGAGGAGGAGGATACGGCAGCAGCGGTGGCAACTACTACGAGTTCCAGCTGGAGCAGCAATGGGAGCTCGGTGGAGTCGTGTTTGCCAACTCGCGGCTCTACTGAGAGGCGACAACATGCGTACGGTACAAGAACTACTCCCGCTGTCTCGCCTTGCATTGCACCTACTATACAAATATCCTGCTTGTTCAATCGAAGATTCGCGATAAAATTTCTTGTGGATTAACTATGTGACGATGACGAAGCCTTGGTCGTCTTCCCCTTCCCGCACAGTAGAAGAGGGCGATTTGTGAGCCGACCCTTTCGATCCAGCTCGCCGGCGGCGATTCGCCGGTTTCCCTCCCCTCCGGCGGCCGCTCCGGCGGCGGGAGGGTGGGGAAACCTCGGATCCCGCCTGTACATAGTTAGGGTAGTGGGGGTCTCGTGCCGGCGGCGCCGTGGAGGAGAGGGTGCTGGCGGTGTGGTTTGCGGCGGCGGAGATCTCCTTCAGGGGTCGGGCTCTGCGGAGCTCTGCTCCTTCTCCGCCTCCTCTCCGGTGCTCGCAGCTCGTCGGAGCTGCCGTGCATCGTCTTCCCGTGCCAGCGTCCGTGTGCGGCGGATCTGGCGGCTGCGCTTCATGAAGGCGACGGTGGTGGAATCCAGTCGGATGGCGCCGAAGACGAAGCAAGGTGGAGGCCCTCTGGGGCTGAGGCTCGTTGACTTCCCGACCGCCATGGGACTCCGGTCGATCCAAGGCAGAGGCGGAGAGGCGGCGGCGCGCCAGCGACACGTCTTCCTCGACGACGGTGTCATCGTTATCCATAAGGACTTGTTTGTAATTTTCATATTTCTCAGGGTCTGTCCTGTAAGGATTCTGGATTAATACCACTTTCTCCTTTCCGCAAAAAAAAAAAAAAAAAAAAAACTATGTGACGATGAACTACTATCAAGCACTATGTTGAATAATTCATGTAATTCATGCGTGGATTCTGATCTGCATTTCCTTAATTCTTTTTTTTGAGGAAGGATCTGATTCATATAACAGGAACTCAGTACAAATTACAAACAGGCCCAAAAAGAAAGGAAAATTACAAAGGGACCCCGAAACTTGCACAGAGCACCCTGAGCCACCTGCAGAGCACGCAATCAGATCCCAGCATCGAGCCCCAAGAGCCTAGGAGTCGCCGGCGACGCCGTACCACCTTCCGCCGGCCTGCGAGCACCACCACATCTTGTAGACGGCCGCAGGAGCCGTCCGCCGCCGAGCGACGGAGCTGAGAAGCGATGAACGACCACGGCCACAGCGCCCGCAGACCAGAACTACCCAACACCCAGCCGCGCCGGCAACACCCAGGCCAACCTCCAACAGCACCCAACCAGCTCCCACCGCCGCTCCCCTCGCCACCAAGGCCGGCCAGAGCACCGGAGAAGACCACCAGAACCGCCAACAACAAACAGGATCCCCACCCTCCAGCCGCTTCCCCCCTCGCCGCCACGGCAGGCCGGAAAAGCAAAGAGAAAGGAGAAGATCCGACGAAAAAGCTCCACGACCTCCTCGGCGCAGCGGCCGGAACGGGGACAGGAGGGGGAGCACCACGCCCAAACACAGCAACGCCATCGCCACCGCCTGCGACCGCGCCGCCCGGGCACACACACCTACTACTACTACCTACCTACACCCAGACGAAGGCCGGAGCTCCCCCCCACCTCGCGGTGCCGAAATGGCGACCGGAGGCGGAGGGGAGCGGCGACAACGCCGGCGAGGAACTGGAGACTTCTGGTCGCCCTCGAGTCGCCTCTCTCTGCACTGTAGAAAGGGATGAGGACGAGAACGGCTGAGTATGTGGCTCATTTCCTTAATTCTATGATTGTTAAACGAATGAATCCCTTTATAATGAGGCAATCAAATAAGATTTGGTATTCTGATGAAGGGGCTGCCAAAATTTTACATAGATGCTTAGATAGCTTAATGGACAAAAGCAAGGCAGGTTAGTTTGTTTTATAATTGTTCCATTTCATAGAGCAGTTCACCTTTTACCTGCCGAAGCCTATTAACTGTTGGAATAGTTTTGAGAAACATCATATGGTGCTTTCACTGTTACACACATAGGATGCAGAATATGCATTTTTGTATTTCATTTCAATGCTTGCATCTGTAGGCACTCACAGGCCGTGAGTTAGTTCTCCACAGCATCTGCTTAAAAAGGAGCAAGTCAATTATTAGGTAGCACATCGATCAATGTACGTATTACTCCCGATAGTGCTGATTGTAAGAGAAAGAGGCATGTTTGAAGCATTAGGTATCCTTCGTTTTACCGACAATTTAAAGTATCAGTATGGTAAACGTCGCCATCAGACTAAAGTGCTATGTTCCTGGCATATTAACTTTGTCAACACATTTTGCTTTCTTGATGTTAACAGCGTGGAAGTTACAACAACGACAGCCATCGATCACACAGTCTTTAACTAAATCACGTTAGGAAATTAAACCTACATGTGCTAGCAGTTGCTACATTTTGAATTGGCCTCTTGGATATAATTTAGAAAAGGAAACCAGATGCATATATATATATAGAAAGAAGTTAACATGCAGCCAGCTAACACTAGATATTATTTGCACCACCAAAATTAGGAAATTCAGTTTTTCTATATGTTAGCTGGCTGCATGTTAACTTCTTTCCAATACATGTAAATGAGCTCTGATGTTAGGGCACACTGCTACTATATATATACTCCATCTATATCAAAAGAAATGGTGCTGTGTACATTGATATGGTCTTCGAGATGTTTGGTATACTTTGAAAATCCTTACATAATAATATTCTCTACTGCAGATTATATATTCATACCCTTAATTTTGTTAGTTTATTTAGATGTTGCACGAGTTCTTCATTTTCTTACCACATATAATTAGATAGGAATTTAAACGAGAGCTATATCAGCCATATATAATAGTATGTGAGCTCTATTTTTTCTCCCACTCGAGGACATCAAATAAGATAGTTGCTCAATATCATTTCATTTATATGTCTATTGGTTGAATAACAAACATGCTTTCACTGAAAAATAATATCTTAGTATCGCTAAATTTGTGGTACTTTCAAATATAGTAATGTCTTTTTGTATTGCGCATCAGCCATGATTCAATATTTTTTAAGGAATTTTGTTCCCTTATAAATAATGTAGAAATTTTTATAATCTTACCACCACTTTCCCGCGAATAAATTGTACGAATTGATGGAGGATTCACTAATTCATGAAAAACAAACTGACCTTCCTTGGATTAGTCACAATAATTCCTACAAAAAAGGGCATTTCATTACAAAAGATGATACAAGATATAACTCATGTATGCAAACATCCAGTCGTCTAATTGTAGTCTAATTCTTTCTCCTTGATGGAATGTAGTGCATATGAGATTTTTTCAAAGCCAAATTGTGTAAACTTTGACCAAGTTTATATAGAATATCAACATCTAGAATACCAAATTAATACCATTGGATTCGTCATGCAGTATATTTTCATATGGTATACATTTAGTATGGTAGAAATAGATAATTTTCTCGACAAACTTGGTCTTAAACGGTTTGACTTTAAAAAAAATCTCATATGCACTATTATGCCAAGGAGGGAGTACTACCAAATATCAAGCATTTACTATGCACATTGTGTTGATCATTCATAGGGACTAGCTAGCCAACTCTAAGAATGCAAGCAAACATAGCTAGATGCCTTGTAATTTCATTTCAGAGTCTCTTTGTGCATTCTCATCCCAATTTATTAAATATATATGGAGGCCCTAGGGGTATTCCCTACTGTATTTTTGTCGAAAAAATATGCACTATGTTGAATGCTGTTTGAAGAAAAGGTAAAATAGCTAAGCTGCAAAACCACAGCTTTCTTATTTACTCATGATTTTCTTCTTACCAAAAATTTAACTATATATAGAGAAAAAATTGGGAAAATTAAATAGGCATACAAACATATGAGTTATCCACTCCACATGCAACAGCTAGCTTCTCCTATGAAGAAATTTAATTAGTTACCATGAATCCACAGTGCAACACGATGTGCCACCAGTAGCAGTAAAAATAACTATTTCTGCACGAAAAATGTACATCGATTAATTGCATGCACGTCGACCAACAGCTTGCCTGAAAGGCAACATATGCATGCTGTACTAGAAGAAATTAGGACAAACAGTACGCATATGTATCTTGTCTTGTCATTCTGAAGTACTTCGGTTAAGAAAGACCAAGGAAATTGTATATATGAACATGCAATACGGACCTCACCAGGACGACGTACTTTTTGCAGCACAGTACAAGACGACTGTTCAGCGCTTCAGCCTAGCCTGCCAGCCGCTAGCCAATCGGACAATACATATATGCATAACGAAATTAATTAAGTTCTTCAGCAAAACACGCGTGCATGGACATATCACCTTGTTCAGGCAACAACTATATGCATATGGCCTGAACTAAATTCTGCTTGAAGAAAGCACTTGATCATATCTGCAGGGAAGCTGTCATAACATATAGACCGCAATCTTAATTGTTAAAGATGATAGATACTAATGTTTTAGATATTTTTTCAGTGTAAAGTGAACATACACATTGAAAAACGTCTATTATATGTGATTCCGAAAAAAATAACATCTTATAATTTGGAACGGAGTGTAGTGTAGTTGATATTCATAGCAACATTGTGGTATGTGGTTCTCATAGTTAACTTGCAACGGTCAATTAGAGCTCGTCAGTAATAACGGTTATATCCCATTGAGTATGGAATAATATTAACACACATGAAAATCGACTAAATTACACTATACATGTACATGCATGGACAAAACTCGTGACTAAAATAGTGCGGGCATCTATATTTCCTCACATGAAATCTAATATTTATGAGTAGTACCTTTCATACGGGATGTCTTAGTTGTAGGAACAAATATGCATTCGACATATACGCCCAGCATCCACCAATGCACTGTCAAGTTAATTGCCAAATCTCATGTATTAGTTGTTGTTGAGATAAAAAAAATGACATTTTTCACTTTGATACACAAGCAGTTCCACACACAAGGTACTGAATGTGTTTATGTATTGCAGCACAACAAGAAATATTAATATTATTGACCAAGTTTCGCATATTTACGCTAGAGTTAAGTTTCTCATGTTTACTCTAGAGTTTATCTTATGTTAAACCTGCTTATAAAATTTCCCAAAGTTTTGTTTTGACTATACATTGGATATAATGCATGCATTTAACATACTTACTATGATGGTCTTCTAGGCACAATAATAATGTTCAGGATGTCCTTTATCATTTCATTGTTGAACACACAATTTGTTTGCTTCATGTGAAAATAAATCAGTCACTAAACTAAAATCGAACAAACGTTACAATTGTAGATTACATGTGTTACGTTTCCATGTCTTTTAGTTACACATACTTTTACCATTATATGTTTCAAAAGATGGTACAAATCTACCGGCATGGAAGGAAACTTTTCGTCAATCTAACACTAAAGTTCCATGTTACAAATATAATGGTCAAAGGTTCAAATTGTTTGACATCTTTTTGAACATGTAAATAGTTCTCAATACATATTTTGACTATTATTTTTGTAGTTCTATGTTTTATTAATATTTACAATAATATTGAAGCACACGTTCGTGACAGTCCATATAATTTTGTGTGAGAAACTCTAATGGTCCAAGCTTCAGTTACTTGTTGATCATCTGAATTCTACACATAGTGAGATATATATTTGAGCCCATCCTCATTCACAAATACATTTTGGTTTTAGTTTATGGAAGCAAAATTATACGGTGCATGGATATCGATAAATAACGGAATAAAGAGTAAGCCAAAGCAAGTGTTATGACAGTTTCCTTACCGGTTTAATAGGTAGTCTCCGGGATATTTTCATGATGTTTTTCCCCGACGATTAAGAGGATTACTACCTTTTTAATGTACCATTGCTGGTTGTCGCAATGATAGGTTCCATTGGCTATGATTTAAACCCCCGAGGTGTAGAGGCGACCGGTCTTCACCCCTCACTTCAAAATAATCTCTACTTTCAAAGATCTTAGCGGTATACAAAAAACAATTTCCACGACAAACTTGGTAATGAAAACACATGAAAGTATCATAAGTCATCGTAAACCTTGTGGGTGTACGTGGAACATTTCTATATAGGTGTGTACTTATATCACAAAGCAATAAAGTTGTATAGTAATTTGTAAATGGTAACTAGTGGGACGATTCCCGCACGAGGGTAATAGATTTCAAATCCAAGTTTCACCAACACTTTTTCCCATCTTTTCTAGCTCATTTGATCTTTGATCGCAGATGTTACTATATATAATGGCACTATATTTGCATGGTTCACATGTCAACAATGCCTATCGTTAGGGCTATAATTTAAAATGATCACAATGAGTTCTTCGGTTTGATGATAAGATTGAGTAAAGTGCATTGGATTAAAGGTCGACTTTGACCGATCGTCTTTCAGCCTGGCTCGTCAAGCATCAATAGGCGTCTCCCCGCAACATCAACAAAAAATCATCAACATATGCTTCAATCAAATAAAATCCCTTTAGTTCTCGCCCCTTCTCGAACCAGATTATTTCCACTAAAATCAACAGGCACCAATTATCTCTATTCATATCGTGCGTTTCTTCGTGGCATTGATCAATCAGCGCCAGTCCCTGACCTTCTCCTCCTTCCCCACCACCACGGTCACAACACAGTCGCCGCCTCTCCAGTTCCACAGACGAGGAACCGTCCGGTCGACCACTCCGCCCTGCAGATGGTCGAACAGGTGGCCGCGGCGGAGAGGCAACAACACCTCACAGACCTCTCAGCTCACATGGCTCAGGCCATCTATCTCTCTATCCCCGCATGATCCAAACTGAACTGTTACGGTTCTTAATTAATCTACATATCGTATATATAATACTGACAAAAAAGTAGGAGTAAAACAATAGAGTGAAATGGATTACCTAGCTAGCTCACTTATAAGATGCATAGTCAAGCGATTACGCTCGATCCAGCACCAGAAACCAGCAACGAGACGACAAGTACAAGATCAGGATTGGTTTGCATGCTTTTGCCCGATTTGACGTCGAGCGTAGCCCTCTCGCTCTGCAGCGTGTCACTCAAATATGGAGGGGAACAGCGGAGGAAGAGGGAGAAGCAGAAGCAGCAGCGGTGGCGGAAGAAGAAGAAGAAAGAGGAGAGGGTGTGGTTGATTATAGGCTTAGAGCATCTCTAACAGTGACAGTAAACGCGAAACCTCAAACACGGTTTACGGTTCGCGGTTTTTGGCAATTCTACTCACAAATACGAGCGGCACATAGCAGAAACCTTAAACAAAACTGCATTTTTTTTAATTTTGGTGGGAACAAACACTTGTTCTTCATCGATTCATTGCATACACTTGTTCATCATCGATTCATACAGATTTTACATAAAACCTACACTAAACCAAAAGCTAAACTAGTCTTAATCGTCGCCGCCCTAACCCTAGAACCAAAATTCGGCTCACCGGAGCCTCGGGTGCGGCGGCGACGAGGTTGAGGCGGAGGCGTTGGAGCATCAGTCCTCGTCGGAGACGAGGTCGACGACGTTCCCCGCGTCGTCCTCCCAGTACGCCTTCTTCTCCGCGGTGACGCGGTCTTGCTCGAGCCCCTGGTGGAGAAAGATCTGGTCGATCTCCTCGTCGCGCTCGACCTGCGCCTTCTTCTCCGCCGCCTCCCGCACGGAAGGGAGCATCACTTGAGCCGTGATGGGCTCAAGCAGCTCGTCGGGGACGAAATCCTCCAGCGCTACAGAGGACCCGAAGGCGGTGGCGTCGTACTCTTCCGGCGGAGGAAGAGCAGGTGGCGCGGTGGAGCTGCTCGCGCCGCCGCTGGAGCTGCCCTCACCCCCGTTGAGCCGCGCGCGTCGGCGGCGCTCCAGCTCGTGCTCCCATCGGAGGCGGTCGAACTCCTCGACCGCGCGGTAGCGGAGCGGCTCCGGCACCGGCAAGTGTTCGTTGGTCCACTTGCGCGAGCAGCACTTCCGCGCGGCGTCGCTGCGGATCACCTTCGCCCGCCGCTCGTCGGAGTAGTCACCTCCGAATAGATCGTCGCCCGGCAGCGGCGGCGAGTTCTCCCTCTTCGGGCCATCCTAGCGCGGCGGCGGCGCTGGATCTGCAAAGGCGGCGGCTGAATCTAGCGTCGGAGGCGGCGGAGCGGTGGGCGGATTGCTCGTCGGCGGCGGTGGGAAGTGAGGATTTTGACCCGTGAAATGGCCCTAGCCCGGCATAAATACAGGGCGGCGGAGCACATCTACGGGCGCCCTTATTCAGTTTACGGGCCGAGTCGTCTTTACGGGCTCTGCTATGGCCAAAAAAACGGCCTCGGCCCGTTAAGTCGCCGGACTTTTACGGGTTTGGCCGTTTTACGGTCACTGTTAGAGATGCTCTTACCGACGCGCTAAGAGAGAACAAGAATCGAAAGAGAGAGATAAGGCGTAGATGGCTTATTCTCTAATTTTGACCAGGTTCCTGAGGAAGGGAAATTTAAGGACAGAGGGAGATCCTCAGGGGGCATCTCTCACTCTACTCTCTAGAAAGAGAGAGAAGCCGATGGTCTCGGCACGCGTGATGTTTCCTTCCGTCTCTTTTCGAGGAAATGGTTCAAAGGTTCATGTGCTAAAGGCTGCGTAGTACAGATATTCCTTCCTTTTTCAAGAGAAGACAACAGGGAACAAGAATCGAAATGCACATCAGGTCATGTGGCTATGGATAAAATGGAAGGACAGGACAAACTTTTGCTATTAGCCCCAAGAATATAAAGTAACACAAATAAGAGCGGTCGTTTCAATGGTGTACGACCATGAAATCTACAGAAAACTTAGTGTTTGATCGGTTTTGACTTGCCAGCGCATCACTAGTACTCTTTCTCTCCTTGATAGGTCGAAACGTTTTTCTCCAAATCCAGATTAGCTTTGCTCAACATGAATTATTCAATTGCATCATTTCATTATTTCTATGTTTTGAAATCTCATCCAAAATGCATATTTTGTATACTTGTGCAAGCCACATGAGCAAAACATACCTATGAGCACCACCGGTGAAGCCATTAATGTGGCCGACACCCCCCCCCCCCCCCCCCCCCCCCGAAATAACGTACGCTATGGGGGCGCTCAAACACATGTCGGACCTATGGGGCTGGCTCACCAGCGGCGCCCCGAAACGGCCGGCCCTATTCATTTTTTTGGCTATTTTTACATCAATATAGTCGTATTTCTATCTAAATGAGATTCAACTAGATTGCATAGTATTTTTAACACAGATTTAGTTCGCCTAATTTAAAATAAAAATAGTAGAGTTCATACGACAATTAAAATTAAGATTCGGTAAATTTTAGAAAACAATGTGACACATGAACTATTCGTTTCTTTTGGGCGCCCACAAGTGCTAAACTAGATCATCTTGCAGTTGTCGATGAACAACTTTATCGCGAATTGCTGATGCATGGCGAGGAAATTTCAGCAAACCCCACCGGGACGCCCTGATATGGCTCGACAAGAGGGTCCTGATAGTCAAACTGACGATCAAATACTAGGCCAGCATAGCTCTCCATGACCATGTTGTGCCTGATAACAAACATTCATGACCTCGCATATCTGATCTATATCGTCCATGTTTGGGTACCGAGCAATAGCAAATCGATCTTACAACATACCTAATGCCCGCTCCACATCTTTCCAACATTTTTTTGCTTTGTAGCAAAGTAAGTTGTTGCCTTCACAAATGTCGACCAACAAGAATAGACACCATCGGAAAAATTCTAGCCCTTTGTGTATTGGGTCATTTATTTTCATACCCCGTTTCGCTTAATTCCTCTCAGTTTTTGCCCCGCTCGCTTAGCTTTAGTCACGTTTGCCCCACTTCGCTCTTTCGAGGCTCGCTGATGGCCAAGCGGCCGTTTCCGTCGGGTCAACCTTGTTTGACTGTTACTTGGCCTGACTAGTGGGGCTGGCCTGGTGCACCTCATTTTGAATCGCCCAGACCCTGATCTAACCCCACGAGTGGGCCCGCTAAAAATGCTGACAGGTGGGGCCGGCTCGGGGCACCTTTTTAATCAAGTGCTAAAGGAATACCGCCGTTGTGCCCGCCACGTGGTCTTTCTCCCAGAGAACCCCAAAAACTCCCAAGAACAGAGCAAAGGGGGATTCAAGGCGCAGAGGATTTCCATCACCGTTGGTGTCGAGAAGGGAGGACAAGCAGAGGAGGCGCAGTGTAGCCTGCAATTTTTCGTCGCCGACGCACGCAGTTATTCTCTGTCCACCTTCATCGCCGGTGGGACTGAAATTGGAGGTTTGTTTACTCGTCGTCGATTCCAGCCGCAATCCATCGAAACCATTCGAAAGGTCAGTGCTATCTTTGAAAGGTTCCAGCCGCAATCCAGCTGATGTCTGTATATGTGTCATTTTCTTATTAGTGCTCCCGAACTGTGGATTATAATTGGGTTAATTTATCTTTCCATATGCGTGTGTATGTGGTTCTAAATTCCTTTTGTTTTTGTTTTAAAAAATGGCTCAAAACATATGTCCTAAGTGCTTTCAGGAAACTATCGTCTGTGGTACGATTGATCGCCGTTCGTTGTCTTTTAGAGTCGAGATGGTTGCAGACTCTTATAAATATGAAATTGTAAGTGTTGCCTTTCAAATCGAGTGAATGCCATTATGTGTTTAATGATCTTTTAAATTCTCTCTCTCACACACAATCATAGTTTAAAAAACCGGACCGGCGATCGAACCGGCAAGGGTCTCGGTTCACCGGTTGAACCGCCGGTTCGTCCGGTTCACTTGCTGGTTTTTTAAAGACAGAGCGGGGAAGAAACACTAATAATCTGTGAAAAAACTTAATGTATATAAATAATCCGTGTACCAATACGACACAAGCAAAGCTTGGATGAGGTGGCTAGCGCAACCGAGCGCCTCAAAGTGACGGCAGAGGTCGCTGGTTCGATTCCCCGCTGCGCTATATAATTTTTCCCACGCGTAAGGGCTACGCCCGGTCTGACCGGCGGGCTGGTAAGTCCGGTTTTCTCCAAAAACCGCCGGTCTGACCGCGGTTCAAACGGTTTTTTCCGGTTCGCGTGCGTGTCCGGTCCACTGCGCTTAACAAACCGCAGGGAGCTCTGGTTCCGGTTTTTTCCGGTTCAACTGCCGGTCCGGTCCGGTTTTTTAAACTATGCACACAATATATATATGTGTGTTATTTATTTTGTTCTATTTTATTTGTATTAAATGTAGATTATGCCATGTTGTTTCAAACATCGCCTAGAGAGCATGTGCGTTGCCCCTCATAAGAATTGGATTATTTCTAAGTGTCGGCATGGAGATAAACTAGATTTAGGGGTGCGCCTTGGCACACGACCCCCCGAGCCCTGTCCTGACGAAACGCCATACACTATGCTAATAATCAATGGGCTTAAATAATTATATCCATATGTAAGGTCGAGAACCAAATTAGACAAATAATAAACAGAAAAAAAATTCGCCGACAAACACCATGCAAATATCCAGGAAAACCAAAAAAAGTTGACGTGAGAAAACACAAAATCGAGACAACGTTAATTATCACAGAACTGCATCGTGTGAACGGTTCCACTTTCGGGTCATGCATGCGTGAGTTATCATGGGACGGTTCCTTGGCTCCCGTTCTCCTGAGTTCCACGCGGTTATTAATTCAATCCCATTCTTATTCTTGCTATTCTTAGGCTAGCTTTGCTGATGAAATGTGCTTGTAGAGCATCTCTTCTCAGTCCTCTCTCTCTCTCTCTTCGTCCGTCGATGACTTCTGGAACCCGCTCCCGCTCCGCTGACAAGAGGAAGACGGATGACATTAGCGAGGCAAGCGGTGCATCTGGATCATCCAAGAGGGTCCGTTGGGTCTAGAATCATCCCATATTCGGTATCAAATTCATTTGGTTTCTATTTTCTATTCCTGTTATCGATTCTTACCCGATGTAGTTGCACTCTTGATCTTTCGGTTGGCGTAACTGTTGATTCCATAAAATCTGATGTAGAAACGTGCACGAGGATTCCGAAGACATGAAGATCATCAGAGCCCTCACCCGCCAGTTAACTGAGCGCGACAAAGAGCTCAGTAGGATCCTGAAGGAAACCACCGCAGAGGTCCTTCAGGCACACAAATGTGCTTTGATGACACAGGAAACCTCGACGGAGCTGATGAAGAGGCTCGACGAGTTGATTGCGGCAAACCTGGAGCTCTAGAAGGAGACCACCGAAAGCTTAAGGTTGAACTCGAACAGGAGCGCATCCGCAATTTGACCCTCCGAAACAACCAGCTGGATCTAGCAAACGAACACCCTTAATACTTTCCCGTATTATCGTCGACATGTCTTCAACGTTCTCCGTATACATTTAGTTTCCGCTGTGAACTTGGCTTACCAAAATGCCCCAGCCTTGGACTTGTCATGCAATAAATTATCTCCACCAAATGTAGCTTGCCATGCATGCATAGTTTTCGTGGTCGCACTGCATCATGTGTTTAAGACTCCATGGGCACAATAGTCTATCCACACTCATCATATGTAAACTGAGGGAGTATTTTCCTTCGAAGATCTTAAATAATCAAATCGGGTTCGCGAACAGGCACTGTACTTCCCAACCTGATACAAACCGCTTCCCTTCATATAACATCACAATATGTCGGCGGCTTAAGAAATGGCAGGCTTCGAAAGGAAGGGACTTGGTTGCCAAGTTTCCAAAGTAAACCCTCCGAGATAGGAGGGCCCCACCGTTAAACAAACACCGCAATAAATACTGACAGAAATGAGAGCGGAGGTAGAGGACTTACCCACATTAACTATCTGCACCTGCTTATCTCCTTACCTAACCTACAATCACATTTAAGCCGACGTTGACCGAGTTCGCCGACTTCCTTATGTATGATACGTCCAAAACGTATCTATAATTTTTTATGTTCCATGCCTATTATATATTAATTACCACATGTTTATCTTACACTCTATATCATTTTTATGCATTTTCTGGGACTAACCTATTAATAAGATGCCACAGTGCCAGTTCCTGTTTTCTGCTGTCTTTTTGTTTCAGAAAATCTATTCTGGAAATATTCTCGGAATCGGACGCCAATTTAACTGATTTATTTCTGGACCGAGACGGAGCAGCAGCCAGGACGACGGAGCCGGGGGCCACACCAGGCAGGCCGGCGGGCCCACGGCGTGGCCTAGGGTGGGTCCGGGCACCTAGGCCGCCGCCCCACCTCGGCTGGCCACCGATGCCGCCCTTTCGCCTATAAATTGCATCTAATCGGGAAACCCTAGATACCGGAGCAAAAATCGACGAAAAGTTCTGAGGCCGCCGTCGTCTTCAACCCTAGTTCGGGAGGGTTTCTGCAGTTCTTCCCGGCACCTTGCCGGAGGGGAAATCATCATCGGAGGGCTCCACATCACCATGCCTGCCTTCGGAGTGATGCGTGAGTAGTTCTCCACGGGACTACGGGTTCATAGCAGTAGCTAGTTGGTAGTCTCTCCACCTTGTGATATCATGTTTAGATCTTGTGAGTTGCCTAACATGATCAAGATCATCTTTATGTAATGCTACATGTTGTGTTTGCTGGGATCCGATGAATTGTGAAGTTATGATCAAGTTTGTTCATCTATCTATATTATGTTTTATCTATGTTCCTGCATGCTCTCCGTTGTTAGTAGATGCTTTGGCCAAGTAGATGCTAATGACTTCAAGAGAGGGTATTTATGCTAGATAGTGGGTTCATGCCTCTAGAAGCCTGGGCTTGATAGACAGAAACAATTAAGGCTGTAGATGTGATGTTGCCACTAGGGATAAAATAACCGATGCTTAGCTTAAGGGTACTGCTGTTAAGTCTAATGTGTTTGTTTACATTACACACTTTGCTTAATGCTATAATCTGTTGCTTGCAACTTAATACTCATGGGAGACCTGGAAGCTATCTTGTGAGTGGATTATGAGTCATAGATGCTGCTAGTAAGTGGTCTATGTATATTGTTGTAATGCCCAATAGATATAACAATGAAAATGTGCTTGTCATATATTGCATTGTCATGCGTTTGCAATTTTTCAATTGTCCAGCTGTAATTCGTTCACCCAACATGTATGTTTATTTGTCTTATGGAGAGACACCACTAGTGAACTGTGGACCCCGGTCCTTTATTCCACACTGATACAAACACCGTTTTCACCACGCTCTACGTTACTTCCTGCTGCTACTTTTGTGTTCATCATCATATTCTACACCATACGTTTAATCCTTTGTATTCAGCAAGCCGGGGAGATTGACAACCTTCCTGTTTCGTTGGGGCAAAGTACTTTGATTGTGTGTGTGCATGTCCACGTCAGTGATCGGGTAACGGCGCCGCTGACACCTTTCTGAAGCTCTTCCAATTCCTACTGGATTTGACAACCTTGGTTTTGTAATCAAGGGAAAACTTTGCTGCTGACTACATCATACCTTCCTCTTGGGGTTTCCCAGCGAACGTGCGTTCCACGTCATCAAGCAACTTTTTCTGGCGCCGTTGCCGGGGAATTGGAAGCTACAGCAAGGGGAGTTACACGCCACCATTCTCTTTACTTTGTTTTTGTCTTGCTTAGTTTATTTTTATTTTATCTTGTTTGCTTTAAAAATCAAAAACCACAAAAAAAAAATTAAAATTCATCATCTAGTTATTTCGGTTTGTTATTATGTCTAGTTGTTTACTTGCTATCAATGGCTTATCTCTTTGAAACAAAATCTTGTCGGCAAGATGGTTCCACGGAGGATGAACACAAATATTATGTGAATTACCGCTTGTCACAAAAAGAGGGGTACTTATGGAAAGTAATAAGTCAGCTGGAGACGTATGCTATAGATTTATGCTCTATATTTGACAAATCTTTCTGCTTTGATGAATCTGAGTGTCATAGGAAGTCTAAACACTTTTCTTTCCAATGTACTTGTAATGTTAATGAAACCTTAGCTTCTTATGTTAAAGGTTACTATAGTGCATATGAGGTAGAAAGAATTGAAGAATTTATTGTTTTTAAGGGTACCCTTGAAATTAGTTCTTTTCTTGAGCATAAAATTGATGCCCCTTATAAATCTGAAAGTCTTGCTATACTTAAATATTGTTATGATACCTACAAGGATAATAATTCTTATATTACTGTACATCTAAAGAGGTTGTGTCCTCCAAAAGATGAAACTAATGCCTTGCAGGAACCTGTGGAAGAAGAAATTGCTGAAACTGAAAACTCATTGGATGAAAAGAGGAAGAGAGTGATGAACAAAAGGAGGATCTACCTTCTAATGATAGTAACTCTTTAACTCTTACATTATATGATTACCCTCCATGCCTACCTAAGGAGGAAGAATTCTATATTGTTGAATGGTATGATTCTATTGAAATATCTTCTTTTGATAAATTTGAAATAACAACATCCTTGACTCAAGAAAAAGAAGAAATAACAGGAAGTAAAAATGTGGTCCCTACTCTTATATATGATAATGCTCTTGATGATGGTCCTATGTTGACTGATGATATAAATTATACTACTATTGTCAAAAGTGGGTTTAATGACCCCACTGTTTTTGAGCTTAATAAAAACTATGTGTTTGTAGATCATGAAAAGCATGCTTTATGTGATAGTTATATTATTGAGTTTGTTCATGATGCTACTGAAAGTTATTATGAGAGAGGAAAATATGGTCATAAAAGTTTTCAAGTCACTAAAACACCTCTCTTTATGTTGAAAGTTTTGAACTTGCATTTGTTTCATCTTCCTATGCTAGTTGCTTTATGCTTCAATAATTTATTTTATTACAAGATTCCTTTGCATAGGAAGTGGGTTAGACTTAAATGTTTTTGATATTTGCCTCTTGATGCTCTCTTTTGTTTTTCAACTCTTATTCTTATGAGAGCATCATTAAAATCTTCTAGCCTAGCTAAAAGGCATTAAAGAAAGCGCTTTTGGGAGGCAACCCATTATCTTTTGTTATCAGTTTTTATTAGTCAAGGAGGTTGTTTACTTCTGTAACAACTCCTTTGTATCTTTTATTTTTCGTTTTTGTTGTGCCAAGAAAAGCCTCTAATGCAAGAGGGTGGTAAAGTTTTATTTGCTGTCCAGAAACAGATTTATGTACCTCACGGTAAAAATTCGTGAAAAATCACGGATTATTATTTTCATCTGTACATTTTTTAGCAGAAGCCTGAACTTATTACCTATCTTTTGTTAGTTAACCGTTTTCTGATTTGAGCATTGATACGTCCATTTTGCATCATTATTTTATATCATAATTTGTCATTATCTATCCTTATATTTCATATTAATACACGATACTTATGTTATTTTGCCTTATTTTGCATGTTTGATGATTATTGGGAATTATCCTTCCGGAGTCAGGTTTCTGCTGGAAAAAGCGTCGTCAAGTCAACATATCAGCGGAACTCCAAAAATCACGAAACCAATTCTGGAGGTCTTATAATGTCAGATGCCGGAGGCAGCCAAAAGGAGGCAGCCAGGTGGGCCAGGTGGGCCCCACGCCACACCTGGGCGCGGCTGGCCTGTGGGCCGCGCCCAGCTATGGCGTGGCCACCTGGGTCCACCCCCCAGGTTGCCTCTTCGCGTATATCTGCCTCCCGAAAACCTAAGCACGGGGGGGGGGGGGGTACGTCCACGAAATATTCCGCCGCCTCCACGGGACGGAAACCACCGAGAGAGAAAGAGCTCTCTGGCAGGGGGATCCTGCCGGGGAAATTCCCTCCCGGAGAGGGGAAATCATCGCCATCGTCATCGTCATCACGCTGGACTTCATCGGGATCATCATCACCATCATCCACTGCGCCATCACCATCATCTCCACCGACTCCACATCCATCTTGCTGTAACATCTAGGGCTGTACCTTGTCTAGTTCATTGGGGAGACTCTCCCGGTGTTGATTACTCCTTGTTATTGATGCTATTGAGTTTGTTTGGTGGATTAGTGTTCATGTCCAAATTGTTATTCATTGCCATATCATCTCTGATCATGATCCATATGATGTCTTGTGAGTAGTTTGTAGTTCTTGAGGACATGGGGAAGTCATGTTGTTAGTAGTGAAATAATGCTGCGTTAATATTTAATGGTTTGATATTTAAGTTGTGGTGTCATTCTTCTAGTGGTGTCATGTGAACGTCGACTACATGACACTTCACCTTTATGGGCCTAGGGGAATGCATCGTGTACCTAGCTTGCTAGTTGAGGGGTTGCCGGAGTGACAGAAACCTGAACCCCCGTTAGTAAGATAGTGCACGAGGGAGCGTAGGGTCTCAGAGTTTAAAGCTGTGGTTAGATTTATCTTAATTACTTTTCTGCATTCGTGAATGCTTGCAGGGGGTATAATCACAAGTGCGTATTAGTCCTAGGAAGGGCGGTGCGTTAGCATAGATTCACCCACACAACACTTATCAAAACAATGAAGATTAACCAGTTGCACGAAGCGAAAGCACTTGACGAAATTCCCATGTGTCCTCAGGAACATTTGTCTCTTATAAGTAACACACTCGGCTTGTCCTTTGCACTCAAAAGGATTGGGCCACTCGCTGCATTTGTTGCCGCGCTCGTTTATTTACTTGCACTGTTTTTACCTGCTGTTTCGAATACTACTGAAAACCTGTCTGCTAGCTTTTACAGTGAATTCTTGATCAAAACTACTTGCCAGCACCTTCTGCTCCTCGTTGGGTTCGACACTCTTATTTATCGAAAGTACTGCGATACACCCCCTATACTTGTGGGTCATCAAGCATCGGAAGTGCCTCGAAAAAATTCGTCTTTACGGACTGTTCTGGTTTTGATAGATTTTGTCTTTGTTTTGCATTGTCTCTTTTGCAAGTATAGATTCACGTTCTTCGGGGGGAGATCACGATCTTGCTTAGTAACAGTAGCTAATGTTTGAACTAAAGTATGCAATGTGTTTTTACAGAACCAAGTGAGTTTATGTTTTGATGCACTAACCCCTCTAATGAAGTTTGCGAGTTATCTTTGTGTGAAGGAAGTTTTCAAGTATTAGGAGAGGAGGATGATATAAGAAGATCAAGAAGAGAGAAAAGCTTAAGCTTGGGGAGGCTCCCTTGGATCTCCCAGCATATATCAAGAAGACTCAAGCGTCTAAGCTTGGGGATGCCCAAGGCATCCCCTTCTTCATCAACAAATTATCAGGTCACCTCTAGTGAGACTATATTTTTATTGCTTCACATATTGTGTGTGTTCTTGGAGCGTCTGTGTGTTTTATTTTCTGTTTTGTTTTTGTTTTGTTTTCTGATCATAACTTAGTTGGATCCTAGCACTCTTGTTTGGGAGAGAGACACGCTCCGCTTTTGCTTAGAATACTCCTGTTCTTCACTTATACTTGTTGAGTATTCTTGTTTAGCACTGCTATGCTATTAGCTCTTGTTTTTCATGTATCTCTTGTTCAGAGCTATTAGTTCTTTTATAGAAAGTACTCTCTTGCTTCACTTATATTTGTTTGGAGAGTTGTATAATTGGCGTCTGGTTGGAACAGAAAATGCTAAAGTGTGTGGTAGTTGTATAATGGAAAAACTTGCATAGTCTTGTAGATCATTGAACTTTGATAACTTGATTCCTTGCAAATGTTTTGAGATATTAAGAAATTAGATGTTAAATGCTTGCTGGTTAATTAAAGCTAAAATCTGATTAGTGGTTGTGTTATTAAAGCTTGTACCGTACTACAAACTCTTAAAATTGCTGAAGGTGTAGTTGGACTTGATAGCTTCTCATGTCTGAAGGTTTTTGGAAACAACATAGTTGCGTGCTAAGGTCGAGGGATCTAGCGGGGTACTTGTGCCTCCGTGAACGGCCCTCCTTGGGGTAAATTTAATCATGCTCTTAATGTTGAACCTGCTAGTTGTTTGCAATAAACTTGTGAGTTCTTTTTGACTAATGTTGAGCTACGGTTTTTGGCACTTCCACCATCCATATTTTGCTAGCCTCTTCGGTGCTGTGCATTGCCTTCTGCTCACATTGAGAGTTGTGCATACTTCGCCAGTACATCCAACCCCGTGGGAGAACTTCATCTTGTTCTCCTACACATAAGCCAAACATCTTCCTCAAAACAGCCACCATAACTACCTATCACAGCATTTCCATAGCTGTTCCGAGATATATTGCCATGCAACTTCCACCTTACATTACATGACTTGTTGTCATTCATCATTGTTATATATTGCTTTGCATGATTCTATACAGCTGATGTGTGGTTTTACCCATGTTACGCTAGATCATTGCACATCCTGCTACACTGGCAGAGGCATACAGTTTTATACATCATGTTTTGTTCATTATGAGTTATTTGTACCAAAAAGTGTGTTGTCATATTAGAGTGTTGCCCCTACAGTGAGGGAGAGAAAAGTGAAAAAGCCACGGAGGCCATTGAAAAGAGAAACAAAAAAAAAAGAAAAAGAGAAAAAAGAAAAAGAAAGAAAGAAAAGAAATAAAGAGAGAGGGGCAACATTACTATCCTTTATCCACACTTGTGCTCATGTTTAGCACCAGTTTTATAGTCATCATTTGTGCTAGTAGCACCTATGCTTCATATGAGAGAGTTCTCATGTTTCATTAGTATAACTATATGGGGAATTTACGTTATAGAACTTGGGTTGTATATTCCAATGATGAGCCTCCTCAAAAGTGCTCTAGGTCTTCATGAGCAACCAAGTTGGATGCACCCCCACTAGTTCCATTGGAGAGCTTTCATACACTTATAGCTCTATGTGCATCCGTTGCATGGCAATCACTACTCCTTGCATAGCTTCGATTATAAGACTTCCTCTTGTCTAATGATCATTTATAGCTTTGTGAGCCTTTCTTCCATTGGCCTTCCAAACCCCCATTATTATTCTCTTTGCCATAACATCCTGGTGCCAATACCAAATGCTTACGCTCACCGGTTGAGTAAAACTTCTAACCAGTGAATTCATTACGTTTGTGATACTTTTGCTTGACTGGATCCTTTCTATGTTTGTGAAAGATTGCTGGATGCTTGAGTAGAAGGATAACTTCTATACTGAATGCTTAAAACATCTATAATGAACTTTGTACGGTTTCATGTCTTTATAGCATCTTCCATGAAAGGTTTTTACTTGTTTAATTGTCTTGCTTTATTCATCTATGTGTTTAATATCAAACATAGACTTTTGCTTTGAATGATTTGATCTCAGCTCACATGCTTTACATTACTATATGATCAAGATTATGTTGGTAGCATGTCACCTCAAAAATTATCTTTGTGTTATCGTTTACCTACTCGAGGACGAGTAGGAACTAAGCTTGGGGATGCTTGATACGTCCAAAACGTATCTATAATTTTTGATGTTCCATGCCTATTATATATTGATTACCACATGTTTATCTTACACTTTATATCATTTTTATGCATTTTCTGGGACTAACCTATTAACAAGATGCCACAGTGCCAGTTCCTGTTTTCTGCTGTCTTTTTGTTTCAGAAAATCTATTCTGGAAATATTCTCGGAATCGGACGCCAATTTAACTGATTTATTTCTGGACCGAGACGGAGCAGCAGCCAGGAGGACGGAGCCGGGGGCCACACCAGGCAGGCCGGCGGGCCCACGGCGCGGCCCAGGGTGGGGCCGGCACCTAGGCCGCCGCCCCACCTCGGCTGGCCACCGACGCCGCCCTTTCGCCTATAAATTGCATCTAATCGGGAAACCCTAGATACCCGAGCAAAAATCCACGAAAAGTTCCGAGGCCGCCGTCGTCTTCAACCCTAGTTCGGGAGGGTTTCTGCAGTTCTTCCCGGCACCTTGCCGGAGGGAAATCATCACCGGAGGGCTCTACATCACCATGCCTGCCTCCGGAGTGATGTGAGTAGTTCTCCACGGGACTACGGGTCCATAGCAGTAGCTAGTTGGTAGTCTCTCCACCTTGTGCTATCATGTTTAGATCTTGTGAGCTGCCTAACATGATCAAGATCATCTTTATGTAATGCTACATGTTGTGTTTGCTGGGATCCGATGAATTGTGAAGTTATGATCAAGTTTGTTCATCTATCTATATTATGTTTTATCTATGTTCCTGCATGCTCTGTTGTTAGTAGATGCTTTGGCCAAGTAGATGCTAATGACTTCAAGAGAGGGTATTTATGCTAGATAGTGGGTTCATGCCTCTAGAAGCCTGGGCTTGATAGACAGAAACAACTAAGGCTGTAGATGTGCTGTTGCCACTAGGGATAAAATAACCGATGCTTAGCTTAAGGGTACTGTTGTTAAGTCTAATGTGTTTGTTTACATTACACACTTTGCTTAATGCTATAATCTGTTGCTTGCAACTTAATACTCATGGGAGACCCGGAAGCTATCTTGTGAGTGGATTATGAGTCATAGATGCAGCTAGTAAGCGGTTATGTATATTGTTGTAATGCCCAATAGATATAACAATGAACATGTGCTTGTCATATATTGCATTGTCATGCGTTTGCAATTTGTCAATTGCCCAGCTGTAATTCGTTCACCCAACATGTATGTTTATTTGTCTTATGGAGAGACACCACTAGTGAACTGTGGACCCCGGTCCTTTATTCCACACTGATACAAACACCGTTTTCACCACGCTCTACGTTACTTCCTGCTGCTACTTTTGTGTTCATCATCATATTCTACACCATACGTTTAATCCTTTGTATTCAGCAAGCCGGGGAGATTGACAACCTTCCTGTTTCGTTGGGGCAAAGTACTTTGATTGTGTGTGTGCAGGTCCACGTCAGTGATCGGGTAAGCGCCGCTGACACCTTTCTGAAGCTCTTCCAATTTCTACTGGATCTGACAACCTTGGTTTTGTAATCAAGGGAAAACTTTGCTGCTGACTACATCATACCTTCCTCTTGGGGTTTCCCAGCGAACGTGTGTTCCACGTCATCAATGTACACGAAGCTCCAGATGGGAGCCGGTTGGCAATCAATGGAGGTGGTCTCATATGTTCCTCGATTGTAAGAACTCGCCTTATCAGTCGTGACCTGCGAAACCATACGATTAGCCACGTATGGGGAAGGAGAAGATACTATGAGGATATCTATACATATAGGCCTGCTTTAACGACACGGCATACACGATGCTAATAATCAACAGGAATAAGCAAGCATTCCTTGATCGATCGACTGAACAGAGGAAAAGAAAAGATCGAACCAGCGTATGGGAAAGAAACGAAAAATCACCTTAAGAGTAAAAACTCGCCTCGGCAGTCCTGCCGACTCCGTTCGCTCGCTGGAGTCGGCGGGATCGCTGAGCAGTAAGACGGAGAAGGTCATTCAAGCCGACTCCCGGGACTCGGCCAGCACCAACATTTTCTGAGAACAGAAACGTACAGACAAACATATATACCGCATCAACACATACTAAAAAAAATCATCAAGCCAGCTAACACAACACAAACACAAGGAATTAGATTAACCCTAAGACTGTATTATTTACTCCTGCCTCTGTCTTTAAATGCCGTTCCAACCGCATGCCTAAAAGATCCACTCATCTAAGTGATAGGATTATACATAGACCCTCGCCACCCTACCTCGGGAAGGAACGAACATCATCACGACATCACGGACTCCCACACGCCAACTACAGAGGGCACATCATCATACAAAGCGTCAGCCGGCTCACGAAACACGTCCGAGAGAGCAGATTTACTACTACACACACAGCCGCTACCTACACACGCGCTGGACCATTATTAAGCCGGCGATAGTATGTAAGCACTGCCATGGGATTCAAGACGCAGACAGGGTGATTCGAGACGCAGAGGGATTCCACCGGCATCGCCATCGCCGTCGCCTGTCTCCTGTCGCCAGTCGAAAAGGAGGAACTGACAAGGAGCTCTTCGCAAGTTCCGGACGAGGTTAGTGTACAGCCGCCTTCGTCGTTGGGGTTTTTCTGTCGCCGACGGTTCCAGCACCAATTCATCAACCCCATTTGAATGGTCAGTGCTATCTTCTCTACATGTTTCATTTACCTTCTATTTGACTTGCGAAATGGGGAAAAAACCCAAGTTCTGCAAATTTCCCTCTTTATGTTTAAAATAGGAAACGAAAGGCGACGAATGTCATATGTACATTCACACACCAACTTTCTGTCGTCGAAGCACTCGCCGTTTAAATACTTTTAGAGTCCCGATTGTATACGAAAATTACCAACAACAAGTTGTAAGTATTGCCTTTCAAATTCGAGTGAATGCCAATTATTTCCCTTCAAGTCGTGCGTTATTAGTTTCTCCACTTTTTTTATTACATGCAGATTGTGCCCTGCTGTTTAAAACATCTTCTAGAGAACCTGACAATTGACACTCATAAGAACTGGATGGAGGCTAAGTGTCCAAAGGGAGACACATACTACTTCTACCTAGAAAAGTTGGAAACTGAAATTGATTGGACTAATATGTGTAAGTAGCTAAATACTACTTCAAGGTTAACCCATGTTCGAACCTATATCTGTGGAACACAGTGGAGAGCACTCTGTATATGCTTTGGTATCGAAATCGGTGATGTTGTCAAATTCAAGTATGATAAAAATCAACATGACTTTAACGTTGAAGTGACTGACGCAAGCAAAGCTACCAAACCTTTTGGTCAATACTCGGGTATGTTGGCTTGTGTTATTTTGCTTACAAACTCAGCAATTCATATACTTCAAACTTACTGTACTCGTCTATTTGATCAGAGTGTAAACATATTGTTAAATGCTGCAAGCCAGCCCTTTTGAAGACCATATTTCACGAACCGAGAGATGTCAGCTTTTCAGAAATGAATGCAATAGCTTTCACTTTATTCAAAGAGGCCACAAGGGAATTAGATCCTGATGAGTTCTTTGAGATCCCTCAGTTCTACGTGCACGGGATTGAGGATGATAGTATAGATATAGAATCTCTGGTATCATTCACACTTGTTTTGCATCTACACATTCCCGATACTCTGCCGTCATTTACACATTCCTGATACAATGTTCATGTTATTTTGGTCAGCATCTCAAGATTCAGGTAGTAGATGGTTATATACTTCCATTACAAGGGATCTGTCGTCTATACGCGAGAGACTTTGTCGAGATCATGGGAACATATCGTATAATAGAAGATTACGTCGAGTTCATTGGGAACTGGGATCTATTCTTCGAACAAGCGCAGATTCACTTTGGTGATCTCTTCGCTATCAAGGTGCAGATCCAGAAGGAGCACATCAAGCTGAAATTTGAGAAGGTCAGCGACGACGTCCAGGAGACCAGCAAAGAGATCAAACAAATAGTAAAAAAAGAGATAAAAAAGAGATGAAAGAAGAGTGATAATATTACTATGCTATGTTCTTGTTAGGAAGTATCTTGTTCAGTGACTACTCTAAATAGGCTCTTATGCTTGTAATCGCGGCAAGAAATATTTTTGTTTTTGTCCTAGGACATGTGTGGCATCTGGCATTTTTTTGCCGTTGAGGTTACTGGTCGAGGCCCGGGAGTCGGCCGGACTGAATTTCTCCGTCTCACTACCTGTGGATCCAGCCGAGTCCCTGGAGTCGGCGTGACCTGCGTTCTTCCGGCAACTCAATAGAAAAGACAACCGAGACGGCACGGCTCCCACACACTGTCTCTATTGTGTCTGTCTTTCAACGCCGAGAAGGTACTTGAAAAAATTAAACGAAAAACAAATGAAATGGACGGCGGGACCATATAGCATGAGAAACTCATCGTGGACTCGGCAACCACCGAGCCGGCAGGACAGATACCCGATGCAAACTAAGAAACCGTGACCGCTCCCTGCATAAAATGATCCCCAACCTAACCTCAACGGGAAGAAACGTGACCGGAAGAACAACAAACGGATTCTATGGATACACGCCACACGTCGACAGAAGCACGGCGGAGCAAGAAAATCGAGGAAGAAGAAAAGGGGGAAAACGAAAGCTGCTGTAACCATCCGATCCAGAAAATAGCCTATATACCCCGTTCCCTGAAGCACTGTATTTAGGTCGGTGACCAGTCGGAACCAATGGCGAGCCGCCAGCGTGACGCGAATTCGGGCCTTCCGACTACCAACACAGTGCAATGTACCCGCCGACGAATGGAGGGAGGCCTATGCTCTTGTTAGGATGTATTTTGTTCAGTGACTACTCTAAATAGGCTTTTATACTTGTAATCGCGGCAAGAAATATTATTGTTTTTGTCCTAGGACATGTGTGGCATCTTGCATTTTTTTTGCAGATGAGGTTACTGGTCGAGTCCCGGGAGTCGGCAGGACTGACCTTTATGTACCGGTCGAGTCCAGAGAGTCGGCCAGTGAGACGAAGAAGGTCAGTGGTGCCCACTCCCGGGACTCGACCAGTAACCTCCGTGCAGTACTCGACGTGACCAACGTTCCTCTCCATATTAATTGCTGCCATGATAGTACAGCCATCATCGGTAGCTAAGCCGGCTGGTGTTCCCATCGGTGTGTGTGTTAGGAGCGAGGTTGGCCTGGACGCGTGTTTACATCATCCGTCTGTGTGTGACCGTACCATCTAGCCGGCTCACTAGAGTCGGCGTACTCCAAGGCTGCCTGTGGATCCAGCCGACTCCCTGGAGTCGGCGTCACCTGCGTTGCACAACTCGACCACCCGACTCCAGGAGCCGTCACCAGGTTCCGTCTTAGGGCACCACCAGACCCCGCCGACTCCAGGTTCCCGTCTTAGCGCACCACCCGACCCCGCCGACTCAAGGTTCCCGTCTTAGCGGGCCACCCGACCCCGCCGACTCCAGTTGCCGACTCCAGATTTGCGTCTTAGCGCACAACTCGACCCACCCGACTCCAGGTGCCGACTCCAGTTTCCGTCTTAGTGCACCGCTCAACCCCGCTGACTCCAGGTTCCGTCTTGGTGCAACACCCGACCCCGCCGATTCCAGGTCCCCGTCTTAGCGCACCACCCGACCCCGCCGACTCCAGATCCCGTCTTAGCGCACCACCCGACACGGTCGACTCCAGGTTCCCGTCTTAGCGCACCACCCGACCCCGTCGACTCCAGGTTCCGTCTTAATGCACCACCCGACCCAGCCGACTCCAGATTCCCATCTTAAAGCACCACCCGACCCAGCCGACTCCAGGCTCCCGTCTTAAGGCACCACCCGACCCCGCCGACTCCAGATTCCTTCTTAATGCATTCTTCAAATGTACAACCGAGACTTTCCGAAGCTTACGGTTTTCCATAGAATTAACTCTACACTAAAATGTGTCCCAATTTTAGTCATTTCAAGTGGAGCTCCAGTGGTGATCACGCCAAAACACGTAAACTTGTACACACGTGTAGGGAAGAAAATCAGTACCAATTTAGTCATTTCATCAATTTGATCTTCTTCCTCCTCTCTAGGCCATGTACTATGCAAATAAACTAATATCTTTATGTTGTTATGTAGTCTAATCCGTATAGGCATCCAAGATTCGGTATTCTCAACATCAAGAGATAAGGTTCTTATTTTTATGACTTGGTCTTTTAATTTTTTAGAACAGAGTACCAAGTTTGACTCATGGCCGGCTCACTGAAGTCGGTCTCAACTGGCATGCATTTACCCACCCAACGCGTGGAGTCGGCGGAGTAGGTGACTCCCAAGCGACATGCCCACAACCCATGAAGACAAAAGGATAAGTCCAAGACAGGGTACCAAGTTTGACCATCGCCGTTGGAACATCTTTATGGTGTTATGTAGTCCAATCCGTATAGGCATCAAATGATAACGCCAACACCGAAAGAAATAAAGAAAATGCCTATATATTTCCCTACCGTACACCTAAATCACAAGCAACGCTCATTTAAGAAATGTGACACACACGGGCGTCACGGAAAGATAGGTCAGACACACCACGTCATACGGACAGAAATATAGGCAAACCCACCACACAAACAGAAAAAAAAAATAGAGCACAAACACATGACAAACGCAAAATAAAAATACAACAACCTTAAGCAATGTAATGTAAAAACAGATTGAACTGCCATACCATATGAACCGGCGGGTACCTCGAGACCAAAAAATTCCAAGCAGACCCACGAAACGAAGATCCATCCAACGAACCGACAACCTACAAAGAAAATAGTCAGACGATCCAAGGAAAAAATTCCGTAGTTTTTTCGTAACGGTTAAACCGTGGATCCACTAATCTGTTCATGTTCAGCGACACGTACTATCATGTCAGTTTTATTTTCCATTGAGTTGTCGGAGAAACAAATGTCACGCCGTCTCTAGTGAGTCGGCAGGGTAGATGCACAACAAAACGGAGACAGCCAGTCCCGACGAATTCAGGCAGTCGGCGGGGTCGATTCACAATAAACATAGAAGACCAGTCCAACCGACTCCACGGAGTCGGCGGGGTCAATGCCCAGTAAAACAGAGAAGCCAATCCCGCCGATTTTGGCTCGCCGGCTCGGTGACTCTGAGACAGACAAGCATCACATGAGAAAATAACCAATGAAAGATAAAACACAATCGCACGGAATATAGACACAAGAAATAGAAAGCCGACAGAGGAACGCACATAGAAAGATGACACAGAAACACACGTACCTATACCGAAAAGGACCCGCAGCAAGATACCATGAAAATAACCAAACACGTCCACAAATAACACACGCGTTCACCGACGAGGAAACGAAAGAAAAAGAACGAATTTACAACCGGGATGAAGCCGGCACAGCCCAAACGACACGACTACAGAAAAAATCGAGAAATAGAACAAACACAAAAAAGGAAGCCGAAACACGACGAACGTAAAATTTACAGCAAGAAACAGGCCTGCATAGAGGTAGTGAAAAACAAACAAAAAAGATCTCTAGCAACACGACAGGAACACGGTCGAAAGCACCGATCGAAAGCAACAAAGACTCAACGCCCAAAACGGTACGCCCGCAAGAAAATCGAGAAATACAATAGCACGAAAAAATCAAAAGCAAATACGGCAAAAGTAAATCAGCAGCAAGAAAACGGCCTGCATCAAAACGGAAGAACAAAAAAAACTGTTAGCAACACACGGCAGGAAGACGATACAAAGAAACGATACGTAGGAACCAAAGGATTCGCAACAGGATAAACACGATCCGAAAGAAGACAGGAAAAATACCTGATATACGACCCGGGGCGAAGCCGGCGTGCAGACACGATCGATCCGTAGAAAGAAGTCGACCTGCATCAACATGGGGAAAACAAAAAAGAAAACACGTCAGAAACACGGCACGGAATAGTGAAGCAACCGATCATAAATACAAAAGGGAGCACGAAAAAGTACACGACGAGAGGACCGTGGACAACAAAACTAATCAAACACCCAAAAATCACACAATAGCACAATCACAACAACAAACAATAAAAGGAACAAATCGCACACAGAAATAGTACAACGGAGCAAGAACAGGGAGGAAGAAGAAAAGGGGGGAAATGAGAGCTGCAGTAACCATCCGATCCAGAAAACACCATATATACCCCATTCCATGGCACTGTATTTAGGTCGGTAACCACTTGCAACCAATGGCGAGCCGCCAGCATGATGCGAAATCGGGCCTTCTGACTACAGCACAGTGCAACGTACCCGCCGACGAATGGAAAGACGCCATGTAGGACGGTGAAATCGGGCCCGATTTTCAGCTGACATCACGAACAGTGCCGATCCTGCGAAATACCGAACGTGCCCCGTTACACTGTGGAATATACACACTTTACTGTAGAAAATACGCATCAGCGACGCACACAAGGGAATCATCGGCGACGCAACATCCCGACCAACCGACATGTGGGCCAAGGAGAGGGAGGGACCCACGGTCAGCGAGAGAGAGGAGAGAGGAACACGTAGCACGATCAGTCTCCCGGACGGGCACTCCCTAAAATTTAGAACGGTAAATGAACAAAATCAACCAATGGGAGGAACGCGCTTGGAATCTTTGGCACTGTTGCCCGTCCGCCACACCGATTAAACACGAACCGTGAGGCTGACGGGCGGGCCCTCGGGCTACGGCGGTGATCCACGTCGGATGTCAGCGAGAGTGGGTGCACGAAGCTTGGTACGGTTAGCGACTTTGCAAATCCCTATTCATTCTGACTCCAGGAGCCGGCAGGGATCGGACGGAGCGGGGGCACAGAGCGGGGAGGATCGGATGGCCAGAAAGCCCAAATCGCTGAGGAGCCTCCAAGGGGTCTCACCGTTTATATCTTTAGATACTACTTCAACCTGGAATAATTGTATAATATAAGGTCTTATATCTGGGACCGTAGTGGACAGGACTATGTGTAGCCTATGACATCGAACTCGATGGTATTGTTGAATTCACATATGATAAAGAACATCATGTGTTTTTGTTGAAGTGACTAAGGCAATCAATGCTATCATATCTTGGTCCAATACTCTGGTATGTTAGTTTGTGTTATTTTTCTTACACATTTAGTACTTTATATTTTTCAAACTTAATTCATTCGTCTCCTTGATCAAAGTATTGTCAGGTTTAGATAGGTGCAAGCCGTCCCTAGACATATTTGACAACCCAACAGATGTCAATTTTTCCAAAATGAATGTCGTATGTTTTGCTTGATGCAAGGAGGCGATAAGGCCATTGGATGCTGACGAGTTCTTTGAGATAGCTCAGTTCTATGTGTGCAAGATAGAGGATGATATAGATCGATCAACTAGTATAATTTTATTCATTCGGACGAATTTTTTTAATGATATCATTTACACTTTTCTGATACGATGCTCATGTTATATATTTTGATCAGGATGTCAAGATTGAGATGGTACATAGATATATACTGCCATGGGAAGGGAATTCTCGTCTATGCACGAGAAACAATATCGAAATCATGGGAACTGATACGTCTCAAACGTATCTATAACTAGCTGGGTGGCCCGCGCATTTGCGCGGCTAGGCTATTTATGTTTTTTGGAGCCACATTCTTTAAAATTGAGGAAGACATTATCCAAGGTTTATATGTAAATTTAATTTGCATTATTAGATTTGTAGGAACATTAAATATTTCTCTCAGATTTTTGAGAATGCATAGTAAGCTCTTTTTACTCCTATGTGATCATGTAAATATTCTAAAATGTTAGTATGATTTCATTATATTCTTAGATAATTTTCTATTTTTTATTTCTTAAGATCATTTAAATAACATGAATTAAACATATTTCGGAGCTTTATGTAGTTTTATTTCGCAATGTCATTTATCTTCTTCCCCGTATTGCTTTGTTGTGCTCGACGTCCTTACAATTTACAAATCATTAAATAGCTCTTTTCAACTCCCAATTTGAATTTAGATGTTTTTAGGAATTACATGATGTTTCCTCTAGCCACCTTTTTTCTGTCGACATTATTCATTTTGGAAATGCATCTATGTACTCATTATTTTCAGCTGGCTATGGTTACCTTTTAAATAAAAGTCATACATATTGTATCTTACCCAACCTTTTTTCTTATTTGTTTGTGTATAAAAAGCTTCTATCACTTAGAATACCCTTTTCAATAGTCAGCACTCTAACAGTTAATCACGCACTTGCCATAGTGTCATCTCTATATCCCTCGTGAAAGTTCAGCAAGAAAAATCCTTCGACTGTACCCAATGTCCCAGTGCATTGACTTTCTCGTGCATCTCGAAAGAGCGGATATGGCGTGCCTAGTGCCTACCGGCGAGGCTGCATGTCGTCGTCACAGATTTGTAAAGGTAGGAGAGGCCCTCGCCGGGAGCGTCCGCACTGCTGGCAGGTCGACATGCAGAGGGCGCGGCTGCGCCACAAGAGCCGAGCGGAGCGCCACCACGTCCACCCCGATGGCTCGATCCGACGACCCAACACAGCGCGCGGCGCCTCCAGTTGTTCTCGCTCTGGTGCTCGAGGCTCGGGCTCGCCTCTCGCGTCGCCTTTGTTCAGTGGCGACAGCTGCAGCACGCATTCATCGGCAAGGAGGCACATGCCTCGCCACTCCAGTCTCACCCTGCAGTGCTGCACGGTTGCTTCCACATTTCTATTCGTAATTGTTTGATTTTCCCCAATTTTGGTTACAGGATGATCCATATTTTAGTCATTGATTCTAGAATTGGATCTAATTTCAGCAGGAATGGTTGTGTCAATTGGAAACAGAACAGTAGCAATAGAGCCCGTTCATCTGACTTCCCTTGTATCGTTGTGATAGGCAAATAAGGAGGCGCAGGTAAATCCATCCTCTTTCTCCATCCCACATCTTAATTTTCTCCCAGATGAGAAATAAGAGATAAAATCTTTATGCTGTAGCCATTTTTTAGATATAGACGATTAAAGGGATATTTGGATTCTGTCCTATCCGTAAGAGTGATGTTAGTTGTTGATTGTTAGTGCTGGAGGCATGTAGCTCGAGATAGATGAGAGGATAGTCCCGTTTGTGATTACATTGATTGATCCGAGATACTTGTTATCTTAAATTACTTCGCATGTACATACATAACAAATGTAAAATATGAAGATCATATATATAGGCATGCTTTTTATGTAAAATGAATCACGTCGAGGAAATACATGTGAAGCATGGAGCAAGAAGTGCCAGTTCATTTTAAATGCGTTGAAAGAGATAAAATCCCGTTTCTTGAGAAAGACGATATAAGCTGTGGATTTTGGTACTGTTCATGCCACACTTTCTAGTTTATGATTGTGTCGTCGGGAGGTCCGTAGCATGGGAGAGATGAAAGGAGGGTACCGCGGATGATTCCATTGTTTTATCTCGGATATTTAAATAATATATGGATACATGAAGTTCCAAGAAATATGTTGTAACTATTTAAAATGAATCATGTCCAAGAAATAGATGTGTAATTAATCAGGCATAGCAAGGATATCTCTAACTCTATGTAACCAAGCAGGAATAGGGCGAATTGGAAATTTGTAACTCCTGTCTACAATTTTCTTTCCCATAATTTGTCTTGTTTACTCTGTGTTGATGATCAGCACTCCAGTCCAACAATCAGGATTTTAAATAACTTGCCTTCCACTGTACATTAGAATATCTCTTTAGAAATATCCTTTCCGTTGTCATCACTTGGACATTCATTATCATCGATCAGCAGCTTCAATCCTTTTTTGGTTGTAACTCTTGATAATGCATCATATCGTTGCCCATGGCCGAATACTCGCTTAGTCAAATTCCTACCTTGTTCAAGGATTGACCTTGGCTCTTATTCATGGCCATTGCGAATTAGACTGAGAATGGATATAGGCAGCGTCTTTTCAGCATGAATTGCCATTTTGAGTCGCTGGGTGACATCTGACATGATGATCCATGGTATGTATACCTTTTCGCCAACATTTTTTCCTTTAATAATTTTTGCCTCGATGTACATATTTCCAAGTTGGTTTATTGTCAATTTCACGCCATTGCATAAACCTGCAGCTTGGTGTTTGTTGTGTAGGAGCATCACTAACAAACCTTCCTAGATTTCTGGGAACTTCAGGGTGTTGAGAAACTCAGTAGGATACATGTTATCCATGCTCATGTTATTCGTCATTGCATTGCACACGTATCCGGGCTTGGGTATCTCTCCTCTTCACCTTTGTATCCGGCTCATTATGTTCTCGTTTACTTCCCTGCCTCACATAGTATTGCTCTTTCTAATAAGAATTCCGCTCACGGTATTTTTGCAGCGAGTTTGGCTATGTGCTTCTGACTATTTCTTCTTTCAGATTTCCTTTTTGTAGCAGTAGGTTCTTAACCATTTTAATCCAAGCCTCTCCTTCATCTCATGTTGTTTTTCCATTGCCTATTTTTAGTGTCCACTCTGCAATTTCAGCGACATTGTTTTGTCCTGGATCCGTTGATAACCTAAATATTTCCATGTCATTCCATAGGTACGTTCTTTGATTTAAGCATTAACAATCTCCTCTCGCCTCTTGGTTATAACTGGTAGTATTTTTCTGAGAGTCGCTGGGTGACATCTGACATGATGATCCATGGTATGTATACCTTTTCGCCAACATGTTTTCCTTTACTAATTTTTGCCTCGATGTACATGTTTCCAAGTTGGTTTATTGTCAATTTCACGCCATTGCATAAATCTGCAGCTTGGTGTATGTTGTGTAGGAGCATCACTAACAAACCTTCCTGGATTTCTGGGAACTTCAGGGTGTTGAGAAACTCAGTAGGATACATGTTATCCATGCTCATGTTATTCGTCATTGCATGGCACACGTATCCGGGCTTGGGTATCTCTCCTCTTCACCTTTGTATCCGGCTCATTGTTCTCGTTTACTTCCCTGCCTGACATAGTATTGCTCTTTCTAATAAGAATTCCGCTCACGGTATTTTTGCAGCGAGTTTGGCTATGTGCTTCTGACTATTTCTTCTTTCAGATTTCCTTTTTGTAGCAGTAGGTTCTTAACCATTTTAATCCAATCCTCTCCTTCATCTCATGTTGTTTTTCCATTGCCTATTTTTAGTGTCCACTCTGCAAATTCAGCGACATTGTTTTGTCCTGGATCCGTTGATAACCTAAATATTTCCAAGTGATTCCATAGGTACGATCTTTGATTTATGCATTAACAATCTCCTCTCGCCTCACCTTGGTTATAACTGGTTGTATTTTTCTGAAGTATCCTCCTAGTACCACTGCCATCAAACCAAATGACCTCTCATAGCTTTTTCCGTTATGAAGCTTGTACCATGCAATGCCTGTTTGCCATAGTAGCTTCATCCCACAGCATATGTGAGGTCTTGTTTAACAGTTAAACCAAATGTGTACCTTGCTTTATTTCAGACGTTGATTCTTCGGCGATAATCTGTGGAACGCGGAACCTTGAGTGTGTTGTTCTTCCATCTTGGAGAAGCAACACTGCAGCTCTGCATGATTCTACAGCAAGCACTATCTTTCCCTCTCGTTTAAGCTTCGTCGTTATTGTTTTCTTTCCTCCCGTAGATAGGTTTTCTCGTGCCACTGTAGCCATTCGCTGTGTTTTCCTAGACTTTTGTCAACTGATTCCACTATTGCATCATAGGCTTATTTCTTGTCTTGGTTAAGATTGTTTGGTATGGTTGGTTGCTCAGCCTTGAGCTTGTGGCTTGTCCATGTCGTAGCTGACCTCCTTTATAAGTCTTTTCCCCAGTATAGCTGTAGAATCTGCTGCACGCCTCTGCCAATGTTTTGCCTGTAAAATTAGTCATGGTTGGCCTGGTAAAACAGTTTGTATTATCATTAAAAAACAAATTGTATTTTGTTGAGCGTAGTACATACCCTGTCTAGCCGGCCGGCCGGGTCGCTGGGAGCCTGCACACGCAGAGCAGCTCTCATGGCCGAGCTGCTCTTCTAGGCTTTTCTGCAGCACGTCGGCGACGGTCATGACGATGTGATAATCGACGAAGGCCCCTCTATAACGGCAGCGCGACGCCCGTTGAATCCTAGCCTTTGATACTACTGGCTTGAGTTTGATTCGCTGGACATCTGGCGTGTCGTCGTCGCCACCGCAGAGCGGGATTTGCTGACATCGTTCCTTCGATCGTCGTCGCCGCCGGGATGCGTTACCATCGTTCTTTAGATCTTCCGGGGGCCCATTGCTTTTGGTTAGCTGAGCGTCCAAAGGTGCTCGTTATTTGGAAAGTCCGTTGGAGGCAATGCATGGATCGATGCCTGTCAAATTAGTCATGGTTGGCCCTGTAAAACAAATTGTATTGATTCAGGAAAAAAAAGAACTGTATTTTGTGTAGCGGAGTACATACCCTGTCTGGCCGGCCGGCATGTCGCGGAGCATGCGCACGCAGAGCAGGTCTCATGGCCGAGCTGCACTTCTAGGCTTTTCTGCTGCACGTCGGCGACGTTCATGACGATGTGATAATCGACGATGGCTTCTCTATGCCGTCAGCACGATGCCTGCTGAATCTTAACCGGTTATCTGCTGGCCTGAGTTTGATTCGCCGGACATCTAGCGTGTCGTCGTTGCCACCGGCTGCCGGGATGTGCTGCCATCGTTCCTTCAATCATCGTCGCCGACGGGCGTGCTTTTGATTAGCCAAGCATCGCCGGACATCTCGCGTGTCGTCGTTGCCACCGGCCGCCGGGGTGTGGTGACATCGTTCCTTCAATCGTCATCGCCGCCGGGTGTGCTTTTGATTAGCCGAGCGTCCAAATCGATGTTATCCCTTCGCGAGCTCATCAGGGATGCTAGTCGCCATCTTCATCGCTGCCGTGTTGATCGCAGCAAAGCAGCACCAATCGCGGCCTATATTGGGCCCGAGAGATACGTGTGTTTTTTAGGTAGAGATTTGTTTGCTGGAGTTCTTATCGTACACGGTGGGTAATCCTGTTTTTTTATGTCGCACGTGCATGTGCTTCGGTCCCTAGCATATTAATCTCAGCCGTTGGGATTTTATGACTTTAGATTGATAAATCTTAACCGTTGGTTATCCTGTGTTTTAAGTATATAATAGATTTTTTATGTTCCATGCATGTTTTATATGAATTGCCACATATTTTATATGCACTTTATATCATATTATGACATTTATTGGACTAACCTACTAATAGTTGCCAAAGTGCACAATGTTCTTGTTTTACACTTTAATGTGTAGGAATTATCAAAATTGGGCAAAGGAAATCTTGTTGGAGTCAAATTGGGACTTTCCAGAAATCTGTCTGAAAACTATTTTCAAAGATCGTCACGTTCGGGCCTGAAGACGACGTCAAATGGAAAAAGTCTAGTCGCGAAAGTTGCAGGGAATTTTCTGCCGCACGATCTATACAAAAGGTTTGCCTCCATCGGAGTTCGGATGCGGCCTGTGCGGGCCCGACAAGTCGGCCCGGCCAGGAAAACCCTAGGCCGCGCCGAGGGGTTGTGTGGCTGCCTCGTGCACCCCCTGACGCCGCCCTTTGGACCATAAATTGCCCCCGCGAAGAAAACCCTAACCCCCGAAGGATTTCGCAAAATACGACTCCGAGCTCCGCCGCCATCCAGAACAAGTTTCGGGGGACAGAACTCTCTGTTCCGGCACCCTGCCGGGACGGGGAATTGCCCCCGGAGCCATCTCCATCACCAACGGCAGCCGCCGCCGCCGAGGGTTGCTCCCGTTGCCGCCAAGGGCAGCCGCCGCCGCCGAGGGCTGCTGCCGCCGTCGCCACGTCGCCATCTCCACTCCGGGCTGCACATCTCCATCAACCTCCTTGTCACCATGACCATGTGTGAGTAGTTCCCTCGGGGCTGAGGGCTCGTACGGTAGCTATGTGGTTTATCTCTCTCTCCCATGGTGTGATCTTTATGTGATCATGAGCTTTGTAATCTAGTTGAATCCATAGATGTTACTCTTCATTATCTTATATGCTACTTGAGCGATTTTATTAATATAAACTCCGGAGTCACCCTTGTCCCACGGTGCGAAGTTGACAGTGTGCGCATCGTGTGTGGCTCTTAGGCTAAAGATTACAGGAATACTTATCATGAGTTATTATTTGCGTTGGATGTCTCTATGAAATTGCGGTGTTTGTCTAGTACTATTTATGGCGCTCAAGATGACAGTGTGGGGTTCCCTAGATGTGGAATGCGACTTTAAGGTGTGCTCTTATAACCCTACGCAGTGGATTGGTGTTCGTTATCCAACGAGAGAATAATTCAGAGTAGCATAGTGAAGAGAAAATATTTATGTATTCAATTATATTATTATTGTTGAGAGTGTCCACTAGTGAAAGTATGATCCCTATGCCTTGTTTCTAAGCATTGAAACACCGTTTACAACCAGTTCTGCTACATGTTTGCTTGCTGCCATTTTTATTTCAGATTGCAATTACCACTTATAATCATCCATATTACTTGTATTTTAATATCTCTTCGCCGAACTAGTGCACCTATACATCTGACAAGTGTATTAGGTGTGTTGGGGACACAAGAGACTTCTTGTATCTTAATTGCAGGGTTGCTTGATAGGGATATCTTTGACCTCTATCTCCCTGAGTTCGATAAACCTTGGGTGATTCACTTAAGGGAAACTTGCTGCTGTTCTACAAACCTCTGCACTTGGAGGCCCAACACTGTCTACAAGAATAGAAGCGTACGTAGACATCAGGAACATATCGCAACACAACCAAATACCTCGAGTTCATTGGGAACTGGCCACTATTTTGCCAACTCGCGCAATTTGGCATTGGTGATCTCTTCGCCATCAAGGTACAGGTCAAGAAACGGTACATCAAGCTGATTTTTGAGAATGTCAGCGACGAGGTCGAGGAGTTCAGTGAAAAGTTTAGTGAGGAGTTCAGTGACTACTCTTACTAGGCATTTTAGGATCAATTTTGTTCAGTTACTAGACTTGTATGTTTGTGATAGTTTTGTCAAACAGTTCAAGGGCGCGCTCTGGGTGCGCACAGAGCGCGAACTAGCACGCTGTGAGAAGAATTTTTTATTACCAATTGTTTTATTCCAAGTTTATAATTTTCCTTAATAGTAGTACACTAAAAAGGAAGATTCCCGCGTGATTTATGATTTTTTAAAGTTTTGTCGATTTATATGATATTTGTCAAAACAGGGTCAAAATTGGCCGTGTGACCATTCATAGCAAAGTTGTGAATTTTCCGATATTTTTGGGTGGTATTGTGTAGAATCATTCTACGTTTATATGATTTTTCTATAATTTTGTGACCAAACTATAACACACTTGTAGTTCAAATTCATTAAAGTAGAAAGATACCCCGCATGTTGCGGCGGGTATCTCTTTAAAAAATCTAATAAACACTTGAAACTTGAAGTTGTCTATAGAAACATGCAAGATTTAGTTGATCATAGCAGGTGAAAGGATAAATTTAATAAACATGAAATTTATGTGTATTTTACAATGTAAAGGTCGTTATAATTCAGGCGTGTACCTGATTGATACAGATAAGTTGATCAACGGGTTGAAGAAACGGATGATGTGGATAGCTTGGATGAAAATGACATGGACGTTGCCGCATTATGTTTAAAAAAAATATGTGATTACATATCAAAGTATACATAATCTCGAATAATAGTTACATGATTTTCATCATTGAAAATAAATTTAAAAAGTTCACTTGGCTGAGGAAACTTATTCCGATGTTCAACGTGTACATGATTTAAATTTGTAATTACATGTCAGGATGGTGTGATGTTATCGGTGGAAAGCACAAAAAAGGATGACGTGGACAATTTGATGCTAAAACAAAATATGACGTGGATACTTGCATGTAAAGATAAACAATAAGTTATAAATTTTAGTGGGATGATGTGGACAATTGGTTGGCTAAACAATTAGTAATGTGGATAGCTTGCATGTTGAGATAGACTAACATTAATTGCAGATAGTGGGTCTTTGCTTAATAAGAAGTATATATAGATAGCGCCATAGCCATAAATCGCATTATACTCGTTTAATGCAGGCTAAAAAGCTCCAAAATTCAAGATATTCAAGGAATGTGCCTCCAATAAGATATGCTACGTGTGAAAATTGTGAAAGTCCAATTTTCAATCTTATTTGTGGTACCTACTTCACAAAAAATAAGAATTTTGGCACTAAAATATGTAAAAAAAAAGTTCTTTTTTTTATATCTTGCTTTGGCAATCTTGTTTGCAATGTAAAACCCCATGCTTGTGCCAAGTTTTGTAATGATAGTACCAATTTAGGCATGGATATGTCCATGTCCTTGGCCATCTAACTTGAAAGCAGTCATGAATATTCAGACAAAGTTGTTTAGAAATTGTTGTATTGCAAGTTTCTGATTTTTCTTGATACTAGTACACTAAAAAGTAGGATTCCCCATGGGTTTTTCTCTAAACAGGGTCAAAATTGGCCGCGTGACCGTTCATAACAAAGTTGTGAATTTTCCGATTGTTTTGGGCGGTATTGCATATAATCATTCTACGTTTATACATTTTTTTATAATTTTGTGACAAAACTATAACACACTTGTATTTTAAATTTTAAATAATAGCGGTAAATCCCATTATACTCATTTAATGCATGGAATATAGCTAAAAGGCTAAAAAATCAAGATATTCGGGGATTGTGCCTCCAGTGAGATATGCTATGTGTGAAATTTCAATGAGAGCATATTAATCCCCATGTGACTGCACGACTAGCACAAGAGACCAGTCGTACGGGACAATTCATAAAAGATTATCATATTAGTAGTACCGTCCACCCTCTAAATTCAGTGCTAATCTAACATCATCGCCACATTCGTGTATATAAACCAGTCGTACACACTTTTAACTAGCAAGGTGGGAGTATACCAGTGCGACATTTGGGTATATAAACCGGTAGTACACAATGTAAACTAGCGAGGTGGGACTAAACATCACACCCTCTGTGTCTCCACAACCATGCATAAAACATAGCATTGAATGAAGGGCGCCCGGACCCAACCAGCCCCACTTCATTGAATCCGGGTTTAGAAACAGGTCATGATTTAATCATCAAATTATCAATAAAAAACCAATCTCGGATATACCATCTTGAGCCTGATATACCAGGTTGGTCTTGATCAGATGACTCAGATCAGCCACTAAAGCCATGGGTCACGATACCAGTGCCACATCCGGGGTATATAAACCGATCGTGCACCTTGTAAACTAGCAAGGTGGGACTAAACATCCCACGCCCCGTAAGACTCCACAACCATGCTAAAAAATTAGCACTGAATGAAGGGCGCCCCGTCCCGACCAGCCCCACTTCATTCAATGCTAATGATAGCCGTCACAGAATTCGGATTTATAAACAGGTCATCCACACTACGAACTATGGATGTGAGACTAAACATCCCACCATGTGTGACTCAACAGGGGAGAGACCGCGGTTAGTTTGGGTCGGCCCATCAAACCTGTCAACACAGTAACGGTCAAATGAGGTTAACCCGACGGAAATGGCCGTTTGGCCATATGCGAGCCTCGAAAGAGCGAAGTGGGCAAAAACTGATGAAATCTAAGCGAGTGGGGCAAAATTGAGGAGAACTAGGCGAAGTGGGGCTCCAAACTAAAAGAAACTTTTGTGTTAGTGTACACTGATCTCATAGTCGCATTCTGAGCTTGGAATTCGAAAACGCTCGCATCTCGTCCGAAGGCTCGAATGGTATGATCCCTCCGTCACCCCAGAATGAAAGGGCTATTAATATTAATCATTAAAAAATTATACATATCTCCCGGATTCAAGAAATCCTTTGCGAAGTAGTAATTCTCTTTCTTTCCTTTCATCCCCCAGAGCCGTGAGCTAATTCTAAAAGTGCCGGTGGTCGGCACGACTGCCTATGAGGGGATGGTATCTTTTTTGCTCGTCATAACCGTCCTCGGTCTGCTAATCCCTCTTCTAGTAAACAAGCGAGAAAACGTATGCGCTGCAATGGATTTCGACTGAAAAAAGAAGAGCCAGGTCAACTTGCAGGGAGCTCTCCTCGCCCTATGAGATGGGGTTGGAAACTACGTTTTAAAAGAAGGCAGTTGTCGGGGGAATAATAAATGGGTTAACCCGCAGCTCACAAGACCAACGCGACTTATTCAAGCAAGGTGCGGCTCAACCTATGTTCAAGACCG
Organism: Poa pratensis; assembly: GCA_947311845.1. NCBI lineage: Eukaryota > Viridiplantae > Streptophyta > Magnoliopsida > Poales > Poaceae > Poa > Poa pratensis. The sequence goes on from CAMZMU010000040.1 coordinate 30,358,555, forward strand.
CACCACTCGCGGGCTTACACAAAGATGGGCCGACCCAAGGTCATGGCGTATTAAGAGGAAGGATCTAGAAGACCGGAGAAGATATAACTTGGGGGACACGAAGATTAGTCTTCAAGTAGGACTCCGGCTCATACTTTCCTTGGGAGAGAAGTTTCCTTGTAACCTTGCGAGCCATCGTCTTTATAAGGTGGACTCCAAGGACCTAGAACGCTAAGCTCAAAGGCTATCAAGCTCTCAAGCTCCAAACCCTAGATCTCATACATCCAGAGATAGGCGACTCGACACATCGATCGCCAACCCCTTGTAACACCATATTCATATCAATACCAATCTAGGATAGGCAGGACGTAGGTCTTTACCTCACATTGAGGGGCCGAACCTGGGTAAACATTGTCTTCTTCGTGCCCTGCGATCTTAAGCTCGGAGACGTTTGTCTCGCGCAAATCCCACACCTACGAAGTCATCACCATGACATCTGACGTGACAAACCCACGACAGCAGTGGCTCCTTCCGAATGAGATCAAAAGTGCCAGGCGGATTGACCACTTAGTCACTTAGTTGGTCGAAACCATATGAAATTGCTTGCCAATTGGAAGACTGATGGCGTGTATCACACGTTCGCTGGGAACCCCAAGAGGAAGGTATGATGTAGCGTAGCAGCAATTTTCCCTTGATACAAAACCAAGGTTTATCGATCCAGTAGGACTTGGAGAATGCTTCGAAAAGGTGTCTCCCTCCCCTGGCGCTAGGTGGTAAACGTGGACCTACACACAATCACGAACAAACTACTTTGCTCCAACGAAACAGAGAGGTTGTCAATATCTCCGGCTTGCTGAACACAAAGAATTAAATGTATTTGTGTAAAATAATATGAGAGCAAAAAATGACCAACGAGCAAATGACTAGGAAAAGCTATGAAAACGGTTGTAAGCAATATAGGAAAATAGGACCGGGGTCCACAGTTCACTAGTGGCGTCTCTCCAAAAGATAAACATGTTGGGTAAACAAATTACAGTGAGGCAATTGACAAACATGGGCGCAACACAATACTATCATGACACAAAGTTCGCCGTTTCATCTAATATGGGCATTACGACAAAATACATAGACCGTTATCCAACTGCATCTATGACTAATAATCCACCCCGGGATCGCTATCCAGCCTGTCACCCAAAAGTATTAAGTTGTAAGCAACAGATAATTGCAATAAGCATGGTGCGTAATGTAAGCAATGGTTACAACATATAGCAATAAACACCGATGTTTTACCCCTAGTAGCAACAGCACATCTCAAGCCTTAATCGTTTCTGTCAACTCGAGCTCAGACAAGAGAGGCATGAACCCACTATCTAGCATAAATACCCTCTCTAAGACACAAGCAATTAGTTCGGCCAAATCATCCACAAGCATCAGAGAGCATGCAAGATCATAAATGAAACATAGCATAAATAAACTGAACAATAGTGTCATGACTCCATAATTCATCGGATCCCCGCAAACACAACATGTAACAATACAAATAGATGATCTTGATCATGTTAGGCAGCTCATAAGATCTAAACAATGGAGTACAAGGGAGAGAGACAACCATCTAGCTACTGCCATGGACCCGTAGCCCGTGGTGGACTACTCACGCATCACTCCGGAGGCAGGCATGGTGGTGTAGATGCCTCCGGTGATGATCTCCCCCTCCGACAGGGTGCCGGGAAGAGCTTCAGGACCCTCCCGATCTAGGATTGGCGACGGCGGTGGCCTCGGATGTTTTCTGGAAAATATGATCGGGTATCGAGGGTTTTAGGGACGAAGGCAATTTATAGTCAAAAGGGCAACTTGAGGAGACGCCGGAGGGCGCCAGGTGGGCCCCAGCCCGGCCACGGCCTGGGCCGCGGCTGGGGGCTGTGGGGCCCCCCTGCAGCTCCCCTCCCAGCTCTGGCTTTGTTTCCATGTAAAAATAATTACCGTAATTTTTCAGGCGATTCGTAGAAACTTCTCCGACTAGCTTTTCTGAAACAAAAAGACAGCAGAAAACAGGAAGTGGCACTGGGCACCTTGTTAATTGGTTAGTTCCATAAATCATGCCAAAATGATATAAAAAAATATGGCAATGATATATAACAAGCATGGAACAATCAAAAACGTATCAGCATCCCCAAGCTTAATTTCTTCTCGTCCTCGAGTACGTAAATGATAACAAAATAATTTTTGTAGTGACATGCTTCTAACACAATCTTGATTAAATAATATTGTAAAGCACATGAACTTAATGAAAGTGATCCAAGACAATGGTCTATAGTTTGAAATAAAGTAAACAATGATTAACCATGTATAACATCTAAGCAAGAATTTTTCATGAATAGTACTTTGGAGACTTGAAAATTATAAAACTCATCATGCTTGATAGCTCACAAAGCAATGTACTTTTGAAAAAAGGTGTTCAACCAACACAGAGCAAGATTTAAGTTTTCAGCAAGAGCTTCAACTTGTAACATACTTATCACTGGATAATGTCAATACAAAAGATTTCACAGTTAAATGTAAAGATAAAATTTAGTAGACTTGTACCAAAATTGATACTATGCGTTTGCTTGAGAGATAAAGATTGGAAAGGAAAATTGACTCAACATAAAAGTAAAAGAAAGGCCCTTTGCAGAGGGAAGCAGAGATTAATCGTGTGCTAGAGCTTTTTAGTTTTTGAAAGCATATAGAGACATAAAAATATTTCTTTAGAGTGGTGTTTGTCCTTGTCAACGACTAGCAATAGCGGTCTTAACATCTTCCATACCAACTAAGTTTTAAGAGCGGTTCTGAGATATCATACTTTATAATATATATATATATATATATATATATATATATATATATATATATATATAGGGTGGGTATATTCTACAACCGGTTGTATTTTAGTTACCCTACAACCGGTACCTCCTAATATAGGCTCGATGGAAAGCTGAAAAAAATACTGCACCACATCATCCTCCACCTCCCGCACCCTCCCGACAACAACCACCTCCCGCCGCCGGCCGCCGCTCGTCCCCGGCCCGACCTCCCCCCGCGACGGCCGCCGCCGTTCCCGACCTCCCCGCGCGCTAGAGCCGAGGATCCCGCGCGCCGACACTGGAGATCCCGTGCGCCTCCCGCCGCCACCATACCCGACCTCCCCGCGCCGCCGCCGATGATCCAGACCTGCACGCACCAACCAGACGCGTCTCATCTGCGTGCTTCCCCGGCCACCGAGTCGGTGCGCTGCACCGACCGCCTCCTCCACGAGCTTCTCGGCTGCCGCGTCGGTGCGCTGCCCCGAGCGCCGCCTCCACGCGCTTCCCGGCCGCCGCGTCCACGAGCTGCTCGACCGCCGGCTTCTTGCGCTACCCGGCCGCTTCGTCGGCGCGCTGTCCCGGTTTCGCCTCCACGCGCTCCCTGGCCGCTTCGTCGGCGTGCTCTTCTCCGAATTTACCCTCGATCCTGCCAGTCAATCGTCGAGTTTCTCCGTCAAATGCGACACCAAGCAGCAGCTGCTTCTCTCCTTACATGCGTGCGATTTGCTCTTCCCTTTGTATCGTTCTGTGCGTGCGTAAGAAATGAATAAAGAATGAAGAAAGGAGGTCACAAGGCAGAGAGGATAAGACAGCGAATTGTGTGGTGGAAAAAGCTCAACAATTTTCAATGTTGCTACTGATGTATTGCAACTTGTAAAAATCTGGCTCAATGGTTCATTTCATGGCAGTGCACGCATTTGCTTCTAGCAGTACAATGATGTACATAGTGAAGTGCATTAGTTCATATCAACCAGTGCATTCTAAATATTTTTGAAGTAGATCTCGTCAGAAAATTACGCACATAAAAATGAAGAAGTTCGAAAGAGAGAAAAAGAACATATGGTGGAAAATACATATAATAAAACCTAGAAAGAGCAACAAACAAAACGTTTAGGAAGTTCGGAAGAAACTATTTTATAGGAAGTACAACGAGTGACTTCAAGAAGTACACTAAATCATCATTTGAAGTGCAGATCTCCGACGGTACACATGGTTGCATCTTGAAGTACAATTTGTTTTTCAAAAATTTCGTAGATAGCCCCTGACTCCATCTTTTCAACACAAAAATAATTACTCGATTTGGAGGTCGGATGGGTAGTCAAATAATTTTTTAAATGGGAAAACACGGTTTGACCAAACATTAATCGTGAAAAATCCTATTTAGAAATCGAACAATGATCGCGCAAACAACCTGTTGGCAGTACACACGCATCAACTACGAAGTCCAGTTATGTTTCGAGAGATGTTCATGTACCCCGTTTATGAAGTTCACATCTCACAGGGAAAATCAAGAAAAATAAAATGAGATGATATAACGGGCTCGCTTTCGTCGCCCGTCGACGGCGGCTCAGCCTCGACAAACCCATGTCTAAAAAAGGAACAAGATCTAAACACGGCGGCTCGGCTACCGTGTTGACAGCGACGAACCCACCAAACCCTAACGCTATCACTAACGGGCCATGGGTAAGTTGACCACAACCAAACGTAGTTATTTCAAGCATACATGACGTATGTCAACAGTAATACCCAAGAAGTACAAATAAGGACAGGATGAAGTACATATAGGTAGCAAGGAGAAGTACAAACTCTCATACATATAGGGGGCAGTACAGATATGACACGCGAAGCAGTACTGATGTACATTCGTGGAAGTACAACCGTACTTCAGGGTAAAATCACAAACGTATTGGGAAACAAGTAGTTAAATGAATGCATCAGCACAGATACGCTCAAAAGAGGAAGTACATATGCACTTCCGTGTATAAGTACAACCGCATTGATGGGCGATGACTGTCCGAACCCTAATCCCATCGGTAACATGCCATGGGTTTGACATATGTCACATTCATTGGTGAAAAAGTTCACATGTGCATCAATAGTACTATATATGAAAGTTGGTAGGATTCACCCTCAGTTTTGCTGTCCACGTCGCCCGAATACCACTGGCCATCCGATCGCGTCAACGGACGGTCCATATGCGCCCGCACCACCCCGCAGAACATGCGATACTGTAGCTAGGGACTTTCTTCCAATCACAACACGCCACGTGTCCCGGTCACCGGCCGGTCGCGCCGGTTTCAGCCGGTCACCGCGGCTTTCTTGCGAAAACGCTTCTAGCAAATCGAACCGTTGCCCCGCAGTCCAAACTTTCCGGCTGCGAGGGACCTATCCGCAAATTCCAAAAAACCAAAGGACCCCGCTGAAAAACCCACGCGCACACCCCCCCCCTCTCTCTCCTTCTCTCTCTCGTGCGACCCCGAGGTCGCCGCCGGCTGCCGCGCTCGATGCCGCCGTCTCCGGCCTCCCCGAGACAAACTGAAGACGGCACGAGCTCTGCTCCGTCTCCCTCTTCTTCTCCGTGGAGTGCCGCTTGATGGAACAGCACGAGTCGCCGGAATCGAACGCCTCTTCCCCAACTCCGGCCGCCGCGTTTCGAGGTCGTTTCCGACGCCGTCCGACATTCCCCGACCTCTCCGTCCTCTCCATCGGGTTCCTGTTGAGCTTACGGTGCTGTAGCACCGCTCCGTTCGAACTATTGCGTCCCGTAGCATCATCGCGCTGATGCTCGACGCCGGCCGCCGCTCCGCCGTGCTCCAGCCGGTGCTCCGGCAACCATTTGGTCGCCGCGCCGCCACCTTTCGGTAGCCCACGTCCGTGCGCATGCAACGCGCACAGCCGCGCCAACCCGCTCACCCTCCTCCGGCGAGCCTCGCCGCCGAGATTCCCCTGTGCCAATGACAGGTAGGACCCACTGCCTGATTTCTATTCTTTTTGAAAATAGCAGAAATTGACAAATAATTCCAGAAAATAATTAAAATTGTTAAATCAACAACTGTTGAATATTTCAACTTCGTAAATATTTAAAATAACCTAAATGCACTTTTTTAACTACGGAGTTAAATAAAATAAATGCTTCAATTTTCCTCCTAATTTGCACCCGCATTTTTCCAATTGTATTTCGCAACTTCTAGCAATTTTATTATGTTTTACAATGGCCTAAAAATATAGTCAAAATCCATTGATGCTCTCATCATTATTATGGAACTTCCCACATTTTTGGTTCAAATTTCAATTTTTTACCACGTTAACAATAACGACAAGGTTTTGATATTTCACATAAATTCATATTTATTTTTTGTGCGCAAACTTCTAAGTGAGTTTAGAATGATATTCATGCATGAAAATTAACTATGCTACCAAATTGTTCCAAAAAATGTTAGGCTAACTACATTGTCGCTATGGGCTCGGGAGTTTCGTCGATCCCTTCTTCTTAACCACTCGGTGACGATTTGATGACACGCTTTACCAACATTTCTGACAGTGCTTATACTACGTCGATGCCATTATTTTAATTTGTATTCCCCCTTTAACGTCACTCTTTCTGACTGTATTTCTTGGTAAATTCGATGTCGATTCCCAGACATCCTCGACGTGCACGACACTATTAATTTTATGTCCTCTTTACTTAAATTTTAGCCATATTTTCCAAACAGTATTTCTCCACTATAAATTCAACGTGAGTTCCCCACATCCACGATGGTAATTTTCATCTGATAATATTTAATCATACTAGACGATTTTCCGGGCACACATGTCGACGCGGCAAATTGCCTATATTACTGATGATCAGATGATTTTCACCAAATCATCAGTTGCCATACAGCAATCTAACTGAAGGTTTTGCAAGTTATTATTATATTGGTGCACATTCCGATGATAATATAACCATATGGTTTGGTTTTAATTCATGTACGAGTATAATTTGTACGTTTTCATGCTTTAAATTTTCCTTCTACGCAATAATTTAGTAATTATGGTTGACAGATCAACCGTGTCCCCTCACCATCGAGATTCCAGCTTCCATGTTAATTTGTTCATTTGGTTTGGCTTTGTTACTTGCAGGTGACGCTTGTGTTGGATTTGAGTTTAAGGAGTATTGCCAATTAATAGAAAATAAAATCACATTCGAACATTTTAAATTGCTAAATAATTATAGATATTCTACAATACATAAACATGCTCACAAACAAGTTTGCATATTTTGAATTGGTCAATATTTGGAGATACTTTCATTCAGTAAACATTAATGAAAAATAAAGTCAAATTTGAACAATTCAATTTCCTACATAATTGGAGATACTCTAGAATATGTAAACATGCTTACGAAAAAAAACTACTTATGGCGAAATACAAACATATTTGAATGTTCTAAATTGGTAAATAGTTGTATACAATCTAAGTGAACTTTGGAGTTCAATTAAAAAAATTATGGCACCATACAACCATATATTTGAACATTTCAATTCACCAACTATTTGGACATACTCTAGACAAAAAATTCCAACAGATTTCAACAATTCGAATTACAACGGGTGCGGTGAATATGTAGACAAAATCCAAATTGACTTCCTCTAATTATATGCCTTTAAATTTATTAAATTTCCAGCAAATGGAAGTATCTCTAAAAATTCCCATCCGGAAAATATGAAAAAAAACAACAAAATGCTCCGAAAAATAAATACTAATTATTTATGTCAGAAAACAAATATGTTTGAATATTTCGAATTGATGAATATTTGAAGAAAATCCTAATGCACTTCCTCTTTAGAACAATTTCTAGAACATGAAAGTATTTCTATAAATACCCTCACAAAAATAAATGCTGATTATTTGTGCCGTATAATCGAATTTCAAATTTACATATTTCAAAATTTTAAATATCTTCGAAATCGACTCATTTTACAACCGTAAAAATAATTCGAATCTGAAAAACACCCCAACTTGAACAATTTTCGAAATCTAAACAATTTTCAAACGCAAACTTCTTTGAATTTCACTAATTTTCAAACCTACACAATTTTTAAATATGCATATTACCAAATTTAAATTTTATTTACTACACAGGCGCGACATTGCCGCGCTAAGTTCCCTAGTATATGTTTACAGGCCGCATAGGTGGGGGTGTTCATTTCATGGGTACATTAAAAAAATACAAAGGATGTACACATTAAAAGAGGAGAAATTCAGTACAGAATGGGACAAACATTGAATTTGAGAAGTACAAAGGTTAAATGTCGGAAGTGCAAAGTCCCTGTAAAATGCAAAAATAAAAAATCATCCATAAAATATAAGAAGTACACACGGTAACTATAGGAAGTAGAAAGTTTCGGTTTCAGAAGTACACAGTCCCAATGAAGTACGAAAAAATCATTTAAAAATCTAGTAAATACACGCAGTGACTCCGGGAAGTACAGATGACCTATTTCGAAAGTGCACTGTCCCCGCAGAGAAGTACACATGGTAGCATCGAGAAGTACACGATTTCCAATTATGAAGTTCACATCCTTCACCAATTTTTTTTTGAAAATCCCTCCTAGAAGTACAAATATACAATCCCAGAAGTACAATCCTTACTTTTGAGAAGTACAAAAATATGATATGAACATGTTTTCGTGAATAATGCTCGCAACTAATCACGTAAAAACCCACCGGCAGTACACACACATATACTGGGAAGTTCACATGTGTGTCGAGGGAAGTCCAATTACTCCGTTTCATATTAAGTACATGCAGAAGTATCATGATACTAGTCATCATCGGAAGTGCAGTATCTTCTCCCCGGAAGTACACATGGTTGCAGAAGAAAGTACACATTTTATTTCAAAATTTTCCTAGATAAATCCTGACTCCATCTTTCTAACGCAAAACGAATCACTCGATCCATAGGTCGGATGGGTTGTCAAATAAATTTTTAAAGGGGCAAATTAGGTTTGACCAAACTTTGACCAAGAGAAAAATACACTTAGAAGTCGATTTTTTATATTGTCGTTCACCGGTAACTTTAATAGATGTGTTTTTTCAATCCGAGCATTTTGAGTGGTCATTCACCTAAAACAGACGCCGTATGTGAGAGTTATCGTTGTTTTACGGAACACTACTCACAGAAATTCCGCCGGCACTACACGCGCAGATACCAGGAAGTTCACACGTGTGTTGAGGGAAGTCCAATATTCTGTTTTTCCGGGACGGAAATAAATCATACTACTCTTGACGATTTGACTTATAGATGCCTCAAACGTTGGTACAAATAGCTCCATATGGTGCAATATGAGTTAGTTTCATTAGTTAGTGCATTCCACGACGAATCAAATTGTTTAACTAGTCAATTTGATCTCGGTACCTCCATGAAACATCGGTATTGTATTTTTAGAACTTTTAAAATTACACTTAAACGGTAAAGCATTTGCAAAATCAATGTGAACGAAAAGTTGAGTATCGTCAGTATCTTTCCAATGCCATATCATTTGCATCATTCCGATAAGTGGTTCAAAAACTGCGGACGAAATACCGTCCGCCCGTATATGCCTCATTACAGAATAGAATATTTTTGCAATTACTTTTAATCCGTTATGAATTTGAAAAAACCGTAAAAGCAAAAAAGTTGCGCAATTTCACCAGCTTTCCAACGGAATATCATTTGCATCATTCAAATAAGCGGTTGAGAAAATATTCAAAAAATACTTTTGCTGTGATATTTTCAGATTTCGGTATTTTTGAAATTGTTTTAAAACCGTAATGAATTTGAAAAAATGATGTGAACGAAAAAGATGCGGAATTCCATTAGCTTTTCGACGGCATATTACTTGCTAAATTCTGATAAGCGATTGAGAAATTGTTTAGAAAATACGTTCTCTGTAACTTTTCACACATTCGAGTTTTCTCAAAATTATTTAAAAATCGTAACGAATTTGCAAAAATGGTATTACACAAAAACAATGCGGAATTTCATTAGCTTTTCAACGGTATATAGTTTGCTCGATTTGGATAAACGATTCACAAACTAGGTCAGAACTACCGAAGAAAACAACTAGTGAACTTCGCAAAAAAGCAGAGAAGTACATAGAAAGCACCCTGGAAGTACATAAATGGTTGTAGGGAACTATTCTACAACCGGTTGTAGAATAGCTCGTACATATAGTCTCAGCTATTCTACAACCACTTGTAGAATAGCTATTCTACAATCCTTTCTGAACTTCGCGCCGTCACGTAAGTTAACTTCGGCGTTTTTTAAGTGAACTTCGTTTTTATTTCATAAATGGATTGCACGTCTTCACAGGAGCAGAACGTAACTTCGCCCGTCACATAAGTTAACTTCGGTTTTTTAAGTGAACTTCATTTTTTTTCATAAATGGATTGCACGTCTTCAAATTTCGAGTTAGGTAATAAGTGAACTTCACATAGGTCAGTGGATAGCTGACTCGGTAATTGTAACTTCACAGGACCATCTTTTTCTGAGGTTCTCAGCATATGTAAATTAACTTCACAGGACGGGGAGCACGCGCGGGGAGATGAACGAGGGAAGTTAGGATAAGGTAGTCGGTTTTTTAGGTGCGAGTGGGGTAGAACCGGCCGGCCAGGTTCGGGATTAGAAGGTCTTTTATTTAGGGAGGGTTGTAGAATAACTATTCTACAATCTCTTAAGGGGGATTGTAGAATAGTCCCATCCTAAGCTCAAATGGGGCTCCTAGGAGCATGGGCACCAAGATGGAATACGAACAGTTGTAGGTATGTAGACCTATACATATACCTTGGGTATGTATACCTTAGGTATGTAGGAGGTACATATGATTTTGGGTATGCACATTATGGGGTATGCATACCTAATATATACACATACCTAAGTTATTTATATATATACCTAATCTGTACGCGTACAATTGGACACACATACCCGAGATATATATAACATGTAGATACCTCAAATACACATACCCAAAGGGTATGTGCACTTCCTATATACCCAATATGTGTATACCCAAGGTATACGTATCGTCTACATACCCAAAATGTACTGTATTCTATCCTGGTGCCCGGCACCTGGGAGCATCTGTTAATTTACCTATATATATATTTACACTCCTCCCCACCTTTGCTTACAGAAGTCATGGCTAACCGAATCCTCGGGTGTCTTCCATCAATCACATATCCATGGAGGAGTGTCTATTTTTTTATTTCTGATATTGGACTAACCAGCAATGTGCAAATTGTTGACGAGCAGATGAAGCATGCAAGTCATATAAACATTATTTGGTATGGAAGATGATAAACCCAGCTACTACGTCCTCATGAGCTAAAAACAGTGGCACAAAACAGGAGTAGTAACATTTTGAAATTTTAAAGGTAGCACACGAAATATTTACTTGGAGTGGCAATGAAATACCACATGTAGGTAGGTATGGTGGACACAAATGGCAAGGATATTTGGCTCAAGGATTTGGATGCACGAGAAGTATTCCCTCTCAGTACAGAGTTTTTGGCTTAGCAAGGTATCAAGCAAACACATATCATCAACCCAATACACGAATGACCACAAAATATACATTAAGCATAACCATTAGACCTCATACCATATACCTTGTCAGCCAAACATGGTTTTACAAAAAGAATATCTAGACTTTGAGAAAATATCAATCAAAACAAGTGTCATAATTTAAACTTTCTGGTATTTCTTCACTACTACATCCTTAAGTTTAAACATTTAATCTAATTCACCTCTCAAAACAATTGAGAAGTATAAAATTATTCAAGACAATGACCTACAAGATTATGTAAATTTCTTTTACCACTTCCTACATGATAGTTTCCCTTTCAACCAAACACCAATCAACTTATTTGAACAAAACTCTCTAAGCAAATACGCATGAAACACAAGAGAGAACTTCCTAACTACAAGAAACTAATAGCTCTGAACAAGAGATACATGAAAAACAAGAGCTATAAGCTAAAATAATAAAAGGCTAAACACTCTACACATATAAGTGAAGAACATGAGTGTTTTATGAAAAAGCAGAGCGTGTCTCTCTCCCACACAAGAATGCAAGGATCAATTATTGAAAATGACCAGAAAACAAAACAAAACAAAACTGAAAGCAAAACACAAATGACGCTCCAAGAACAGCACATATTATGTAAAGGAATAAAAATATAACTTCATGGGATCGACCTGATTAATTGTCGATGAAGAAGGGGATGCCTTGGGCATACCCAAGCTTAGACGCTTGAGACTTATTGAATATTTAGTGGAGTTCCAGGGGAGCCTCCCCAAGCTTGAGCCTTAATCCCTTCTTGATCTTCTTTCATCACCTCGTTCTCTCAACACTTGAAAACTTCCTTCACACAAAACTTCTCACAAACTCATTAGAGGGGTTAGTTCTCAAACAAAATAATCCACCTTCAGTTCTCATTTGGCACATTGCATAAACTTGTTCCTAAACATTGGCTACTGCCACAAAGATATAAGTGATGTTCTAAGATCAAAAGAACTCCACTTTGCTCGTAAAAGAAGCAATGCAAAAACAAAGACAAAATCTTTCAAAAACAGAACAGAACGTAAATATGATTTTTTTTTCGGGATACTAGGACACCTCAAATCAGAAAACTTAAAACTAATGAAAGTTAGACAAAACCCAGATGATTACTGTCAAAAAAATTCAGCTACATATCACGTTCTGGGATTTGTTTGAATTTCGTACGGTGATGGAAAGAAATCTGTTTCGGAACAGCAACTCAAAATTTTTACTTTCCTCTCATTAGAGGCTATTCTTGACATAAAAACCAAAATAAAAAGGACACAAGGGAGTTGCTACCGAGGCAACAAACCCCCAAAAAAAAAAAAAAAACAAACTGACAGTAAAAATAATGGGTTGCCTCCCATAAGCGCTTCTCTTTAACGCCTTTTGGCTAGGCACAATGGCAAAAGTCAAGTATTATCAATATCACAACCATCAAAATCATCAAGAACATCTTCAGAAGAATAGCTAGTCCTACTAGGAGGACTTTTTGTTGGTTCCTTAACATCTCCTAATTTTCTAGGGATAGAAAATTCACACTTGATCTTTTCTTCCCTAACTTTAATCAAAGCATTTGTGATATGTTGGGTAAAAGTAAGGTTCAACTTACTAGCATTTGGATTTTTTGCAATATTTTGTAAAAAACTGATGACTTAAGTAAGATTACAATTATCAAAATCAAGATCATTGTCATAAAAAATAACAGGAGGATTATCTCTAAAAGAATCATTATCATCAGGATTAATTTCAGCACTTCTTTTAGAGGCGGTTTTAGCACTATTGGAGAGCTTTTGATTTTTAATAGGTGCAATAGAAATTTTTCCTACTCCAATATTTTTACCATTAGCATATTTAGGTACTGTAGATGACTCATGATCAGTAAAAATAGTGCAAACATTAGCAATCTTACTAGTTTCAGCAATTTCAGCTTCTTTTTCCTCTCTTTCGCACCTAGCATTAATTCGGCCAACATCCTTATATTTTTATCAATTTTAATTTGTATAGCATTCAAAGACTTGTGTTCCTTAATATCAATAGGAAAAACTTTTATTTTAAGCATCTCAACATCATGAACAAGATTATCAACTTTAACACTAAGAACATCCAACTTTCCTAGTTTTTCCTCAACAGTTTTATTGAAAGCTTTTTGTGAAGTAATAAAATCTTTAAGCATGCTTTCAATATTAGAGGACACATTTTTATTGTCGTTGTAAGAATTACCATAAGAATTGCTAAAAGAATTAGGATATGGCTTATAATTATTATTACCAAAGTTATTCCTATAAGCATTGTTGTTGAAATTATTTCTAATAAAATTCACATCAACTTGTTCTTCTTGGGCAACCAAAGAAGCCAAGGGAACATTATTAGGATCAATAGGAACTTGTTTACTTGCAAGCATAGACATAATCATATCAACCTTATCACTCAAAGAGGAGATTTCTTCAACATAATTTACCTTCTTACCACTAGGAGCTCTCTCGGTGTGCCATTGCGAATAATTTGCCATCATATCATCCAAGACCTTTGTTGCTGCACCCAATGTGGTGGACATGAAGATACCTCCAGCGGCCGAATCCGATAAATTCCTTGAAGAAAAATTTAAACCTGCATAAAAAGTTTGGATGACCATCAAGTAGTCAGTCCATGAGTGGGACAATTTTTAACCATAGATTTCATTCTTTCCCAAGCTTGAGCAACATGTTCATTATCAAATTGTTTAAAGTTCATAATGTTACTCCTCAATGGTATAATTTTTGTAGGTGGATAATACTTCCCAATAAAAGCATCTTTGCATTTAGTCCAAGAATCAATACTATTTCTAGGCAAAGACAATAACCATTCTTTAGCACGTCCTCTCAAGGAGAAAGGAAAAAAGTTTCAGTTTTATAATGTCACCCTCTACTTCTTTATATTTTTGCATATCACATAACTCAACAAAGTTATTTAAATGAGAGGCGGCATCATAGGAACTAGCACCAGAAAATTGCTCTTTCATGACAAGATTTAGTAAAGCAGGTTTTATCTCATAAAACTCGGCTTGGGTAGCCGGTGGAGCAATTGGTGTGCATATAAAATCATTGTTGTTCGTGCTAGTGAAGTCACACAACTTAGTGTTCTCAGCTGAACCCATTTTAGCAAAATAAAAACAATATACTAAGCAAAACAAAAAGAAACTACTTGCTGGAATTTTTTTAATTGTGTTTTTGAGTTTTAAGGCAAACGAAAAGCAAAACAAGACTAACAAAAAATATACTAAGCAAGACAATAACAAAATAGAGTGTAAGGACGTGCGAAACTCCCTCGCTGAAACTTCCAAGTCCCCGGCAACGGCGCCAGAAAATAAGCTTGATGGCTATCACACGTTCGCTGGGAACCCCAAGAGGAAGGTATGATGTAGCGTAGCAACAATTTTCTCTTGATACAAAACCAAGGTTTATCGATCCAGTAGGACTTGGAGAAGGCTTCGGAAAGGTGTCTCCCTCCCCTGGCGCTAGGAGGTAAACGTGGACCTGCACACAATCACGAACAAACTACTTTGCTCCAACGAAACAGATAGGTTGTCAATCTCTCGGCTTGCTGAACACAAAGAATTAAATGTATGTGTGTAAAATAATATGAGAGCAAAAATGACCAACGAGCAAATGACTAGGAAAAGCTATGAAAATGGTTGTAAGCAATATAGGAAAATAGGACCGGGGTCCACAGTTCACTAGTGGCGTCTCTCCAAAAGATAAACATGTTGGTTAAACAAATTACAGCGAGGCAATTGACAAACATGTGCGCAACACAATACTATCATGACACAAAGTTCACCGTTTCATCTAATATGGGCATTACGACAAAATACATAGACCGTTATCCAACTGCATCTATGACTAATAATCCACCCCGGGATCGCTATCCAGCCTGTCACCCAAAAGTATTAAGTTGCAAGCAACAGATAATTGCAATAAGCATGTGCGTAATGTAAACAATGGTTACAACATATAGCAATAAACACCGATGTTTTACCCCTAGTAGCAACAACACATCTCAAGCTTAATCGTTTCTGTCAACTCGAGCTCAGACAAGAGAGGCATGAACCCACTATCTAGCATAAATACCCTCTCTAAGACACAAGCAATTACTTCGGCCAAAGCATCCACAAGCATCAGAGAGCATGCAAGATCATAAATGAAACATAGCATAAATAAACTGAACAATAATGTCATGACTCCATAATTCATCGGATCCCCGCAAACACAACATGTAGCATTGCAAATAGATAATCTTGATCATATTAGGCAGCTCACAAGATCTAAACAATGGAGTACAAGGGAGAGAGACAACCATCTAGCTACTGCCATGGACCTGTAGCCCGTGGTGGACTACTCACGCATCACTCCGAAGGCAGGCATGGTGGTGTAGATGCCTCCGGTGACGATCTCCCCCTCCGGCAGGGTGCCGGGAAGAGCTTCAGGACCCTCCCGATCTAGGGTTGGCGACGGCGGCGGCCTCGGATGTTTTCTGAAAAATATGATCGGGTATCGAGGGTTTTCGAGACGAAGCCAATTTATAGGCGAAAGGGCAACTCGAGGAGACGCCGGAGGGCGCCAGGTGGCTGGGCCACGGCTGGGTGGCGTCTGGGGGCTGTGGGGACCCCCTGCAGCTCCCCCCCCCCCCCCCCCCGGCCGGCTCTGGCTTTGTTTCCATGTAAAAATAATTCCCGTAATTTTTCAGGCGATTCGGAGAAACTTCCCCGACTAGCTTTTCTGAAACAAAAAGACAGCAGAAAACAGGAACTGGCACTGGGCATCTTGTTAATAGGTTAGTTCCATAAATCATGCCAAAATTATATAAAAACATTATAAAAACATGTGGCAATGATATATAACAAGCATGGAACAATCAAAAATTATAGATACGTTTGAGACGTATCAAAGACGCATTTCCAGCAAAACTATTGTTTTCAAGCCTCCCAGTAGGATAGTACATAGCTTTTAAAACCCGGGCACAAAACTCGTGTTTTTTTACTTTTGTGTTTATTACAATTATCTTCCACTCTATACGTTTAATCCTTTGGTTTTAGCGTGAAAGGAAGCTTGACAACCTTCCTAGAACGCTGGGGACAAAGAGTTTTGTGTTTTGTTTGTAGGTTGCACTTCAAACTTTGCCGAGCATTGTATTCCTACTTATTCGATAGACCTTGTTCTTAAGTGAGAGAAATTTATTGCTGCACTACATCATACCTTACACTTGGGGTTCCCAACAGTCACTCCAGGCTTTGTTTCAAAATTTTCCATGCTTGCCTAGGGAGAATTGCTTGATTAAACAACATACATTCGCAAAAGCCAAGATCACCCAGATTCTTCAGCATTTGTAGCTTTTCCTATGATCGCGGGTGAGTTTTCTTTTACCATCACTAGCACCCCAAGAGAAATTCATCACCAACTTCGTTAGATCATCACACACCAAAAAAGGAAGTTTAAATACTCCATGATGTACACCGGTAAGGCTTGCGCCATTGGTTTAATAAAACCTTCCAGGTCTGCCTGTGCTAGGTGACCACCACCCCACATCACTAAGCGCTTTGTTAGTTGGGGCTGAACTTTTCGAACTTTCCCTCTTGACATACGTTCGTCGGTAGTCGGGAGTCTCAGGTACTTTTTCTCGAAAACCACAGAAGTAATGTGCAACATAGACCTGCACCTCTTCTTGTAGTTCTTCGGCGCAAGGATCACCTAAGAATAGAGAACACTTGGACAAGTTTATAAGTTGACCTATTGAATTAGCATAAACCTTGAGTGTTGTTTTGACACATGTTGCTCTCGTGTAGCCTTAAAAAATAGTAGTGTGTCATCCGCAAAGAGAAGACGAGACACACCAGGCGCATGATGGCATACATGATATATCATTTTCCATCATCCCGATTTGAAAGGTCGCCAGCAACATATAGAATAAGAACGAGGACAATGGATCACCTTGCTGAACAGAATGAATCCAAGAAGGTTCTGTTGAATTTTACAGAATATTTCACCAATGTGACACACATCATTATCCTGTCCACGAAACGACGAGAGAAACCCAACTTTTGCACCGCTCGCCTAAAAAATGGCCAAACAACTCTACCATATGCCTTTAACGGGACGAGTTTATATACACGTAAACTTTTTTGTTTGATCATTTTCCTGCTTAATATGATGTCGACTGCACTCAAAGGTTATCAAAGCATTACCAGTAAAATATACGACCAAGAACAAGGCGATATGGGATGGGAAAATGATGTCATCTAGGAGTGGCCTCGATCTATTCACGAAACATTTAACAACTTTGTAGGAGTATACCACACTACAAAGACTAATTCGTCACTATTTAGATAATCTACTGGGATTTGAAACTTTTGGAATTAGGGAAATGGAGCTTCTACAGGAACGTTGGCACACCTATATACAGATCGAGTGGACGCAGTGTGCACAGGAAGGTCATCCGACGAAACAACTGGATGGCATATTCCAGGTGTTGGCTGCACTCTGCTAATTGAAACTTGCAGGACACCTGATGATCGATCGCCAGAACCGTTTTATCGGTCAGAGCATTTTCCACCGGCGCTCCCATGCATAGAGCGTCCGGCAAGTGTGCCAGACAAGTGCTATTGGGAGCGCCGGCACACATTGCAGGGCTATTGGGAGCGCCACCCCCCACCGCGTCTCCCAGTAGACGCTCCCAATAAATTTTACACCAATTTTATTCTCAAATAGAAAACAATTCAATCTTAAATATTCAGAATAAAATCATATTACATAGTTTCGAACACATAAAATTGTTTCATGATAATAAATAAAATAATCTATTATATTATTAAAACAACAAACAATTAACGGTAGGGATTAGTTGTTTTAACTTAAGATGCCTCTCAATGGTTTAGATTCAATGTCATCCACCGCACGTTGTTAGATGGCCTGATTGATCTTTTTCCAACCTTGAACGCGTGAAGCAAAACGTGGTAGAAGCAAACCCGTCAAATACATAGAAGCTGTCAGGGAAAAGGCACGTACGATTTAGCCAGACATGTCTTTCCTATTCGTGCACGTCACGGAAACTTGCAATATAGGCATCGCGTGGGAGCTAACGAGCTAACGATCTATAGGGAAAAAAACACTTCCGCTATTGGGCGCAACTGCTCGGCTCGATCTGATCGAAATCCTCAATGCTAGGTCTCGAGCGGCGGCGGCCATGCACAGCTAAGAGCAGGATCAGATTGCCGATCGGGACTTTGGACTAGGAAGCCGTTCACGTGGATGGCCGGAAACCTGCACGTCGGGACGCCACAAACGCCCGGACCTTGATGGCCGTTTGCACTTCGCCGCCGGCACCCCACACACCAGACAACTCGCCCTTTGCCGGCGGCCGGCACGCCACAAACACCAGGACCTGGATGGCCGTTGATGCTAACTACATGCATGTTGTCGCCGGCAGACTCGACGGTGCAATCGGTGGCTTGGACGCAAGGCTCGGAGAATTAAAGTGTCAATATTGGATGCCTCAACCGGCTAATTCGTGCGGGTGACAATCTGCATCGGCCCATGCATGCCCGGCAATGCTAAAAAGGTCAGCAAGCACCTTCAGCACAAGGAATCATACGGTAGTGGCACGGTGGCTGATCGACGGCGAGGCAGCTCCAATGGCAGTTGTGGGAATAGGTTTTGGTGGCCCTGATTGAATGAAAATAATCATCGTCGGCTCTGCAGCAGCCTTTCCTAGCAAGGAAAACGAACTTGATGCCGTTCTGGCCTAGGTAGATTGAGTACACGCTTTGCGAGCATGGAGCTCCCGATTACAGATCTTAAGTTCCCGAAATTGGTTCAGCTGCATGCCCATGGCGAACGTGATCCGAGTTCTAACTACGCTTGCTGGCCGCCGGCCGGCTACGGCGAAGTTCGTGTTATTTTGATGTGTTCCAAATTCATATGAAGATATAAAGTGAGAGGCTAACTTCGGAGCGAAGCGGAGCCCCGTCGCCGGAGGTTATTATAGAGAACGCAAGTGTAATGCCTCATCTATGAAATTTTGAAGCCGGGTTTTCCCCATTTTAACATTTTGCTCATTCTATTAGATGTAACCGGCATGTTAAGTCGATTTTGCGCGACAATAATATGTAAAGGTAGAAGGGCGTCATCAATGATCATGTCCAGCCTTCTCTTCTCAATCCTTCCATTCGTCGCCGTCCCCCTTATATTCTCTAACCTCGATCAACACCTCACACCTTCTCAATAGACACACACAGTGGAGAACCCGCAGGGTATGATGGGTCCCACGGTATACCCTTCAAAACTGCTCGGCTCCATCCTCAGTCCAACCGTGCATATTCCCTAGTGGAAAGAAAGGAAACAAGATCTATTGCAAGTTGCTCGGTCCAATCCCATAAGCACTGCTTTAGCGTTCCAAAAGACCAAAACCTATTAGTCGATAGTCCAGCGACTGCACTGCCACATCTACTAGGTCAGGAGGAGCGGATTATCCCAATTAATTGGGACTGAATGCCGGTCACACCGGGATGTTTGGACCTGGACGTCGGGCCGCCGCAGCGTCACGCTGTGCAACACAGGTCTTCCTTTATCGGTCGTCAAGAGGCTACACCAGCTGTTGGGAGCTCATGACGCCAACACAATTGGCGCTAGCACGCCACATCCTCACGCACGCAGCTAACATGCCGCATCCGCATGCAATCGATACTCTTAAATGATTGTCTAGTGAGAACGGGGCAGTAAGCCAGTGGTTAGGGTCGCAATGGTGCACCTGGCGACCAGAGTTCGACTCCCGTCGGGAGCAGAATTTCTGGAATTCTCCCAAGGGGTGGGCTTCTACCTATTAATATGCTACCAAGGGCTAGTCCTGGTTGGATTCAAAAAAAATAATGGTTGTCTACACATACATTGGGCGGTACTTTCTTCAAAATGGATGAAAATGATATAATCGAGGTGTTTATGCCCTTAAGAAAGTGTGCGGCTGGCAAGTCAAACAAGCAATATCGTAAGTTTATTTAGTGCATCTTTCAAACTATTATTACGGTGTTTGAACCATTTGTATGGTTTTGATTACATATTATTTATTGATGTATACCATATTACAATGAAAAAATACCATTATTGAATGAATTGATAAATGGATTCTACAAAACTTCCCATCATTTTTTTGCGTTCGTCATACCCATTGGTAAAATCATGGGTCAGGCAATGGACACACATCACAGAAATTGATCCAAAGTTTCTTAAATGGATAATCTGGATGATTTTTTGCTAGATGGTGGTTTGTCACTCAAAAATATGATTATATGCATTAACTTTTCGTATCATCTCTAGCAATTTGATACTCACATGACTATATTTGAGGAGTGGAGAAAACTGTAATTTCTTGAACATCAAGTGATCATGGCTTCAACAAGAGAAAGCAAACATGTTTGTCTTCTTAGTGCCTCTTTCTTTTTACTCAACAAAAAAGGTGTGTAGCATCTCGGAAATCATTAACAGGTAGCAGGTGCAGATGCACCCACTGCACAAAAAACAAATTTAAAAAATCAAAAATTCAAAATAAAAATTTCGGATATACTTCAAGACATCTTATGTTAGCACCAAAAGTTAAGTGACGAAAAAACATTTTTTTTACCTGTGCAAAAAGACAAATCCAATCGCTCCAAAATGATTTTATACGAGACATTTTTTTGTCTTTGTATACAGGCCACAAAAAATGTTTTTTCTCCATGACATTTTTTGTGCTTACACAAAATGTTCGAATGTGTATCTGAATTTTTTCTATAATTTTTTGACATTTTAAAAAAACATTTAAAATATTTTACATAATAGATGCATCTGCACCTACTATCCAAAACACCGTCTCCTGTAGCATCTTCAATACCAATCTTCAATACGAAACACGAAGAGTAAGAAACGCAGCACCAACTGGTTGCAACATCATATGAAGTGTCGCCCTACTTCGTTTTCATTCTTCGAATATGATAAATTAATACAATTGCATGTGAAAAGGAGAAGATCTAGCTAGGGGTAACGAGCGGAAGCGTGGTAAAACAGTAGTAACAACAGTGTGTTTGTATGTTTTTGAAAGCATCACTGTTGGTTAACAGGATAACGTTGTCCGACAGAAGCTGCAGAGAGTTGCAGCAGATTTTACGGCAGTTTTTCATAACCTAACAACGTTGGGAAGGTACACTGTCGTTATAGTCATATAGACAATTCATCGGGCGGTAAATATCGTTGACTCCACCATCTACGAGGTCGATCCGATTTGCGAGATTGGTCAGCGAGAGACTGAGCCTATAGGTACATAGCCCTACGGCTTGGTCACTTTGCAATCGCTGAACTGTGTTGTGTTTTTTTTAAAGGTGGCTGAGACCACAGCATCTCCATGAAAAGATGTATACGGCATTTATTATTAATTTATTCAACTAAGGGCAATAACATACATCAAACAAGTCGAAGCCACCACGCCACACTTAGAAACCCGACAATGAGATAGAATGATCATGCAATCATGATCTTGTTTTCTAAACTCACATCAACGCCCCCAGTAATTAGATTCGGGGCATTTCCAAGTCACACTATGACGAACCGGGATCACACATCTACTCCAGTAGACGCTCAACGTGAACCGCATGCACACGCGTTCATAAGCCGCCACCACCGTCGTACCGACGACCCATCTTTAGGGCAGAGTTATGCTTAGTTTATAACCAGATAAATACATCAAAACATGTTAGATGGACATTAAAATAGGAAAAAGCACATTTGACAAATGAGATTATGATAACCCACCACAATACCAAGCGTTGTCTATGTGTGATAGACCGAACTCCCAACACCGGGTATATATGTACTCTACTTAATTTGAACGCTCGATATAAACATTTATATACCTAGCATTTATTTATCAAGGTGAGAATGGATAAGATGCTCTGTTATCTAATAAAAAAATAATCGAGTTGTACTCATTTCTCAATGAGGCACTTCTACTTTCATACCTGTTGGAGGAAGACCCAACCAGCCTTTCTTTCTTTTATTATGGTGTGAAAATCTAACAGCTCACTTGAAAGGAATAATCATGACTCGTCAATCTAGCCGCCACCATTGTCCTTTAAATTGTTTGCCACCTCCCACTGCGCCCCAGAAGCCAGAAAGCAGGGTTGTTCGGCGGTGAGCATGTCCCTTGAATGGTATGTCCAAATATGTAGATATTAGTGTTATATGTCGCTGCCCCACTCATCCTCCCTCGCCTTGTTTTGGCGTCTACAATCCTTCCTTGGCAATCGTTAGTCGCTGCATAAAAGAGTAAATTTCACAAAACTACATATCACCTAAGCTTTTTATCAATTAGCAAGTAACATGCGTAAGTTAACACACGGTGTTGTCTCCATTGAGTTTTGTGGGTTTTTATCGTAAGAATAGTAGACGAATACGGTCTTGTATGCGTAAGTCTTGTGAATGTTTACTAGTATTACCAACCCCAAATAATAGAAGAACCCTCTCTCACTTGTCAAGACTATCTCCATATTCCTTGTCAAGACATGTGGGATCATTCCATCCATGTAGAATTAAAAATTGTGGAACTAATGTTATGCTTAATTACCATGTGTCATGTGTGTGGGGTGGTAATTTTATTTGTTTTAACTCGTTCGGTAGTGGGACAAAACACAAGTGTGAATTTGTGTGGCACAAGTAGATTTTTTTTAGTCAATTTGTGGCAAATGCAAAAAATATTATATATCTGAGTGTAAAGTGTCATCAATATATTTCTTTTCATGACATCAGTTAGATTGATATCCTGCGCTCGCGGCGGTGCGGGGGCGGCAGCCCCCGCGGTACGGTACACGTCGTTTCCGAGTCAGACTGCAGCTGACCTAGGGTTTTATGCCACCATATATACATCTTGTAAGCCGCCGGTTGGGGTAAGCCATACATTGTAAACCCACGGCGTTTGTAACCTCACCCGATATAGTGAAGTATTGCTGGCTGGCGCCCGTGCTTTTTCCCTCTCCTTTGTTTGGAGAGGTTTTCCACGTTAAAATCTCGTGTCCCCTTTGGTTTGATCGTTCCGCTCTTCGTCGTTTATTTGCTATCGTTTATAACAGTTCGTGCTGATGGTGAAGTTGGGCATACGACACCAGGCTACCAGCTTCATGGACCAACGCAAGAACCCGGTAGTCACCGTCCGCACTCACGCTTCGCGAGTATGACGGCGTATGCTGCATGCCGGGCGGCAGTTACCGTCCTCATGCACGCTTCACGATCATGCCGGCTGGCGCGGCGACGCACCGTTAATCCGCTGCATGTAAACGACAGTCCCTGACTCCCTGGCGGTGCTGACTCTACTCCGCCTAGATTTGCTCTGGCGCTTCCGAGAATTAAAATTTGGAAAAATGCAGCAGCAGGTAGTCAACATGGTTGTGGCCTTGACCCCGATGAGGAGGAAGATGAGAAACGAACTCAATGTATCATGGTCGTTGGAGTAAAGCATCGTGTTTTTAGGCTGCTGTAGTGCTGTCAGGTATATTGGTGAAAAGCGCGTTAACCTGATCGTATCTGCTAGCCTATTTATATGTGTTTGTGGAATATATGCATGTGTTTTAAATTTCTAGATAGGATATGCATCATGCATATGCTTGCGATCATTAATTTTGTTGTGAAGTAAAGTACGTATTTCTTACATAGAGCTCCGCTAGATTTTGTCATATATTTCCACTTGATTAAGAGGAAATAGCTAGATGTTGTTTTGATACAATGAGTATAAGAAGTCTACCTGCAGATCGATGGCTCAAATTAACATTTTAAGCAAAACTGTGAAGATCTTTGATTGAATGTGCGAATGTGACATGGTAAAGAAGGTTCACAAGATTAATGGTCCCCTATTCTTTTTGTAACAAGCATATTTGTTTTTCAGATTTTTCTCACATACTGTTAGATATATCAATGCTAATATAGTAGCGAACTAAGTATATATAATGGTTGACTCGAGCAAAATCAACTTGCACATATAAAAAATGCACATAGTGTAGTGTAGCTACAAATAAAAATATAAGTACGAGAAAAATATGTTTCATTAGACATGATATTTCCTAACAAAATGAGCTAGCTAGGCTCAATTCCTAAAATAGGAGTAGTATTCTCTTGATGGACAAAAAGGAAACTAACTCGGAAGAAGCTCATGCATCAGAAGGTAAGAATCTGCACCCAGGGAGGGTGGCTCACATTTGCGCTGCAAATTCACAACGCGTATATGGTTAAGTCTCCATTCGTATTTATACTATCTTAAGATTTTTGCATATACGACTTATTATGTAGATAAAGAAGCATTTACACTTTTTTTAAGCAAAATCCCCTGTGAAGTCATTAAATAAGTTTCGTATACAATTTAAGATATGTATTTAATGAATCCGACCTTGAAACTTTAATGTGATCAATTTCATCTGAATTCTATAATTTTACATCAGTATGATAAGAGAGAATAAGCTACGAGATCAATTAAGATAAATGAAATTTACAATGAACAAGGAGTGGTAATTAAATTGCCTGAGATGGGCACACAACTTAGGCGATTAGATTAGGAGGAGTGATTTGTTGCATCGAGAAAGATAACACATGTTTAAGTTTGGATCCATCAATGTAAAGTTCCTTATAAAAAATATTTGTGGAATGGTACACGTCATAAATTAGTATTGGAAAAAAATAAAGTAAGTATGACGGTGTATAGTTTTGCATAGCAGACGCATATATCATGTATAAATCTAGCCGCGCAAATGCACGGGCCGCCCAGCTAGTTCATACAAATACAAAATAAAATAAATCACACACTCAATTAGGACGCCGGCTGCTTGTACTTAGAGTGCCCACAGATGCACAACCAGATCATTTTGCAGTTGCTCTTGAGTTTCTTCGTCTCAGATTTCGGCGTTCATTGTGAGGAAATTGGCAAACTCTCTCGGCACTTCATGATCAACCTGGGCTAGAGGTCCCTGATGGTAGCACAGGTGCTCATCGTGAAGCGGAGGACCAACATGTTCACTCTCGATGATCATGTTGTGCATGATAACACAAGTCATCATCACCTCTCTCATCTGCTCTTCCAACCAGGTTAGAGCAGGGTACCTGACAATAGCAAAGCGATATTGGAGCACGCCAAATACCCGTTTGACATCCTTCCTGGCACCCTCATGTTCTGCTGCAAAATGAGATTGGTTTTAACCTAAAGGGTTGGAGATAGTCTTGACAAATATAGAACATCTTGGATAGATGCCATCTGCTAGATATTACCCTTGTCATACGCATGGCCATTGATCTCATAGTTTTATGGTGGAACATGGCCTTCAGCAAGTCGGCACCAAAGAAAGTGTGTCAGATACACAAATCCTTATCTGCCACATCTTCTAGTACGACACCGCACTCTTCAACATGACCTTTGTAAATTCCTTGCTAGGCGAATGGACAATTCTTGCATGCCCAATGCATGCAATCGATGCTTCCAAGCATCCCAGGAGATTCTCTAGCCAGCTGCGTTTTGTGCCATGAGCCTAGCAGTTTCAGCTTCATTTGGTTATCTCAAATATGTTGGCCCAAACACTGCTACCACCGCCGTGCAAAACTTATACATGGTCTTGATTCATTTGGACTCGGCCATGCGGAGGTAGTCGTCCAGTGTATCTGCAGGACCTCTATATGCAAGACATCTCAATGCAACGGCGCATTTCTGAAAAGAAGAGAAACCAACCAGCCCAACGTAGTCTCTCTTGTGTTTGAAGTAGTAATCATACTCCGGCAAGCCCCCCACAATCCGCATGAAGAGCTCCTTGTTCATCCTAAACCGTCGCCGAAATTCCTTCTCCCCATGTGTGGTATCGTCGGTGACGTAGTCCTGATACAGCGTCTGATGACCCTCCATCCGTTTTCGATCTTTGATCATCCTGTTCCCCGGCTTCGAACCTCCAATCCGAGGAGTGACATTGATCTCGGCTAGCAAACCAACAAGGCAAGTGATGATCGCCAAGTGCTCATCAAGCTCGGCGGCTGCGGTGGCATGGGCGGTGAGCATTGCGCCAGCCATCTCCAGTTCGCCGTCGCTATCCATCTATTAAATCTAGCTAGGTTACACAACCACTATGTAATTTTAAAACTAAGCAAAAAAATCTAGAAAAAAAACCGACCTTGGCAATGCGACAAACACCTTGCAAGCGAGGTGGTCCTGGGAGGCGGCGGCAGCGTATAGGGCGACCAAAGACTTTGTCCGAAATGAGAAGAGACGACGGCGAGAGAGACGGGAAGAGCAGAAGATGCTGCGAAGAGCGTAGAGCGGGTGGAGCAGCGTCGAAAGGGGGCAGCGGAGCCGGTGATTTGGTCGACACTGTGTGGTAGTTAAGCAAGGAAGGGATGGTGGGGAAGAAAAGAAATGGTTGGGCCGCTGTCGTGTGGAACCCGCGCGTCAGAATCCGACGTGGCGCACGTTGACGCGGTTGCCAGCGCCCCCGGTTTTCTCCCTACAGACAGGGCGCGAAGCGGGGTTGTGGACGCTCTATTGGTCCCGTCCGGCAATTTTGCCGCTATTGGGAGGCCCGGTGGGACGCGTTTTCGTGCTGGCGCGCCCAATGGCGCTATGGTGGAGATGTTCTCACGAGTTGTGTTTAGGATGTCTCCAATGGGCAGACGCAAACGGACAGGCCATATGTCCGCATTTTGTCTGTTGGGTCACCAAACGGACGCATGTCCGCCATGCCAGCCAGTGCGCCCAACGACGCGACGCATCCCCAAATTTTTTTTCCAGATGATTTTAATTGCAGGCCATATATGGGCCTTTTTCTGCATTATATAAGGGGGGGCGGGGCACAAACCGCCTTTTTACATATATAAGTAACTAAAACAAAAATACTAAAAACTAAAATTATTGCCCCCGCGGGCTTCTACTACTCGTCCGCGTCGGAGAGGACGACGTAGTCCGACGCCGCCCAGAGGTGCGCCGGTGGAACCCTGGTCGGCGGCGTCGGCGGCTGTTCCTGCTCCGGCGGAACCGTGGGGAGGGGGCTCCAGCGCCAGGACTTGCCGAGCAGCCCTGCGGGGAGGGGAGGTGCCGGAGGCAGGTCCCCTCCATCTCGATGGCCTCGTATCATGGCCGCCTGCTGCGCCTCCATGGCCGCCTCCTGCTGCCGGGCGACCTCCTCCAGCACCAGCTCCCACCGCCGCGCCTCTCGTCGTCGGCGATGGTCTTCTTGGACTACGCCAGCGCGACCGTGAGGTCGGGTTCGTCCTCCTCGTCGTCGGACACCACCTCCCGCTTCACCTCCGGTGGCGGCGGTGGTGGTGACGCGCCACGTCGTCGCAGGTGTGGCGGCGGTGACCAACGGCCGCTGGGTGGCGTGGGAACCCGCATGAAGAGTGTCTACCGCCGCTGGTTGTGCTCGTCGCAGACCAGGTGTCCCAGTGACGGGATCTGGCCGTGAACGCGGGGTCGTTCTGGTATGCCGCCGGGAGGCGCACGCGGCGGCGTGCAATCTCCCGCTCCTGTGTGCGGCAGCTCATCGGGATGGGCGGCACCGAGATCCGCTGCGGGTTCAGGTGTCAGTAGTCAGGCTGTTTTACATCTGACCACGGCACCGGGACCGCGTGGTTCCAGTACCACCAGCAGTTCTCGACGCGAACGTAGATGCGGTTGCTCCGCGTGACCTCCACGCCCGGCAGCGCAATGGAGAACGACGCGGGGAGCGCCGGAGACCAAGATGGAGGCGGCAATGGAGATGGCGTGCGCTTGCGACGGCGGCGGCCCGAGGACGACCCCGCCTCGCCATCGTTCTTCGCCTTGCCAAATCCCGACCACCGGAGCGGCATCGTCGAGGTGGCTAGCTAGGGTTTGGTGTCGTCGGTGGGGGAGCGAGGTGGGGAACTGAAGTGGGGAGTTAGCCGTCCCTATCCCCACCGAACCTGGCATTAAAAAGAAGCCGTCCCTATCCCCACCGAACCTGGCATTAAAAAGAACTGCCAGGGGAGAGCGACCGTCGTGGACACGCCGACCGTCTCTTGCGTTCAGGTGGGCCCAGGGAGGACACCACGCGGACACGCGGTCAGTCTATTGTTGTTTTCCATGTGGACGCAAACGTGACCCAAATTTAAGCCAAGAATGCGTCGAGACGGACGCGCGGCGAACTGAAAACGGACACTCACCACTTTTGCGTCGTCGCGTTGGGCCATGTTTTCGGTCCGTCTCGACCCAAACGGACGCGTGCGGATTGGGTGCGTAGGCACATTAATCTGTCAATGCGTATATATGTATTCGGCCCGCCCTTTCATCCACAGAGGTAAACCGGGAGACCTCAAGGAGCTCTCACAGCGATTAGCGCATATGGGCCGTCGGATCGACGATCTACAGCGCGCATCTGGACCGTCCGTTTCGTGCATTACTTTTTTTACAGCGAACAACAGTCACTGACAGTGGGTCCAGACATCGCCGGTCCCGCTCCGGTCCCGCTACACAGAGAAAGAGTCCGTTTTACGGTAGCAGCTCCTTTCGAGCCTCTTCTTTCCTGCGCCGTCGTGGTGTATGTTTGAGGGGTAGTATCGGGACCATCGGGAGATGACCTCGCACGCCGGACTGTCCTCGCACGCCTGCCCGATCCCCTTTCTCTCTCACCCCGCCACCGATCCCCCGGCCTCGCCGCACACCGCCGCCAAGCCATCGTCACAAGCCGTGGCCGTCGCTCCTGGCCACCATGGAGGGCTACTACAGCTCAACGGAGGTACGGAGCGCCGGCCTCCAACAGCCCTAAGGCTCCCACACCCGAACCCTATCGGTCTCCTCTCCTCCTCCCGTGCTCCTCCTGCCCTTCTCCCTCCCTGGCGAGACGCCGCCGCCGCCGGCCGCTCCCCGGCGAGCCTCCGCCTCCAGCTCGAGCCAGCGCCCCGCCTCCTCTCCTCCTGCTGTGATCGTGCCCCGTTCTGTCGCGCCGCCCCGAGCGCGCCACCCCCCGCCTGCAGATCCTCCATCTCCGGCCTCTTCTTCGTCGCTCACGGCAGCCGGCCAAGCTTTACGTCTCTCTCCGCGTGCGCCTCTGGGAACCCTAGCCGCCTTGCACCTGGAGGAGGAGGGCGAGCAGCAGCAGCTCCATGTGCCCCAACGGCTGATGCAGGAAGGGCAGGGCGTATGGAGGAGGAGTAGGCAGAGGAGGTTGCTGCAGCGGTCATCCCTCCTGTTCTTCTTATTTTTCAGGTTCATCCTCTCCCGTCTCTCCCTCCCTTCTCTCTCTCCTCCTCTCAAACGTGCTCTCCTAAAGGCTATGGTAAAGTGGAGGTAGATTCTTCTTGTTTGATTTGGCTCTCAATCATCACATTTTGGTTTGTGCAGATCCGTTTTTGACCTGTGTTTGGTGGTGTTCAGGACCAGCAGCGCTCACCAGAGGTACATGCTTTGAGTTCTTGCTTCTAGCTATTAAATAGTCCATAAAGTTTTTTTTTGGTTTTCATGTATGTGTATCTGGAAATTCTAGGAGTAGATGTGCCAGAGCAAGAAAGAAGAGGATGGGTTTATTTATTGGCAATTCTAGGACTGCATGTATATGTATATCTAGCAGAAACTATAGAAAGGCCAATGTGCGGATTTATTTTGTTTAGTTTCAGCTTATTCCCTAGGGGGATTGGATCCAATCAATGTACCCCTGATTGTTGGTACTACACGACGAGCACAAAGATGTTTGGCTTATTTTATACATGATTTTTGGGTTTTCAGTTTTGTCATCGAGGTGGTGTTGACAACTAACAAACCTGATGGGGAGGAACTCACTGTCATTTTCGCGCTCATTGTCGTGGTGTGTGGCCGGCCATTAGGCTACGGTACAAGCACAACATCCTCATGATTTAATTATGTTGAAGCAAAGCATGATTTACTTATCTCTTACACTGCACAATGTTCCATTAGATTTTGTAAGCATGCCGATACATGATTTACAGGCGTACAAGGTGTTCCATGAAAATCCAAGCAAATTGACATGGGAGGATTAATCTGTGTAAGCGAGGTAATTATCTTTTTCTGGAATTTAACACCACTCAGTGATAACATGGTCAAGTGGTCAGTTATGCTATTTGCAATTTCGCAATTCATGTACTGAAGGAGATCAGGATGTTTTTGATTTGTGCTGTCATGGATTCTCAGTTATCTCCCTGACATCCCAATGCAATAGCGGTGAACCGGAAATGTGGGGCATTAGGTACAGAGATGAGCATGTTGGTGTCCAGCAGTGGCACGGGTGGTGATTCTTAATTATCATGTTAGGTGAACTCAGTACGTTCGTCCCGTTGTCGGCCGCTGCTGTGTGGATTCGCCTCTCCGCCGCCGTGCCGCTCGCCTCCGCCTAGCTAGGTATGTTTCCAAAATCCCCGCTCTGCTCATGGTTGCTTGATGCCCTACCTGCTTATACGTGCATTTGTGTATGTTTGCTGATGCAGTGCGTCTTTGCTTGCTGATGGTCTACATGTGTGCTTGGCTGAGTTCAAGGTTATTTGATGTTTAGTGTTCTGAAAATTCAAGATTATCTGCAGATTCGGAGTTCAAGGTTATTGGAGTTCAAGATTAACTGTGTGTGCTTGTGGAAAGTCAAACACCCTAACAAAATTGACGTCCAAAGGGTAAATTGCATCTTTAGTGCTCTTGAAAATATTATGTAATGTTGTCCAACCATTTTTTTTTACGATTATAATTTGGATGTTTTCCCAATAATAGGCCAAGCGTGCTCTCAAGAAGTTGAGGATAAAAGCCACTCCTGCAAATTCAGAGTTCAAGATTATTGATTTGACTGACAGAAAGCGCGACGAGCAAACGTGAGAATTCCTTTTTATCCCTTTATTCATTTTTAACCAGTTCTTAAGTTATAATTTGGAAAAGATGTCCTATTGTTTCTACATTGTCTGAATTTTTTTTGCACAATGTCCTGCTATTTATTGACTGCGTTCTGGATCTAGGCTATGATGATCATGCTTTTTTTCAGAGATTATTGCTACCTAATTTTCAGGTTCAGGTTCAGGTTTGATGCTACCATGGAGTTATAGGGATCAGCATGCATCAGTTTGTCCAGATCATTATATTATATGTGAGTTCATGTAGCCTCCCATAGGTGATTCCATTTTTAGTTTGCCTGATTTATTTAAGTGCAGCTGACTCTCATGTTTCATTACATTTTAAGATAAAAACGCAGTGTTTAGTTTTGGGTGATCTGCGCCGCCGATTCCTGGTTTCACATTCTGTCGTTTTTCACTGTTCGCTGCCGCTGGGGCCAAAAGGCGTCGGTCCCGCTCCGCAGCGCCTCAGGAGGGTGTGTTTCTCGGTCCGTTTCGTGCCGTCCATTGCGCGCGCGCGTCGTGGGGTCCGGCGACACGTACCCGTCGTCTCTTCGCGTCGCGAAAGGGCGCAGCAGCCACTGCTCGCGGTGAAAACCTAATGCCCAATCCCTATCCTCTCCCGTGTACCAATCCCCTCCCTCCTCTACCTCTTGCCGCGCCGCCATCGCCCGCGCCGCCTCGCCACGCCCTCGCTAAGCAGCACCGGAAGGGAGCGCACGGGAACCGCCCCGTGCCTCGCATCGGAAGGAGCGGGCGCGGTCTCTTGGCCTACTCGTCCCGTGCTCTTCTCCTCCTCCCGGGCAACTCGCCGGCGCCGCCTTTCCCGCCCAAGCAGCCGAAAGGGGACATCGCCATCGGCCAAGTTGAAGACATCAATGGAGTCCCCTTTATCGACGATTCAGAGTGGGGACCCGAGACAGATCACATTGAGTTT
This sequence comes from Poa pratensis, assembly GCA_947311845.1. Taxonomy (NCBI): domain Eukaryota; kingdom Viridiplantae; phylum Streptophyta; class Magnoliopsida; order Poales; family Poaceae; genus Poa; species Poa pratensis. The sequence goes on from CAMZMU010000040.1 coordinate 30,390,734, forward strand.
GGATACATTGTTCCCATCGGATCAGTAAAAGTTTTCGTCGGATCCGTCAGTCGCAGACCTATAGATACGACTCAAGGCAGCGAATCGGTGGAGGAACTGCGGCCGGTCAGGGTCCGCGTGTTGGAGGAGCTACAACAAGCTACAGCAAAACTACCCGTCCCCGTCCCGTCAAGGCTTGTTTGGGGATCTCTACCAAATCAGGAAGGAGACCTCAAGATTGAAGAGATTGAAGCTATCAGGACGGAACTCTGTGAAGAGGCACAAAGACTCGCGGCTGAACGCGAAAAACTCCAAGAGGAAGGTCGACGACTCCGTCGTTGGCAGCCAAAGCACCAGGCGGTCCGAACCAAGGCGACATCTGAGCGCAAGAAACTCCAAGAAGAAGATTGGCGACTCCGTCGTTGGCAGCAAAAGCATCAGATCAAGATGGACAGAGGAGAGATGAAACCACAATTCCACGGCGACCCGAGAGCAACATGTATGCCGCGATAGGAATATTGTCAAGGATAACACCGGTTGGAGACACGCGAGCTGATAAGGAAGCTCGCCGTGCGATCGACCTACTGCAAACCGCTGCCTTACAACAAGCAAATATGTATGGAGTCACGCCCAATGAGCCGCAAAACGAGGCATCATGGGGAGGAGAAAAGATCAGCGTCGAAGAAGTGGTTAACCAGCTAGCAGGTTTGCAGGTATCACTGGAAAAAGAAAAGAAGACAGAAGGCGAGTCGCAGACGTCCGGAGCGACTCAGCCAGCCCAGATTGAAACTGATTCAGATGAAGATTCAGCGCCAGTAAACTCCTATTCATTGTTGAAAGGGCCAGCATGCTTTGGAGAGGAAATACGGCTCACTCGCTTCCCCCCGAACTTCGGTGAGTCGCAGCGAGTCACCACCTATCGCGGTGACCAAGACCCTGCCTTATGGATAGAAGACTACGAGGCAAGCATAACAGGGACTGATGTAACTCAGGAAGTACGTGCGAAATATTTCCACTTGGCAATAGAGGGAGAAGCCAGGGATTGGCTGTTAAGGCTGCCATCAAAATCAATAAGCACATGGGAAGACTTGAAGGACAAGTTCATCAACAGATTTCAAACAGAAGACATGAAAAACCTTAGACAATGCATTCAAGAAGAGGACGAATCAAGCGGTGACTGGATCAAGAGAATCACGGAGATCCTTGGCTCCGCCAAAAACTTAACAGTACAGGCTGCAATACAAGTAATGAGGAAGAACTGTAGATTTGAGCCGCTGGTGCACAAATTAAGTCACGCCGAGCACAAGATTGATAGTTTCGACCAGCTTTTGGCAACAGCTGACAAATATGCAAAGACAGATAAGGGACAGGCGGCTTATCACAGAACCTAACAGGAAAATTGCAAGTCGCGCAAACTGAACATCGCGCACACCAGATGAAGGAGCAAGGGAGTGACAAGGCCTTACTCCCTAATAACTGCAAGGGGATCTTCGACGTTCCTTGCGACTTACATCGTAGGAGAGATGGCAGGCCAGCGAGTCACACAAAGGCGCAATGTCATTATTACCGGAGGTGGAAAGAAGGCGACACGCCAGATGCGGCTCGCAGCGGATCAACGCAGCACAAGAATAAATCTAGCTCTCATCAAGGGCCTGACGTTTTACCTAGAAGAAACATAGGACAGTTTCATACAGTGGAAGTACAAACAACGGATAGAAGCAGGAAGAGCGGTCAGATTTCAACGCCAGAAAGGTATCGTCGCTGGGCGGAGCAATCGGTTATTTGGAGTCGCGGCGATCACCCCCCAGAAGTAAGAGATCCAGGACAGCCAGCTCTTGTGGTCACGCCTGAAGTCGCGGGATACAAGTTAAGTAAGGTCCTAATGGACGGAGGAGGAAGAGTGAACATCCTATATCAAGACACGCTCCGAAGAATGAATATACCCGAGACGAGGCTGCGACCATCCAGGAAAGAAATTCAAGGCATAATCCCAGGAGCCGTTACGCGACCAATCGGAAAGATAACACTTGAAGTTAGCTTTGGAACAGAGCGGAACTTCCGCACAGAACTCCTAGACTTTGAGGTTGTAGCAGTCAAGAGCTCATATCATGCGATCTTTGGAAGAGAAGCCTATGTCAAATTTACCGCCCGCCCCTGCTACGTCTACCTACAGTTAAAGATGCCAAGACCAAACGGCGTTATTACAATATACGGAGACAGCAGAGAGCGTTAGAGTGCGAGAACGCAGGCTCAGCGCTCGCAGAAGAAGCTTGCATCGCCAACTCTTCACACGGATACCAGTCGCAGAACGGGAATCGCAGCTCAAAACGAGTCGCATTGGAGGTACCGTGGAAGCGGCCAACAGGATGCAGCCACCGGATGGTAAATACCCACCGAGAAGTCGCGCATCAGCAAGATAATGCCCCAGAGGTCGCTCTGATACAAAAATAAGACGAGAGATGGCGCATGTGCATAGACCCAGCCTCGATCAACAACTCCAGCCAAAGAGGCTCAGTTATCATGAGTCCTTACAAAGCAAGCTCAACTCGACATAAGTCGCAGCTCAGTACGGCTAATCGCCTAACAAACCCGCTCTCTGCTTCAACATGAGACATACATCGGAGCTATCATGCTCGACCCGAGTCGCTTTTAGCGACTCAAAATTGAACCAATCAGGTGTTCAACCCACTCCGTTAGGAGTATTAATTCGCAACTAAGTGCGATGAGTATCAAGTATGCATGGCCTGCGGGAATAGAAAACCCGCATTAAAGGGCCTGCATCATTCTGTAACACCCTGTAAAACATCGAGTGATTATGAAATAAAGCCGGCACCCTTGACATTCAAGGGCTTGTCGTTTCGCCTCAACTATCATTGAGTCGCTGAGTCTTTTGAATTTCATATATCACTGACCCTTGAGGGCTCCTTACGAGCATCGCGAGTACCAATCGCACCTCAAATTTTGCCAAACTAGTGGCAATCCTTAAGCTAGAAGCGTCTTGCATTATGCGGCCAAAGTACTGGGGTGTGGCGTCAATCGAGCTTGATTGCCTATCATGGCCGCTCTCGACCCTGAACACACATGTTCCTAGGAAATACTGAGCCGCGCGAGCGTCTACTTAATGGAATTATCATAACACTACTAGGAAAAGGGTCATCAGTGGCGCACCAAATTATGATTCTGTGGCGCACCCCCAGAATTTCTGGGTGCGCCACAGAATCGTCGCCACTAAAATATTATTTCTGTGGCGCACCATGGGCATGCGCCTGGCGCACCACGGACGTGCGCCACAGAAATAACTTGGTAGGCCACATAGCAAAGTAATTTGTGGCGCACCGACGCCTGGTGCGCCACAGAAAGTGGTGCGCCACAAAAAAAGAAAAGCGTGCGCCACAGAAATATGAAACAGTAGTACAGGTATTTTTTTCATTTTGCTGTATAAATACAGGTATATACAGGATTTATACAGGATTTATCCAGAAATACAGATATATTTGACAGGTATATAAACAGACACACATTAATCACTATTTCATCACACATATTACTTAGTTTGCCCGAGATACATACACATAGTCAAAAAGTGCCGAATGTTAATTTACACAATATATTAGTTATGATAGAAACAAAAGTTCATCATTTCACACACTACACATTACAAATGAAGTGTTCACCGCCTAACTAGGATCAAATGTAGTACACATGGTGAGCAAGAGTGTGCGGGAGCATGCATGATCATGGCTTCCTCTTCTTGAGCGGCGCCGGGAACGGTAGAATGCCCCCTTTCGTCCTCCACTCCCTGGTGTCATTCTGCGCCGCTAGTCGTTCTTCCATCCCTCTGAGACAATGCTGAAGATGGATTGGGATATATATTGGTTAGTGATATACATAGAGTATAATTTGTTCATCTAAGTAGAGAGGCAAGACGATCAATCAATGTTGTCATGGTTGGAAATCATATGGCTATCCTATTTGGGTTTCATAGCATAGCATATATATAATATATAACCCTACACATGCACTTCTACAAAAAAGTACACACTAGCTAGTAATGCTTAGCAAGGCTATCTTTTATAATACATCCTACGTACCGAAGCGGAAGTGGAAGGACCCTGAGGCGTGAATGACATCGTCGAGGATGATATTTGTTAACTGCAGCCGGATGCGATGGAAGTCTTGTCTATAATCAGCATCGGTGAGACCATCCGCCATTTTGGTGTATTCTGCGAGATTAGATGCAATCTTCGTTTTCTCGCAATCCCGGACAATCGTTTTAAGGTGATGGAGGGCATAGTAGGCCTCCATCACTGCCATCCGGTTGCTTGACGCAATGGAATCCGGTCCCATGCAAGAACTTGTGTGTGTTGTCGTCCTCCGTTAAAAATTCCGACTTCTTATGGAAGGGGCCGCCCTTTTTGGCATAGGCCTCGAGAGCGTCATCGAGAACACCCTTTAATCTGTTGTATGATCTCGGCTGGGATTTATTCCCCGAGTCCAAATAAGTGGCAACGGACCACCTCGGGGATACGTGGATGAGTGCGCAGTACTTGTCCCTGTTCAACACAATTGAAGCAGAATGTTGGACAAAGGATCAGCGATGGAAGAAATGTACAAGAAGGCATAAGATAGGACGGTGGCGAGCAGATGTGTACTTACTCGAAAAAGTAAGGCAGAAGAAGGACGGTCCTGTCCTTGTTGGCCAGGAAGACCCTAACGAGGTACTCCTTGGCCGTTTCCCGTGTTGTCGATCCTTCCACCAGATGGCTGTCGCGCATGTAGTAGGGATCCACTATCGCGACGTACGGGGTACCATCTCTCCTGATCTTCATCGCCGCATCGAGCGCATATAGGCGGACCATGTTATAGTCCAGCCGTTTGGAGTGATACAGGTTGAAGATGTCCTCGTACGCTATGAAGAACAAATCCGCGGGGTCTTCCTGGACGAAGTCCACCAACTCTTTTGGCACCTTGACCGTGAACGCCGGGTAACCTGGGTTCTTCTCTTTAAGAAGGGTCTCCTCTAGATACAAGATATTATTCTGCAAAGTAATCATGGGTCCCTCTGCAAGGCGGAGCATGTCCCCGCACAAGATAGATTTACCAGCTTCATGAACTCGGTCGTAGCCGTGTGGATTCGTGTGTTCAGGACCCCGGATCTTAGGATCTTGCTGGCTCGCAGAGGATGCTTTTCTCTTCCTTTGATGACTCTTCTTTTTCTTCGTCTCTGGGGATTGTGGGGGTGCAGTGAACCCCGCTTTAACTGTTTCTTTCAGTGTGGTAGGGCTGAAAATGTTACCCGGTTGAGCTTGATGATCGCCGGCATCCGGAGGCGTGTCGGTGAAGGCCAGGCGCTGTGTGCATGAAGTGGGACGAGCAGGTTGAATGTGGTGGTCGCGGAAGGGTTCTTCATCCATAAGAGGCATGAACATATCATCCGCGGCGGCGCCAGTGTTGATGTAGTCATCGACGTTTACATCATTATCATCATCCTCCTCAACATTGTCGTCGTTGCCACCAAGTTGAGGTGCAACGGCTTTGTCCTAAACATAAACAATAGCACATCCGTTAGTCGGGAAAGTCGGAAAGTCGGGGAATTCGGAAAGTCAGAACTAACCTTGGACGGTTGCGGGGAAGACGTTCCCAACAACTGTTTGTGGCGGTTGGTGGCGGCGATGACCGGCGGCGGTAGCTTCCGGCCGGTGGTGGCGGCGACCGGCGGTAGCTTCCGGCCGGCGGTGGCGGCGACCGGCGGTTCCGTCTGGGTGGTGGTGACGGCTGCTTGTGGCGCCGGTTCATCCGCAGCATCTTTTTTTGTCCGCCTCGGCGGGGGCCGAACGATCGGGGCTCGGGGCCTCGAGGTGGCGCCGCCGGTGCGCCTGGCCCCATGAAGAACATCCCCAAGACGAATTTGGGTCTTCGGCCATTCCAGCATCCACTGCCCGCATTCGCCAAGCTTCATGTGTTTCTCGGCTCCCTGAGGTTGCTTAGGGGGGTCGATGTCACAGAACTCAGGCAGTACCTCCCTCACATTTACTTTCATCACGAGCTCGCTCATTCGGACGTTGTGGATATCGCGGGTCAAAGGTTGTACGGTCGAGGCCCTTGCGACTTCCTTCAACTCGCCGTCGGCCCCCACCCTATGCAGGAGTATGCAAGGCATGTCCTGGGAGTCAACACATAGCGGGCACCATGAGATAAGGCATATATAGTCTCACACACAATGTATCATACATATTCATGATCATACATATATATGTTTCCATTGCCTCACACACACATACTAATTAGTTACCTTGGTGACGGCGTTGAGCTCGGCTAATGGCGAGACAAGGGCGCCGGTGCCGGCGGCCGGCCTATCAATCTCCGGCCGCTCGTGTGCATTATCATTATTCTCCGGCGTTGGTGTATGTTGCTCCACGGCAGGGGGCACCGGTGGGGTCGGCAGGACCGGCGTCACGTTATTGCTGGAGGTGCTGCCGGCGAAGCTGGGCACGTGTATCGGCCCCTGTTGACCTCCCGCATGCCAAGCAGTTATCCCCTGCACCAATGCATCGGGTAACAAAGCCCGGAGCTTCTCGTCCACCTTCTCGGCCACTAGCTTGTCCACCACGGTGGAGTCCACCTTCTCGGCCTCTAGTGCTTCCAGCTTCTTCCTTAGCTCGAGAACCTCGGCTCTATCTCTAGCCGGCTTCCTCCTCTCCTTTTTCTTCTCGGTGTCCGTGCTGTAGTACTCGGTGAACTTCATCGCCGTACCAAAGCCGGTCACACGGCCAGCTGACGTCGGCGGCTTTGACTTGTCCCTTTCCTTGTAAACGTTCATCGCCCTGTTGAAGGTCGTGTCCCACGGGCCGGCCGGAGGCTCCTGGGACGACGGGCCGGCCTCAGCCTCAGCCTTCAACTCAGCCTCCTGCGGACAAAGGAAATAAACGTGAACCCATGTAGAAATCAACGCAAATGGACTTTGAGATATCCGCGGTAATTAAGTTCCTTACCAGCTTTTTCTCGAATTCCAACACATCTTCATAGTCGGTAACGAATTCTCCCGTCCCCGGCTTCAGATAGTAGCGGGACCGAACAAAGTTCCTAACTTGCTCGTCCGTGATTTTATGCCACGGGTTCTCTTTTCCAAGTCTCGCAACCTCGGCATCCTCCTTGTCCCAAACGGGCTTTTTTCCTGCGTAACCGCCGCTTCCCAAACGGTGGTTACCTAAGTTCATTGCCCGCATGTTCTTCCCCCACTCGGTCCATTTTTCAGCCTCCGGAGATGACAAGGACACCTTGAATATATCGAAGTCGTCTTTCTCGAGGTACGGCTCTTTGGCACTGATCTCCTCCCAGCTAAGATCCTTTTTAAGAATCTTCTCCTTCACCCGGCCTCTCCAGCTTGTCAAGGCGGTGTTCATCTTCGTGATGGCGAAGTTGTCCACCTTTTTGCTTTCATCAGCCGGGAAAATATATCGTTTGTGAAGCTTCTTGAGGAGGTCATTGCGCAAAGCCTCATTCTCCGGATTCCTGAGGTCATACGTGTTGATCGATGCGGTTTCCCGGAGGATGCACCCTAGTTGCATGCCGTACCCTTTCGCGATGTCCCTAGGCTCCAGTGGTTGGCCACTTACGGAGACCTTAGTGAACGTGTCTGTGACGTTGCCGACCGCTTGCGGTGTCCGGTCCTTCCTCGGCTTCTTAGCAGGCCTCTTAGCAGGCGGGTTACTACCACCGCCATCCGTGTGGTCGCCACCCCCGACATCCGTGCTGGTGGGTTCTCCATCGGTGGTGGTGGCTTCGGCAGACTCTAACACAAAGTCACCATCGCCGTCACGAGCCAGTTCGGCGGCCTCCGCATCCTCCATCTGCGGGTTCAATTCCCAGAACTCTATGTTCTTTTGTCTGGCTTGTTCTTCGACGCTCATGTGCTTCTCAGAAGGGCCGGACTCGGAGGACATGTTTGCACTACATTGAAAAGAGGCAAAATGTTAGTACAACAAATATAACAAAAGCATCACTTAATTTAGTACTAAGATACCCCGGCCCATGCATTAGCCGCAATACCCCATATGTCCTAGTTTTAGCAAAGTCATGCTAAATTTCACGAAAAATTTCGGCATGACCTTTGCTAAAAATAGGACATATGGAGTACCCGAATTTGCCGGAACGGAAGTTAATCGACGTTCCGGCAATCTCAAGGGCCTCACGGGGTACCTGCACAAGCATTTCACAAAAAATATCCGAATCTCGGCCGGCCGGCATCTCCGGCCGGCATCTCCACGACACGATGGTCGGAGCACAACAACCACGACACGATGGTCGTGGACACATATCCTCGTGCACATACATCACCACATCCACATCGAGGGAGAGAGGAACTACCTCGGGTAGGGAAGGGAGGCTCGGGTCCGAGATCGGCGTGGTGGAGGTGCTCCTCGTGGTGCTGCAATAAATTAACAAAACCATGATTTAGCTACATCTAAAACCTTAATTGAAGGCATTCTTTTGCATGTACTAACACTTCACAAAACATAGCAGTTTTGGTGTTTCTTTTGCATGTTTTGGTATTTCTTTTCATGTACTAACACTTCACAAAATCACTTCTTATAGCAACTAACCTATAACAGCAAGCACTAACCTACAGGAAGCAACTAATAGCAACCAGCACTAAACTACAGCAAGCAACTAATATAACAGCAACAACAACTATGCACTATCAGCAACAGCACCTATGCACTAGCCTAACAGCAAGCAAATATGCACTAGCTAACCTAACAGCAAGTAACTAACAGCAACTAGCACTAACCTACACACTACAGAGGAGAAAAATGGCAACAAAAGCAAGCAAAGTTTCGGAGGGGAATTTCTACAAACACCTTGCTTGCACGATTTCGGAAGGGGAGGGAGGAAGGGGGAAGGGGAAGCACCTCGATCGGGAAGGGGAGGGAGAGGGCAGAGACGTCGTGGAGGGGCAGCCGGCGTCGAGGTCCTGCAGCCGGTGGCGTCGTGGAGGTCTTGCAGCCGCGGCGGCGAGGTAGGAGGAGGACGGGAGTGTGCGTGGTAGGAGGAGGACGGGAGCGTGGAGCAGTGCAGTGGCCGCGGCGGCGTCTTGCTCGACGAGGAGGACGCGAGCGCACAGCGGCGTCGGGGAGAGGCGGGGGCGCAGGGATGGGCGGCGAGGGGTGGCACGGCGCGGCGTCGTCGACGGTTTCTGTGGACTTAGCGAAATTTCGAAGAGGCGCGCGGGGAGAAGAAGCGCGACGTGGCCGCGGGGCCACATGTAAGTAGTGGCCGCAGTATTTCTGTGGCGCACCGTATCAGGGGTGCGCCACAGAAAGTCTATATTCTGTGGCGCACCGTTGGACGTGCGCCACAGAATTTCTCAGTGCAAGCGCCACGGCGGACCCACATGTAAGTGGTACAAAGGATTTCTGTGGCGCACCGTCTCAGGAGTGCGCCACAGAAAGTCTGTATTCTGTGGCGCACCGTTGGGCTGGTGCGCCACAGAATTTCTCAGTCCAATCTACATATTTCGTCGCGCTCGGTTCCATACAACAACCGAGCCTTAGCCCAGTGGATGCGATCCTTCTCTTCTTTCTTGGAGACCCGAGTTCGAGTCCTCCTGGGAGCATAAATCCCACCTTTTTTTCTTTTGCTTTACAAATCCAATTCATACAAAGTATATGTCTATTTTTATCAGAAAAATGCAATGAATATTAATTTGTCATCAATGTTCATGTTTGCATCATGTAGTTTGTGGTTTAGTGGGGTTTTGTATAAAGCACCTAAACAATTATATATGGAATATGTGGGTATTAATTTATATGTTGCCCTATTCCATTTAATTTTGTGTAGCTCACCCATGACATGCTTATGCCTTGCTAATCAACATTTAATATTGATGGGTAGATAAAAGAACTTGAACACATAAACATTAACTGTCGGGACCCCGGTTTCCGCTTAATTTAGCTTAAGTTGCATCTTGCCCTCTCATGCATTATATCATGAACATACATATATAGACACACAAATTAAATACACCAAAAAAGTCTCTTCTTCGTCTCGGTTCCACGAGTTAGCTTCTCTTCTTTCCCTTCTTCACGGTTGAAAACTTTAGGCCGGTGACCTTGAGATTTCTTCGCGTGAACGGACAACCTACCCTAGGTAGGGAAGTCTTCCTTCTTTGTGTACTAGTAGTAGGCATGTCGAAGAACTTGTCGAATTCCTCCTCGATCTTTGGCTCGTTGTCCAATTCTTGCTCGGTGGCGCCTCCTTCCATTCCGACGATGCTCCTCTTGCCCCTCCTCACGACAACACGGCTAGGCTTTGACGGGTCGGTAATGAAAAAGCATTGCTCAACTTGGCTAGCGAGTACCCATGGCTCATTTTTCGCGGAGGCGTTCTTCGATTTGGCATCGGGTATTACCATGGTGGTGAAATACCGGCCTTCTTTGACGACGTCCTTGGCCCATCTTACACGGAACATTGGCACCACCTCTCCACAGTAGTTGAGCTCCCATATGTCCTCAATCCTTCCGAAGTATCTTTCCTTGACAGTAGCCTCCTCATCGCCGTAGGATAGCATAGTTACTCCAGAATTTTGATATTCCGACTTCTTGTCCTTTTCCTCGGTGGCAAATCTGTAGCCGCTCATGTCGTACGTCTGATAGGTCTTTACGTTGTGCGAGGGACCCCGTGATAAGGAGAATATGAGGTTTTCATCTTCAGTAGATGGCGGTTTCCTCTTTGCTAGCTCCATTTGCTTTTGCTTGAACCAACGCGTGAAGCTGGAGTTGTGCTCTCTGGTTACGTCTCCCTTCTTCCTCGGCCGGCCCAGTTTGCTGTAATATTTCTCGAGTGAGCATTTGTGCTGTTCCACCCAAGTTTCGATCAGCTTTAAGTGTTGTAGCGCGACCCGGTGAGCCCTTTCGAAGTCGTCCTTTCGACCCTGCATGCTGACAAAGGTTGAGCTGGCGCCCTCTCGGTGACCATATCCATTGAGCCTGTCGAAGTGTTTCCTCGTGGGCAGACCTACATCCTGATTCTCGGTGCTTAGATAATTCTGGCAGAAGGAGATGCACTCGTAGGTTAGAAAGCCCTTGGCCATGCTTGCGTCTGGACGGGCCCTGTTGCGAACGTATCCTTTCATGACACCGTTCATCCTTTCGAACGGCATCATGTAGTGCATGAACGTTGGCCCGAGCTGCCTGATGTCATCAACGACATGGAGAAGGAGATGCACGCAGATATCAAAGAATGCTGGCGGGAAGTAAATCTCGAGCTCGCATAGTATCAGCACGATCTCTTCCTGTAGCCTGTCGAGCTGCTTCACGCCGATTGACTTCCTGTTGATGACGTCGAAAAAATTGCAAAGGGCAAGCAGCGTATCACGGACGTGCTCGTCCATTATCCCTCGAATCGCAACGGGAAGTATCTGCGTCAACAGCACGTGACAGTCGTGAGACTTCATCCCGCTAAACCTCTTCTTCGTTCCGTCCAGATATCTGCTTATCTGCCCCGCGTAACCATTCGGAAATTTGACTCCTAGAAGACACCTGTAGAATTGCTCGAGCTCCTCCGGACTCATAGTGAAGCACGTAGCGGGAAGCACCCCAGTGTTCTTCTTTACCCTTTTGCGGCGACCTTGAGTCCCTTCCGTCTGATCATCATCATCGTCATCACTATCGGGGATCTGAAGATCTTTCCTGACACCAAGCCATTGCAGATCGTATCTTGCTTTCGTCCCATCCTTGGACTTTTCCGGCATGTTGGAAAGAGTGCCAAGCAGAGCCTCGGTGACATTCTTCGTAATGTGCATCATATCGAGGCTATGTGGCGTCTTGAGGACCTTCCAGTAGGGCAAGTCGTGGAAAACAGCCCTCGCTTTCCATACACCCAGCAGCGGATCTACCTTCGGTCGTTTCTTTCCCGGCGCAGGGCACTCCTTCCAATTCTTCAACAGCTCGTCGATTTCTGTGCCGCTCCTCGGGATCGGGGGTCCTTCGGGCTCGTCCTTACCATTGAACAGGTCACCGCGTTTTCTCCACGGGTGATCCATGTGAAGCCACCTTCGAGCCCCTGGGTACACGGTTTTCGAAGACCCAGGATTCCTTGGTAGTTGGAGATGCGGGGTCTTATCCATGCACCTGACACATTTGCAGAATCCGTGGCCTACCTGGGCCGATACATATGAGCAACCAGGATAGTCCTGCACCGTCGTGAGCAACGCGGCTCTCATGTCGAAATAATCTCCAGTGTAGGCATCCCACGTACGGGCTGGCGTCTCCCACAACGTGGCTAACTCCTCTTTCAACAGCGCGAGATACAGATGTATGTGGACTCCTGCTTGTTTCGGCCCCTGAATGAGAATACTCATGTGTATGTACCTTTGCTTCGTGCACAACCACGGGGGAAGGTTGTAAGGCCATACAAACACAGGCCAGGTGCTATGCGCGCTACTCTGGTTGCCGAACGGATTGAGTCCATCGGTGCTCATACCGAGCCTGACGTTCCTTGCGTCGCCTCCGAAATTTCCGACGGCGTCCAACTCTTGCCACTGGCTAGCATCTGAAGGGTGTGTAAGGATCATGCCCTTCTCCGGATCTTCTTCAGGCTTCTCCCTTTCCGCGTGCCATTGCATGAGCTTTGCTTCCTTAGGGTCCACGAAGTACCGCTGCAGACGGGGAGTGATAGGAAAGTACCATACCACTTTGTGAGGACCTTTCTTCCCACGGCTCTTGTACCGTCCTTGGCCGCACACCGGACATGTGGTTCTGTCCTCGTACTCGCCCCGATAAATTACGCAATCATTGATGCAGGCGTGGTATTTAACGTGCGGTAGGTCAAGAGGGCACACGACTTTCTTGGCCTCCTCGATACTAGTTGGCAATGTGTTCCCCTCGGGAAGACGGTCGTGGAAGAATTTCATGTTCTTGTTGAAGCTCACGTCGGTCCATTTGTTTTCCGACTTCATCTCCAGAGCATCAAGCGTTACTTGCAAGCGCGTATCCTGTGGCCGGCACCCTGGATACAACGGAGTCTTCCCATCTTTCTCCATTTCCACCAGCTTGGCTTTCTCTCTAACGGTCCTCGCCTCCTTGAGGAGCAGTTCTTGAACATGAGACTCCATCAAGGCCGACATTAGCGAGCTCTGCGGCGTGTTCGCGTCTTCTCCACCACCATCTACTCCTTCATCATGACCATGTCCGTCGGCATCTCCTTCGTCACGATCATCTTGCCCGCCCTCGTCTTCCGGCGCTTCATTGAAGCCTTCCATGAAACCGCGCCTGAGCAGGTGTTCCTCCAATTGTCCGGAATCAGGGTCGATCCATCTCACAAATTTGCAACTTCTACACGGACATCGTATGTGGCGCTTGTTGCACCGAATCATTTCCGCCTTCGCTTCTTCCTTGTAGTTGTTGATTCGACTGGAGCTCATCTTCATGACCATGGTCGCCTACGCGGTATACATATAGAGTATGTGTTATTAAGTGAGAAATGTTCGACGAAAAAATTCGGCATGACTTCCCCTACAAGTAGGACATATGTGGTGCAAAAATTTACCGAAATGGAAATGAATCAACATTTCGCTAAACATCCATGCACCACGCCGGCGCAACACAACAACAAAAGGCAACAACACACACAACACACACAAGCTTCATGTACACACATATTCATCCAACAATACTCACCTAGTAGATCTAGATCCGTTGCCGAGACGTGACCGTGATCGATGAGAGAGAGTGTGTGGTGATGGAGAGGAAATAGTGGACGAAAAGAGAGGAGGAGAATATATATGGAGGCTCTCCCCAAGCCCTCACCAACTATATGTCAAACAAAGTAGATTTAACAACAAATAATGGATAATAGGATTGTCAAAATGCCATGGGAGAGAGGAGGAGCTCGAGCTAGATGCATGGGGGAGAATGAAGAAGGTCACATGGGGAAAGTGGGTGGTGCCACCTTTTTGTGGATCTGGGCCAACATTCTGTGGCGCACGGAGTCCGGTGCGCCACAGAAATCTAACATTCTGTGGCGCATGGAGTCGGGTGCGCCACAGAAAGATAACATTCTGTGGCGCATGGTGACCGGTGCGCCACAGAATGTGAACTTTCTGTGGTGCACTGGGACATGTGCGCCACAGAATGTCCCCAGATGGACCTGGTCCAATAATTGGAACGTGGGACCCACGATATTTCTGTGGCGCATGGGTTGGCATGCGCCACAGAAATAAGACATTCTGTGGCGCATTTTATGGCATGCGCCACAGAATATCTGATTTCTGTGGCGCATAGACATCAGATGCGCCACAGAATGTCCAAAATGTTTGTGGCGCACGTGCTACCATGCGCCACAGAAATAGTTCTGTGGCGCACCAATTAAGGGTGCGCCACAGAATGACAACCCACCTATAACCCTTTTCCTAGTAGTGTAAAAAGAACCTGCTTATAGGTCACCAAAATACTATTTATAATACATGAATGTCTTACAGACTAACGGGCATGTCCCACATTATTTTTCTTCCTCCGAGCTACAGGAGTGGGAATTGGCGCGGCTTGTCTCGCAGTTACATTCGCAGGTGCCCTAATAATCAGGGCGCCACCAGACGAGGCAGAAGGGCCACCAGATCCTGTTGAGGGAGTAGTAGCTCGGGACGATTCAGCTCCTGTGGACTTTTCTTTTGGCACCTTGCTCCCATCAAGATTGAATTTTTCGAGATAAGTGCCCAAATCTAATTATCAACAAGTTTTGTGGCATAGCCGCGCATCCCTTTCCAGATGTCGAAGTATTCGCTTATTGGCAGCTCAGTATCATCCGCGCTCATCGCCTGGCCATGGCGAGCAATCTTGCCAACATCTATTTCTGGATAATATGCTCGGAGCAATGTCAAGACATGCGCGGCTCCGGTACGAGCAGAGGATCGTTTCCAATCAGAGACATAATGCGGAGCCTTGAGCAGTTTGCTTATCCAATATTCGCAAGATGTTGGGCCATCAGTCGCAGGAGAGATTACCGTCATAACTTACTTGGTAACCTTTAAGAAGCGTTGGCTGAAGTCAGACAGATATACCAGTTGATCCTTCAAATTGGAGCGGGACACTGGGGCCTCAGGTCCTATGTCAAGAAAGAAAAGGCAAGAAACAAGTCAGAGACTAACGTTGGTTACCCAAAATATGTATGATTAAAGGAATAAAAGACGAACCAGCAAGCTGCAGGACGGCTGATTTGACAATGGAGCCAAAACCTTCAAAGGCTTTGAACAGCGAGTTATATTTTTCATCTCGCGCGGTGAGTTCCTTTGCGTGGTCTCCCTTCAGACGATCAATCAATTCAGATTTAAGAGTCAGCCCTTCTCGCAAAGATCTAATGACTTCGTCTTTCTCCATAAGTCGCTGATGCATATCGGCTTCAAGTTCCTTAAATTGCTCTTCACAGGAGTCGAGTTGACCTTTGAGAGATTTTATTTCCTGATCTGGTCCCTAATGACCTCATTATGCTGCTCCAGGGGAGACTGCATCACTTCAGGATGATCTATGGAAATACCTTTACCCTTTATTGAGCCAGAAGCATCAAGCAAGGACAGTTCAAGCTAAAAATAAACAGAGCAAAATGCATGGGTAAACTATCCAGGAACTTGGGGGCTCGAAATTTGGAGCCAGTAAAAGAATCAACACCCCGTGCGATGACACAAGGTTTTGATCCTTGGGGGCTATGGTATACGTACCTGGCGACTTGAAGAAAATTGCTCAACTAGGCCGCGCAGCAGAGCAGCATGCTTATCTCCAGCAGCAATTATGGCATCCGCAATTGACTTGGAACTATTTCCTGGAGCTGGAGTTCTATCTTCAGTGGATATCCTACCAACAGCAGGAGTTGCGGATGGAGCTGCGACTGGAGTCGTGGCAGGAGCCGCATCAGCAATACCTTCCTCCAGGGATGGTCTTGGATGAGTCGCACCATTACTGTTTCCCACGTTTTCATTAGCAGCATCATCCTCGCTCATAGCTGGCTGAGAAGAAGTGGGATGAGAATTAGACTTGGTATCCTCTTCAGGCATGGCCCTGCAAAACATTGATGGGTTAATAAGCTGACCTAGCAGAGCCGCAACATTGAAAAGAAAGCGAACCATACCCAGAGGCGACACGGATACTCTTCATCAGGCAACCAAAGGAAGGAGAAGATAAACCTTGCAAATCTGAACCTACAGAGTATGAAAGAAGTGGTGATCAGCAATTCCTTGCCAAAAAATACGCAAGCACAAAAGGAAAAGAAGAGAGTCGCAAACAAATTACCCGAGCTTATTGAGAAGCAGTCCTTTGCAACAACCTCGGAAGAGAAAACAGCCTTGTTGGGATCAGCAAGTTTTAAAGATTTGGCAGTTTTTGTTTCTACCAGTAGCGCCAAGAATTTGCGGCGTTTCTCAGGCTGCGCGGGGTCCTCTGAGCTCTTGCATAAAATACGCTTCGAGGACCTGCGGGGCACCTCAGGAAGCTCCAAGAAAGGTGTATTTGGAGTCGAGGACAGAAGGGCGTCGGCCATTTGTTGCTCTTCTTCAGAAGCGCTGCCTTCGGGCTCTGAGACAATATCATGCATAACTGTATCTTCGCCAAAGGCTGCGGCTTGCTTTGACGACTCAGCCGCAGTTTCTTGGTTTAAGTCGGCGTCCTCTGAGGGAAGAATCCAGAAATAGGGATCGATCTGAAAAGGAGCTCAGGTCAGAAATAATTAATTTTGGAGAAGGAATTCTCGAGGAAGCAGGTGACAAGTAAACATTACCACGAAAGGCTTGTGCTCAGCCCAGAAGGGAGCAAGCCCGATGTTATCATACGAGTCGATATCCTCGTCCGTCACTCGGCGAATGAAATTTATCCATTCCCCTTTGTCCCAATCTTCAGGGCAAGTACGGTCGGCGTCGTTTGCATGACAAGTGAAATCCACCATAAGTCGCGAGCGGCGACTCACGGCTGAATTCGCCACTTAGTCCAGCAAGATATGAGATCTAATCCAGTGAGGCCGTGGAGTGTCAGCGCCCTCACCTTATCCAAAAGGGATTCAATAAAGGGCAACGAAGAAGGATCAGGTTTAGAAGACAGAGCATCGGTAGCCTCGAAGGGAAGAGGAGACCAAAGAGGAAGAGGAATTTCACCCCCAGGAGAAGTGTTTTTACAATAGAAGAATGTCCTTTGCCAATCCTTAATTTTCTTGGCAAGGGTCAGTTTTGGGAAAATACTACCCCTACGGCGTTGGAAGGAAATGGCGCCGCATTGGAGAAAAGGACCATCTGTGGTTTCCCTTTGACTATTGCAATTGAAAAGAGCAAGCCAGAAATCTATTGAAGGCGGGATACCCAGATAATCTTCGCAGAGGACGTGGAAGTTACTCACTTGCAACATCGAATTAGGGCCAATATCATGGAAGCGGAGACCCAACCGCTGCATCAAGGAGCGGAAGAAGAGAGAGCATGGGGGCTTGAACCCACGCTCAACATGCTCCGCAAATATCACTACTTCTCCCGGTTGAGGGTTGGGAATTACCTCCTCACCGGCCGCCCGCCATACGCATTGATCTTTTGACGGAAGAAGGCCCCGTGCAGATAGGGATTCCAGGAAATCTTCGTCGACCCACGAGCCTTCCCAGTTGCACTTGCGGCGAGACATTTTCTCAGATTGATGGAGATTTCCACCGAAGGATTGTGAGTACGAGAAGCAAGATTGGAGGCGGCGGAAAGGAGCAGCGGATGCGTGGTGCAGAACGCTAGGAAAAACGATGAGCCAAGATAAATAGCCCAGATGCGGAAGACGTTTAGATCTGAAAATCAACCGTCAAGGCAGGTTAAGTCGCGTTCCTGAGCCGCCAAGGAGAGTTATAAGCCGCAGATTGGAAATATGGAAATTGGAGTTCAGCTGGGATAATTCACGTGCGCGACTCAGGGGTTTGTTAAAGACAAAAAAAGCCTTCACTCGAAATCCCAGCTAAACTTGGGGGCTAATGTCGGGGGAATACTTTCTGGATTAACCCGCGGCCCAGTGCGACCTACTTTACTCGCACGGACAAAGGCCCACTTGGGAGCAAGCCTAGTATTGAACCGCCATAAGGAGAAAGATCTAGAAGACATATCCTGGAGGACGTGAAGACCAAGTAGTCTCCGAGTAGGCCTCTGTTGACGTATTCCTTATGGGGAAAGTTTCCTTTGTAACCTAGCGAGTCTCTGTGTATATAAAGAGGACTCGCAGGACTTAGAGCGGGTCAAGCTATCAAGCCCTAAACCCTAGCTCATACGGCGAGTACCAGATCGGATCGCCTCCATTGTAACACCTCGATTATCATATCAATACCAATCTAGGGTAGGCAGGAAGTAGGTCTTTTACCTCACATTGAGGGGGCCGAACCTGGGTAAATCTGTGTTGATCTTTGTTCCTGCGATCCCAAGCTCGGAGATGCTTGACTCGCGTAATCCCACACCTACGAAGTCATCTATGACACCTGACGTGACAAACCCACGACAGGCGGCCTCTGCCTGTACTTCAAGCGAGGCACGGGCGAGGCGAGCGTCTGCGTGAGGGCCAGGCGCCCAGCACGCTGGGGGCCAGGCGCTCCCCGAAGGCCGCGGCGAGCAGCACGACGCAGGTCCAGAGCAGCACGGTGGTGCTGGCCCGCGCCACCCAGAGGCTCACCCGTGCTCGAGCGCGCCGCGAGGGACGCGAGGGACGGCGCCGCGAGGGCCGCGAGGGATGGGCGGTGCCGCGAGCTCCGCCCCGGCCGCTGCCGCTCGGCTTGGACGGCCGGCGACCTGGAGGCGAGGAGGACAGCGGGGGTCGCGGAAGGAGAAGGAGCACGACGGCGTCGTCCGTCTGCGCGGGCAAAGAGCACGGCGGCGGCGCAGAAGCAGGAATAAGGCGTTGACATGGGGAACGAAGAGGGCCTCGGTGTGGTCATCGCCTTCTGAGAAGACACGTGAGAGAACGACGTCCAGCTAGCCGCCACGATCTTGCTACTGGTAATGTTGCTTCTCCTTGCTTGATTGCTTCCCAGTTCCGCTCATGATGCTCATGTGTAAGATGGATGTATCTACAATTTTGATTTTGAAGTGAGGATCTGGAATTAAGTTATAAGTTTGTGATTTCCCCTCAGATCATCCTCATTCCTTGTTTGTTTGCACCGCGAATTTCAGGGGCTAGAGATCTATTGGAGAGCACCATGGTTAATGGTAAAAACGCATCAGATCAATTTTTAAGAAAAGCAAATGAGCCAGCTTAGGGAAGATCCTTGAAATCCTCCTCCTCAGCAAGCTTACTACCGGTCAGATCATGTGTGACATTTCTGCATATCGGCAGGATGAATTAACACCTCTGGATTTTTCAGAAATGGCTTCATCCATAGAGAAGAAGAGTATCGGTGTGAAGATTTTGGTAAGGAGGTAATATTGCGTAACTTAATTGTTGGGTGTATGTGAATGCCAGTTATAAATAGAACTTCTACATTAGATGCAGTCTCTTCCTTTTAATTGGTACTCACATGGATGATGAGATACATAGATTAGGTTTATCAAATACTTCTTTGAGTTTCCAAAATCTGTAGTATTTGTGGTAATTACTTTTGACTGTTTTTAATGGCAAGGTCGGTAAACTAGCAGCGAAGATGTGGAGGTACCTTGCAGCCTTACCGATGAGGGGATGCAAGACAAGATCAAAAGATTCAGTTAGCTGAAACCTCTCATATAAAGCACGTGCAGATTACTTATCAGTTTTGGATATGGAACATCATCCATTGCCAAATAGATCACCTTTTTCATGGTGAGTCATAGTGCTCTCATGTGTTTTTAGTCACCATATTTGTCTCCCTCTCCTCTTTCTTTCATGCTATGGATCCATTTTCCTTGTGTTCTATTCCTGCTAATGGGTAATAACACACGGATGATCTGCTGCATATACTTCTTTAGCCTTTTAGTGGTAGTGGTATATCAAATTATATTGCATTTTTTATTATATCATGTATTGCATTTCACATTTTCTTCAGAATAAAAGAGGGAATGAACCCCTCATGATTCACAAGTTTCTGACCTCGAGACTACCATTTCATATATTAGGCACTACAATCTGAAGATTTGGCTCTTTTGGCTTAATTTTTTAGCATGTGGCTTGCTGTGCCATATCCTGGATGAGTACTATTCTCTTTCTATGTATCCAATATGTAATTCCCCTGAGGCTCAATGTAAGTAGTCTGTCACGTTTCTCATACTTTACTGTACTTTCAGGTAAATAATTTCATTGTGATGGTTTGTTGCTTTGTCTAGCATCTAATTATGTGTCCTACAATTCGTTACTTTTGCTAGCCTCTAATGCATGTATTTCTTACACCTTGGATTAGTTCGGTGTGATTTTTTTAACTTTGAGATCAATATTCTTTTCTTTCATCTTGACATCTAGGTTACCTTTTTGATATACTTGGTTGTCTTTAAATAGCTCCATCTTATCTTTATTGTAGACCGTCTTTTGTGGCATTGTATAATTCTTTTTTTGACTTTTTTTCCTACTTTCACATCATCCTCTCATGAACATTTTCTATATAGGTCAGCACTATCTCTGAGATGGCGTGGTTTAAATTACCATCATAGGTCTTACCATGCGTCTTAGTTGGCTTGCTGTACTTCCGTCTCCTGAGTTTCTTGTGTGTGTTAGTATCCTGCATGTTCCTTCCCTTTCGTGTTGGTGTCTATTCTTTGCGAGGTAGCAAAATTGACTTGCAATGTGATGAGGTTGCTGCTCTTGTGAGGTGTATCATGTTATATGCATAGGGGGATAATACAGTGTTTTCCATGTTTTTTGTACACATGGATATAGTAAATGTGTCATTACTCATTACCATTGTTTAACCAAAGGACAATTTATTTTATCCAAATCTTACATTTTTATTTACAGTGAGAAGTACTTCATGAGTTTTGTCGGAATTTAGGCTATGCAGAACTGAAACAACAGTTCTAATGTATCTCCTTTTACCTAAATGAACATGTGGGCTATTTCTATCTAGCTAATCACACTACATGCTTTTACGAGTTATAGATTTTGGCAAAAATAATAATTTCGGACTTCTTTGGTAGTTCTGCAAAATAATCATCTCCTTGGTTTACAAATGAATATTTTCAATCCTAAAGTAGATATATGTATTCTTATTCCTGTTACACCACAACTATTGCTTCACCACTCTCCTCTGTTTGGTCATTTCAATAAATGTAATTAATTGTGCTCTCTCCATTGATTTTAAGTGTTGCAGAAATAGATATAACAGAGACTAGGTGAGGGACACTTGATACTGGGCTGTAGTTTTATTTGTGGTGGCTGCACATAATTTTTCGAAAATGAAATAGGTATACAGATCCCTGTCTATGCATGTACAACTGTCAGTAAAGTTCTAGCATCCCATGCGAAGTTCAGAAGTCAGATACCTATATATCTGCGCAGATCTTTGAAATATGTATATTATATCTGAATACTCAAGGAACATTCTTATTGCACATGTGATACATAATGATTTTTTGTCTTATTACTACTAATGAAACTTCATTTATCCAGGTGTACCAAATCCTACCAGCACTGTTGCAGAAGTTATGGTATATGCTCTACCTATCGCTACCATTTTCCTGATGTTATTGGACAAGGATTATTGCCGTCTGTTTTTTGCTGCCAATGTTTTTCCTCTGAAAATGAATTCATAATATGGTCACTTATGCATCCATGTAAACCACCCGGTTCTAATTTACCTTTTAGACTCCTAGAGCTGCTATAGGTGACTATTAGTTGGTATATTAGCATCTGTTTGGATAAGCAAGAAAGTTCTTTTAGAATTCTATGTTTTGATTGATAATCATCAGCCTATCATTGTGTGTTTGTGAATGATCAGTAAAGTTTTGAAGGATTTTGATCCTATGATGTTTGCAGCACTGTGACCAGCATTGTCGAACTCAAGAAGGGCAGCCCAACCTCCAGCTTCTTTTCCACAAAAGGTATTTTGCTTTCATTTTGCCTCACTTGCAGTCTCTGAACATTATTAGGTTCTGAGGTGTATTTTCAGTAAACTCGATCTTTGTATTTTGTTATTTTGTTATAATGTGTCAAGATGGATCATTTGTTGTATTGGCATCAGGAATGTGCAATATGTTTCAACACGTGCTCCTAGTTTTGTAAATTTAATGGCTGTGCTTTTAAAATTTTGGTATATTTAATATGCTCTACTCCTTCCGTTAAAAAAAATGTGCAAATGCATTTGATGACTAATAGAAGAAACGTAAGCACAATTAAATGTTTAGACGTTCCCACTTCTATGAATCCATCACTTCTTTACAATTAGATTTAAAATTGATCTGGTTCATGGTCTTTATTTCAGGTAATAGGAGCAGTGGTCTAATGAAATCAAAAGTGGCAGTCATGTGGCGATGGTGCCACCTCGATTTTTTTACGAGCTGAACCTCTAGCTCCAGCGAGCTCGTTCCCTTTTTTAATTTCTTGGGATGGCAACCAGGATATTCTATCATTTTGCTTCAGTCGGCTGCAAGGAAAGGTGAGAACAATATGTACCCATAGTAGTATTGCACATGATATAATGTGCTTTCTGCATTTAAACTCTTATCATGTATTGACCAGCAGGCTCATATTTACAACTACATCGACTCTCCAAAAAAAAAGCTTTCTACTCCCCTCAGCCGATATTTCGAGTGATGTCAATCTGTAGTTTATTTACCTGTTTGTTCTCTAGGCTTTTTGTTTACATGGTGATAGGTCTGCTGCCATTTTAAGATCTTTCGTGCACATAAATTTCTATTTTTCAGGCATCAAACATCACTTTGAAAATAAGAATTAAGAATTTCTTTGATAATGGCACCATTGGTGTGCCATAAGGCCCATAACACATAGATGCCACCTGGGACTTACATAGCTGTGGCCTGTGGGTATGTGTAGCGCTAGCGCACGATGTTTGATGGTGGGCTGAGGTTTCATCTATATTTTATCATC
The DNA here is from genome assembly GCA_947311845.1 of Poa pratensis. Classification (NCBI taxonomy): domain Eukaryota; kingdom Viridiplantae; phylum Streptophyta; class Magnoliopsida; order Poales; family Poaceae; genus Poa; species Poa pratensis. The sequence goes on from CAMZMU010000040.1 coordinate 30,413,707, forward strand.
TCATATCCATGGACAAATAGAGTTTTTTTATAACCATCTGATATAGCCCTGACATGTTCATAATCAGATAATTCATGATCCTGCTCTTTATAATTACAAGTTGTATGGTATTTTAAAATTAGCCTTGGTTCCTTTGTTGTGAAAATACTTTAAATTAATGGTTGCTGCTTGCATTAATTAATGGCGTTTTTAAAGGAAAATGAGGCAAGCAGAAACCATTAGCCTAGGTTGATATACTTACCAGACATCACTAGAAATTTGTCCCATTTTTTATATTTTCATTAAATTATCCACTCTTCTATTAGATTAGCAACTCATATGTTTGTTTCTTATTATAATTTGTTTTAGTCTTATTGCTTCTGTATCCGAACACGATTTTCAGTTTAGGGCAAAAGCTAGCCAGGAGCTAGCAGTGCAGGGGATAGGAGCATAAACCCATTCTATTCTTTTTTAGGTGTGGTGTCACCTGATCATCAATCTTCTTCCAGGTTCCATGGCTGAAATATCTACGCACCCCATGTGGCCATTTCTACTTAATTGACTCATTCCAAGGTGAACTTGCAAGCCTGTCTGATGTATTCTACAAAATTATGTCCCATGCATATATGGTTTATGTGCCTTCCTAGTGAGTTCTTGGCGTGGAATGTACTCTCTGTTTCAGTTTTGTTGTTTCATAGAAGTTCATCAACATGTTCTTCTTTTTGTCATGTTCATCATATCAACCATAGATAAATGGTACTTTCTATTTGTCACTCGCGACTATTCTGATGTTTGTCTGAATTAATCTAGCTTTAGCTTTACTAATAAATTCATCCATTTATGTTGCGTTGCCACTGTGACATATGGTTCGTTGAAGCTTTTTGATTGTTTGTTCCTGACCGCTATTTGTTGGTTAGGCTCTTCCTGGCATGAACTATTGTTACACGCTGACAACTCCCCTTTCATTACTTGGCCCTTAAATAGGTACAGATTATGTTTGGCCACCTTTTATTAAAGTAACTACATGTTGTTTGACCCAGTGAGATCTTAAATTAATAGTTGATGCATGCATATAATTCATAGGTAGATTCGATTTGTTACTCTCTTTTTGTGAGTTTACAAGATTGCAACGGTATCATGCTAATTTGCCTCATTTTGAGATCTATCGGTCCAATCCAATTAAGCATTTTTAGGTTCCACCTTTCTCCTTTTGTCATTTAATTGTGAATTCCTGTATTTTTTTGCAAGCTCTGCAGTCTATTGTAGATCTTTGTTCTTAGTACTCTGTTGTAAAACAAAATGAGAGATGCACCGAAAAGTCATGCTGAGATATAAAAAATAAGGCTAAAGGTAATTTTCTTTTGTGTCACATCATGGCATCAAATGGGAGAATCGTGCATCCAGTTGTTTTCTTCCTGACTCTGCTAAACTAACGAGCTCATAGGTTTGCATTTCTATAGAGTATTGCAGTGGTTTTTGTCCATATTTTTGAGGATGGTGCCCTTCACTAACTAAATCCTTCAATGACCGACTGATTTACAGACTGCTAAAAACGACACCTAATTTTTCCTAATACCAATAATTATTTGACACAACTATCACTAATAAAACATCAGCACTTTTGATACATCTCTAAGAATAATGTGCCTTTCTCTTAGACTCTTTGTTGCGCCCATTGCAGATGGTTTAGAGTTCTCGCATGTTGCTGCTGGTGACACATATTATTCTTAGTGAAATTGAGACTTCATTTTCTTGTCTTTGTTTACTGCACAAAATTCCTCATGTTTGCGTCTTAGCCATTTGGCAGTGACATTATTTTCATTGAATTGCAATTGCGAGCTTTGTGGTTCAGTTTGGTAATGAAAACAAGATTGTTTTGTGTGATTATCCTGCCAGCTTATTCATCTGTTCTAGCTGTGTGTCTATTTGTCCTTGCAAGTCACAAAACTAGCTTTTAGATGATGTATGTGAATTGGGATTGCTAGATTTGTGATTCATTTTACTTATGGAACAATATAGCTTTGTGTGATTATCCTAACTGGTTAATTTATCTGTTCTAGATGTGTGTCTATCTGTCCTTGCAGGTCTCAGGATTACATTTTAGATGCTTATGTGAATTAGGATTGCTAGATTCAGCGTGTTAATAGATTTATGATGGGGAACTATATTAATTTCCAGTCTGTATCCTTTCTACCAGTTACATAATTTAAGATGGGGAACTATATTGACTTGCATTGCCATTATCCTTCATAGCTGCATGACGACACCTGATTATTACTTCCAAAATGATTTCACAGCCTTTCACATGGAGCTTATCGAGATTGCGACCACTGTCCTGCTTGAGGAGATGCTGAAGAAGTTGTCTTACCTGCCCAAAGTACAATTAGGATCGAGGTGATGATGATTGAGGTGTTGTAGTTAAGATCCTACTTATCCTATAGACTTATGGGTGTAGACTTTGTGTATGTAAGAGCAATGTGCTTTGCTCTAAACCTATAAAGCTTATTCTGTCATATTATGAATGTTTGGTATAGCGTTTTGCAAACTGAAAACCAGTGTCAACGGCGGATGGCGCGCGGCAAGCCGCGCCAAGGAATCTAGTCATGTTGATGCATCCAATCCAAGCTAACTAGGAAGGCTACGTAAAAACATATTCGCGCTGGTCGTCTCCCTCCCCGTTCTCTGTAGCAGGAAGGGCGATTTTTGAGGTCACCCGGCCGAGCCACCTTCTCGCCGTCGATCCGGTCGGATCCCTCGCCCTCCGGCGGCCGCCTCGGCGGCGGGAGGGTGGGGGATCCCCGCGTCTCCCGCGTCCAGCACCAGCTCCCCGCACCGCCACAGCACCTCCAGCACCTCCTCAGTGTGGCCAGGAAGAACCACACGAAGACGAAGAAGAGGGCGGAGGACCGAAACTCCAGAAGACGCCCATCGCCTCCGCCACGACGGCCGATCTTCGAGCACCAAAACTCACCAAATCCAAAGATCTGGGAGGACACTACGCCGCTCACCGCCGACGCCGGCCAGGGAGAGGAGGAGCGGCGGACTTATTCCCCCACGACGACACCAAGATCCTCTCCAATCCAGTGCGCCAGGGACCTAAAACTACCCTATCTACAGACCGAACGCCGAGGAACGAGATCCCGACCTCCTCACGCCGCCGGAGCGAGCGGAGGAGGCCAGGATCCACGCCCTCGCCGCCGGCGGAAGGGGAACGGGGACGGCTCTCCCTTTTCGCCTCTGGAGTCGCCTGTGAGCACTGTAGAGACGAAGGGATAAGGCCGAGAGAGTCAGTATGTATTGTTAACGGCACTGCTCTTGCTTTGCTAGGCTACTAGGCGTGTTATGGTTTTGCTTCGAAGATGTATACCATCTTGCCGCTTACACGTATTGAAAAAGATTTAGTCATTAATCTGGTCCAAGATTTAATGCAAGGAGGCGTTAACACATGTGACACGTCCTTCTATTTTCGAATCTCTATTCTATTTTTGATGTGGCATGTGTAATTTCCCTTCTCTAGCACGACTTTTTTTATAGCTGATCCATACTGTGTGTTGTAACTAAGCTGGCAACCCAGCAACTTTATCACTTGTAATATGATTGATGTCGTTTGGGGCGTTAGTATACAAACCATGGCAAGAAATAATTGGTCATGAAAAAGTTGCATGCTTACGTTCAATTTTAAACACAAATTGATGTATTTATTGTTGAAGTATAAGTGTATTTTCCTCGTTTTCCCATCAGATTAGGCTTCCGGGTGAACTGGTTAATTGGTGCATACAATTCTACATGGTATCAAAATCAAGGGGTCTTGAGTTTAAAACCCAAGTGGTGATTCGGCGCATGCAATTCTATATCTATTCTACTGTTTTGGAATGGGTATATATAGTACTTTTAGAAGAAACAGTCATTCACTAAAAGAATCCCTCGCTATTAAAGAACACATGATATCAAGCCTCTTTGTTTCTTCTTCGAAACGAAATACCATAATAATTTTAAAAATCCCAATAAATTGAGTTGACTCAGAAAATAGATATATATCTGATAAAAAAAGTACACGCAACAGCCGATGGAGCCTCTGGAGAGGCAATCACGACTAGTTTTTTTTTTAAGTTTTCTAGTGAAATTGCAGCCGGTTCCCTAGTTGAACGTACTGGGGTAGCAAATAATCAGATAGTTGAGGAAGCTATGAACATTTGTATGGGCTCCCTTTCGTACAAGCAGTTGAGAATACCACCACCAATGGCCGTTTTGATCAGCTACAATATATGTTATTATAACTAGTAGAGTATCAATGATAGAGAACGCAAGTGTAATATGCCTCATCTATGAAATTTTGAAGCCGGGTTTTCCCCATTTTAACATTTTGCTCATTCTATTAGATGTAACCGGCATGTTAAGTCGATTTTGCGCGACAATAATATGTAAAGGTAGAAGGGCGTCATCAATGATCATGTCCAGCCTTCTCTTCTCAATCCTTCCATTCGTCGCCGTCCCCCTTATATCTCTAACCTCGATCAACACCTCACACCTTCTCAATAGACACACACAGTGGAGGACCCGCAGGGTATGATGGGTCCCACGGTATACCCTTCAAAACTGCTCGGCTCCATCCTCAGTCCAACCGTGCATATTCCCTAGTGGAAAGAAAGGAAACAAGATCTATTGCAAGTTGCTCGGTCCAATCCCATAAGCACTGCTTTAGCGTTCCAAAAGACCAAAACCTATTAGTCGATAGTCCAGCGACTGCACTGCCACATCTACTAGGTCAGGAGGAGCGGATTATCCCAATTAATTGGGACTGAATGCCGGTCACACCGGGATGTTTGGACCTGGACGTCGGGCCGCCGCAGCGTCACGCTGTGCAACACAGGTCTTCCTTTATCGGTCGTCAAGAGGCTACACCAGCTGTTGGGAGCTCATGACGCCAACACAATTGGCGCTAGCACGCCACATCCTCACGCACGCAGCTAACACGCCGCATCCGCATGCAATCGATACTCTTAAATGATTGTCTAGTGAGAACGGGGCAGTAAGCCAGTGGTTAGGGTCGCAATGGTGCACCTGGCGACTAGAGTTCGACTCCCGTCGGGAGCAGAATTTCTGGAATTCTCACAAGGGGTGGGCTTCTACCTATTAATATGCTACCAAGGGCTAGTCCTGGTTGGATTCAAAAAAAATAATGGTTGTCTACACATACGTTGGGCGGTACTTTCTTCAAAATGGATGAAAATGATATAATCGAGGTGTTTATGCCCTTAAGAAAGTGTGCGGCTGGCAAGTCAAACAAGCAATATCGTAAGTTTATTTAGTGCATCTTTCAAACTATTATTACGGTGTTTGAACCATTTGTATGGTTTTGATTACATATTATTTATTGATGTATACCATATTACAATGAAAAAATACCATTATTGAATGAATTGATAAATGGATTCTACAAAACTTCCCATCATTTTTTGCGTTCGTCATACCCATTGGTAAAATCATGGGTCAGGCAATGGACACACATCACAGAAATTGATCCAAAGTTTCTTAAATGGATAATCTGGATGATTTTTTGCTAGATGGTGGTTTGTCACTCAAAAATATGATTATATGCATTAACTTTTCGTATCATCTCTAGCAATTTGATACTCACATGACTATATTTGAGGAGTGGAGAAAACTGTAATTTCTTGAACATCAAGTGATCATGGCTTCAACAAGAGAAAGCAAACATGTTTGTCTTCTTAGTGCCTCTTTCTTTTTACTCAACAAAAAAGGTGTGTAGCATCTCGGAAATCATTAACAGGTAGCAGGTGCAGATGCACCCACTGCACAAAAAACAAATTTAAAAAAATCAAAATTTCAAAATAAAAATTTCGGATATACTTCAAGACATCTTATGTTAGCACCAAAAGTTAAGTGACGAAAAACATTTTTTTTACCTGTGCAAAAAGACAAATCCAATCGCTCCAAAATGATTTTATACGAGACATTTTTTGTCTTTGTATACAGGCCACAAAAAATGTTTTTTCTCCATGACATTTTTTGTGCTTACACAAAATGTTCGAATGTGTATCTGAATTTTTTCTATAATTTTTTGACATTTTGAAAAAACATTTAAAATATTTTACATAATAGATGCATCTGCACCTACTATCCAAAACACCGTCTCCTGTAGCATCTTCAATACGAAACACGAAGAGTAAGAAACACAGCACCAACTGGTTGCAACATCATATGAAGTATCTGTTGGATTATTAGGCATAATTTCCAGGATTAATTCCAGAATAGTAAACATAATCGCAGCGCTACTGACATGTTAAACTCGAAAATACTAGACGTATTAATTAACATGAACAGCAGCCAGACATCTACAAACACAGCCATCGGAACGTGACGAACGTACCGAACGATTGTAGATGAAGTAGTCGTTGGAGCAGCGACGGCAGCAGCTTGAGCGGCGACAGTAGCAGCTCGAAGAAGACGACGTTGGAGACGAGTCGCCCGCGGACCCGGAGATCGTCCAGGAAGTCGAGCCGTGATGAAGAACTTGAAAGCAGTCGCGCGGAGCGCTTCCCAAAAACCTTATTCGCCCTCTCCCGTACAGGATCACAAGGACGAGCGGTTCCGGAGACCTGCTGTCCCGTTCGCCGGTGCACGGGATGGAGTAGACTACGGTGGCGGCGCAAGGCACGAGATTGGCAAAACCTAGATTGGTTCGGTTTTTGCAGCGCACGACTTTATATAGTGCGGCTCGGGAAAACCCTAACGGGTACAACGTGGGCCAAGTCCACGTCGCGCACGTTTTAGGTCGGTTACAGTAGCCCACGATCCGGGAGCGACCCGAACCGACTAACTGTGACGCGTCCGTCCAAACCGTTTTCCCGGACTGCAAAAATAAAGCTCGGCTCGGCGAGATTCCCGCAACCCGCGGCGCGTCGTGACGAGACGGGCGGGCGGTGCGGTGCGTGCGAGCGGCGGCGGAGGAGGAGGAGGAGGAGTGCGCACGAGAGAGCCTCTTGTTCTCACAAGCTTACCAAGTGTACAACACTCCACCTTATAAGGTGGTGTTTGTCTCCTCCAACTAGCAATGTGGGACTAAACTTTAGCTCCCACTCCACTCCATGTGTGCTGCCATAAATGGGATTTGAGATTTTCTGAAATTGCTTATTGGGCTGCCCAAATGGGCCCAAATTTAACAATCCCCCACCAGATCTCAAATTCCCATTTAGAGATTTTGCCAAACCTCGTTTCTTGTTTATATACCAGTGTTTCAGCAGAGACTGTTAAGTTGAACTTCCGCCTAGAGCTTCAAGCTACATCTACCAGCAACTTGAACAATGGACGAACCTTGAATTGCAAGTTTGGTGCCAATAGACTTCACTCAAAGTCATAACCAGTACGTGGCTGCCAGTAGCCTACCCCGCGGGTGGAGCATATGCGTCATACTCCCTGGTCTCTTCATGAGCTTACTAGAGATCACCCAAATCTCATAGACTGCGACGTTTAACAGTCGGACTCATATAGGTGTGTTCTTTCAAGGTCGCTCTGTAGGATAGCACCTTTGCTACGAATAGCCAACAGAAACACATTAAGGCATATTGCCAACCTGCCTTACAGAATGTGAGAGTTATGCATCTTCCCACGGAGAGGGTTACAAAATAACTCTCCTCAGTTAAACCACTAGCTTGTTCTTCCCAGGTCCTAATTCACGGGATCTCCGATCACATAGGTTGGGTTACCACTATGGTGTAACGCTCACGGGTCTCAACCCCATCTCCCTCGATGCACTATCTATCACATTACGTGATAGTCCCTTCGTAAAGGGATCTGCCAGGTTTTTGTCTGTTTGAATATAACTAACAGTTATTACTCCGGAGTTTCTCATTTTCCTGACAGACTTCAAGCGTCTCTTGACGTGTCTTGATGACTTCGCATTATCCTTAGCACTGTTCACTTTCGTAATAACCGTTTGGTTGTCACAGTTCATAAGGATGGCCGGTAATGGTTTCTCAACCACCGGCAAGTCCATCAAGAGCTCACGCAGCCATTCTGCCTCAACAGAAGCTGTATCTAAAGCAGCAAGTTCTGCTTCCATGGTTGACCTCGTCAAAATGGTCTGTTTGCAAGACCTCCATGACACTGCGCCACCTCCAAGAATAAATGCATATCCACTTGTGGCGTAGAGCTCATCAACATCTGAGATCCAGTTCGCATCACAGTATCCCTCAAGCACCGCAGGGTGCCCTGAATAGTGAATCCCATAACTCATTGTACCGTTCAGATAGCGCATGACCCTTTCAAGTGCATGCCAATGATCAATACCCGGGTTAGACATGAACCTGCTCAACTTGCTCACAGCAAAAGAGATATCAGGTCTCGTCGCGCTCGCAAGGTACATGAGTGAACCGATCACTTGAGAATATCTTAATTGATCTCTCGTTTCCTTTTTGTTCTTTCTGAGTGTCACACTGGGATCATAGGGTGTTGGAGAAGGCTTGCTGTCTATATAACCAAAGCGGCTCAAGACCTTCTCAACATAGTGTGATTGCGTTAACGTAATCCCACTCTCATCCCTAATCAGCTTAATGTTCAGGATCACATCAGCTTGTCCCAGATCTTTCATATCAAAGCTCTTTGACAGAAAGACTTGACCTCATTTATCACTATCATGCTTGTACCGAAAATCAGTATGTCATCAACATACAAGCATAATATAACACTATCGCCCCCACCATGGCGATAATATACACACCTATCAGCCTCATTAATGGCAAAGCCTGCAGAAGTTAAAGTTCTGTCAAACTTCTCATGCCATTGCTTAGGTGCTTGCTTCAGCCCATACAAAGATTTTAACAATTTGCACACCTTTCTCTCTTCACCTTTTACTACAAACCCATCAGGCTGATCCATATAGATTTCCTCTTCCAACTCTCCGTTAAGGAAAGCTGTCTTTACGTCCATTTGATGAACGATAAGACCATAGGAGGCAGCCAGGGAAAGTAGTACTCGAATGGTGGTGAGTCTAGCAACAGGTGAATAGGTGTCAAAGTAATCTTCGCCTTCGCGCTGGGTGTAGCCCTTGGCTACAAGCCGTGCCTTGTACTTCTCAATAGTACCATCAGGCCTTAGCTTCTTCTTGAACACCCACTTACAACCCACAGGTTTGCAGCCGTAGGGTCGTTCAGATAATTCCCAAGTTCCATTAGAAAGAATCGAGTCCATCTCATTATGGACAGCTTCTTTCCAGTCATCAGCATCAGGAGATGCAAATGCCTCTGCAATGGACGTGGGAGTATTGTCCACAAGGTACACAATGAAATCATCACCAAAGGATTTTTCAGTCCTCTGTCTCTTGCTCCTCTTGGGAGCTGATTCATTGTCATCCTTCTCAAGGACTTCCTCAACAAGTGGTTGTTCAGAATGATCAACAGATGTACTAGGTTCAGCAAATATCTCAGAAGAAATTCTAGCAATGCTATGCATATCCTTCATAGGAAACATGTTCTCAAAAAATGTTGCATCACGAGATTCCAAAATAGTATCAACATGCATATCAGGTATCTCAGATTTAACCACTAAAAATCTATAGCAAATGCTCCGCTGAGCATAACCTAGAAAGACACAATCCACTGTCTTCGGTCCAAGTTTTCGTTTCTTAGGAATTGGAACATTGACTTTCGCCAAACATCCCCAAGTACGAAAATAAGAAAGTGATGGTTTTCTCCCAGACCACTCCTCGTAAGGTGTCTTCTCTTTATCCTTGTTAGGAACTCTATTCAGGACATGACACGAAGTCAACAAAGCCTCCCCCCACCATGCCTTAGATAAACCAGCAGTGTCCAACATGGCGTTCACCAAGTCGGTCAGCGTGCGGTTTTTCCTCTCGGCAACCCCGTTTGATTGGGGCGAATAGGGAGGCGTCCTCTCATGAATAATACCATGTTCCTCACAGAATTCATCAAATACGTTGGAGAAATACTCGCCACCACGATCTGACCTAAGACGTTTGATCTTTCTCTCTAATTGATTTTCTACTTCAGCTTTATAAATTTTAAAGTAGTCTAAAGCTTCATCTTTAGTGTGCAACAAATATACATAACAGAACCTAGTAGCATCATCGATTAAAGTCATGAAATATCTCTTATCACCTTTTGTCAACACGCCATTCATCTCACATAGATCCGAATGTACGAGTTCTAGAGGTGCCAAGTTTCTCTCCTCGGCTGCCTTGTGAGGCTTTCGAGGTTGCTTAGATTGCACACAGCTATGGCACTTAGAACCTTTGGCAATGGTGAAAGTAGGAATTAAACTCAAACTGGAAAGTCTACTCATTAAACCAAAATTAACATGACATAAACGAGAGTGCCAAACATTAGCATCCGAATCCACACTGCCACAAATATGGTTTACTGACTTATTACAAAAATCCGATAATGAAAAGCGGAACAAGCCTCCGCACTCATACCCTTTACCAATAAATTGTCCAAACTTTGACACAACTACTTTATTGGACTCCAAGACTAATTTAAACCCATCTCTGCATAGAAGGGAGCCGCTAACAAGATTCTTGTTCATAGTAGGGACATGCTGCACGTTCCTCAGCTGCACGATCTTCCCCGAAGTAAACTTCAGATCTACCGTGCCAACACCACGAACAGAAGCATGTGATCCATTCCCCATTAAGACGCTTGAATCTGCGACCTGATAAGAAGTGAACATAGAGATGTCAGCACATACATGAACATTAGCACCCGTATCAATCCACCAACATGGAGATTGAAATACTGAAAGCACAATCGGTAAATTACCGTACCCATCAGCATTGCTAGCGGTCACGACGTTGACATGCTTCTTCCCTTTCTTGTCTGCACGATCTGGGCAGTCCACAGAGAAGTGTCCGGGCTCTCCACAAGTGTAGCACTTTAGCTCAGATTTGTTCAGCATCTTCTTCTTCTTCTTGAAAGAAGTAGTCTTGGTAGGCATGTTGAAGGAAGACTTGCTCTTTGCCTTGCTCTTGCCATGGTGAAAGTTCTTCTGCACCATGTTGGCGCTAGACTGACCTTCACCACCTCTCTCAGCAGTGTCCTTAGCCCGAGCCTTCTCCTCAACATCAAGAGACGCTATCAGGTTTTCAACCGAATCTCCTGTCTCTTGTGTTTGAGAGTTGTGGCGAAGTTCCTCCATGAAGAGGGCAACTTTGCAATAATGCATCCAGCCACAAACTTGTCAGGTAAGGCACACTTAGCGTGCTCAAGCTCCTTAGCAATGCACTGTATCTCATGAGCCTGTTCGACTACAGAACGGTTGTTAGCCATCCTGAAGTCATGGAAGCTCTCCATGATGTACAGTTCACTGCCAGCATCTGCTACACCGAACTTAGCGTTCAGTGCCTCCCAGAGCTCTTTGGCATCTTGAAAGGACAAGGATGTCGCCTAGAGGGGGGGGGGTGAATAGGCGATTTAAAACTTTTCTGGTTTAGGCTTGAAAATTGCGGAATAAAACTAGGTGTTTAAATTAACAAGCCAACAACCTAAATAAACTAGGTCACCTATGTGCACCAACGACTTAGGCTAAGCAAGACAAGCAACAAGGTGATAGCAAGATATAGTACTTCAAGCACGAAGGCTATCACAATGTAAAGTGCATAAGTAAAGAGCTCGGGTATAGAAATAACCGAGGCACGCGGAGACGACGATGTATTCCCGAGTTCCTCCTTTTTAGGGGAGTACGTCTCGTTGGAGGGGTGTGAGTTTCAAACTCAAGATGCCACAAATGGCCTCACCCTATTCTCCGATGAACCTTGCCCAAAAGCTCGGTTCACCTTCCACTATTGATTTCCTTTTGGGCGGAAATCGAGTCCCTTACAACAAACTTGAGGCACAACCCACAAAAGGATCGGGAGCTCCCAAGCGGCCACAAAAGGCCTTGCACCGCCACAAAAGGCGCCACTCACCACAAAAGGCGTCTAGGGTCCAATGACCCAAGAGTAACAAGCTCACGAACTTTTACTTCCACGAATCTTCGTGGAGAGAGCTAACCGAAGCACAAAAGCAATGGCAAGAGCACACGGAGTGCTCAAGTCCTTCACTCTCAAATTCCAACAAAGCAACAAATGCTTATGGGGGAATAAGAGAGGAAGAACAAAGGAAGAGAAACACCAAGAACTCCAAGATCAAGATCTACAAGGTTCCCTCACTTAGAGGAGGAATGGATTGGTGGAATTGTAGATCTAGATCTCCTCTCTCAAATCCCTCAAAGATATGCAAGAATCATGGGAGGAAATGGGAGAGAGGGAAGCTTTCCAAGGTCAACAATGGAGGAGAGAGAGGGGGAAAAACGTGCTTGGGAAAAGCTCAGTAGCTGAAGGTAGGTGGAGGGGTATTTATACCCCTCCCAGAAAAAGAGCCGTTGCAGCCACTTAGACCGGAGACTCCGGACCACGGAGGCCGGAGACTCCGGCCAGTGCGGAGACTCCGGACCAAAAGTGCGGAGACTCCGGACCGGGGAGAGCAGGGAAAACCGTTTGCAGAAAACTAACACCGGAGACTCCGGACCACAAAGGCCGGAGACTCCGGTCTGGGCGGAGACTCCGGGGAGACTCCGGACCAACTCCGGATTCAAAACAGCGGCTGCCGCCACGAAGCTCTTCAACGCAGAAAAACCGATGGGCCGGAAACTCCGGACCTTGAGGGCGGAAACTCCGGCCCTGCCGGAAACTCCGGACCTACTCCGGCCTCGATACCGCAAGCGCCGTGAGCGAGGCACTTAGCCTCAAAACCAGGGGCCGGAGACTCCGGACCGAAAACCACGGAGACTCCGGACAGAAAAACCAGCAGAGCAGCAAATCCTGAAATGCAATAACTTTCTCGTCCGAACTCCAAATCAGGTGAATCCAATTGCGTTGGAAAGGTAACGACAAGAGCAAGCCTATATTGGGAAGGTGTGGACCCTATCTTGAAGTGGACCGATAATATTTCCAAAGCCGAGAATGGAAACAAGTTTTCATCCGGACTCCGTTTTCAATGATCTTGGGCTTGTTCCGAAGATAATCACAAGCACTACAAGATCATGCATATACACATCATAGTCCATCATGTGAGGAGGAGACCACAAGGAGAGAGTTTGACCTCTCTAGAAACGACGAACCGGTAAAACCTCCAACATCAAAAACACCACAAGATATTCACTTGAAACCCGTTTTTGATGAACTAGAGCTTGGTATGGAGATGAACACAAGCTCTAAATTCTCACATGGATAAAAGCCAAATAAGAACCAAGAAAGATGATATGCCAAGAATGCAAAGGTTTGAGCTCTCCACAAAGATGCGATCAAGTTACTCACTTGAGAGCCCCTCTTGATAGAACGCCGTCTATCCTATAACCCGGTCTCCCACTAACAACATGAGACCGGTAAAATAGAAACCTATCAAGATCATACCTTTGCCTTGCGCATTCCACTTGAGCTAGATGATGACGATCTTGATCTCTTCAAGTGGACCACATTTCTTGATTGCGCTTGCTAGCACATGCTTGATGAAGACATCTCCAAATGCTCCCCCATACTCCATTATGGGAGGGCCTCGCTAAGCTCCGTCTTCATGAATCCACTTGCGCTTCATATACTTCTTGTCTTGATATGATGATGGCTTGGAGATAAACATGAATCTTCACTCAATCTTCTTTTCCAAGCCACTCTTGCAATAAGCTCATCTCTACACATGAACTCCAAACTTCTTCATGGACTCGATCTATAAAGATATCTCAATGCAAACATTAGTCCATAGGGATTGTCATTAATTACCAAAACCACACATGGGGCAACACATGCTCTTTCACATCTGTAATGTGCATGTACACATCAAACAGTTTGTTGCTAAGAGCACTCAGAACGAGTCCCACAAAGGCAGTATTGGTTTCCTTGAACTTGTTCTGATCCTCGTCAGATATAGTTCCTTCAGGTAAACCCTCACTAGCCTCGAACACTTTCAGAGATCGCAACCACAGTGTGGTCTTGTACTGCCATCTCTTAAAGTCCACACCGGTAAACTTGTCCGGCCTCAGCGCATCGGATAGATGTCCCATGTTTAACTCAGGAAATTGCCTATAACAAATATAAGGTTTTTGGATTGTTGGATTATTAGGCATAATTTCCAGGATTAATTCCAGAATAGTAAACATGATCGCAGCCGCTACTAACATGTTAAACTCGAAAATACTAGACGTATTAATTAACATGAACAGCAGCCAGACATCTACAAGCACAGCCATCGGAACGTGACGAACGTACCGAACGATTGTAGATGAAGTAGTCGTTGGAGCAGCGACGGCAGCAGCTTGAGCGGCGACAGTAGCAGCTCGAAGAAGACGACGTTGGAGACGAGTCGCCCGCGGACCCGGAGATCGTCCAGGAAGTCGAGCCGTGATGAAGAACTTGAAAGCAGTCGCGCGGAGCGCTTCCCAAAAACCTTATTCGCCCTCTCCCGTACAGGATCACAAGGACGAGCGGTTCCGGAGACCTGCTGTCCCGTTCGCCGGTGCACGCCGGCGCACGGGATGGAGTAGACTACGGTGGCGGCGCAAGGCACGAGATTGGCAAAACCTAGATTGGTTCGGTATCTTTGCAGCGCACGCAGTGCACGACTTTATATAGTGCGGCTCGGGAAAACCCTAACGGGTACAACGTGGGCCAAGTCCACGTCGCGCACGTTTTAGGTCGGTTACAGTAGCCCACGATCCGGGAGCGACCCGAACCGACTAACTGTGACGCGTCCGTCCAAACCGTGCGTGCGAGCGGCGGCGGAGGAGGAGTGCGCACGAGAGAGCCTCTTGTTCTCACAAGCTTACCAAGTGTCACAACACTCCACCTTATAAGGTGGTGTTTGTCTCCTCCAACTAGCAATGTGGGACTAAACTTTAGCTCCCACTCCACTCCCATGTGTGCTGCCATAAAAATGGGTTTTGAGATTTTTCTGAAATTGCTTATTGGGCTGCCCCAAATGGGCCCAAATTTTAACAGTGTCGCCCTACTTCGTTTTCATTCTTCGAATATGATAAATTAATACAATTGCATGTGAAAAGGAGAAGATCTAGCTAGGGGTAACGAGCGGAAGCGTGGTAAAACAGTAGTAACAACAGTGTGTTTGTATGTTTTGAAAGCATCACTGTTGGTTAACAGGATAACGTTGTCCGACAGAAGCTGCAGAGAGTTGCAGCAGATTTTACGGCAGTTTTTCATAACCTAACAACGTTGGGAAGGTACACTGTCGTTATAGTCATATAGACAATTCATCGGGCGGTAAATATCGTTGACTCCACCATCTACGAGGTCGATCCGATTTGCGAGATTGGTCAGCGAGAGACTGAGCCTATAGGTACATAGCCCTACGGCTTGGTCACTTTGCAATCGCTGAACTGTGTTGTGTTTTTTTTAAAGGTGGTTGAGACCACAGCATCTCCATGAAAAGATGTATACGGCATTTATTATTAATTTATTCAACTAAGGGCAATAACATACATCAAACAAGTCGAAGCCACCACGCCACACTTAGAAACCCGACAATGAGATCGAATGATCATGCAATCATGATCTTGTTTTCTAAACTCACATCAACGCCCCCAGTAATTAGATTCGGGGGCATTTCCAAGTCACACTATGACGAACCGGGATCACACATCTACTCCAGTAGACGCTCAACGTGAACCGCATGCACACGCGTTCATAAGCCGCCACCACCGTCGTACCGACGACCCATCTTTAGGGCAGAGTTATGCTTAGTTTATAACCAGATAAATACATCAAAACATGTTAGATGGACATTAAAATAGGAAAAAGCACATTTGACAAATGAGATTATGATAACCCACCACAATACCAAGCGTTGTCTATGTGTGATAGACCGAACTCCCAACACCGGGTATATATGTACTCTACTTAATTTGAACGCTCGATATAAACATTTATATACCTAGCATTTATTTATCAAGGTGAGAATTGATAAGATGCTCTGTTATCTAATAAAAAAATAATCGAGTTGTACTCATTTTTCAATGAGGCACTTCTACTTTCATACCTGTTGGAGGAAGACCCAACCAGCCTTTCTTTCTTTTATTATGGTGTGAAAATCTAACAGCTCACTTGAAAGGAATAATCATGACTCGTCAATCTAGCCGCCACCATTGTCCTTTAAATTGTTTGCCACCTCCCACTGCGCCCAGAAGCCAGAAGGCGGGGTTGTTCGGCGGTGAGCATGTCCCTTGAATGGTATGTCCAAATATGTAGATATTAGTGTTATATGTCGCTGCCCCACTCATCCTCCCTCGCCTTGTTTTGGCGTCTACGATCCTTCCTTGGCAATCGTTAGTCGCTGCATAAAAGAGTAAATTTCACAAAACTACATATCACCTAAGCTTTTTATCAATTAGCAAGTAACATGCGTAAGTTAACACACAGTGTTGTCTCCATTGAGTTTTGTGGGTTTTTATCGTAAGAATAGTAGACGAATACGGTCTTGTATGCGTAAGTCTTGTGAATGTTTACTAGTATTACCAAGCCCAAATAATAGAAGAACCCTCTCTCACTTGTCAAGACTATCTCCATATTCCTTGTCAAGACATGTGGGATCATTCCATCCATGTAGAATTAAAAATTGTGGAACTAATGTTATGCTTAATTACCATGTGTCATGTGTGTTGGGGTGGTAATTTTATTTGTTTTAACTCGTTCGGTAGTGGGACAAAACACAAGTGTGAATTTGTGTGGCACAAGTAGATTTTTTTTAGTCAATTTGTGGCAAATGCAAAAAATATTATATATCCGAGTGTAAAGTGTCATCAATATATTTCTTTTCATGACATCAGTTAGATTGATATCCGTAAGTAGCTATCTTATTTGTATTTGACATCATATATGTATCCTTATATTTCTCAAACATAGTACCATTTTTTTTGAAACCCCGATACAACATAGGCAAACAAACCACACTCTACTCACACAACTCCTACGAGACCAGAGTAGGGGAGTGTCACAATAATTCCCTAATGGATTAAGAAAACAACCACTCTTCTAACCATCCAACAATAGTTGGTTTTCTGTTGTAAGTTTGTCACCCCTACTCATGGGCACATGGAGTGATCATACAAAATATGGTTTTGTGACATCACCTCAATAGAGTGATTTCTTCATTTTTTCAGGAATACACTTTGGCTCCCGGGTGCATATGTTCCTTTGCCAAAAAAAATTGAAACGTCGAAAACAATTCCGCGCAGACATCTCCACATTCTATGTGCGCTCGTAAAGTTTCGCGAAAACCCAATATTTTTTTATGTATGTGCAAAAAAGATAAAAGGATGTCTTGTGAAAAGACTTATGTTAGTACCCAATTTTTTCTTTTTTACATCCGTCGCAAAAACATTCTTTTTCTTGAGACAATTTTGTGAACACACGGGATGTGAAAATGTACACACGAATATATTTAAATAAAGTGTGCATATGCATCCGGGAGCCAAAACATTGCCCCCACATTTGTTTTCTCATTTAAGAACTTGAGCACATGGAAATGGGGTTCCTGGACATAAAGAACCATGAATATGATTATATGGGTAAACCATTGAATGCAATCATGACATCATACTAAAGTGTTTTTCCACCAACAAAATAACTTGAAAGAGTGTGACCACAGACCCCAGAATAACAGATGCACCAAAGTATGTCGCGATTGAACAATGTATAAATCTTCAAGTATGGAACCTTATGGTTTATGATTTGCCACACTTTTCTGAAATCTTTTATTATTTGCCACATTGACCACCACATGTCAGTGACACATGACGTGGCAAATAATAGAAGTGAAAAGAAAAGTGTGGCAAATTGTTTTTTTTTTTGAAAGATCTTAAAATGAAAAACCGACCAGGACTATCACTTGGTGGCAATGATATGGTAGAAATCCACTGCGACCCAAACAACCGGGCCACTTTCCCGTTCTCGTGTGGCAAATTGTAAAATCCCCCTTTTGTACGATTCAACGTTTGCTGGGCTGAATTCGAATATTGGGCTAAACATACTACTGTGGCACTGGGCTGGTGGGATGATAATTTCCTGTAAGCCCACCGGTTTCCTGTCAAAAAACAAAAGGTGGATGTTGATCTCATGTAACGGGTTGCTCTTCAGTTTGGAGTTCTTATATGGTGCATAGTCCTTCGACAACCACGAATTTTCTTTTTCAAGGAAATGCCAGGTGCCCTTTATTTATTCATGGCCTATACCTCTCGTGAGAACAGCGGAGGCAGCGTGTAGCCACATTCTACTACAAATCACATGAGTCCATTGCAAAGCACATAATTAGCTTCCCATGGGGCATAGTTGATGGAGAATGTGTCGAAGTCGTTACTGAGCGCCTGGAGCTGTCGAATGACTCACATAATCTCTGAACGTAAAGCTCTCCGGCACAATATGCTTCATTCCCAGGCTGACAGGAGTGGCTCCCCATCTTCTGTGACAAACTAAGGTTCAGTATGAAGGAAGCATACAGGGCAACGAGAGTTCAAATGGTGCGCTGGTGCTAACGGAGAAAGTACATGGTGGCTAGGAGGCTGCCGACACTGGTGGATCAAACAACCATCGCCACCAAAAGGGTCCCCGCTGTATTCGTTTTACAGTATATTATATTCCAAACTGTGACACGAGCAGTGGAAGACAACACGACCCAATCCAATGGATCATGGTTCTTGTCCCAAGCTCTATACAGAACTCGAGTGTAATGCTGTAACACGTGGAAGTTCAGAACTATCAGACACCCTAAGAATTGTGTGCAAATTCTACCCCAAGTGTGGCCTGCGGGTTCTTGTCCCATCATCATGACAATACATTGGCTCAAAGCTACTCCATTGAGCACAGCGTATAGATATTTGGATTACCAAACATTGAGCGCATCGTACAGATATTTGGATTCCAACTGGGAACGATTCCTTTCCAGACCAGACAAAGCACTTCACCAAGTGGTACAATATTCCAAGAGAACCTTCGTTCCATCAGATGCCACTCCAGGAGAACTTCACTTTTTTTTTCTCACACCAGGTCAAGGAGCACAACATCCAATCAACATAACATTTTTTATTTACACTGAAACACGACCTAAGTAAAACTGGAAAATCTATCAGGCGCAAAAAGAAGCAAAAAAAGACACCGATGGCATACTTACAGACTTATAAGCATAACTGGGACCAGAAAACGCTCAGCAGCTATCTTTCCTTCCTTTTGGTTAGACAAGATATATTTTCCCATATTTGCTAAACTTTTCTGGAGTTGTGCATATCTCAATCAGCTTAAAGTTGTGATTGAGCCCCATATGCACGACATCTCACACCCACATGTACAGATTTGCAATATTCAGATTAGTTAGTGAAGTTTAAACATCATATACAGCCAGGCGCTCGTCGATGGGGTTACGGCAGATTGGACACCTTTTGCACTTATCAGCACAAGACCTAATGAGCAAAAAAAATGGTGGTTTGTAATCATCAACAGACTGAAATGCCCAGTTGCAAAGATGGAAAACAGCAAAGAAGCAGTTGAATCATACTTGCATAAAGTTCTGTGCCGGCAAGGAAGTAAGACCATGCATATTTCTCCCTCGTAGCAAATCCTACAAAGTACCTTGTCCTGAAACGAAGGGAATTCGTTTGGGCTTGTTAACAGAGAGAATGACGACATACCAGCCAGACATTGATTTCAATGAAAAATGAGCCAGGACAAGTCAGAGAAGTACATTCTGAAGCCTTTCATATTCCTGCTGGGTAGACTTTGTGATTTCAGATTGCTCTCCCAATGCAGCCTGGAGTCTCCAAACCTGGCAAATAATAAGTAGGAAAGTTATTGCTTCTGTTGATAATCATATGAAGTGAATACAGTTGTAACGTTGTAAATGATTCTCGAATCGTAGAACGGCAAAATGGATACCTCTTCTGCTAGATCCTTCTTAGGCATTTTCTTTACTACCTCAGGTGGGTAGCCTGAGAATGTGTTGTACCTTCAACCAAAGGAAAATAAACATACAGCTTCAGAGACATTGTAAACATTGTAAGCAATGACAAATAGCAGCAAACTAAGAAAATCAACACAATATATATGAACTTGTATGAACAAACTGAAATCAATAATAACATACCCATTGGATTCAGTATAAAAGAGCCGGGCCTGCTCTTCCTTGCTCCCTTCATCGATAGACCACCAACCAAGAAGCCTGAATAACATATATACAGATGCTACCATATTAGAAGTCGGTAATACTATTATAATTTATACTGCCCCATAGCGTGTCTCCAAAAATAAGGCAACAAGAAAATAAATAGATAGAATAATAGCTCATAGTATCTGTCAGTTCTACCTTGAACCATGGTGAAGAAAAGCGAAACAATCACGGACATTGGATGATACTGTAAGGTAATTAGGACTAACTGGTCCATTACGCAATAGCAGAACAGCTTTCTCCACTAATCTTCCTAGTGAGAATAAGACACCAGCTCCTTGTAGAATAAATAGTGGCGAGAAAAGAGCAAATATCGGAATGTTGCGTGCACTAGGTGGTGTACCCTGAAAAAAAGATAGAATTAAGCTGCTAATCAAGTGAAGGAATGGCTACCAATAGTGAGGTTATGAAGATCACAATGGATCCAATTCAGTTACCAGGAAGTTCTAGCTAGTTAAGTGTTTTTACTTTTTATTTAGCACCCTGTTGAACACCAGAAGTCTGTTCAAACTAGTTCCCAATGTTTTCAAGAATTCAAGCAATGTGTTCTTTTGAAAGAAAGAGAAATGATATTGTTTCACTGGTAGTTTTAAATCAGCCCAGTGTCCAAAGTAGAGATGACCCAGTAATCTCAGCCTATTTCCTATGTATACATATGATTTTAATGGCAAGTACCTCTAGCCGCATACAAAGCAAAACTTGGAAAACCACCAGTGGTATTTTCATGAAATGACCTCCTATGTCTGGAAGGCCACAAAGTCTCTCTTGCTCATGGTCTTCCAGTGATGGGAGGACAAGACCACTCTCCCAATCACGGTATCTAATCGATGTTGATGATGAGCCAGCCTCCCCATGAGTAGGAGGCCTATGAATCATGGGATTAAACCATCTTGTACAAACAAGAAAAGCAAAACACTCCGCTATCCTGTATAAACAATTTGATATATTAGGCTATTATACACCCCAGCTGTTAAATAAGAAAGCTATTGAGATCAGTCTCACCCATAATTTATGAATAAATCCCACCATCCCAAAGCACCAACATCACCTGTCATATACAAGAAGCCACTGTTACAACATAATATCTTGCAAAGTAAAGAGGCTCATGAATAAAATTATTAAATTAGATATTGATCTGATAGGATGTAACCCCGACAGGCTTAGAAAGTATATAGATAGTTTCTACAACCTATACATCAAAAATCCTGCTTGGCAGTCTCAGAACAAGATTGTCTCACTTTCAAATCCTAAGTTGCCCTGAAGAATATCTCACAGTGAACAGTCATTCTACTACTCGAGTGAACAAATAAAGAACCTTTAGAAAGCCTACGCATTCCACCCTCTATGCAACCTTGGCAAACAACAGTTCAACTTTAGAATGTAATCAAGCAAAAAACAGTTGATGCATGGCATATTTTCTTTGTTTAACTTGGTGAGCCTATAGGAGAAGGAGCTGCCTCAAAACATCCACTTGCTAATAGTCATTAAGCAAAAAAACAGAATATTTGTCAAAACAACAATACGAAACTTTTTTCTAAAATAATAGACGTAACAATTGGAAGGCAAGTCAGGAAACTTTACCAGACAACTTGAGAAGTGTGAAGGTTGTAGCAGCTATAAGAAACACCATAGAGATTGCGACCCAAAAATGCTGGTAACAAAATCGAAGTCATTTAATATCAGAAAAATGTTTATTACTCTACTATATGTAACAAAAAAGACTAGTATTTTTCACAAGTTGCGCAGTCAAACTGTAAGAAATTTGACAGTGATATACAACAACAAAACACATGCTGCATGTGAACATGGTATTCGCGAAAATATCTTTTAAAATACTTCCACTCACTGTATTTTATTAATTTGCACTGACATACTCCTCCAGTTCAAAATTTGAACCTTGGATACATGAATACCATTAAATTATTATTTGTGGAAAACGTCCATTTTTCAACTTTCCAAGTTTGGCGTTCAACCATAAGCTCCAAACTGTCCAAAATAGACCATCGAGCTTTGAAAACATCTAAGAACACAGCATTCCAGCAATCTACAAGAATGTTGCCCTGATGTGGCATCCTGTTTGACAAAGGGTTGCTGACATGAGACATTGCAGAGTAAGTTTATTAATCCTCTCTTGCCCTGAGTGGCATCTAATTTGACATGGGTTGCTGAGACTACGTTGCCAGCAGCAGACCAATTAAATCAACAGAACAGAATAGCTGGCCTCACATGTAGATCTCTCACCCTCTTTGCGACACATACTCAATTTTCATCCTCTGGCAAATATTGGTGTCCTGAAGTACCTTCGCAAGCTACCTGTCATCGCCACACATGCAGAGTCCATGCTGCTAGTGAGGTTTCCTCCCGAAATTTGGTGTTTCATCACTAGCCCAATACACGCCCGGCTTCCTATCACTCTCTCTGCTCGAGAGACGGTGAACGTGAAATCCAAATTATGGCTCTGGTCTAGATCCAAGAGACGGCAGCATCAATGGCTGGGCCTGCTCCTCCCTATCTCTGATCATGCTATCTTCTAGCACGTCCAAGGAACAACAGGAAGAGAGGGGTGCAGACGATAATTATGTGGCCCCACTATCATTATTTTTATTTTGCTGATATGTACAGTGGTCTGCAGTTTAAGGTTGAAAGTGATAGTTGAAGCCTTGGAGCTTGAAAAATGTAATGACCCACTTGAGTTTTGAAAATATATTAGGATAAAAATTAGTGGTCAAAAGTTCCAATTTTAGGACACTGCCAGTGTAAAAAATGACATTATTCTGCAATCTAGAGGAACTGTGATTACAAAAAAAAAAGGTGGAAATATGTGTGTTCTGGAAACTATCAATGTAAGGGAGTTAGTATGTCGATACAAATTGTACACTACAAGTAGAGTGTCGCAGAGAATGATCCAACCATATATTTGGTGAAATAACACTTAGCTGATATAGTTGTGCATTTAACAGTAATTTCATGATAAATTGATGTAAGATATATCAACTGTTGGACTAAATTTCTATTTTTTGCTACACAGAATCATTCATATAAACCTGCTATAATGTGGAAGAGGTCATATATTGCATTGTATCGTACCACTTAATTGTTACATTCCGACGAAGGAAAGAAAAAGTTAGCTATCTGTTGCATGGCTTCCAGTTCTATAATTAAGTGTCACTAGTACCTAAATATATTATTTTTCTTGTGAATAGAAGGTGATGAAGTAAAAAAGATGTTTAACAAATAAAAGATGAAATGTGATATAATGAAGGTTTCCACTGACAGAGCCATTAATATGAGATAACTTACAGGAAGCGTCTCCCAAATAGCTTCATCACTCATGCTTTCTTCGTCTCCTGGCATTAGAGCTTTACACATTCTGAACAATGGGCATCACATAAAACAAAACATTTAGGTTAAGATCCATACTTACTACAAGCATAACTACTGTGGTAAAATAATAAAGAGTACTTTTGTTGTTATTATACAATTCTATCCAAGGGGATCTTTAAGAAAAGCGGCCGAGAAGGGATTCAAACAACAATAGTTTCAAGAATTGGGTGCTAACATGCTAAATGTCATTACTTATATCTCAAGAAATACAGTTCATTACTTCCGCGCGAACGCTATCATTTTATTTGTATGTACAGTGTGAAGGGGAATACTACAAGTACATTTATATTTGCACGAGCTAGATACTATTGATACTTTTACATTGGAATGGAGCTGTAGAGCTGTGATGTATACAGCTCTTAATGCTTATTAGTGAAACATAGTTGGATTTCTTACACAGTAGTAACAGCCAGATATATCCGATTAATATGCACCATTGTAATCTATACCCACCAAAAATAAACGATTTAGATCTCTCTTTTCTTAATTGATATGAGAATTGAAAGTCTATTTGAGCGAACATGGAAGCTATCTAACATAGTTTAAAGAGATGTAGCACATAGTTGATTTCCACATGCTTACAAACAACAATGAAAGGGAAGGGCCCAATTTTAACAGTTCAAACCCAAGTTCTTCAATTTCAGAAGCTATAATATTGCAACCAACAGAAGCAAGATTACAAGTGTGATTACAAGATAGCACCTCTATTCCTGAAAAGAACGCTTATAAAAAAAATTAGAGTAAAAAAACGTGAAGTTTGACCAAATTCATAGAAAAACAGTAACATCTACAATTCCACATCAATATCATTAGATACATATGAAATATATTTTCATATGATATCTTTATAATATTATAGTTGACATTTTTCTGTAAATTTGGTCAAACTTTGCATTGTTTGACTCTGAAGAAGACTTATAGGCCTTCATTTCAGGAACCGAGGGAGTAGAAACTGAACTTTAAAATAACAATCAGTGTCGTGGCCATTTGTTAATGCTTGGAACCCAAATACAAACTATTTGCCAACACACTAATTTGGAAAGAGAGAACTGGTTACTTGGAACTTTGTCCAGTTGAAAATAATGGACAAAAGAAGGCCCATGAGAACAGAGAGGTAAGAAAAAATGAGCCAGTGATTAGACTTCCTTCATATTTTTCTAAGGGAAAATTGGTTATTTACCCAAAACTTGACAGGCCTTGGATTATTTACCCAAAGTTGGATATGCATTGGTAAAATGCCCAATATAGATTTAAAAGCAAAACAAATACCTAATAGGGATCTAAAAGCAATTATAGCAGCCTCTTTCGATTAGAGCTGGTCAGAAAAGTTAGTTGGGTCAGATCTTATGCGTACGTGCGCCTCTCACCAGCCCCTGATTCATTCATTCAATCTCACGCGTACGGCGTACATGCGCCCCTCACCAGCGCTGCCGGATCAGTTCACACGACGCCGCTGAGTCAGCTCACGCGCCGCCTCCGGAAGCAGCAGATCAACAGGCATGCGCCCGCGTTCAGCGTTGAGCGACAATCGTTCTTCCGTCACCGTATCTAAGCGTTTACGCTGCTCCTTGTTCATCATCCAAGTACACCTTAACTGGATAGATTATACATCAATAATACAGTAGAAGCGTACACACTAGAAGGCATGCATTGGTCGTACAGCAATACTAGAAGAATAGACCCCGTATCTAACCTTAAATGCTTGTTAATCCATCCAAGTGTTTACGCTAGAAGGCACAAGGTATAGGCGCACGAGGCGGAACGGTGGAGGCGTGGTGGTTGATCGCTACTCCCGGCGGCGTTGGCGGGATCTGCAACCTAACGACCTGAGGTTCGTGATCAAGTCGGGATCGATTTTTCTTTTTTCTTTTTAGGGGTTGATCGAAAATGACCCAACAATTCCCTTTGACCAATATTTGCACTAGAAATATTGTTTTTTGCTTTCAAGTCCCTAATGGGTATTCCACCAATGTACATCCAACTTTGGGTACATAATCCAAGGCTAGTCAAGTTTTGGGCAAATAACCAATTTTCCCTTTTTCTAAATTGTTGGTGCAATTAAGGGTTTGACCAACACTATGACAGTTGTTAGCTAAAGCAACAATCAGTAATGAGACCGGATGCAAATTTCGCGTGTGGGTGCAGCCGCAACCATTTCCAAAAGTGAACTTTAAACATTTAAATTTTATGGAGAAAATCATTAACATAGAGCATGCTATGACATGTACACTTATAATAATATGCAAAATATGACTATTAATAAATTATACCAAAAAATGCACATCTATAGTTACTACATTTTTAAAAAGTTCTAGCCTTATTTGTGAGGTACTTACATAGCCTTTTTTTTTTGCAAAAACAATTGCCAATGCACATGCTGTACAGCTTTGAATACTTTTTCACTTTTTTTATATGTGCAAAGTCTATTTTTATAATATAGAACAAGTGCACGCATGTGTACGAAGTCATTTCCCTACTGAAGTTGGCCTAGCATGAATTTTTCTTATGGAAGTTGGGGTTGTGAGAAGATGAACCTAGCTGCTTCTGATGGGTGCACCACATTAAGAAAAGTGGGCAGATTATTTCTCTAGATTTTCATATATAATTTTGAGCAGTAGAAAGCTAAATAATGTGCAGGAAGCACGAATGTATAGCATGACAGCTTTCACTTATGCTGGTTATCTAGTCAGGAGAAGAATCAACAATCGAACAGAATAAACAATTTTGGCCAAAAGGTTTTAAAAGATAATGCAATCAGGCAAACTGGCTAGCCCACTCATTCATGCCCATGCGTATAAGTAAAAATGGAAATTTTGGTACTGGTATTGTAGACAAAGAAAAAGAGAAGCACATCTTACCTAAAATTGTCAATGAGAATAATCACTTCAAAAGTCAGCAGAGGAAGGAACACAATCTTCATGTCAACAGCTGGATGATTTCTAACTGGGCAAGACCAAAAGTAAAGGAAAGGTCAATAGAGTGGAGCTGACAACATATAATTTGACAAATCTTCATTCATCTAGTAATTTCAGAACATACCTCTTAAACTTTCAAGATAAATGCAAAGAAGCAGCTCGAACGCAATTAGCAACGGCGCTGCGACAACAGAATGACAAGGAGCCCACTACACAAAGGAGGCAGGCATACACCAATCAGATCCAATGCATGGTAAACTAACAATACTTGCATACACAGAATGCAAGAAACAAAAGCTTGGCAAATCAGCAATGTATTCTTACATGACGCCCATGAGGTAATGAAGGGGCCGGCATTGAAAACCTTCCACGGGCGGCGACAGCATGAAATAGCCATAGCGGGATGAATATAATCCTGGGTGATCGAAGCAATGAACATTTGGTATTAGGTTTGTCACGGCACACACAAACCAGTTGTGTTGCATTAATTCGTCTATTCTACTTATAGGAGCTCTAAACGTTCCCAAAACACGGCCATTGTGAACAACAGGATCTTAAGTAGGGTTACCAAATTCAGCCGGAAAGCTACGGTAGTTCAGCACGAAAACAATCATAAGCCACGGTGCGCACTAAAGACCAAAATCTAAATCATAAATGGCCCATCACATTCAACTCCCCCTGCCTCGTTCATAACAAGTCATACGCAACAGGGCAGGCGAGTCCACCGCACGAATCAAACCGACACAAAAAAGGCGGCCCCCAATCCGCCGCCCAGGAAACACAAATGTGTATCATGACAGCACACACAAACCAGCGAATGTAAAGTACAGTTGTGTTGCATTAATTTTTCTATCCTACTGATACGGGCTCCAAACTTTCCCGAAACACATGGCCATTATGAGCAACAGGATCTTAAGTAGCGTTACCAAATTCAGCAGGAAAGCCACGGTAGTTCAGCACGAAAACAATCATAAGCCGAGACAGCGGCCACGGCACGAACTAGAGACCAAAATCTAAATCATCAATGGCCCATCACATACATACAACTCCCCCTGCCTCATTCATAACAAGTCATACGCCCCGGGGCAGACCGCAGACCAGTCCACCGCACGAATCAAACAGACATCCGAGGCCACTGGCCCCCAATCCGCCGGTGAGTAGAGGTATCGCTCGATTGTCTGGCCTGCATCTACATACCGGGGAAACAGAGTAGCCCGTACCACAAATCAGCAGAGTCCACCCACACCTACCAGCAGTCGCATCCACAACTCGAGCAGACAAAACCCGACCAGATCGACGCGCGGCGGGGCCGTGGTGGGAGAGGGCGCTAGCTAGCTAGGGTTTAGAGGGAGGACATACCACCAGGAGTAGTCGGTGCGGCCGTCGACCCGGAGCGCGAGTAGGAGCGTGAAGCAGAAGAGCGCTGTGTGCGCCGCCGCCGCCTGCGCCGTCTTGCCCACCCCCGCCCACGTCTGCGCCCGCCGCCGCTGCATCTCCTCCACCTACCAGAGCAGAGCCTCCTCTACTCCTTTCTCGGGACTTGTTCCTTGCTCTCGGGGGGAGTAATGGTGGGGGATAAAGCGGCGAGAGGGAGGGTTTTCTCTTGTTCTTTACTCTTCGGTGATGGACTATGATTACAGGTCAGGAGTATAGTAGTACGATCCTCTCTTCCTCCGTCTTTGTGTCTCTAGTACATCCGCTGTTTGCTCAGCAAATATTCCGGTGAGCGGACGGATGATGACGATGGAATGTTAATCGGAGGAACGGATTGGGTTTGGCCGGGTCTGCTCGGAGCCTCGGATCAGATAGGGAGAAGCGACGAAGGAAGTCTCTTGGATCGGGGGATGCCGACGAGGTGGATATTTTTTCCAGCCGATCCTCCGTTTTATTGTTTTTTTTTTACGGAAACGCAAGCATTCCATTAGGACACGGCTACATCGCCGGCCACAAGACAAGATACATCAACGGGTGGAACCCTGACTTGTTTTCTTGCCTTTTTAAAAAAAAATCAGCAGCTGCGTTTGTTTAATCTGGGTCTGGCTCTTTGGTTCCGTGGCTCCGCCCGCGCCCGCGTCGCTTGCACGGCACGCCCACCACGCACCGCTCCGCTCCACCGTCACGCACAACACACATCACGACGCTCCAATCACCCTATCGGCTGGCCGACGACCCGTGCCCATGCGCCGGCGTTGAGCGTCGGATCGCCGGGGAAAAAGTCCAAATCAAACCCTTTAATAGGTTATAAGCTAAATCAAACCTCAAACTTGCAATCCGTGAAATATGCATATTGAACCCTAGTGTGTTTGGTGCACCAGGAAAGCAACAACCCGACAAGAATAATACTCCATGGGTCTACCTATCATCTCCATCCTCCTCCTCGGTCTCTAAAATTCATCAATCTCCCAAATTCCAACCACAAAAACGGCGACTGCGATGGCAAACCGGCACGGTTACCGCGACATGCCTCACTCGGCCATCGCATTGGGCGACCGAAAAGGCAGGAGCAGAGCGGTTTGGTAGACTTTCATATCGGTAGACATATTGGCGCCAAAACCTACCACCATCCATCTATTTCCTTCCCTCTATCCCTCCCTTACTTGCTTTCCAGTTTTGTTGGTTATCGTCTTGCTCTAACCGTACGTGACTGCACACGGTATTCCTATATGGTCTCGCAAACCATCATGAACATACCGTTGAGGGAAATTTTCTCAACGGCGCACCGTGTAGTGGTTAGCGCCATGGTCGCCATATCGATGGACAGCTCGTCGGCGCGGACGGACAGGTTCCACCGCGCATGCGTGGCAGCACCCGACGGCGTTGACCTTGGTGGTCGACGACGTCGGCGGCCGGCGTACGTTCCAGCCGGAGTCGCGTGGCCGGCGGGTGGTCGAGCCTAGTAGTCCTGCTCCTTGACGAGCCAGTTGTTGCGCTCCTTGAGTCCCAGGTTGCGGCGGCGCAGGGAGTTCGCCGGGCTGTTGCTCTCATGTACGCCCTGTCGACAGGGGTGCGGGGGCGAAGGAGTTCGCCGGTTTGCTGCGCTCGTGTACGCCCTACTGGCGGGGGTGCGGGGGCGAAGGAGTTCGCCGGGATGGTCCAGTACAACGCACCCCACGACTTGTTGACACGATGCTCGCCATAGTCACCTATGGGCAAAATGCAGAGCAAAGGCCGCATTTTGGTGGAACGCTCGAGCAAGAGGATGAGCGCATCGGTGGGCACGGCGCCCCGCCGCGGAGGAGCTTCCGGCACTGCCTAGCGCTCATTGTCGTCCTCCATGGAGGTCGCCGGCCCCAGATCGCACATGCGTGGCTCCGAGATACTCTTATTTCTCCGGCGACGGACGGGCCAGTCGGAGCAAGCCAGAATATGACACATATGGTCATATGGATCTGTCATGTGGGCCAAGTCAACAACCCAAGTTTGACTTGCCACGTCAGCGAAATTCTAAGCCTGGCGTCCTTAGGATTTAAAATAGACCAGGATTCGGATGTTCAGTGTACTGATTTCGGGATTACAAGTTTAAGGTTTGATTTGGCTAAGCAGGTTCAGGGTTTGGTTTGGACTTTTTTCGATCGCCGGCCTCGGTGTCGGCACCCGAGCGACGACCCGACGAGGGCGGGTGGCGTGGGTGCGGCGCATTCCGAGGCGGATGAAGGCGACGGGTCCGTGTAGGTGTACGTACCGGGGTTTCCAACGGCCGATTGATGGATCAATCATGCGTCCGGCTAATAAGCATGGCTGTTGTCTTCACTGTACGATCAGAAGGGACTGGTTGATAGCTAGCCACCAGAAAAGGCGTGCAGCGGATTAGGAAATTTGAAGAAGAAGTTCAGATAGTAGGCTCGAGACGAGCCCGGCTTTGAAGAGGAAATTTAGTAAGTATACTCCTGATTCTTGAATGCTTCGATCGTGACATGCATCTGCATCGCTTCCTTCCTTGCACCAGTTTATAGCAGCGCATACTTGTTTCGCAAGTAGTATTGTCACCATCTAGTACTACTAGTCCGTTCCGCAGATCCATTTTGCAACGCGCCGTTGATGATTTGTGGGTGATTGGTCGAGGCTCGGTATGAACATTGAAGTCGCTCGTGGAGCCCTTTGAACTTGTCTAATGAGTACATTTTTTTTTTGCGAAATGTCTAATGAGTACTTTAATTGTTCATTTTTGTATTACGGGAACGATATTGAAATGGAGAGTAGCGTCGGAATCTAACCTCGAAATTATTCGGGACAGTGACAGCACGCCTGCATCATCATAAGCTTATCTAGGAGAGCTTTCATCGATTACTTGAGCAGCTGCCGCACTGGTTTATTTTATTAGTGATAACTTGACCCTATCTTCAGTCATCCATTCCATGATACTAGGTTAAAATTGCATATAATCATGTTATATTCCGTGGAGATGTGATTAGACGGTGAAATACAGTATTTTTCTGCTGCCATTGCGCGTGTACATAGCTTTCATGCAGTATTTTATTTCTTACTAGTATATTTTTATTACTCCCTCCGATCCATATTAGTGGGTATAGTTTTGTCTAAATTCATATGTATCTAGTTAAGTATTTAGACTAGATACATGTGTATCTAGACAAAGTTGTGCCCACTAATATGGATCGGAGGTAGTAACATTAATTGATGATTTAATGAGCAGTGTATACCAAATGGACAGTAGAGACGTATAGACAACATGCAACATCACCGTACTGGCTTGATGATTGGTCTAAACTTGTTTATTTTTTGTCTTCCTAACTGAAATATGATTTATTTTCATGCACTTCGGTCATCCTAGCCAAAGGTATAAGCCGTGTAAATATTCCACGATCTAAATTGTCGTTGTCTTAGGCCCCGCTTGGACCAGCGTTTATTAGCCTAAACGACCGGCTAAAATTATGGATCTGTGGACCTCCCACTGAGAATACGAGGGTACAACGCAATAACCTGGGAAATATTCCGCACTGTAATCCCGGCGATCCAAGCGGGCCCTTAAGCTTTCCCAGTTGGGTCATGGTGTTTATCAAGTGGGGTGCTAACTGACGCTCTTCGACGTGCTTCCATTCTGCATTAGTCAATCTTTTATAGTGTTTTTTTTTTTGCGGATGAAAATACATCGACCGAGCACTTTACAGATAAGCCCAGAAACAAAGAGAAATTACAATCAGGTCCTTCTGAGCTCCGGCACCTTCTTCGTCGCGCAGCACGTTCCGCCGGCGGAACCCGCCACCATCTCCTCCAGAAGACCTTGGACTGGGAGGAGCCCTCCGGCAGCCAGGAAGTCGACGGCCCTGAGCACCCTGAAGACCAGAGCACCTCCGCCCCGCACCACGACCAGCACCAACTCGGTCAACGCCATCTTCACCAAGAACTCCAGATCCCGGCACCGCCGCCACACGGCCACCGGCGAGGGGAAAACGCACTCGGCGGCTCCTCCGAGCCGGGAATGCGCTGGAGGCGGCAGATCCGCGGCGAAGCTCCACTGGAGCACCCACCACGGAGGAGAAGGAAGCCACCTGCAAAAGCCACTCCGGCGACGCCGCCATCTCCACAGCGCCTCCGGCTAGCAACCTACGCCGACCTACACTATGTACACACCGTGATCCGCCGATTCCCCAACCTCCCGCCGCCGGAGCGGCCGCTCCGGCGGTGGGGAATCGAGCGGATCGACGGCGGCGAGGTGGTCAACGCGGGGGCTCACAAAATCGCCTCTCTCAACTGTAGCGGGGAGAGGGGAACGGTCCAAGCTCACTACGCCGACCTACACTATGTACACACCGTGATCCGCCGATTCCCCAACCTCCCGCCTCCGGCGGCCGCCGGAGGCGGGGAATCGAGCGGATCGACGGCGGCGAGGTGGTCAACGCGGGGGCTCACAAATCGCCTCTCTCAACTGTAGCGGGGAGAGGGGAACGGTCCAAGCTCACTTCTGTTCAATCTCTTATAGTGTATTGAAATACTCAAATACCTAATTGAAATTGACCTTGCTCACATCCAAATAATTCGGCATATTGAGCAACTGCGGCCTGGGCCCCACCAAAACAAAGCAATTCACTTTTTATGGAAATTAATCTTTAACCTTGATAATTGCTCGAACGCTGATAAAATTAATTTCAGATTCGCCGCTTTATCAAGGTGATGTTATTGCACACTCTTCTAATTTTGCTGAGTAATAGAAGCAAGTTGGTTGCAATTTTTTATGTCATTGTCTTACAATGATTGGCCCTTTTTAGGCGTGTCCATGTCTTACACTTAGCTGGTGTTGGATGTGTCCACTGTTGGCTAGGGCTGCAAATTTATAGAACTCAAGTGAGCTACGCTAGGCTCAACTTAGCTCGTACTAAATTTCGAGCGAGCTGAGTGGAGTTAAAAGGTCGAGCCGTTAAACTGGTGCATACTCGGCTTGTAAAGTCAATATTTATCTAGTTGGACCATAGAACAACACTATAAATGTTTTTTTCAGTCGAAACAACATAATACAATTTTCTTTAAACTAGTTTAGGTTATTCTCTCTCAATTGAAAATCTTTGGCCAAAAGTTGTGGCCAAACTTTGGTCGAAAACAATCCAAAGAAATATATATCATCAGGTAGACCACGAGACATGTGACATGTCCGTACCTAGAGTTGATATGTGTTTATTTAAGCTACAATGTTTGTTTGCATCTAGAAGGACGAAAAATCCCATCCAAAATATCAAAGGCAATAAGTTGTTCCTTTCCTTTCAATATATATAACATAATAATTACACATATTTTTTGTCAAGAAGAAAATCGATTCTCCACATGGGGGATCCCCTCGTACCCGCATGCTTCCGACCAACATAAGAAACTCGGAGGCAAAGGAGGAGGAAATGTAAACATAAAATAAAATGGCAAGGTATTACTAACTATATTAAGGGAGCCCAAAATGACGCTCCCTCAGCCCCCCTACTTACTGTACCTACTGTTCAAAATGAACAGTACTACAGTGCTTTCATCGCGGACGTCCAGCGACGATCGGACGGCCCAGACGGACCCGCGCGCGTTGTCTTACGAAAAGGCCCTCGCGGCCGAGCAATTGCACCACGCCCCTCCACTTTCCGTGCGGAAGGCCCTCTACGAAAATTTCCACAATCAACAGGGACTTTTTTGTAAAACCATCCGCCCAGCTCGCCCCCGTTCTCTTCTTCTCTCCCTCTCGCCCGAGGCCGCCGGCGCCGCCGACACGGCGCGCCGCCGCTACGCGTTGCTTCCTTCAGATCGACGGGCACACGCGGCTCCGCCGTCGTCCGCTCCACCTCCTGCCCGAAGGACGCTTGCCGGGATGGCCGGATTCCACGGCGCCGTGCTCCGTTTCCTCGCCTCCGGCCGCCGGCTGCCGCCGTCGATCCCGCCGTCTCAGGCAACCATTTCGACCCAGCGCCGCCACTATGTGGCTCAGCGCGCTCGCGCGCGTCGAACGCGTCCGCTCCCGCGCCCTACGCCGCACGGACGCGCCGCCGGCGAGATAAACGCCGCCGCGGCGGCGGCCCTAGCCACCCAAACGATGACGTCATCGCCGACGTCACCTACGACCCCACCAGTCAGAATTCAACAATTTTTTTTTTAACAAAAAACTGTACGGCCCACGCGTAAGAAATTTCGCAATTACAATAAACCTGCTCAAAAAAAAAAAAAAAAAACCACCCAAACTACAATTCAAAATAACGATTATAAAAGTACCGTAATTCAAAAAATTCACGTCTTCAAAACTACAATGAATTCAACCAATTTCAGGGAAAAAATATAGGGCCCACGCGTCAGAAATTTCGCATTTATAATAAACATTCTAAAATCCAAAAAAAAACCATACCATCCAACCTATAATTCAAATTAACGATTATAAAAATACTGAAACTCAAAAAATTCACGTCTTCAAAACTGCAATTCGACATAACTTTTTGTTAAAATTTAGATAAAAAAATATAGGGCCCACGCGTCAGAAATTTCGCATTTACAATAAACATTCTAAAATCCAAAAAAAAAACCATACCATCCAACCTATAATTCAAATTAACGATTATAAAAATACTGAAACTCAAAAAATTCACGTCTTCAAAACTGCAATTCGACATAACTTTTTGTTAAAATTTAGATATTCTAATTTGCAATTCAGAATAACGATTATAAAAACCCCTAAAAATCGGGAAAAAAACATATCTCCAAATCTCGAATTCAAAAAACAAAAAAAACTCCAATTCAATATAATATAAACAACATGCCAATTTTTTTATAAATTCTCCGAAATATCGAACTTCCAGCACAAAAAAAACTTTCTAAAAATTTTCTAAAAAAAAAATACCAAATTACAATTCAGCATGACAATTACAAATAAAAAGTGCTAGAATCCAAAAAAAAAACATATCTTCGAAACTAAACTTCGAAATAGCGCAAACAATATATCAACAACTACAAAAAAAAAATTAACATTTATGTATTCCAATCTATAATTCAGAATAACAACTGAAAAAATACTAAAATTAAACAAATTCTTATCTTTAACACTATGATTCACAACAATTTGAACAACCCACCGAAATTTTATAAATTTCCCAAACTAACAAACTTTTAGCACACAAAACATTACAAAATTTAAAAAAAAACATATAACGCTACTTTACAATTTCCGATGCCTTCCAAATCCGAGCATTCGAAAACCATTTTCAAATTCAAATTTCGCCCACATATTCACAAAAATATTCACCAACGGCGTACTAAGCAATGTCGCGGTTGGCCCCACCTATCTAACCATAATTCAACATTCCAACTCAAATTACAAATCGAAATACTCCAAAAAATTAATGTCCTCCAAACCTAACCACAAATTTGCATATATTCCAACCCAGACAATTTCCAAAATCTCAACATCCTTCGACCTGCAAATTTTCTCAGATCCACATAATATTCGTAATTCAACAATTTCTAAAAAAAAAAATAACTTAAGCAACAAAAACAAAAACCAAACCTACAAAAAAAAATTCCTACATCAAAAAATAAATAAAAAATAAACACAAACTTTTCCGGATTTCACAAATATTAAAACCCACACAATTTTTAAATACACACGTTACCAAATTTAAGTTACATTTATTCTCAAAGAACTACTCTGATGATAAAAACCAACAAAAAAAACAAGGGCCACATGGCTACGTTGCTTACATTCTGTAGACACTATTTCCCCATTGAGTGGGAGACCTTTTATGTTTTCTCTTTACCAGCTTTTGTCCAAAAATAACCAGTTTATTTCATTTTCCAGCGATTTTCAGCACTTTTTTAATGTATAATACTTTTAAGATAAGACACAGACATAACCCACCAAAACAACTAGGTCAACATTTACAAATAATGTAAACAAATTCCCTCCATTTATGCAATCAAATTTACTAAATGCTCAAATTAAATTTAACTCTCCCTAACTATGAAATTAAATTTCAATAATGATTTGGTACATGTATATCTTAGGAAATCTCAAATTCTTTTCCTCAAAAGATGTATTAAACTTAATAGCTGATAATGCAATATATTACATCTAATCAAAGATCTAAATTACATACTTACAGCGAAATACATACATAAAATTTAGTCACAAACATGATATCTTCCCTCTAAATGTAATGCTACATAACAAAATTATGAAAAAATGTAACTACATTCCACCACAACAATTTAACTACCATATTTATAAGTAATAAAACTTAAATCTACCTAATAAATAATACTTATTAATGCCAAAATACAAACTTATTTAGACAACTCAAAATTTTAAAAAAAAATCACACAAGCGCGGCGTGACGACGCGCAAAATACCACTAGTGAAGCAATAAAGGGACAACAAACCCATGAAGGGAAATGAAGCCCACCAAACCCAATAGTGCTCACCACTCATGGACGAAGGTCAACCCATCTACATGGGCCAATTGACGATGAGCCGAATAAGACAACATTACTCTTTATTTTTCTTCCCCTTAGCGGTATTCTGGCTTTTTCTATAATAGACCTCTTTACCCTTATTTTTTCCTCCTCGACAAGGGTATTGGCGGTCAATTATACAAGGAACAAACACTATTAAAGGCACCCATGGGTCACTTGTAATTCATCTCTCACATGAAATTAGAGCTCTCCCCTTGGGTGAGACCTACTTCTTCTGTTAATCATATCAGAGATTAAGTTTGTGTGGAGTTCCTTCAAACCCCGAGCTAACAAAAAGAATCACGACGAAAACCGCGGTGTGTCGGTGGAGTTTCTCAACACATCACCGGTTTGTCACGTTCATGTACCCGATGTTGCACCCCTCAAAGGGACTAGGTCTCTCTCGTTCGCGAGTCGAGGTTGAATAGTGTCACTCATCAGTGTTCGATGCCTAGCGACATGGACATCGAGCACGCCCTACCGACATCGTCATGTACCCCATCTGCATGTTGTTTTTCACGAAAGCAACATTGGTGTTGATCGTGGGGACTCGCTAACTTGAAGTCACGCCCCCTCCAAATTTTCGCAACTAAGCGCAGTGGCAACTTGGAAAAGTACAAACACTCGAAGATCGTCACTTCACACGACTAATGCCTTCGAAGGAAGAACTCACTAAAGATGCCATGACAAAGTCCAAGAAAATCTATCTCTCAAAGAAGAAAACCAAAGATTGTTTCAAAGAAATCGTTTCTCGCCTTGACATTCGATCCAGCAACAGAAATGACATGATTATCATCTGAGTGCTTGATCAGTAGTGAGACTTCAGGGGGCCTCTTATGGATCTATATCATGCACCGACCGAGTTCGTGGAATTCATCGTTGTGCATCACATAGATTTGTTTTACCAAGTATAAAAATATGAAAATTATAAAAAATTAGTCTAAATGAAGGAGGGTCGGTCCGTTTGGGGTGCCCTATGTTCTGGACGGTATGTCCAGATTCCCTACAACGGACAAAATATAGGAGTGTCCGGAAAGAACAACTGGGACATAGTTTCAAATCCCCTAATGGTCGATTTTATATCAAACTTTATTATATGAGTAATTAATAAGATTGATGGTTAGTGAGATGACAACTTTATATAGCATCTGCGAGAAACACTTCTAACTCCCGTGCTCCTTTTTTTTAAATCAAAAAAATATTTTTGCGTCTCAAAAAATTCTGGAAAAAGTATACAAGTACATATTTATGTCCACTATGTATGGTCAAATTTGCTGTAAAATATTTTTTCCTAAGTGATCTGCACACACAAAAAGACAAATGTAGAAGTAAAATGAGTTCCTTTTCACCTTTCCAAAGTCATGATTTTGTTATTTTTTGTAACCTACAATACAACATATTATTAAACAAACAATGCAGATACATACTCATGACTTTGGAAAGATTTTTAACATACAATACAACATATCATTAAACAAAAAATGAGTAGATAACATGTATATATATACACACACATAAATTATTTCTAAAATTCTTTGAAACTTCAGAATACCATTTTCGAATTTTTAAAATATCAGGAGCTCGGAGACAAAAATCATCTCTCCTGCTGACTCTTGCTCGGCTGCCTCATCCTTTTAAAAACATCCGAGACGAGAATCACATGGACATTTCCGAGACACCTGTCCAAATTGCATTGCATACAGAGACAGTCTGACAGAGACTGGGTTCGTCGGACACGAGTAGATCATTACAAACTCTTGCCATGTCACCGGCACGATGTTAGCGTTTTACCTGGAAAAAACACGCCGGGAAACGTTGCAAAGGTAAAACTGCAAAGATTTTCCCGCGCCCCACCGGCGGGCCGCCACCACCACCCAACCCCACCGCGCGCGCTCAGCTCCACAGAAAACAATGGATCTCCGATGTTTTTCTTCGCTCGATTCCCCGCCCTCTCCCTCTGTTCCAGATTCACCGCCCGATACCCACGAGTTACACGCTCTCCTCCCTTCCCCGGCGAGGCGGCGAAGTGGAGAAAGTTCCCCAAGCAGGCAAGAACTACAAGTAGAGCTAGTACCTGCTCGCTGGCAGCAGCTACAGCTGAATCGGTAGCGTGGCATGGCGTCCTCCCTCGCGTCCGCGTCGTGCGCGCTGCCCCTGCATCCCAGGGTGGCCACCGCGGTTGCGGCTGCAGCGGCGGCAAGCCCCTACTGCCGCGTGCTGCTCACCGTCGCGCCGCCCCGCTCGGCCGCGTCGATTCGCCGGGCGGGGATTCTCGCGCCACTCCGGTGCTCGGCGCTCGAGGATCCCGGTGCTGGTAGTGAGGAAGGGAAGAAGGAGATGGGCAGCGTGAGGAAGCAGGCGCGCGGGAGGCCGGTGTGGAGGCGGATCCTGTTCGCCTCCAAGAAGACGCGCAGCATCATGATCCTCAACGCCCTTACCGTCATCTATGGTATGCATACCTTTCTCGATCTCTCTCCAGTTTGTGCATACGTGCTCAAGGTGTTGAAGAATGGTGGCCAAAATGCTAATTATAGGCGTGTCATGAGTCATGAGTGAGCAGTAGCAACAATGGTCCGTTATTTAGTAGTACATCGCAGAAAAAATCATCATTATCTGGTAGTGCAAACTTGTAGGACAGCTGCTCGTGATCGGGAAGTATGGATCAATCAGTGTTTGATAACTTGATTTTCTTTGTTCCCATTTTGTGCAGCAAGTGATATTCCAGTTCTTAAAGAGGTTGAAGCCCTCACAGACCCTGCGGTTTTCAACATGGTGCGCTTCGTTGTTGCGGCCATCCCGTTCCTACCATTTGTGATACGCGCATTTGGAGATCGCCCTGTACGAAATGGAGGATTAGAGCTAGGACTTTGGATTAGCTTAGCGTACATTGCTCAAGCAATTGGGTTGATCACATCTGATGCTGGACGAGCATCCTTCATTACTGCCTTCACGGTATGTCTTCTTGCACTATTTTTTTTTTTACAATTATGGAGTTGATTGAATCGGCAAATGCTGTGGTAATATCTAAAGAACTATGTGAACAGGTGATAGTTGTGCCTTTGATTGATGGCATTTTTGGCGCCTCTATCCCCAAGCTGACTTGGTTCGGGGCCATAGTATCAATTATAGGGGTTGGCTTGCTAGAATGTGGTGGCTCTCCTCCCTGTGTAAGTACTACCGTCTACCAGTATTAGTCTTTTGTACTAGCTCTTGTTAGTTTATTCTGTTATTGTCGTAATGGAGTTCAGAATCTGTTGTTATGTAACCAACAACAGTGATGCTCTGAATGAATATTCTTGCAATAACAATGACCAACCACTTCAAAATATTCTATTGTTTTGTTCAAATAAAATCGAGTTCATCTTTTCAAAGATTTGGATACAATATATATCGTGTGGCTTGACAAGGAACTGATTTTTGATTGTGCCATTTTGTTGTTTCCAAAGGTTGGTGACGTGCTGAGCTTCTTCAGTGCAGTGTTTTTTGGTATCCACATGCTGAGAACGGAGCAAATATCAAGAAGCACAGACAAGAAGAACTTCATGGCTCTTCTTAGCTTTGAGGTTCATAACTATGCCTGCAGTTTCTGATATCCACTATACTGCCCTTATCATCTTAGCCACTATGGGAACCATCTCACTGACCAAATCTATCATTCAGGTCCTTGTTGTGGCCTTCGCCTCGATACTCTGGTTTCTGTTAAAAGATGGCTTTGTTGATGTCCATGATTCCAGCTTTGAATCATGGACTTTTGGTATGCTTTGGGATTCTGCGGCTTCTTTTCCTTGGATACCAGCATTGTACACCGGAGTCTTTTCTACAGGGTTATGCATGTGGGCAGAGGTTAGCCTACCTTTTAGAGCCTTTTAGTAGTATTATGAATATTCTTGCTGAAGACTTATTTAATTTATGAGATCATTTTATATGGATGTCTCTGCACAGATGGTAGCGATGGCCCATGTTTCAGCAACAGAAACTGCGATTGTTTATGGGCTAGAACCAGTATGGGGAGCTGCCTTCGCTTGGTTCCTCTTAGGTGAAAGATGGGACAATGCTGGCTGGGTTGGAGCCGCACTTGTAGTATGTAAGCTTATGATTACGATGTTTCATTCTGCTTTGTGCTTTGTGTTTACAGTTGCATTTTGATACTCATATAGGAAATACCTTGAACTACGTGTTTGTATTAACCTACCACAGTCAAATCTTCAAGTTAATTAAGTATATGTTGCCATGTTGCCGTCCTCTTCATTAGGTGGAAGCCTAACTGTGCAGCTATTCGGGTCGGCTCCTGAAAAGTCCAAGAAACTAGAACCACCCAGCAGGAACGCATTGGAAACCTCATTGAAACGGCAGGACCGCTTCTCCCTATCTGCTATCCCTGTCGATTCCAGGAAGAACATAGGGAGCCAATTAGAGAGGTAACTCGTGTCTCATGACTGTCAACTGGTTCACCATTTTATCCATTTCCGGCTGTTTTTTTGTTCTGTGATAACTAGTTGTTACATTTCCTTAAGTTCTTCTATTTCCTGTAAAATAGGAAGGATAAAACATTGTAGCCCAACGTCAAGGCAGTAAGGCATCCTCCGAAGACAGGGTCAGGCTCGCAACTGTTATATAAACCAAACCAAGCGGCCTTATATTCTTCTAGCACATCGAACGTTGTTTGGTTCATCAAATAGACCCGACCGGCGTTTGCTCCACGGAGAAAGCTTGCTATTTCCATGATCTTGGAGGTGAGTTGCCTTATCAAATGGACTAACTAACTAGTAACTAGGTATAAGTTAATGCCCCGTACATAATAGAAATGTGGCATTACTGGCTGGAAACTCCAAATCGGCTCAGATGTTTACCCTATACATGGTACTGGACGCTGGTGTAAAGTGGCAATTGACCAACTGTAAATGGGTTTGTGTTCATTGTACCATTGGGTAAGTTCCTTGTAAATATACAAAATATAGTACAAATGATTCAACTTTTTAGTTCTGTTGGCTCAGTATTATGAGCTTCCTTAAACCATGGAAATCGAATCTTAGCTTTAGACTGTGGAAGGACGGTCAGCTGTTATGCTTCCTTTCGTAAAAAAAATGGTATTAGAAGTTTCAAAAAATCTGAATTCTTTTACACATGTACATAAAGATTATTTCTATGAACGTGTAAGAAATATACATTGTATTGTAAAGTTAATAGAAATTTGATATGAAAAATAAGAAAGAAAAACAATACCTGCTTATTGGGTCCCACCAAAATGCGTCATATGTTCAAATGGGTTCCGTGATGATGGCTTTGAAGACGAGCCGCAAAATTATGGTGCTGGGAGAGGACAGAATCCATATGCTGATGATGGTCGTGTGAGAGATACTAGGAAAAGGCTCACATATGATAATGCTATTATGCCGATTGGGTCAACTCAGGTGGATGCAAATGAGAACATGGCGGACATAATCAAGAAAAGTTCCGAGGAGGTGGTAGCCAACGAGGTGACCGATCCTATCAACTCTACACCAGGAAAAATGCAGTTGGCAAAGAGAACCAGAAGAGATGGAGATGAAAACCAAAAACTGATATCGGCATGCAATGAAAATATTAGGTCAAAACTGTCGTGGCCTCCAAAAGGTCACGGCGGTGGGTACACTGCTGAAATTGGTGAGGCGGTGTTGCCCGGATATTGTGTTCCTTTCGGAAACCCATCTTGATGAGTGGCCGGCGGAATGCTTACGAAGGAGGCTAGGGATGGATTTTAAAGAGGTGGTACGAAGCGATGGCAGGAGAGGCGGTCTGTTACTCCTGTGGAAGAAAGAGGTGACTGTTTTGTTAAGGCACAAAGCACACAATTTTATTGATGTGTTCGTGGGAGACAGTCAGGCTAGTGTGTGGAGGTTTACAGGTATGTATGGCGAACCTAGGTGGCAAGATAAACATCTTACTTGGCAATGCTTGAGAGATTTGCATGCGGCGGTTAAATTGCCGTGGCTTGTTATGGGGGATATGAATGAGATACTATATCAGTTTGAGAAGGACGGTGGGAACCCTCGTCCGGAGCTGTTTATGCAGAATTTAAGACATGCAATTGATGATTGCGAACTTTCGGACTGCGGTTATGTTGGTGAGAAGTTCACATGGCATAGGGCGGGCATCCGAGAGCGTCTGGATCGAGCCCTAGATAATGAAGCTTGAAAGAACAAATTTGGTGATGCGATTCTTCGAAATTTAGAGTATGGACAGTCGAATCATCGTCCAATTCTGATATGTTTGGAGATGGAGGCCCAGCAAGAAGTATGTGGGCCATCGGTGCTAAGGTTTGAAGCAAAATGGCTGAGGGAATCCCAATTCCAGCATGTGGCTGAAGATGCTTGGGAACAATCATAGATGCGCGCTGGCAATGGAGGTTTGGCAGGGAAATTAGCAGTGGTTCATGATTTACTTCACAAGTGGGATCGCACAGTTTTACACAGTACTAATAGAAGGATGCGTACAACGAGGAAATATTATGAAAGGGTGGCAGCTGGTCCTTTTTCGGATGAAAATATTGCAAGGCAATCTGAGCTAGCTCGAGAAATTGAGTTCTTGCTCGAACAAGAGGAGATCAAATGGGCACAACGAAGTAGATTGAATTGGCTTCAACATGGTGATAAAAATACTAGCTATTTCCATAATTTTGCTAGTGCACGGCGGAAGAAGAATATGATAAAGAAACTTAAAGATGATTCGGGTACTTGGCATGAAGGAATCTCGGTGCTTAATCCGATGGTCTCACAATATTTTGCGGGACTGTTTTCAACAGAGATTGATGAACCGGACCCCTTAGTTATAGACAAGGTGGTTCCGAAGGTTACTGAGAGAATGAACGAAAATCTGATGAAACCATATACTCCTGAAGAAGTCAAAAAAGCTCTCTTCTCTCTTGGTGATATGAAAGCACCTGGTTTAGATGGATTACATGCAATTTTCTTTAAAAAGTGCTAGAACATTTTGGGAGGGGAGTTAACAGCTGAAGTTCTTGGTGCAATAAATAACAAGGTGATTCCGAAAGGGTGGAATGATACGGTGATCATTCTAATTCCTAAAGTTGATGATCCAGAGTCTATCTCTCAATATAGACAATAAGCCTTTGCAATATGCTCTACAAGGTAATATAAAAAATGATTGCTCTTCGAATTAAATTTGTTCTAGATGATATTATTTCTCCTGTCCAGAGTGCTTTTGTTCCTAGCAGATTAATCACTGATAATATTCTTTTGGCTTATGAGAGTTTACATACGATCAAGAACAAAAAGAAGGGCAAGTGGGGCTATTGTGCGGTGAAACTTGATATGCATAAAGCCTATGATCGCGTGGAACGGAATTTCCTGGAGAGTATGCCAATGCGGCTGGGGTTTCACTCATCCGTAGTAGAGTTGTTGATGGTGTGTGTTCGTTCAGTTTCTTATAAAGTTAGATTCAACAACCAAGAGACAGATTCTTTTATCCCATCGAGAGGGCTGAGACAAGGTGATCCTTTGTCACCCTATTTGTTTCTTATTTGTGCAGAGGGACTATCAAGTCTTCTGGCTCATAAAGAGGAGGTTCGTGGCATTGAAGGTGTTAGGGTTTGCAGAAAGGCACCATCGGTATCCCATTTACTTTTCGCCGATGATTCCCTGATTCTTATGAAGGCAAATATGACTAATGCAACCTCGTTGAGACAGGTGCTTGAGCAATACTGTGCAAGCTCGGGACAAATGGTTAGTGCAGCAAAGTGTAGTATCTTTTTCAGCCCAAACATCGAAGTGGATCTGAAAGCTGAGATTTGTGAGGAATTAAACATAATGACAGAGGCTCTATCTGATAAGTATATAGGTCTGCCTTCTATGGTCGGTTTGGTCAGAACTGACAGCTTTATTCACCTCCTTGAGAGAATTATTAAGAGACCAGAAGTTTGGAATGAGAAGCTCTTATCGTTAGGAGGTAAAGAAATTTTATTAAAAGCAGTAATTCAATCCATTCCTGTTTTTGCCATGCCTGTGTTCCAAATACCGAAGAAGTTGTGCAAGGAAATGACTGATGCAATGTCATGTTTTTGGTGGGGGGATACGGATGAGCACCGTCGGATGCATTGGATGGCTTGGTGGCGTATGTATATCCCGACGAAGAATGGAGGGATGGGGTTTCGAGACCTACATTCTTTTAATTTAGTCATGTTAGCTAAACAAGCCTGGCGGTTGATTACAAAACCAGATTCTGTATGTGCTCAAGTTTTGAGAGCAA
The DNA here is from genome assembly GCA_947311845.1 of Poa pratensis. NCBI lineage: Eukaryota > Viridiplantae > Streptophyta > Magnoliopsida > Poales > Poaceae > Poa > Poa pratensis. The sequence goes on from CAMZMU010000040.1 coordinate 30,458,378, forward strand.
AATACTATCCCCATGGAGATATTCTGAAAGCAGGTCCCAAAAGTGGCTCATCTTACACATGGCAAAGTATTGTGGCAGGTTTGAGTACTTTCAAGCGTGGACATATTTGGAGAGTTGGATCTGGTACACGAATTAATATTTGGCAAGATCATTGGGTCCCTAGTAGCCCAACACGCATGATACTCTCTCCCAAGGGTCAGTGCATACTCCGAACTGTAGATGAACTGATTGATGCGGAGACCCATTCATGGGACGAAGAATTAATCAGGGATAATTTTAATCCGATTGATGTTCAGAGGATTTTAAAATTCCACTGAATGCAAATATGACAGAGCACTTCATTGCTTGGCACTTGACAAAAACTTTCAGTTTCACGGTGCGGTCTGCTTATTATGCTCAATGGTGGCACTCGTTTAGGCAAAAGGTAAACCGTGCTGATGGTCAAGGTAATTCGGAGTGTAACCTATGTGGGAAATCTTATGGAACTTAAGTGTGCCAGCAAAGGTAAAAAAATCGCTTGGAAGGCGTTGCATGGTACCCTCCCGGGGCTTGCTGTTCTAGCGGGGAGACATATTAAAACACCTGTGCAATGTTCGATCTGCAAGCAGGGTCCAGAGGATATAGAACACCTGATGTTCTCATGCTTACGAGCTCGCCAAGTCTGGAATTCTTTGGGTTTGATGGAGGCAATTGACTTATTTTTACCCACAGAAATATCGGGGTCGGTGATTTTGGAGGAAATTATGAGATCGAATAGTCCTATGGTTCCAACTTTGGGACGTATTGGGTTCAAGGAAGCAATTGTGGTGGGTGCTAGGTACATTTGGTGGCAGCGGAGAGAAGCTGTAAAAGGTGAGAAACTCCAAACACCTTCACGTTCGGCTTTTGCGATTTTAGCTTTAACATCGAATTTTCAAGGGGCAAAACAGGGTGTTGAGCCACATGAAATAACATGGTCAAAACCGAATCGGAATTCATACAAACTGAATATTGATGTTGCATTCTTCCCTAATGGTGATGGTGCTGCGGGAATTGCTCTTTGAAATGATAGTGGGGAGGCAGTGGCTGGTGGATATTGGCCCCTCTCCAATCTTCTTGATGCCGCAACGGCTGAAGTCATGGCATTGCAAAAAGGTTTACTGCTGATTGAACAAATGGGCTGCTCTCCTACTACTATTGAATCTGATTGCTTGGAATTATGTCAAGCATATAATGGGGAAATTGAAGTCTGGAGTCCTTATACGGCGATTTTGGTGGACTGTTTCGTCCGAGCTGCAAACATTGGATCGATCACTCTTCATCATTGTAGTCGGGAGGCAAATACAGTGGCACATAAGTTAGCTAGGTTTGCTTATGATTCTGATAGTTCTTTTGTTTGGGATGGTGATCCCTAGTTTTATTGTTTCAGATGTAATTAATGATGTAACTTTGTTCGAACTTTGATGCCAGCAAGTTTCAGACGCACTCTTTTCCCTACCAGGGTACCTAACGAGACTGGAGGATTTTTAATGAGACGGCTTGCTGGTGGGTGCTTTTTATATATATGGAACATTAAAAAAAACGAAAAGAAACAGGAAATATAAAAGAAACAGAAAACATAAAAGATAAAAGAAAACGAGGGAAAAAAAGCACTGAGATGTCTTTTTTAGATGCACTGAGATGAGATGGGTTGGCTATAGGCGGAACTGCTTCAGGCGGTGCAGGGGTTTCCGCCGCATGGTGCGGCATATACGATTTCCGTGAATTGTGTCGTGAGTCAAACCGGGCTATGCCCTGGATTAGGGCCATACCTCCATGCTATGGGCCATCGTGGCTTAGCTAAGACGTACAGCATCGGAGTTCTTCCGTACGGGGCCGAACTGACCCAGGCCAGACCCACCAATAGGCCGAACGGGCTGCTTGTCAATTGAGCCTGTTTAACCCTTCTCTCTAGAAAAAATGGCATTTCCGCCTCTAAGAAAAAAGCATTTCTTGCATTGCTCCTTTCACAGCTGACTGGATTCTACACGTTTTATTTCCACATCTCTGCAACTTAGTAGATGACACTGTTTAATTTCAATCCTGATTAGATCATGTTGCCAGTGAACCAATCAGCAATCCCCGTTAAAAAATCATCAAGACATCAGAAGGCTGCAGGCCAAATAAGCTGCTTCAGAAGTGAGCATGTTGAGCCGTGAATCAAGTATTACTCTAGCTGCATTCTTTGGTCGAGTAACCTAGGTGTGCAACTTGAGCAGACACTGTCTAATTGTAATCCTGAGAACATGTTGGCATGTAAACAAAATCACAGCAGCGCATTTCTGAAAACCACCGGTGGTCCTCTCCCTCCCTGAACAACTCCTTCCAAGTTCAAGGAGCGGCATGTGAGAGCCTCACAGGAGAGGAGCTCATCATGATTAACAAAACACGGTGGGGGCTCCTCCGACGACAAGTCTCGCAGCGATGTCCTCGCATCAACTCCGGCCTCCAGATCCAGATGGTCACGTAGGTGAGTTGCGACGGGAAAAGTTACAGGCGGGCGATGATGATTCCTTCCTTGTCAGTCCAGCTCGGCGAAGCGACTAGAATTAAAACCCGTAGCCATCCGTTCCCTAGTCCGCATCGACCCTGTGGCTGTGGTGTGGTTAAACTAGACAGAGATCGTAATAGGCCGGGGAGCGCAAGCGGATGGTGCGGGAGAGCGACGTGCGGCCTTTTTCTTTCTTTCTTTCTTTCCCATCCATCATCGTCGGCCCCGTTCCGTTCCGTCGCCGTCGCCGCGTTGCTGTCACCGATTCCGTTCCGTTTCCAGATTTTTCTTCTTCGCCTCGCCTCGCCTCGGCGGGGAATTCTCTTTTCGGTCGCTCCGTTGTGACCGGCCGGCGAGCTGCAGCCAGAGATGGGGTTTTCCTTCAGCTTTGCGGCGAAACGAGAAGGATGCCACGCGTTCGCCCACGGAAAACGCTACTGGTTTGTTCGATCGAGGATTTTTGGTGACGCGGCCGGCGGTTATCGCGTGGACTAGCTCGCTCTGCCCATCCATCGCCGTATATATGCAGCGAGCGACCGACGTACGCGTTTTTTTCTTCTTCTTCGGCTGAGCTCTCTTGTTTCTTCGGCTGAGTACACCTTGCTGTCAGACTTCAGAGTATAAGAAGAGTTAAAAACAGCTAATCTGAAGGGGCCGTGATGTTGTCTTGCCAAAACCCTGGGTAATCTAATTGAAGCGATTGCATCATCGCGTTCTTTGCTTAGCTGGAATGTCTACCGAGCAAAGAGATCAATCATGGCAGGCTTGGCCGTTAGGCTAACCGCTCCACGCAAGCTGTAGGCCCTTGTGTGATGTTGGATCAACGGCATGGCTAGTCCGCGTGCGTGGTACTCTGAATACCGTGGGTCGTGCGTCGACAGAACTCAAAACTTGGACATTTGGTAGACTGGGTCCGTGGATATGAATTTTCAGTAACATTTTCTTAATATGATAGCAGGAGAACTGCTATGTTCATTTCACTAGGGGAAGTTTAAGAGAGTGGATAAATGGAGCCCGAGCTTCAAAGAGCTCTTCATTTTGATTTTTTTTTTTTGAAATTTCAGATAATATAAAACAAATCATGGATGCAGACAATGTTGTATTCTACCGTTTTTGCAGGCGATTCCGGAGCCATGAATGTCATTTAAAAGGAAAACGGTGGACCTTGTACATAGGACGTCACGGAGGCACCGACACCACATAGGGGGGAACCGCGGTGCTCAAGGATCTTGATGAGTGAGTCCAAACAGACGGAGTAGAAGGATTTTTTGAAGTCCATCTTGAGAGCAATAGTTGAGGCTTTATCTTCGTGGACACAGTCGGGCAGATCGGCGGCGTAGACGAAGTTTTCCTGCACATTATGACCCGTTTTGTACGGCATGTAGTTTCAAAGTTTGTCAAGATTTCTGTTTTTTTATGGTAGCACTTTGTATCCATAATATGATTTCATGAAAAATTGTCGAATTTTCCGACTACCTTCACAAATATTCGTAGCAAAATTAGAATTTTTGATGAGGGGAACCCTGGATTCACTAGTGGTTGGAAGAAGGGAGTGGTTCGCCATCGCATGGAGAGTTTGAGTTAGATAACTGGATGAGTAACTTTCTAATGTAAGGTGAGGTTCATATGTTTTTACAGTATTTTGTTAAAAGATGGCTTTGTCAATGTCCATAATTCCAGCTTTGAATCATGGACTTTTGGTATGGTTTGGGATTCGACGACATATTTTCCTTGGATACCAGCATTGTACGTACACCAGAGTCCTTTGGGTTATACATGTGGGCAGAGGTTAGCCTACTTCTTAGAGCCTTTTAGTAGTATTATAAATATTCTTATTCAAGACTTATTTAATTTATGAGATCATTTTAGAAGTATGTCTCTGCACAGATGGTAGCGATGGCCCATGCTTCTACAATAGTGATATTATTGCCATTATCAATAAAATAGAGATCCCAGTAAAGAATAGCCAAAATATAGTAGCCAAACCAAATGTCTTTCCAAAAATTTATATTTTCCCCATTCCCGGCATTCCATTTGTAACCAATTTTGCAGCTTTAGCAGCCGAGACCATCTATTTTCAAAATGGGGAGGCATTTGTCATTGATCCACAACAGGTTAGGATGGCTAGTATCATACTTCTAGTCAACTAGTTGTTTCCAAATCTGATTTTTTGCTAGTATCATACTTCTAGTCAACTAGTTATTTCCAAGTCTTGATCCAGCTAGCAAGCAAACATTGATTGAATTTACTAAGATCATGGACATCAAAACCCAAACTAAGTCCCTATTGGCCACATGTCATCTATGTTTCTCTCCTAGATTGTCCCATAAAAATGACTCATTTGAAAGTTAATTTCATTTATGGTCCATTTAGGAAACTTGATAATATACATAACATACATAGTTATATATGCTAGCTAAACATGTTTTCATAAGCACCAGGCTAGCTGCATAGGAGAGCAATCTCCCCATCCAATCCCCGATCCTTTTGATAATACGGTCCATTATTGGTTGTAAATCTTATTTTTTCCAGTTTGGTGTAGTGCAAAGTATATTTATAGAGAACAAGTCAATTTTATTGTGATTAATTTTCATCTGAAAAAAAAGTTTAAAACAAGAAATATGAATTTTAAATTTCTTGCACACTCCTCCTTTTCATGAAGGAAACGAATGGTGTCATCAGCATATTGCAAATTGACTGATGACACCACCATGGACAATATTTGTAACAAGGCCAAGAAATAGATTTGCATCAGCAACCCTTCTAACATTTTGGAGAAACATCAGCAACTAAGTTAAAGAGAATAGAGGAGAGGAAGTCCCCTTGTTTAAGACCTTTTCCTGCCATCAAGTATCTACCATTGCAAATATTAATTTTAATAGAAAAGATGAAAGTGGGTCCAAACCCTCCGGAAGTGAGCATTTCTTTTTATAAACCACAAGTAACCCTCTCATATGCCTTTTTTCATAATCTAGTTTCAAAAAAGTAGACAAAACTGACAAAAAAATTTTGACTTCATGCAACACCTCATGAGCACGAATAACACTCTCTACAATAAACCTTCCACAAATAAAGCTTGTTTGGTTTGGAGATATAAGAGCATCTCCAGTCGGAACCCCCAAAATCGGCCCCCAAACTGTCCGCGGACACGTCCGGACGTGTCCGCGGACAGTGACCGGACCACCCCCAAAGTTGGGCTCCTACAACCATGTTCCCCAAATCTTCTCCCCAGACTCATGCAATGACATGCAACGTCGATCCGATACATACCGGATCAAAATTACAAATGGTCCAAATTGAACACGAAAGTAAAGAAGTTCAACTAGTTGTCCGATACATACCGGATCCAAATTACAAAGAAAATGGTCCGAATTCAAGGGGCGGTTGCACCGGATCCATCTAGGCCGAGGTCACGGTCGGAGATTCTCTTCTTCAGCATGAGGATCCACTTTGCACTTGGCTCATCCAAGAGGCTAGCATCTTGGAACATGATCCTTTGTTCCTCTGTGATTCTTGCGAGAAGAACTTTGTCTTGCGCCACCGCTAGGCTGGTTTCCAACTTCTTTTGCTCCAATTGGACCTTCATCCAAGCCTCCTCCTTGACAGCTCAACGGACTCGGAGGATGCGCCCTTCTCCGTCGAATCGAGGGATCCTTCCACCTCCATTCTCTCTTCTTACGGCGGCGCCGGCTACGGATGGGGATTTGCGGGGTGGACGCCGGGGGAGGAATGAAATTGGCGGGCGGGAGTGGAGGCGGAGGGGATAAATGAAAGTGGCCGGCGCCCTTTTTTTGGTTCAAATTTCGTGGACCCGCCTTGCCAGATCCGACGTGGCGGACGCGTCCGGGCGCATCCGGGCCACCCCAAACTCGCCCCACATATGGGTTGGCTTTGGGGCTTGCCTGACAGCCCGGTCGTTTGGGGATGCTTTGGGAGACACGGTTGGGTACCTATTTTCAGCCCAAACCCTGTCCAAACAGCCCGCCCGGATGTTTGGGGAGGGTTTGCCAACCACGGTTGGAGATGCTCTAAGTCTGTCACCAATGAGAGCAATAATCCTATTAGTCATCCCTTTAGTCTTTTTTTTTCAAAATACAGTTCTCCAAACTGATGGGTCTAAACTTTTCATAGACCTAGCATCTGGTTACTTAGGATCATACAAATTATTTTGCGAGGGCCTGTGAACGTGCAGGCATATACCATCGTATCGTTGGGTGATGCTGTGTGGCCCAGGTGATTTCATACTCCTATCTGTACTGTACTTATATTTGGTCCTGCAAGATCACAAACCTATTGTGCACGTTGCCGTCAGAAAGCTGATGAATGTATATAGTGCAGAATCAAATAAGGTTACGTACTAACAAGCTAGTTTCCACATCCAGTTGCAGTAAACAAGCGAGGATTAAGCATCACGATGCCGGCCGGCCGGTCTGGCTTGTTGAGATCGGAGGCGGTCAACTTTTTTTTGTGAGGAAGGATCCAAAGATCTTACACCAGAGTCCTTACAGAACCAACCGCAAGAAGTAAGAAAATTACAAACCGGTCCTGATAGACTACGAGGTCGCCGTCGTCGAAGAAGACGCTCTGCCGGCGCGCCGCCACCGCTCCATCCCTGCAGCCTTGGATCAGACGGAGTCCCCAGGTGGACGGGAAGTCGACAGTCCTCAGCTCGAACGAGCCTCCACCTGCAACGTCGACGACGCCCTCGATCTGGATCAGATCTTCATCACCTTCAAAAGCGTCGACCGGATCCGCCGCGACGAGATCCGGAAGGGGAAGCGCACACGGCGACCCCGGGGGGCCGCGAGCACGCAGAAGGAAGCGCTCCGCCGCGCCGCTCCAACGAGCACCGAGGCCAGAGGGGGAGAGCGCCACCTGCAAACAGCACACCAACACCAGCCGCGCCACCACCTCCCTGACGCCGCCGACGAAGTCCCTACCAAACCCTACGCTATGTACACGCCGGGGCCCGAGGTTCCCCTCACCTCCCGCCGCCGAAGCAGCAGACGGAGGAGAGGGAAACCGGCGGGCCGCCGGCGGCGAGGTGGATCTGACGGGGGAGCGCAGAAATATCGCCTCTCGAGTCGCGGGAGAGGATAAGGGTCCAAGGCTCCCTCTGGGGAGTGGAGGCGGTCAACTTGATGCAAGCCTCGCTTCATCTGATGGCTACGCCCTCTATATAATAAAACATAAACAAATTCCCCCATCGATCACTTGTTTAATCCGAGCAACTTCACATCTCGCACTGGCATCAATCATTAAAACGTTTCTGTTTCAAAACGTAAGCCTCATTTGCATCATCGCCGCTCGCTCCGGTTCCTCTAGCCCGTAGATGCATTTTATCTTCATTTCCTTTACCTGTAGGTAGCTGTCAGCCTGTCAAGTTGATTTTTCTTGCTGTTCTTGGAAGATACTTTGCGAAGTTTAAGCTAGCTGCTGCAAGTGGTTTCCGGCTTCCCGCGGCCGCGCTGATTAGATGATTATCTGGATCGTTTGGTCTCCATTTAAGCTCCTGAAGAAACACTCAACGTACTAATCATAGTATATAACCGTAGGGTACAATTCAAGGACCAATACTTGGTGTTAATGCTTACGGCGACCAACTAGTGTACTTGTTCAGGTCATTTGATAACAGTACGTCCAACTATTCTTCTGTCCATTTCAGATATTATTATGGATGAACCGATCGCTACTGAAGTACTCACGCGATCATTTCTAGAGGGTGCCGGAACTTACTTCTAAAAAAACTTTGTGCGAATCATTGGCCTGATTGATTATTCATTGGCCTGATTGATTATTCAGGAATTGAGACGACATCTCCAAATTGTTTTTGATGAATAGTCTGGAAGGTGAACCAGTCTATCTAATTTTATACAATTCGGCTACCCAAGCGTGTAGAATTTGTTAAATGAAGTGTATAAATATATATCTGTCCTACCTTGATTGGAAAAGCTAGTGTGTCACTTCGTTTTTTGGCCTGATTAACTAACCATAGTGTGGCACTTCATTAAGACGAATAAAAGCAAATACAGAGTAGTACTTAATAATACAACAACATTATGAGTTTAGAATTGCACATGGATCTATACTTATAGCTTATTATCGATCCCTACGACTTTCTATTCTTGTTTGCACTGGAGTTTTTTTTCCTTTTTAAAAGCTGGCCGAAGCACTGCTCTATCCTGACAACATGTAGAAAGGTATACATTGGGGTACATGTCTGTGGCCTTTTTTATATATTTAGCGGAATTTTTTTTACAAGTGAGAGAATAAAAAAACACACGATTCTTATAAAGAGTTTTACGTCCTCTTAAATACTACATTAGTCAAACGATCGATCTTTGACATGAAACGCATATGATTCTTACCGAGAGGTTGGACTAGATGTAAATTTTCCTAAGTGCAAATGAAAACCCAGAGGCCACTTATTAAAATCATCCAAAAATCATTTTGAAATTACGTTAATTAAAGAGGCCCTTAAGAGAAATAACCGGATAAGACCAATGAAACCCAGAGTTCAGTGCATACTGGTTTTAAAGGTGTAGTTCACTTACCACATGATAACTAATGAATCTCAAATCAAGACAAATCCACATCCCAACAACTTAGTCTTTGTTGCATTGTAAATTCTATTGTTGTATAATTTCCAAACATTTAGATTGGCTGTGGAGGATTTTTCCATTCAGGGTACTACTATTTTGGTTCGTTCTTGTATGTCGGGTGTATTAGGTTTTTCTTAAAATGGTGATTTGACAAAAACTATTCCGGGGAGTTTATATGGTACAAAATTACCATTATCAGTAATACTTTTGAAAATAGATCTAGCTATATCAATTTCATGTCATACATTCACTTATAAAGTAATTATTGTTCTAAGTCTCGTCTTAATGAAACCTAATATGCCCTAAAATGTAAACTGAGGGGGTAATGTATACTTAACCAACATTCAGTCACTAATGTGAAGGACTGCATTTTTACCACACTCCATTCATCGAGGTAGTTGTTCACAAGTTATGCAGGATAAAACATTAAATAAATTCCAAAGGCTAAATTTGACACTGTATTTTTGAAAAACTTCTTAACTTTAACCAAATTTATAGAAAAGAAATAGCAATATTTACAACACCAAAATAAAATCACTAGAGGTTATCTTGGATTAGTTCATAATATACTAACTTAATGTCATAAATATTGCTACAAAAATTGATAAAATCTGTCAAATTTAAAAAGAAAAAACTTAAATGTACTTATTTGAGGACAGATGGAGTATGTTTTCGTTAACGAGCTCTGTGTTGGTGAGGCAAAAATAGTTACAGTGCTATGAACGCGAAGAAAATAATAAATCTCTGGTGCTATGATATATATTGCTTTTAAGATGATTGACGTCTGGGTCTTTGGCAGGTCTTGTATAGGAAAGCAACACAGTTACATTACTGTTCTTGATGTGGAAACTACAACAGCAGTGTTTCTGTTTATTGATGTGATTAAGGAGAACCATCGGGCATTACTTTTTTGGGATGCTTGGCAACACTCTGTACTCCGACTTCAGCGTCGTAGAAGCCGGCCGGGACAGTAGCTACGGGTACAGGGTGCTAAACGTGAATGAGAACTGTAAAGTTGGTGAGTCTAACATGAGTACTATTGTTGTCCTTATCTTAACGCTGTAAAGCAGTGATTAGCATCCATATCTTGAAGCGGCTGAACTGATAATTGTGTTCTTCCAAACAGTGTAGTACATCGCAGCAGGAAGTAACAGATACATCAAGATGACACACAGTGGATATGGATCCCAGTAATAGTGATTTCACTGTATTCTTCCAAATGGTATAATAGTTTTCTGTGACCTCTCAGTGTCAGATAAGTTTTGCGGTGCTCGAAATGATAGCATGAAGAATATATTCCGCTGCCCGGCTAGAGATGGTGAGTAACGAAGGACGTGACGTTGATTGTGCTAGGGAGGAGGAGGGCCATATGTTTAGTAGCGTGGGCAAACCTACATTGCTAGTGATGGAAACAGTTGCTCGAACAGAGCAGGCTGAGGCGTCCCCAGATTGAACGTCTGAGGGCATCTCTAACCGATGTACAAAAATCGGTTAGAGGAGTAAAAGATGCTCTTTTACTCCTCTAACCGCACCTAACCGAAGTCCAAAACACGTTAGAGGAGTAAATTTTTTACTCATCGGTGCCGCCGACTCCTATATTTACTCATCGGCCGCACCGATGAGTAAAAGATTCCCTCCATCTCCTCGCGTTCACACACACTCATCCCCATTCCACCTCGACATCTCCTCCGTCTCCGGCGACCGCCGCCTGCGATTCCTCCCTCCCGCCGGCACCCCAGCTGTCCGCGATGGCCGGATCCTCCCGCCGGCCATCTCCGCCGCCGATCCGAGCGCTCGCCGGCCCCGTAGCCCCCCGCCGCGAGCTGCAGCCTCCTGGACTTCCCGACGCCGTTCCCCTCCATCTCCTCGTCGATTGCCGCCACCAAAACGCCGTCGGCAGCCCCGCCGCTCCGCCGGCACCCTCGACCTGCCGGTGCCGCCGACGCCGGTCTACCGCGGCGTGCGGCAGCGGTCCTGGGGGGCGTGGGTGTCGGAGATAACCGACCGCAACACCGGGAAGAAGGTGTGGGTCGGCTCCTTCCAGTCCGCGGAGCAGGCGGCGCGGGCGTACGACGTCGAGAACGTCCGCCTCCACGGGAGCGAGTGCGGCGAGCTCAACTTCCCCTTGGAGGTGCCGGGGCCGGTGCCGGAGCTCGAGCCGGAGGGGCTCCGCTATGTCTCTGCCCGCGAGCGGCGGGAGGACAGGGAGGCGCGCGAGCGCCTCGAGGCAGAGCGCCGCGACGCGGCGATGGCGGCCTTGCTCGCCGGCTACAACCCAGAGCTCGTCGAGGAGGAGCGGAAGGCGCTGGAGGCGTTCGCCGAGGCCAAGCGGAAGGCCGACGCCGCGGCGGGGAAGAAAGTGAAGAAGGAGGAGGAGGCGGGGCCATCGGCAGCTCCGGCGCCGGCCACGGTGAAGGAGGAGGAGGAGGACTGGGAGGACGTGCCGCCGCCGACGATGCCGGCGGTGATCGAGCTCGACTCCGACTCCTTCGATTGGGACGATGATTAGGGTTAGGTGGTCGAATTCGGCCGAATTTTCTCAAATTCGGCCGACTTTTGGTTGTAAATATGTATAAACTTTGTTAAATATATGTGTTCGTTTTAAATTCGGTTGATTTTCGTTGAATTTAGTGGTTTTTGTTTGATTTACTCCTCTAACTATTGGGGTTCGGTTAGGAACGGCAATCGGTTAGCTGCGTATTTTTACTCCTCTAACGAATTTTCGGCAGTTTACTCCTCTAACCGATTGGGGATCGGTTAGAGATGCCCTGAGGACGTAGTGTACCCAGCTTCCAAGTTCTAATTCGTAGCCGGTCATGGATAGTAGGTGGTCACGCCACTCGGTGTAGAGTCGTCCATGATCTACCGGTAGCTAACCCAATCAGGATTAAGCTAGCAAAAGTTGATCAAGACAGTGACTAATAAATACGTAGCATGTGAGAGCATCTTTGACGGGACTGGGCAAATTTAATATTCTATACAACGGTGCGTCCAGACGTGTTCGCGAAGAGGAGTTGGCCAACCCCCATTTGCTCTCTTCACATCAACACATTCCATATCAATCCCTTAGAAACATGCAAACAGATGCACGTAGTATTTTCACATAAATTCATTACAAAGTTATCGCAAAATTATCACAAATTCGGGAATAAATCAATCAACCCTTTTGTTGGCCATGGTAGATCAATCTACTCCCTCTGCCCCAAAAATATAAGGCACACTTAAATTTCGTTGGTCAACGACATATAATTTTGATCATGATTTGTGTCTATAATATCTCCACAAAATTAGTATAATGATACTCCATCCGATCCGGAAAATAGTGTCTTCAATTTGTATATGTTTTGTGCTACGCTAGTCATGTTTCAGCGACAATTTTTGTGAACCAGAGGTAGTATATGAAATGGAAAAAAATTTAGAAAACAAATCCAACGATACCATTTATATATTCTCAACCCATATAATTTAGTATATATTAGTGGTCAAAGCTGAACGTCAAAGACCAGCACAAAAATAGCGCGCTTATATTTTGAAACGGATGGAGTAGTTGTGATCGCCGGATTGGTCCTTCCCCTTGTCATTTTCTGTGGCGGTACCCCTCCAATGTGCGCTAACAATGGCCAACCTAAATGACATTCTCTCAAATTGATTATACAACATAGTGACCGACTCCGTCTAGTAAACAAAAGAATAATTCAACATATACAATAAGAAGCGAAGCAAATAAAAAATGAAGCAAACAAAATTTACATTTAACACTTGGGCATAGTACCCGATAAACTGGTTCACGGAGATTTGGAAGCATGGCCATCCATTGCGCAGGGGGTGCTTGGTGCGCGTGATGTGGGATGTATGCAGATTTCATTGATTCTGGGAAGCCGACCATTCACTGCATGACGGAGCGAATTTCTTATCCTCTAGCGTGCGGCGAACAGCGGGCTCCTCGTCGTCCGTTGAGGGGGGGGGGGGGGGGGGGGGAGGGAGGGTTAGAAATCTCCACCACAAGCGCATCCAAATAAAGGTCGGCTCTGGACCCAGGTCCATTGCCGGAGCCGGCCAGGTCGAGCGGAGAGGACATGTAGGGGAGTGTCGGTCGAGAATGAGGTTACGATATTGTCCGGAGTGACGACAAAGTGCAGTATATGTTGGGTTGGACAGGGTCATTCCGTGCCGAATCTAGTGTGGCGGACGTGCCCGGTCAACCCCATTTTCGCTCCACATATTTCTTGGCTATGAGGGGTGCCGGACAGTCCAGACATATAGCGGGAAGCGGAGGTGGGGACTGGGATGTTGTAATGAAGACGCGTACACTGCTGGTTTAAATACAATAACGCTGCGAGTATACCGTATGTGTAACCAAATTTAGCAATCTATACCCGGAGGGTTTCGATGCGGGTGACACACATATGTAGCGCGACGCACCACCCTAACACTAATAAAACGTATGTAGCTCAAGCTGCAGCTCCTATGATGGAAGCTTAATTAGTTAAGCTGGTAGTAGGGCGAGGGAGGGAGGGAGGGGGGCGCAGAGAAGATGAGTGATGGCGGCGCGAGCACAGGCTGGCGCATGGTCCACTCGCTCGTCTAGCCCATGCAGGCGGGACACGTAGATAGAGGGCATGTAACCGTCGTGGCGTGTGATCCGTACGTGGAGCTGTTCCGTGCGCCCCGCCCATGTGAGTGTGACGTGACGCAGCAGCAGCGGATAGGGCCATGGCCCATGCATGGGGCGAGTGAAGGGAAGGAATCGATCGATCCGAAGGCCGTTGCGACGGGCCCACGTTCTGCTCCCCCACGCATGGTATGCTATGGATCGCCCGCCCGCCCGCGCCGCGTTCTCGTGACGGAAACGGCCGCCTCCTCACGTTACTAGCCTCGCCGTCACGGTGACCGCCACAGACACGGCCAGCCGGCTGAGCGCGACGGCAACGTGATACGGTGGGCGCGGCTTAATTTGCTGTTCTGTTTTCCTCCGTCTGCCTATGGTCACCGTCCGTGCGTGCCTCCCTGTGGTGCGGCGGGTACGGCCGGCCTCACTCCCTCGTCCCTTTTCCACCTGCATGGGAATCGGGAGCCCACTCTCTTGCTTACACCTGGCCGTTAAATCACGTCCATGTGAGCGAGAAAGTTGCCGCCGGGAAGGAACTCAGATGCGCGTCCGTACCCCACGATTGACGAGGGAAAACAACCGCACGGAACACTTTTCATGATATCCCGTCGATCGGATCAGTTGAAATACGGTCGACGTATTTAAAGCTTGGCCAAGAAGCCGACTTGACTACTGCACGCAACGACACGATTACCAACCATTTGGGTTAGTGGTACGTTGAACAAGGTACAATACATGTACGTACGTGTGTGCAATTTCTCTTTAAAATCTTATCATGACGTAAAATAATACTCCCTCCGTTCTAAATTAATTGATTTGGTTTTGTCCAAATATGCATATATCTATACTTGTTTGATGTCTAGATACATCCATGTGTAACAAAATGTGTGTCAATTAAATCCGAACGGAGGGAGTATATATGAGGCATGGCGGCATGGGCGACAAAATAAAAAGATAAGGGTTTACGAGGTGCACCACCTCACATGGGTCTCAATTTGCACTAATCAAATAACAAGGGGATAATTAGTTGGGAAGAAAGTGTTGTCTACACTGATGCTTGCTCCATTCAAATGTCTGCCCGACTTGCCTTGTTTCAAGGGTTACATTTTTTGTCCGCGGTCCACCTATTAACTCGCACCTCGTCGCCTTGACATTTCATCGACGCATGTTCATCTGTGGATTTGGGCGTCGTTGTTGACAACACGCACCCTCCCATGGGCTCTCAATCGCTCATTTGTGTGGCAGATTGCACTCATCTCGTACCCCTTCCACCTTTGTAGCTACCTGAATTTTGAGGGGATTTGGCAAACGGCTGAAATAGCGCATCTCGCCTCATGCCTACGACGACGAACAAAATAAGACATTATGTGTCTTAGAGGTAGAGTTGTAGGTTCGACCCCGTTGAGGTTGCTACGGTGTAATAGGACATGTCCTATGTCGGCAAATCAGGCGTCTCGGCGCAACTTGTCAAAGAACATGAGTGTGGTGTCGTCAGCCTGCCAGACAACCCCGCCTCCGTTTTCTTCATTGAAATAATACGTATGAATGGTGGTAGTTTTAGTAACATTAGTTATATGTTTTGTAAAAAAATATACCGTTTTAATAGAGGGGTGGTGGATGGCTAAAAATTAGTATACCGTTTTAGTAGAGGCGTGGTAGATGGCTTGCACGTCCATAGTGATCTTTGTTCCTTTTTACAAACAAAAAAGTTGTATCGATCTGTTCTTATCTTAAGATGCGACATTAGTTCAACTCACATCAAAAATATCTAAAAAGATTTTGTTGTGGTGGTTTCATACTTCCATCACCAAGCGTCACAATTGTGGCGAAACCAAACAAGTATCTAATTATGACAACGAACTAACACGTAGCCATTTTAGTTTAGTCCACATCTATCTTTGGCCATTGCTCAATCGTACATTTGTCACTATGTGGGTCAGCACTTGAAAGAAGTACAGATGTTGAGCAGCGATGTAAACTGTTAGGAGTACATGTAATAAAAAAAAACTGTAACTTTTTTCGGTTTTATTACAATCAAAACGAACGGTTGAGGATCCGCTCTAAATATCTTGTCGATCGACTTAACTGAGTATCTAAATTCTAAATTGAACGATTAGATTTGAAACCTTGCCACCTTGGCCTTGTTTGCCATAATAAAGTTTTTGCTTTTCCTGTAAAAAAAAGTAAACACACGGTTGCTAAAATGCCAACCACGTATGCTTCATTTTGTTGTTACTCGTAGCCGCATTCGAACCGTACATGCGTACTCCCTCCGTTCTAAATTAGTTGTCTTTCATTTGTACAAAAGTGGATGTATCTATACTTGTAACATGTCTAGATACATCCACTTTTGTACAAATGAAAGACAACTAATTTGGAACGGAGGGAGTAGTAATTATGATGGATGACCTCGAGGTGATTGATCAAGATACGATCGGCTTGCATCATGTATTTCACTTACTCAGGTACTCCATGCTCTCCTACAGTCACGCACAAGGAGTAGATATCTTTGAGCCGTTGGCGCCGCGCGAGCGAGTGGGCGTAGCGATTCCATCCATGCTCCCGTACAGTCACGCACAAGGCGCGCCACCGAAAACGAGTTTACTCACTCTTTTCCCTCCACTTCTTCTGCTGCACGATAAAAATTCCCTCGCGTTGCGGTGCACGGTGGACCGATCCCCACATGAACCACAGTCCGTGGGCCCCACCTCGGCAGCAACTCTGGTCCACGAAGCTCACAGTGACCCCCACATGGCGCTGCCTCGCACGTGGCAGGAGGCTGCTCGAGCTCCAGGATCAGCTGCACGAATCGTGAGGCATACGTGGGATCCGTCGCGGCCGTCCGTGGCCCGCGCCAGCTCGGCCGTCTCTGAACTTGACTGTACGGGGGTTGAACATGATAATGCGCACCAAAAATTAAAAATAAATATGTGGAGGTCGGATCCTAGCTGTATAACCATCTCTGCTCCGTTTCTGTACCGTCCCATTGTGTGTGCCAATCTGTGGCTTAACTGTCCAAGAAATGATTGTTTTAGCTCTATGTACTTGTTTTGGCTCCTCTTCCGGAAAAAAAAGGTCTATCTACTTAGTTTAATGAGGTTAGATCGGTGAAAATGTAGTGTCAATGTACAATATAAAAACAGCTAAACACGAGTTAGCAATTTAACCAATTACAGAGCACTAGATTCTTATGTGCTACTACTCCGTCCAATATTTGTCACGAATTTGTTTAAACACGGATGTATTTACACATATTTGAGTAATTTGACTGTGCACATACATCTAAATTTAGACAAATCTAAGTTCAGTATTTCCGGACGGAGGGACTACTTAAGTTTGAGTCTGAACACTTGGGAGCACCCACACGGTAGATTCTGATGGTTGTGTGCGTCATCCTGATGCATGTAGATACAGGGTGTCCCTGTTCCGAAGAAAACACGATAGATTCTAACGACCACCTAGCTAGCACAATTAGAATTTTTGCACCTCATGCCCAACTTCAAATTATTACTCTACAAATTTCTATTTCTATAAATATGTTTATCTAATCGCGTACTAAAAACCTCTATTGAGATATTTGTTAGACCGTATGATTTAGGGATCCCTATCATAAGTAGGTATACAATATATAGTTTATTGGGTTATTATAACCTAATTTATGAAGAAATTATGTTACATGTGTATTTTTCAATTACAAAAGTATGTTGCAACTGACATTTAGTAATTTTTTTAGTGGTTAAAGATGCCAAATAGAAAATAGGAAATTACAATCGTTAAGACGTTAGCATGCCAAAATAAGTTCTAAATAAGTTTAAATGTTTAATATAAATTATATCAAGTCGTACATGTCATTTGTCACCATCACCTATGAGGACACTTGATGTTGTGGGCCTCGGGTACAATATGACATCGACTAGAGAGATTCTCTCGATGGTCGCCAGCAGAGTTGCATGCTTCGCCAGCCGTTACGAACTTCATTAAGCGCAAACTTATGATTTGTGGCTGGAGTGGAGCAAGATCATGGCGACCTATAGGCGTCTACTACAAGCTCCTTGGTGTAACGCGTGATGTTCGTAACGGCTAAATCTGTACTGTGTTGTCATAAAATGTTGGATGGTAGCGCGTCCTCGCATGGATTTCCTTTTCTGCGGATGGATCATGTGAAAATCAGTGATAGGCGCACATGTTCTCGTAAAAAATTGTTTTGTTTTATTTTTGCTGGCAAACATGGGGATATTTTTACTAGTATGTTCGTGTCTTTCCAGTCTGCAAGAATTCCTGCACATGTGTGATGAGCTTTTTGTTGTGCTACTTAGATCAACATCAAGTAGATATAAAAGCGATTTGCGAGATCCTTTTTGCATGAATGTTTCCCCTGCACGAGGATTTTTTTAGACGTTCTTGTTCCCATACAAAGTACAAACATCCGGGTCTCTTGATTCTAGCAATCTATTTTTTTTCTTTGCTACATGTAGTTTCCGTTTGGTCTCTCCCTTTTTTGTTAGTTACTAGTGGTTATTCTTGCGAACCCCCCATATGTGCATGATTGCCCTTTTGCTGGTAGGATCATGAGTTTCCTCTTATGCACAACCTATATTTCCTGTTATGTGGAAGTTTTTATTTATTTATCTTGTGATATTGTTGGCTCATCCATCTCACTTGTGATATCTTGTGGAAAGAAGTCTGGCACATTGCTTCTTTATCCAACTCTACTGTACTAGCAAACCTATGTCTATACCTGTATTTGGTGACATTTATTCACTGAATTAACACCTCTTTTGTTTAGGACTTTTAGAAAAACTTCGAATAATTGTAATGCCTATTTCTTCTATGTGGGTTATTGATTTGAAGGGCCGTCTCCTAAATGAATTTTCCGAGCATACTTGTGCACTACATTTTGTGCAAAATTTCCATCAGTTCAACCACTTGAAAACTTGAGTTTTTCTCGTGGCCCAATCAAATGAATTTTGGCGCAAGGAACATCCTACAAGATCCGAGTATTGTTGCAATATTGTGTTATATCTTTTACGCAGTTAGAATGTTACTAATGAAATGAACCTAAAAAAAAGCATCGATGACATAGTCATTTGTTCTAGAGACCTTTTTTTTTGCAGTGTTAACAAATCAAGCACGAGATTCTTGCAAGCGTGTGCTTTACATACTTCCCCACAAAATTGTGAAGTGTTAACCACAATGTCGGGGTATCCGGCCCGGAGATCCTAATAAATTTGACCGAATTTGCTTGTAGGTTGTTTGCAAGATATTATAAGCTCGATTTCTCAGATCGCCTCCCTCTAATGTATCTTCGACCCTCGCCAAGCCGAATAGATTTGTAAGAAATTCCTGTCAAGGTTAAGGAGGTACATCAGTGGCAGGGGATGTAGAGGTAAACATAGAGAACGTGTGTGCTCTTACGATCCTGCTCGTGATCCAAATACTTCTTTTGTAAACAAACAAATCTATGGTGCTCTGCTTTCTAATTGCAAGCCGCAGGCTTGGCCACACAGTGGTTGTGCACGGAAGGCCGAGGAATTCTCCTCGCCATGGTCTTCCAAAGCCGGAGAAGGGAGGCGTGGATGTAGAGCATTTTCTAATGGTGGCGATCTTGTGGGGTGGTGGGCACCGCGATTTGTAACTGGATGGTGAAGTTTGTCTGGTGATAAAGATGGCCGCGACGAATCCGTCCATCGATCCAAAGCTGTGCGTGTGTTGGATGGCGAGGCGCAGGTGGGTCCCGCTCACCAGTGAGTCACTATGGGGAGATGCCTTCCCTCCCTCCTCTCTGATCACCCACCTGATGCCGTCTTCTCTTCCCCTGCCTACAACTACTACTCCTAGTTGCTGCTGCCTCGCTCTCCCAATCCTTTCCCCACCCCCACTTCCCAACCCTGGATCCAAATCCCAACCTATCCCAAAACCGAAACCCAGGCAAGGCAAAAGCATCGCGCAATTATTAGCTCGCTCGCGGCGAGATCGATCATGAAGCGCGAGTACCAAGACGCCGGCGGGAGCAACCCCGCCGCCGATATGGCCTCCTCCAAGGACAAGATGATGTCGGCGCCGGCGGCCGAGGAGGAGGACGTCGACGAGCTCCTGGCGGCGCTCGGGTACAAGGTGCGCGCCTCCGACATGGCGGACGTGGCGCAGAAGCTGGAGCAGCTCGAGATGGCCATGAACATGGGCGGCGTCGGCCCCGGCGGCGCGCCGGACGACGCCTTCACCACGCACCTCGCCACGGACACCGTGCACTACAACCCCACCGACCTCTCCTCCTGGGTCGAGAGCATGCTCTCCGAGCTCAACGCGCCGCCGCCGCCGCTCCCGCCGGCCCCGATGGCTGCCTCCACCTCGTCCGCCGTCACGGCCGCCGGCTTCTTCGACATCCCGCCGCCATCGGTCGACTCGTCGAGCAGCACCTACGCTCTGAGGCCGATCCCCTCGCCGGCGGCCGTGGCGCCGGCCGACGTCTCCGGCGACTCCGCGCGCGACCCCAAGCGGATGCGTACCGGCGGCGGCAGCACGTCGTCGTCCTCGTCATCATCGTCCTCTCTGGGCAGCGGGGGCAACCGGAGCTCCGTGGTGGAGGCTGCTCCGCCCGCCGCCGCGGAGGCCCTGCCGGTCCTGGTGGTTGACACGCAGGAGGCCGGGATCCGGCTGGTGCACGCGCTGCAGGCGTGCGCGGAGGCCGTGCAGCAGGAAAACTTTTCGGCCGCCGAGTTGCTCGTGAAGCAGATACCCTTGCTGGCCGCGTCTCAGGGCGGCGCCATGCGCAAGGTCGCGGCCTACTTCGGCGAGGCCCTCGCCCGCCGCGTCTTCCGCTTCCGCCCGCAGCCGACAGCTCCCTCCTCGACGCCGCCTTCGCCGACCTCCTCCACGCGCACTTCTACGAGTCGTGCCCCTACCTCAAGTTCGCCCATTTCACCGCCAACCAGGCCATCCTCGAGGCCTTCGCCGGCTGCCGCCGCGTCCACGTCGTCGACTTCGGCATCAAGCAGGGGATGCAGTGGCCCGCTCTTCTCCAGGCCCTCGCCCTCCGCCCCGGCGGCCCTCCGTCGTTCCGCCTCACCGGCGTTGGCCCTCCGCAGCCGGACGAGACCGACGCCTTGCAGCAGGTGGGTTGGAAGCTCGCCCAGTTCGCGCACACCATCGGCGTCGATTTCCAGTACCGCGGCCTCGTCGCCGCCACGCTTGCCGACCTGGAGCCGTTCATGCTGCAGCCAGAGGGCGAGGAGGACCCCAACGAAGAACCTGAGGTAATCGCCATCAACTCCGTCTTCGAGATGCACCGGCTGCTCGCACAGCCCGGCGCCCTTGAGAAGGTCCTGGGCACCGTGCGCGCTGTGCGGCCGAGGATCGTCACCGTGGTAGAGCAGGAGGCCAACCACAACTCCGGCTCGTTCCTGGACCGATTCACCGAGTCCCTGCACTACTACTCCACCATGTTCGATTCTCTGGAGGGCGCCGGTGCCGCCCCGTCCGAAATCACATCGGGGGCTGCCGCTCCTGGCACGGACCAGGTCATGTCTGAGGTGTACCTCGGCCGGCAGATCTGCAATGTTGTGGCTTGCGAGGGCGCAGAGCGCACAGAGCGCCATGAGACGCTGGGGCAGTGGCGCAACCGTCTTGGCCATGCCGGGTTTGAGACCGTCCACCTGGGCTCCAATGCCTACAAGCAGGCAAGCACGCTGCTGGCGCTCTTCTCCGGCGGCGATGGGTACAAGGTGGATGAGAAGGAAGGCTGCCTGACCCTCGGATGGCACACTCGACCGCTGATCGCCACTTCGGCATGGCGCCTTCAGTGGCAGAGCTTAGTGGGGGCGAATGGGGCGGTCGCCCCCCAGCCCATGTAGAGCCCATGTAGATTCAGCTTTATATCTATAAGTATTTGCCCCCCCCAGATTTTCGGCCCAAGCTCCGCCACTGGTGCCGCGCCTTGCTGCAGCGTGATGAGGGCAAGTTTTGAACGCTGCAAGTACACTTCCCGAGCATGGAGCACAACCCCGCACCTGGCTCACCGGCGCACTTGAGAAGCTAAATGTCGATGATGAACGCTGAATTGCAGCGACCAACGATCGGGTTACTACAGTTCTCGCTGGCGTGAAGAGATGGACACCGGACTACTCCGGCCACACCAGCCTGTAATTCGTTCTTGTTTCCAATTCCCCACTCTTAGCCTGTTACGTTTAAAATGTCTATTATTGTTATGTGTATTTCCTCCAATCGCTCATATTAAATAAGGACGAGGCGGATTTCGGTAGCTCTACTGAGAATTTTGTATGCAAGGCATCTAAAACTGAGCTTTGTTCTGGTCTTGATCTGGAGTGCTGAGTCCTGTTCACTGCCCTTATGAACATGATGCTGTTCTGGTCTTGATCAGTTATAAGCATTAGAGTTCACTGCTCTTATGAACATGATGATTTTCCGGTCTTGAGCAGTTATAAAAATTTAGAGTGCTGAGCTCAGTTCACTGCTCATATGAACATGATGTTGTTCCTGTCTTATGAATATGATGTTGTTCCGGTCTTGATCGGTCATAAACTTTAGAGTGCCGCTCTGTTCGCTGCTCTTATGAACGTGATGCTGTTATATGGTCTTGATCAGTTCTTCACACTAGCATTCTGGGTGCTGGTCACTGATGCAACTCCTTTGTTGCAGTGGTGGTGCCCCTCGCGTTTTAATCTTTGACTTCAAGAGCGCCCTAGATTCACATCACTACTACTACTACCAGTTATTATCCTATGTTGAGCATGGTACGTCTTTGCTGGAAAGATGTCGTGTAGTTTCCTCTGCTGTGTCAGTTTGGCGGTGTGGTCACCCTCTGCCGGCTGTTTCTGATCTCAAAATGAGCCTGCACGTTCCAACTGATGGATCCAAACTGAATAATGAAGGGAAGTTTTACATACAGCCGTGGCAATGAATTAATTGATCGAACTACCGAATGCTGGTTTCTGAATACTGAGCTGTATGGTAGTACTACTGATTACTGAACTACCTTCTCAGTATCCCCTCGAAGAAATGAATCTGGAAACAGAAATAGATATGTACGTACTAGTATTAGTATGGGACTCTTGTTCAGGCCCCGCATAAGCAGAACCAGCGAGGTTAATCAAATCCTTGGTGGTGTACAGGGACTTTTACCGGCGGGGGTGTGGTAGGGTTAGGATTGGCGCAGCAGAGACGGGGTAGCAGTGGCAACCTGAGAGGGCACTACAGTACGGCACATTGCCACTTCTGTTGATGAGGTCCTCTGTGTTGTCCTCCCACTCCCATCCATGGCCAACCTGGCTGGCCTTTCAAAACTCACCGCGCCGCGCGGTAAATTGCTCGTTCTGGTGGTGGGGCTGGCGAGTGGCGACCTAGAGACAGAGAACATTTACGTGCATCCGTCACCACGCCCGTCTTCCATTCCCGCCCGCGCCTGACACCCAAAACGTGCATCTATGGTGGTACTGCCTGCGATGCGATGGGAAGATCTTCCCGTGCCGTTCGTGGCCACAAATCTCACCGCTGATGTATGGCTTTATAATTTTACCCTGGCCCAAGCGAGCCATCCCGAGGAGCTCTGGTGAGGTTCGTCACCGGCGGTCAGTGGGGCGGCCAATGGGGCGCCGGAGGGGAGGAGGGCGGCAGCAACAGCTGTCCAATCGGGATCAGGTGGGCGTGTCAGGCGATGATGGTGCTGGTGGTGGGGCCCGGCCGTCGGCCTCTGCCTCTCCCTGTCCGTCCCAGTCACACAGACAGCTAGCCATAGCCTATCCTAGCTCTGGCCTCTGGGTCTCTGACTCCTCCTCTCCTGCTCCGGCTGGGGACAGCCGGGCCCTACCACCGATAAAGAAAACAGAAAAAAGAGCGGGCGGACGTTTCGCCGGGAGGGAGGGAGGTCAATTCTGTGTGACGCCGACGCGATGGCCTGCCCGCCTCGCCGCCGTTTTCGGGTCGCAGACTCCGTTGAGCGACGACGCGACGTGTACGCCGCTCCTCTCTTTGCGGCGCTCACCCCACATGCGCCGGTGACCTATCCAAACTCGGCCGTTCCTGATCCGCCGTGGCGGCCATGCCGGAGTAGGGATGGGCGCATGCATCTTCGCGTGGAAAATTCAGTTGCATGGCCCCGATCTTATCTACCGCCGGCCACATGGATCCTGTTGCCGCCGTGGCCTGGGGACGTGTCCGTCGATGGTTACGCGTGGGATCTCGCTGGGTTCTCCGCTGGCCATGGGCCATGCCGGGTTGGGTGGGTGGATGTGACACCGTGTGGTGTGGTGCGGTGCGTGCACATGCGATGGGGAGATATATGCGGTGCGGCTCGTGGGCGGGGCGGCCCAGGGGGACCGGATCGATCGATCGACTTGTGCTCGAACCACTGCGAGGGGAAAATGCGGAGGCTGTGTCAACTCGTCACTTCTCATATCGTAGCATAATGTTGACAGGACGCGTTTTTTTGTTTTCTTTTTCTTTCTCATGTTCTTTTTCTTTTTCTTCTCATGTTCGCAAATATGGGCTACGCATCATATTGGATTGACCTATTTTAGTGGGAACAAATATGCTAACCACCACCACAATTTGTTTTTACATGCTTGGTTACACTCATCAAGGGCGGCCAAGCCATTTTTTTTAAGCTCCCCTCGCGGATTTCATATGCATAATCCACTAGTCTCACTTGCATTCAACACAAGAACATACTACCTCCGTTACAATGAATAGGACATATAATTTAGTGAAAAAAATCAAACCTTACATATTGAAAAAAATATCAACATCCACAATATTACATAAATACCTTAGGGAAGTATATTTAGCGGTGAACGTATTGATATTTATTTGATATCGTAAAATGTTCACATTTCTACGCAACCTTAGAGCACGTTGAATTTTGACTAAATTTATATTGTACGTCTTATTCATTGGACCGGAGGGACTAAAGAGAAAATCACTACAAAAACACCTCGGTATAAACTCAACCATTGTTATCCAACAAGCAGAGGGGCGCACCTCGAAATACAAAATAACCAAACTTATGGAACATATATTCTAACAAGCATCAATTTGATAACAAATAACCACAAGCCAAATAAATAATTCAGGGTCAATTCTTCAGCCTTACAGTTGCGGGAGCCTAACCTTGCGATCTAGAGAAGGCTCCACGATTCACCATCTTTATAGTCTCCACGCCTTTTTCTTGTACGTTGGGGACAAGTTAGTTTTGTGTTTGTGTGCACGTACCATCAACTTGGTTGATGTTCTGATACTCCTACTGGTTTGATAAATCTTGGTTCTCCGCTGGGTAAAGTACTTGTTGTTGCCTACATCATCCCTTCTACTTTGTGATTTCCAACAATTTCTACAAATATCATCAACTCTTTATTCTCAAAATTATGCATTTGGTGGGCAATCACATTGTACTTATCAATCTACGACAAGTTATTGTAGCTTTCGTCCCTCAGAGTGATGGTATGGTCATAAGCATACATAACAACTATGCCAAGTTCACAAATAATCACTCAAGGGAAGTCCCCGCTATATTTACCATCCCCGTACGGCACATGCTTTTCTCGTACAATTGGTAGACCCCCATCACCCACTTTGTGCCATTTTGCGGTTCTGGAAGCTTCATACTCATCTTCATGTTCTTTATCTGTGTCGGTATTCATAGAGGGAAATTCATCAGTATTCCCAGGCTCAATAATTCTCTCTGTTGAGAAATATATCTCATAAATCCAAGGTTTAACAAACAATTCTTTGATCATAGCGCAGTTCTTCGCACTTCTGACATCAACTTGGAATCTAACCACATCTGGTTATGCTAGAATTTGCTTGTCCCTACATCATCAACAACTCCAATGAGAGAGCCAATTTTCACATATTCTCTACTAGTTTTATCGGTAAATGTAGACATTAGTCCCCTTCGTCTTGAACTCCTCAAAATCCATCACCATATCTATTTTTTCAGCGGAGGGAAATTGAACAATAATATCCTTCCCTTTCTCAACTACTTCACAAGTCCATTGCCACTGGAATTATTAGTTAGTAATTACGTACATACTTCAAGAGTATGTCATGTTTCATAGGTTGGTCAAGCCTAGCCGACTTGATAAATATCCAATCAATGCATATTTTGATGATGTCGGCATATGAATATTAAGAAGGATTTTATTTTATAGATTTCCAAATGCATACAACCTCCAAAGTTTCTATTGGTTGCATTCATACAATCTGATTCCGTTGGATTTCTTTTATAAGTATAGGATGATACCCATGCCCTACCCATGATTTGACGGGTAGGGTACGGGTACTACCCATGGGTACAAAAGCGTACCCATACCCTGCCCATACGGGGCGGATACCCGCGGGCCGCGAATACCCGTACCCGCGGTTAAAATTGCCATCCTTAATTGTAGTATTATGTTTTTCCTATTCGTACGCCTTGAGAATCCAATATTCGAAATAGTACTTTACGATAAACACCTTGATGCATGTATTCATTGCCATAAGAAAGTCTTATATATCAACAGACACTTGCTATGTAGGTAATTGCTCAAGTCGATGAGCAAATGGGGGTAGGTTATCGGTTTGACCAAATGTGTATTACAAAACCAAAGTAACTTTCAACCCATCTTACAAAGTTACAACTTAGGAGTAGAAGTTATTCAAAATCACCAACACAGTATGATCTAGTAGATGAGTCCAAGGATAATTATGTTGCCCAAAGATCTATGTAGTGTTATATCGACTAGAGATTGTTAAGAACAATTTGAGGTAGATGATTGGTTTGCCACATCAAAGAGAGTTTAAACCCACAACTACAGAGCAAAAGGGACAGTATCAAGATCACCTTGATTGATGGCGATCACCTCCTTGTCTACGAGTATGCCGTACGTGTTCTGTGCCATGTGCATCACGTCGCAGCAAATTATCATAGGCGCCTGCAAGCAATGTCAGTAGAGCAACACGCCTAGAAGGCAGAGTATCTAGTCATTAGTCATTCGCTGTCTAACCTTTGAGATTGCCCAGATGCTGCATTGCACGATGTACTCGTCATTGGTCGTTCCCCCCATTGCCCACTTCAAGCATGTCCGGATCCGCATCAGAAGCATCATGCCATAGAGTCAGAAACAAGGATCAGAGAAAACCATCCACCAGCTGGGTTTTATTCAAGGCCTGGCCACTCTGGTTTGCTGGTGCGTACTCGGCCACCTCGCTGTGGTTTACCCTTGGCGCCATCCTGAAAAACCAAAACCAGTGTCAGGTTCCAGAGAATAGCTAGGGAGGACACAGTCATTGGGTAAACGGAGTGAAGTTGCTAACCTCTCCCAGCTGTCCTCGATGTTGTCGGGTGGTTGTCGCCCCTGCTCACAGTAGCCGGCAAGGGCACAAGAAATGAACTCATCAGGAATGCAGAATTCAAGTTGACTGTTGCACACATACATACGGCATCATACCATTCACAGAGCGATAAGGAGATCGGCCAGCAAGCCTTCATTAGAGCCTTGCTCATCTCAGGATAACACTGCAACAGCTTCAGGTCACCGTTGTGCTTGTACCGATCCTTGCCCACGAGGCGGAAGTTTTGTCATCTACTCCTTGTAGCCGAGAGATATAGGCTGAGCCTTCGCACAGGTCTTGGATCTGCACGAGAATGCACAGGTCACAGTAAATTATGTAACAACAAACCAATGCATAAATATTCCTCCAAGACATTCATGCAGTTAGGCCATATGAAACCAGGTGAGCAACAATAGATTTCTTATTATACACAACAATATATAGATCTAGAAAAGGAAGCCGATGTTATTAACCTTATGACAAGTGAGAGTCGACCGATCTTGTAGCCATAACAATTTTTCCGGATGAAATGTATTTGTTTCTTAGAAGTTGTGTTTTATAGTCGGTGCCTCTCCTGCAGATTTCATCAGCTAAAAATGATTATTATCCATGCAAAAAACTATTTGTTTCTCGGCTCTGTATTGTAACGAGCATTCAGATACTGAAACTTGAAAAGTAGTAGATTCTTGAAAAGAATGAGATGCTGAAACTAAAAGTCTGAAACACACATCTATTTTTCCAAATAGCTGGAAAATCACTGCACGGCTATTACATGTATACTACATTTTCATGGATTTCACAAAATCAACCAATGAGTTCATGAGTTTGGTTAAATAGTAAATACCGCTAGAAATATTGTCAAATGTGAAGTAGGATCCTCCATACAGCTAGTGTATGTCAACGTGAAGACAAAAAAAAATCTGACTTCTTCCTGGCTTACGAAGGCACAAGGTTCATTGATGACATTAACTTACCACAGCAACCGAACAATATAAGTTGGAGAGCTGGTAAATTACTGAATGTCTAATAAGCTAAATCGTACGGGAGATTACCTCATATGAAGAGCTCAGGACTGTAGTGTCTCGCTTATGGCTGGCACTCACCATTCCTGCGGCTAGGCTGCAGGGCCTCGCCCAGGGTAACATGGACGAACAGGAGAGCAACAAAGATTCACATGAGAGACCAGAGCGAAAATCAAACGTAACAAAAAAAAACGCAGGGTTCTCACCAGCAAACCAAATCAACTCAGCATCTGGATTAGGCAGATCTCCGGTCCAAGCAGAGCCGATGCACACGGAATCAGGTCGGCCCTCCTCACTCGTCTCCTTGGATCAGAGCACCCCGCCAGATTCGAGCTGCATAGGCATGACGGCGACGTGGTGTGGGTGGCTGGATCATGGAGCAGAGGCGGCGAGAAACCCTAGGAGGAGCCGAATCAGGTTACTGAGAAGAGGCATAAGAGGGGCTCAGAAGAAGTGGAGCAGCGGGGGCGGCGGCGGGAGGACGGAGGGATGGAGAGAGCTTGGGTCGATTGGCCGCGGGATCGTGGGGCGCGCGCGTGCCCTAGGTCATCGTCACTCAGAAGAGAGAGAGAGGACAAAGGGGATCGTGGGGCGCGCTCGTGCCGTAGATCGTCGGAGGCCTTGAATCGCTGGCGGCCGGCGTGAATCGGAAGGCGGCGGGGTGGAGTCGGGGTTGGTGATAAACTTTTTT
Organism: Poa pratensis; assembly: GCA_947311845.1. Classification (NCBI taxonomy): domain Eukaryota; kingdom Viridiplantae; phylum Streptophyta; class Magnoliopsida; order Poales; family Poaceae; genus Poa; species Poa pratensis. The sequence continues at coordinate 30,487,134 of CAMZMU010000040.1, forward strand.
TTTTTGGAAACTTGGTCGGGAGAGGAGAGGAGAGGCCTGGAGATAGATGTTTGGTACCGCTTCGAGCTACTAAGCGGTGGCACTCCGATGTAATTTTCTCACAAACGAAGATCGAACGGTGTTGATACGTTGAAGAGCCGATTGGGCGGCCACGGAGACAGATCGGGAGGCAGAAAATAGTGGCAGAAAATGGGAGGACTACCAACGTACGTCCAACTCCCATTTAATAGTAAACACTAGTAGCCTCTGCTGCTAAACAGTTGTGCAATAATCAGGCAGGACCAGGTATAATTGGAGCAGCGAGCGATTCCCTGATTCCCTCTCTCTCGGGATGCTTAATCTAAGCTTCATCAGTTGGTGTTTGGGAGATATATTAACCGAAGCCTGCCCCTTGGAAAGCTGAGTGCTTGTCCGGCGTCTGTGTCTGCATCGCATATGGTTTCGTGGTCTCCTGCGATCTTCGTGATCTGAGATCTCTCCTCAGCGTTGAATAATAGTAACCGCGGCTGCAGAATCGGATTGCATCGCCCAAACCCCAACGTCGTCAGCTCGCCCCGATGTATGCCGCCACGTGAAACCCCTGCCCTTTCTGTCGAGCACACGCACAAGTTACCGGCGTCGAGAGAGACATTCGCACGCTGTTCATTCCGGCGCGGAGAACGATGCGTCTTTGTGGGCACCATCTCGTCAGATTCAGCAGAAATCTGAGCAGTTTTTCAAGTTTTTGTGCGCACAGGGCTTCCTCTGCCGCTAATTTTTTTTTAATAATACATTTTTAAAATTAAATTCGAAAAATATTACGCAAAATAACGAAATTTCAAAAATAATACGGCCTCGGCCAGGCCTGGGCCGATTAGGTCCTGTCGGCCAGGCCTGGGCCGATAAGGCCTTATCGGCTCTGTCTAAGCCGACATGGTCGCATGGTGGGCCAGGCCTGCGTCCGACAGGCCGTCACGCGTCAGGGATGGGTACTAATCGGCCTAACTCTGGCCGACAGGCCTGTCGGCTAATACTGGGCCGATAGGGTGCTGGATAAGGCCAATCCTGGCCACATCTTCTTCCTCGCGTCCTCTCTCTCCTTTCTTCTTCCTCTCGAAAACCAGCAGCTCCTTGCTGCGTTTCAGCGGCGATCTGTCCATCCAGCCACCAAATCTTCCTCCTAGAAATGTTAGAGAGTTAAGGCAGCTCAGATATACAGATGGGTTAGGTTTTTGTGTGATTTCGTGTTGTTTGGTTGGAGCAATGATGGAGTTTAGGTGGAGGTTCGTGTAGGGTGGTGGTGGTGCAGCGTGGTGGTGGTGGTGCAGTGGTGTTGCTGGTGGTGCAGCGGTGGTGGTGACGGTGCTGGTCCATTGAATCGGCACGCTTCAAGGGTATGCGTTTATCTGGCTAATTAGGGTTTACTGTTGCGCTAGTAATATTAAGTATATAGTTGTTCCCGGTTATAACAGTTAATTGGTGTCACATTTTTAGGTTGTTGAGATGAGTAATTTAGTGAAATGTTTGTTTTACTATGGTCCTGGCGAAGTTGTGGTAAATGAGCATGGAGCTGATTTGGGTGAGTTTCGATGGTCAGAGTTGGAACTGAGTGACCCAGAAACATAGTCTATAAGTCAGCTGAAAGATTGGTTGGCAGCGTGTTTAAGGCTTAATCCTCAAACAGACACTGTCGGTGTGCATGCACTGTGGACGAAGACAAGGTCCCCGGTGTTTTTTTATTTGAGGCCGCTAGATCGGACCTCTCAGATGGTGCGATGGTTGCAAGGCTGCGAAAGCAGGGGATGTACCCCTATCGCGTTACTGATACCTGTCGCGAATGAGGTGATTCCGCCTGAAGGCGAGGGAGGTCATGATCCTGGCCAGAGTAGTCAGACAGAGCAGATGGAGGAGGAAGATGTTGGAGGTGGTAGTTATGAATCTGGCCAAAATAGTCAGACAGATCATATGGAAGAGGGAGATGAAGATGCTGCTGAGGCAGCAGCAGACGATGTATTCCAAGAAATGATGGAAGAGGAAGACGAAGATGGTGGTAGTGCTTATGGGCATGATTCCGACGAGTCGGATGACGAACATGTGGTGCCAAATCCTGCGTCATGGAGTCATGATTTCTCGTCGTCAATGACAGTGAACGATGGTCATGATTCTGCCTGGGAATACCATCAGAACCAGGTTTCTGCGGGTGCTCTATATACCGATAAGCAACATTTGCAAGATGCAATCATTAAGTGGGCAATGTCGACTTGCAAGACATTCAAAACCAAGGTGTCGAGTAAAAAATATCTGACAATGGAATGTGAGGTAGCAGGGTGTCCTGGAAGGGTGCACGGTTATCGTCCTCACTTCGGCATAAACTGGAAAGTGAGCGACGTAGTACAACACACATGTAGAATTGAGAGTATTCCTCAAGATCATCGTAACATTTCGTCGACGCTTATAGCTCGGTTGCTGTACTCAGAAATAGTACAGGGCAAAGCTATGGAAGCGAAGGCTATTATACATAAGGTGTTCACCAGGTTCAAGTACACAATATCTTATGGCAAAGCTTGGAGGGCTAAGCAGATGGCACTTGAGAAAAGATTCGGATCGTTCCTAGACTCATATGACTCAGTTGTTCGGCTCCTCTACACATTGCATTTGCTTTTGTGGAGAGCGAGAACACTGAAAGTTGGACTTGGTTCTTCAGACAGCTTAAAATAGCAGTAGTAAAAGATAAGCCGAACGTGTGCATCCTTCATGACCGCCATGCTGGTATACTGAACGCCGTCAAGGCACTCACAAACCCTGTGGCCGCGGAAGAAACGCCATGGCTAGACCTGCAGAGTCGTTGGTGCATGCGCCATTTGGGGGCCAATTTTTTCTCACAGTTCCGGGATAAGGCTTTGATGAATCTATTCAAAAAACTGTGCAAGCAGAACCAATTCTGGAAATACACATTCGTACGTGGTAAGCTTGATGACTTCACTAACCAGCATGTTAGGCAGAGGAGAGCTGCACGAAATGTTGTAGTAGCAGCACATGTGCAACTTGTGGCGCAACAGCTAGCAACCGGACCTCCACCAGCTGAGGATGTACCTGTTGGGCTTTGTGACTTGCCAGGATTTGATCCGCCTGGTGTTAGGAGAAAGACTGGGAGGTTGATTAAAAACTTTCAGCAGTGGATAGAGCACGAGCCTCTTGAGAGGTGGTCTTTGCTGCATGACACTTATGGAGCCAGGTACGGTGTTATGACTACCAACCTGGCTGAAACATACAACTTTGTTCTTAGAGGAAATAGGGCATTGCCACTTACAGCCATTGTGGAGGGTATTTTTGAGGGCACAGTCAAATACTTCAGAGAAAGACGCCAGAAAGCTCACATGCATATCGTTAACAACCCAAACACACCTTTTTGTGAGAAGATTACGGAGTACATGGATAGGAAGATGGCAAAAGCTCGTACTCATGCTGTGCAGGCCATAGGAAATCAAGAAAGGAGGTTCGAGGTACGCTTACCTTCTGACAAGTTTGGTTGCGGAAATCAGCTCAGAACGCATGAGGTGCGAATTGGAAATGAAGCCCGACCAACATGTGACTGCACATGCAATAAACCAAAATTGCTTCACCTGCCCTGCTCCCATGTATTGGCTGCGTGTGGCCAACTCGGACTGTCAGCCATCTCGTTCGTTTCACCATATTATTTGAACGAGTCTGTGCTTAATACCTGGACCGGTGAAATGGTGGGATTTCGAGCTGTGGGTAATTTTAACACGGTTGACCCTAATGAAAGGCAGTACATCCCCGACCCAAGGCTACTGCGTCTTGGTAGAGGTAGACGACCGTGCAAGCGTATCAGAAATGGTATGGATGAATCTGAAGCCGGAGGCCCGACAGTGCAATGTTTCTTGTGCAATGATTTTGGTCACAGGGACACTGCTTGTACAAAATTCCCACCTACGAATGCTGCTCCGGCAACTAGAGCAGCTGCTCCACGTGGGCGAGGCAGCCGAGGACCAAGAGGAAGGGGAAGAAACTAGGATGTTTTAAATTTGGACTGTGCTTTTATTTGTAATAATGAGGATCAATGTTTTAAAATTGGACTATGTTTTCATCTGTAATATGTGTGGATCAGTGTTTGTAGACAATGTTTTTATCTGTAATATGTGTGGATCAGTGATTTAAATTTGGAGTTTGATTTCATCTGTAATTTGTCTGCGCATTTGTGGCTAAAAAAGAGGAGGGAGAGGTGGAAAAAAAATGGAAGAGCCTCTCGGCCCAGCTTGGGCCGACAGCCTCTTGTCGGCCCAGTACAGGCCGATAGGCCCAGTCGGCCCAGCTCTGGCCGACCGGTTCCTCTGCCACGCGCAGAGCCGGCCGACAGGCCTTATCGGCCCAGGCCTGGCCGACAGGACCTAATCGGCCCAGGCCTGGCCGAGGCCGTATTATTTTTGAAATTTCGTTATTTTGCGTAATATTTTTCAAATTTAATTAAAAAAATGTATTATTAAAAAAAATTAGCTCCTCTGCCGATCTTCAGACGCAAGTGGTTATTCAAACAGGCTGTTTTTTTCGAAAATCTTTCCTGAAAAGGAGCTGTGAGAGTTTTTTTTTTAGTAACCTCTCGAGGAGGGCAGGGCGTTCCTGCAATTCGTATAGAAGAGAAGAATTGGCCCAGTTTATGAGGAAGACCGGGCCCAAAAACCATACAAATACCCTGTTTATGAGGAAAACATGGCCGAAAAACCGCACAAGCGAGGGGACCGTCGCCCACACGACGCTAGCCCACCGAACGCCCAAAACACACACCACCAACCCCGGGGCCGCCGCCCCGGCTTACACCACTCGGCACCAAAGCCGCACACGAGCCACAACGCCGCACGATCCAGTAGTCTCGTAGCACTTGCTACCCTCGCTAAAGACGACCGCCCGCAGACCTCAAACGTCGCGCCAAATCCGGGGCGGCAACCAGATCAAACTCCGCATTGCCCGGAGCTGAACCAGCCGGGTCGACACACCTGCTGCCCTTGCAGTACCAAGTCGCCACCCAAAACCTCGCTAGGTGAAGGCCCTGCCCCATAGGACCGTCACTGTAGAGGGGACCGAGGCCACCGCCTCGACGTACCACCACCGTCCGGGGTCGCCACCCCGGCATCCGCCTCCCCCGACCACAGAGCCATCCCGGCCGGCCGCTGCGAAACCGACGCACCGCGAGGGCCGAGAGCTCCAAGGCGACGCCTCCAACAAGAAAGTGACGTGTCCGTCACCGTCGCCCGCTCCGAGGGAGCTTAGATTTTCACCCGGAGATCTTGGAACCACTCACGTCGGACAGGATCCGAGCTCCACGATGACGCAAACAAGAAGGGGAACGACGCCCGAAGGCGCCGCCGTCATCGGCACCGACCGTAGTCGATGCAAGCTTTCGCAAAGCGCCGGGAGCAGCAGACAAGCAGAGGGATGTCGTGGTTCCTGTCGTCGCGCGCCGGAGCCAACCGTGGCGCCTCCTGCCACCGCCGGTCGTCGCCGCACCATCTTCCAGACCTGGGGCCGCTGCCCCAGCCTCCAAGCAGCGCAAAAACGGCCGCGGCCCGCCTGGCCCAGATCGAGCCCGGGGCGGCCCGCCGCCTCGCTGCCGCACAACGACCGCGGTCGTCTTCCTCTGCGCTCCGTCGCACCTCTGCTCCTCCGCGCCGTGAGGCCCTCCGCCGCCACGCACGCCAGCGGCCCCGCCGCCACGCCATCTCGCCGGAGGCGAGCGAAACGAAGAAGAAAACCCCGCGCCACCTTCCTCGGGGGCGCGTGCGGCTTTGCCGGCGCCCCCTCCGGCGGCGGCGAAGCGGGAGGAGGTCGTGGTGGGGGGCCGAAACACCGGCGCTAGGGTTTCCCCCCGGGTCGTCCAGAGGAGGGCGACGCGGGGGCGGGGTTGAGTGCACTGGTGAGGCTCGATAGCGAGCGAGCAATTAATTTGTTGTTGTTTTTTGTGAGAGTTTTCACGGACGTTGAAATATGGCGATAAAGAGTGTCGAGAACAACAGTGGTGTGAGATTTCACTCCTGGTACGGTGTTGTTGACTTGTCGTACCAGATGATAAAAAATGCAGCTTAATCTTTGAGAGTGGCCATTGGATACAACCAGGTTAGGTTATGGTCGAGCCAGGCTGAGGACAGAAAGCTCTTTGGTTCACTGGGAGATTCGTCACCATATCCTCCAGTTTCAAGAATATGTTGCTCCACTTAGGCATAGAATCTTTCATATTTCTAGAGACTTAAATGGGGTAGCTCATAACTGCGCTGATCAGGCAAAAAGATCTCGAAGATTTGAGCCTACTAGTTCTTGCAGGAACTCAGCTCATAGCTTCTCTTCTTCCCAATCCTTGCGGCTTCAAATCATCTGCAATCTTTGGGCTATGTAATCCTAAATGTTCTATGCTTTTGAGCTGAATGAATGAGGCACTCTGTGTCTCCCCCTTGTAAAAAAAAAAAGGAACGATAGCGGTCACTGGCTACGACCATTACCTTTCCGGTGCAATGAATAGAGAAAGTACCGCAAAAGATCTTACAGTACTTAAAAGTGTTGTGGACATACCACTCGTAATAGAAGCCGTGAACCCACTGGTGGAAGACCCACTGTAGGTTAGCACTTTACCACTGCCCAAAGAATCTTCCTGGACACACCAAGAACTGAATGGGATTTCAGGAAAATATATATGCCTGGAATCAAAATTCAATCCGCAAGATCCTCAATTGTCTCGCTCATTCATGGACACGGTACGTGCTCCTTTTCTTTACAGAGAGTCCGTTGCCACTTTGTTTTCTGAAAGATAAATACACCATACATCTATAATCTGTTCCCATATCATACTCTGCAGTCCAGAATCGCAAGACATTTGCGGTTGCGTCGGGTCGCTGTCGAAACGGACGTGGACCGACGGCGTAGGGGCTCCGCCGATCGGAGAGCTACGGGACGACGAATTTTAATTTCCATCGGGACGCGATGGCGAGCGCGACAGCGCTGGTCCGATGGGTTCGCCAATTAATCCATGTCTCTCTCCATTCCTATCCGAGCACAAATCATGCGCCTTAAGATACTCCTCAAATCGTTTTAAATCAATGAGTCGTTGCTACGAACTTGACACCACCCAACTCTATCTATCTGCTAATTCTACAATCAAGCTAGTCCATCATCAATCAGTCGTCCCTGTCACCGCATGTACGTGTGTCTTCGCAATTCCCGTTTGATAATTATAACACACAACTTGAGGTGGCTCTTACACGTCCAAATCTGGAGATCGGTACAAGATTTGGAGTATTTTATCAATTGTTTTGCCTTTACTGTTTAGGTTGATCGTTTTGTACGTAAATGATGAGGAGTTGTGTGAGCCTCGTGTTGATTATTATTGCAACGGAGAGAGCAGAATGCAGAAGCCAACACTTTTGGATGTCCTTTTGCCCTTTCTCGTTTCTATGCCTTTGGGCTTTGTGGAGACTGGAGGTGGAGTGCTTCAGCTGTTTCATCCTCTTCCCATCTTTGTACGTACTGGCTAGGCTAGGCCGTCTTTGATGAAAGGTGAAAGGCGTTACAAAAGTAGGCGGTTGTAGGCGGCCGTGTTTATCGATCTTTCAAGTACGTACGGGTGCAGAATCAGAGGAGTACACTAAGCGTAGTAATCAAATGGTTTAACTAGTACGTAGAAAGGAAGCGCCAAGTAAAGTCACTTATTATAGAATCTGCTTGTTGTTTTTGTGCTACGTAGCACATCCAGGAGCCAAAGCAAAGCTCTTCGCCTGTTTTTGCCCTTTTGACAGAATCAGGGGATGGCAAGTGATGTCTTGTCCGGTCGGATCGATCGATGGAGTTAGTGTTGGTTTCAACATCCATCCTTGAGGTGAGGTCGCGTCAGCTTTATTATTGTGTGTGGTGTGGCCACCCAGCCAGCGCGGCGAGACGACTGATGAGAGAGAGAGAGGGAAAACTCGTGCGCACCATCAGCTGGGCGCACGTGTCGATCAACGGATCCGGGGCCGTCGAGATCGGGAATTGCCGTAGGCTTTGCTGCTAAGCTCCACGCGTCTCTGTTTGAACCGTCAAGATATATCAGCGCTACCTTTGCACGCCGTTGAGATTACTCCGGGGATATGCCGGCGGCGCGCTCCACAACGCAAAGGAACGGACCGAACGCCACCGTGTCCGCCGGCACCTATAACGGAGCTTCCATTCTCCACCGTGTCTCGATCCATCGCGATCATGTGAGCCGACCACGTAGACTGGCCTTGCATTCTGATCAAGGTGCATGTACCTACCTACCTGTGAGCTGTTTCTGTTGCGAGAGAAATGGTGTGTCACGATCCGGGCGGTGGGCAGTTCCATGTGCGCGGCAGGCAGGCAGGCACCTGCTCTGATCTCGCCGCCCAGCCGGCCGTAGGGTAGGTCGTACCACTCATCGACTCCCTGCCCTCGTGGAAAAAATACTGGATTGGATTGCGGCCGGCCTGCGTCAAAACAGATAACAGCACAGGTCACGGCGCTATCTTGGTATACATGATCAATCTAGAGATGGATCGAGTAAAGTCAGGCAAACGGTAAAGCGAACTATGCAGTACGTGCGGGCTACATTAGATATGTCGGGACGCGTGTCGTGTGGTCGTGGATGCTTAATTCTGTGGTCAAGTGATGATAGATCAATTGGAGGGCATGTACTGTAAGATTTTTTTTTAATTATGCAGGTCATGTACTGTTGTACCTATTTGATCCCTTCACGGTCTTTTATGCAACGAGTGAAGAATTGACACCTTATGTAGGTGTTTACGCGTTTAAAGGACATGGCGAGTGATATTTTATCCCACGTTGATTACGGTGTGATCTATATAAATTTGCCCTCCAGCATCATAGGCGATCTATGTTAGATTGTTGAGTCTTGTTTTCTGCTTTTTTTCTTTAACTTTCTTTGGTTTATATGGCTTTGTGCATCTTAACTCTACAAAGGCCGGTTGTGAACTCTTTGGAATTATATCATCGTGATCCTATCTAACGAGTGATAAACCACCCTTTATCAAAAAAGGGCAATTAACTCCAAATGTGTTTTCCTCCTATGTTCGGTTTTGTCAGATTTATCCATGTATGCGTGATTTTCTCCATGTCCTCACAAACCTCGGGGAAGGCCTCCATCGTCGGCTCCTCCACCTTCACCCTCGGCTGTGGTGTCTACGGCGACACTTTATTTGGCGGGAAGACGACGACATAGTGCCGCGTGGCCCGCGCTCCAGCTCGTGCTCGCCCTCGAACCGTATGTTCCAAATGGGCAATTCCACCACGTTGTTGGGGTGCATGCGCTCCTCTGGCATCACTGTCACCGCCATGCTCGGATGCGCTAGAACCGTGCATGGGGCTTGACGAACCGGAGCGTCTGTGGCCCGCGGCCGCCGCTGGCATAGAATGGCGGCGTGTGTGCGGCTGTAAACTCTAGGTGGACGCGGGAACTGACGCAGCCAGCAAGGGCCTATTTTTTAACCCAGTGGAATATGATTCTATGCATAACTTGTTTTTGCACGGTTGATGTGAATAGTATGCCTACGTGTTATGAGTTTATTATTCGGTTGTAGCAAAAGTGTTATCATTATATTGTACAACGACCTCGACGTGTGATAATGTCTATCTCTTTGGAATTTTATTAAAAACTTAATCCGCTCATACAACTATTGGGAGCGCCGATGTAAGATATGGTCTCAATAGCCCGGTACATGTGCCGATGCTTCCAATAGGAACAATCCAATGCTATTGCCGGGCAGGCTATTGGCAGGGCGACCTGAGATGCTCTCATGGTCCATCTTAGACCCAAACCAAATTCAAAGTTAGTTTCAGATTTGAGTCCACGAGAGTTACATGGCAGCGCCAATCAGACAGGTCACAGCCGTAGTCAAAAGTAGGTAGAGCGCCTCCGTGGACGCTGTTGGTGATGAGCTGCCTTTTCTACTTTCTTCACCTCTAGGAATAAGGAAGCGCGCCAAGGGCTCAGTCTGCCAGTCCCGGCAGGTAATGGCTCCGGCGGCATCTGCGTTGCTATCTGTTCTCTGTTCAAGACGACGGACCCATCAGCTGTTCTCTGTTCGCGACACTATGTTTGCTTATTCTTACCTCAAGATATTAATTATCTTGCGCTGCTGCAGTTGAACTGTTCCTTTGTGGATCTCCATGTGAACTAGGCATGAACAATTCAAACACTGATAGCACCTGAGTGGCTGGATTAGCATGGAATAAGTATGAATCATGCACGGCACCCTCTGGAACAGAACTCCTACGGCTGCACTCCTTTTTCCATAACTAGGTTACTGGTCACTCGTACGATGCTAGAACAAAACGAGTCAATGGCGTGAAGGATACACAACTTGTGCTCCAGTTCTTTGTGACTCGAAAGCCTCAGCCTAACTTGGGCAACAACCGGCTAACCCGTTGATTGCATCCGGAGTTAGCCTCCACTTGCACGCACGACGTCCTTGTAGAGGACGGCCACGTCGCTCTCTACCCGTCGCGAATGCCTTATTATGCAGGCGTCTTCTAATTCTGGAAATATTCAGTGATGGGAGAACGCAAACAACCGGGTAAGCACATACCTGACTGCCTAACAAACAGCTCAGCCTCTCCATTTGGGGACGATTTCATCACCGGCCCCTTGAAAGCTCAAGGCGATCACCCGGCGGTTTCTCTGCCATTTTTTTCCAGGCGTAACTGAAATGTCCTGCAGAATGACGTTGCCGACGCAGCGACCCAGCGAGGAAGTTCTATTTGCTGACGGTGTGAGACCAGAATGCGCTCAGTTTATGCATGGATCGTGCGCGGCGTTGTCAAGCTGCATGCCAGGCTTGAACGAGCGAGCTGCTGCCGGGCTTCGCAGTTGTCGGTGAGTGGTCACGGTTTGTTTGGCAATACATTGCAGTCTTAGGGCTAGCTTGTGCTGTTTCAGTCAGATTATGTCGAGGCATCAAAATTTAATCTTGAAACGCAATTCAGAACTCAGCCACGTAAAATCTGTCAGTGAGAGATCCATTTCTCATCTCATCATGTGTTATGTACTCTGCTTATTACAACAACAAACACCACAGAAGATCTAAGATCTAGAGTGTCATATCCGAGGCAACGCTTGTGCTAATCATTCCGGCATTTGAACCTGCCTCGTCGACCGATCCGGCAATAGGGGCACATCTCGAGACCCTAAAACAGTGAAAAATAAAATTATATTTGCCCCGTTTAATCTCAGAATCTTTAGGATTAGTTTTGCCCGTCCGTTTCACCACAGGTGTGCAAATGCAAACAGAGTATGTGCTAGTACGACCACTGCTCACACTCACTGGCTCTGTAACAATCTGAACACTGGTATAGTATAATTAAGTGAGAGGGATTGCCTCCCTGCTCACCACTCTCACCAGGGATGCTTAAACTGAGCTCGATTTTGTGGTGGAAAGTCGATTGCTTGTCCGGGCGCCCGTGTATATATGCGACGCCACTCTGCACTGCAGTGACTGAATAGTGCATGGGCTGCTGGGGACTTCTGCGCCTAGTGTCAGTGCTAACAGCTCTCAGCCATGCTACTTGTGGTTGTCGGTAGACACACTTTCCCCGTTGCTGTTTCTGGTAATAGGATTGTTTGTGTTCCGATGCTGACTCAACTCAAGAGTAGGACCTGGCCGAAGCCCGTAGGCAATGCTTACACCAAATAAAATGTCTGGTATCCCATTCCGAGCTCAATAGACAGATTCCTCATAGTTTCCGACAACTCTAATAGAAATGGCATTGGGATGAGCAAGAAAAACTTCATGGCATTTGGATGAGCACGCACCAAGTTCCTACGACGCAGAAGATCCCTGGCCGGCAACCCCTGATCCGTTCCTGCTGAATCCGATCTCCTCTTGCCCGTCGATTCGCGAGCGCTGATGGAAACCCGCAATGGATAACAGTAATCGGCGGGAAACCGCACCAGGGGTTACTGTGCCCGGATTGCATTCTCCCATCTGATCTCCCGGTCCCGATATATACCCATGTCTTCCGCCGAGCACTTGCAGAACATCCACCTTATCTCTTGTGTGGGTGGACCATAGGCATGCCCGTCAGGACTGCCTGACATTGGAGAGGTTTAAATGCCGATCTTCAGTATAAAACCGGGAAGAGATTTCGTTTGAAATAGCATTAGTCTCCGGTGCTGTTAGATTCTTCATGGGTTCAGAGAAATGACAGCATCTCTCTCCGAAAGGGCATGAGGAACCGTGTACCTGTTGTTTAACAAGGAAAAATTAGGTAAGAACTAGAGTGGCCTTCGAGGCTAAACGACCACTACATTTCCAGGACACAGCAAGAACATCTTCCGACGTACCACTAGATTGATCAAGATTGAACGAAATTATCCTATTTTCGTCAGATATTCACAGTTCTTAGCTGTCTCACCGTCCGACTGACACATCCTTTTCCAGTACACCCGTTCCAGCGACACAGCTACACCATCACCCATACCCTGACCTGCTCATATCATTTCGTGCCGATCTTTTTCTTTTTATTTTGAAACGGATTCGTGCTCATCTATTGGTCCATCCACTAGATATCTTTTTTTTTTTTGCGGAAAGGAGAAAGTGGTATTAATCCAGAATCCTTACAGGACAGACCCTGAGAAAAATGAAAATTACAAACAAGTCCTTATGGATAACGATGACACCGTCGTCGAGGAAGACGTGTCGCTGGCGCGCCGCCGCCTCTCCGCCTCTGCCTTGGATCGACCGGAGTCCCATGGCGGTCGGGAAGTCAACGAGCCTCAGCCCCAGAGGGCCTCCACCTTGCTTCGTCTTCGGCGCCATCCGACTGGATTCCACCACCGTCGCCTTCATGAAGCGCAGCCGCCAGATCCGCCGCACACGGACGCTGGCACGGGAAGACGATGCACGGCAGCTCCGACGAGCTGCGAGCACCGGAGAGGAGGCGGAGAAGGAGCAGAGCTCCGCAGAGCCCGACCCCTGAAGGAGATCTCCGCCGCCGCAAACCACACCGCCAGCACCCTCTCCTCCACGGCGCCGCCGGCACGAGACCCCCACTACCCTAACTATGTACAGGCGGGATCCGAGGTTTCCCCACCCTCCCGCCGCCGGAGCGGCCGCCGGAGGGGAGGGAAACCGGCGAATCGCCGCCGGCGAGCTGGATCGAAAGGGTCGGCTCACAAATCGCCCTCTTCTACTGTGCGGGAAGGGGAAGACGACCAAGGCTTCGTCTCGGAGTAGTATATCCATCCACTAGATATCTTGATGTGATGTCTAACTTCGCCGGCCAGTTTGGACCGTCCCCAACGACGCAACTGTGTGAGGTTGAACTGATCCGTACTTTCGAGTCCACGATCGCAATAAAATTTAGAGTTTCGATCGTCGGCTCATTTTCAGCACGCAAATGGACTGGGACTCGGAGAGTTACGGGACGCGAATAGTTTTGTTCCGACGCAATGCCGACGGTGACCGGGTAGGGCCGATCGGTGGCCAATTAATCCATGTCATGTCTCTCTCTCTCCAAGGCTAGCTAGGTTCCTATATATCTGTTCACAAATTATATTTGTTCCGTAATACACCACTTAATTAAATCTTAATCGGTCGTTCTCTCGCATGTACTCCCTCCGTTCCAAATTATTTGACTTCCATATATCTACATATAAATGTATGTACACACTAAAAAATGTCTACATACATCCGTATGTAGACAAAAGAAAGTCATTTATTTTGGAACGGAGGGAGTACTTGCGTATATTATGCTCGTTGGTCCGAGTCGATAAGCAATATTTTCTTTTGCAATCCCATTGAACAACACTTTTGATGCATTTTTCTTTCTCTTCCCGCAAGTGTGCTGTCGCTCTCGGTCCCTCGATCCCTGCCATGTCTTCCGTCGCTGCCATGAACTACTGCTGTAAAATACATGCATGCAGTCTGATTCAAACGACGGGGCTATCCTATGTGTATCTTGATTGACCTTTTCGTTTGCTTATGGTCAACTTTTTACCGAGCCTAGCAAACACAGTAGCTCATCGATCATTCTGTGGCAAAATGGACACGATTAACCACGAGTCAAAAGTATTTTACAAACTGAATGTTCGGAAAAACTATTTTACGCAAATAACTATTTTGTGTAGCGCCTAACAATCGGGCGCTATGCTCTACATTGTAGCGCCCAGCGTTCAGGCGCTACACATCTGGGCATGTAGCGCTCGAGTGTAAGGCGCTACACAAATGGCAGTTTCTACACGTTATTAAAAACGCTACTCTTATATTGTCACAAGTATCGCTTAGTCCAGTTGGTCATAGCTGTGTCGTGTGTTGGAGTCCCAGCTTTGCACAATTTGTCTTTTCCCTTTTTTTTTTTTTCTAAACTGAGATTTCCGCCGCGGCGGCGGAACTAGACAGCGTACATGGCGTAGAGGGCTGCAGCCGCGAGCGCAAACACCAGACCCGCTGGCCGGTGGACCGACGAGCTGCTACTTCCCTGCAGGTACCCCGACGGCGTCGTCCTCGATCCCAAGCTCGGGGTCCCCTGTCTCGGGCCGCCGCCGCGTACGCCACCGGCCGGACCCTGTCTAGGGCCGCCGCCGCCCGCGCGCCCCCGTCTGCCACCAGCCGCCCTTGTCCCGGCCGCCCCCGTCCGCCCCTATCCCTGTCGCCACCACCGTCCTCAATCTCTTTGTCGGTCGTCGTGGATTCGCTCAAAGTCATGGAGAAAATCCTCCCTTTCGTGGCTGCTGCTTCTGATTCCATTCCGGCGACCGGCGGCTGAGCATGTGGGAGGAGCGCGGGCTGCAGAGCTAGGAGAGAGCGCTGACAGGGGATTCGACGAGAGGAGCAAGCGCCGGCGTGGATGGGCAGCGCAATTCAGCAAAAAAAGGAAAAAGATAAATTGTGCAAAGCTGGGACTCGAACCCGCGACCAATCTAACCAGCCCACACAGCTATGACCAACTGTACTAAGCGTTACTTGTGACAATATAAGAGTAGTGTTTCTAATAACGTGTAGAAACTGCCATTTGTGTAGCGCCTTACACTCGGGCGCTACATGCCCAGATGTGTAGCGTCTAAACGCTGGGCGCTACTATGTAGAGCATAGCGCCCGATTGTTACCCGCTACACAAAATGGTTATTTGAGTAAAATAGTTTCATCGAACATTCAGTTTGTAAAATACTTTCGACTCGTGGTCAATCGTGTCCATTTTGCCTCATTCTGTGGCGGAATCAAAATCAGGGGTTGGCAAGTGATGTCTTGTCCGGTCGGATCAAGTTAGTGTTGGTTGCACACAGAGCACCTCATGCATGCGTGAAGTCCTGTCAGCTTTCTACGGCTTTGAGACAGCTGAAAGACTCGCGTAGTGAAAATAAAGCAAACAACGTGCGTGCACCGTCAGGTCAGCTGTGGTATGTATATGGAAACAGAACATGACATGAACATGATATCAAGCATGCATTATGATGTGCAAGAGACGGTCATGGTATATAACATCTCTTTGGGTAAAAGCAAGGTTAAAAAGGTATGTTGGAAGTGCGCGGTGAACACTCATTCAAGCAAGGAGTGTACGGTGGAACATTACTGCCTCGTGTGTGATAATACATTACATCCAACAGCTAGGTGCCCGACACTGAAACTCCCGAAGCGAACTGCTTTTACCTCAGGTTTTGGCACCGATGAGACGATGTTCGTGCAGTTTCCGGATAGCGTCTATAAGAAGCACCTTGTCCCGACAAGCTCACCGACTGCGCTGGTCACGGTTGTTGGTGATGCGGTCCCGGCGGCGGCTATTGAGAGTCTGCTGTCTAGGATGTGCCCATCGAGTTCTGACTGGATCTGGGAGGCTCTACCTCATGGGGCTGATGCCTTCTTGATCGGGTTACCGTCTTTTGCGGATCTTCAGAGGATGGATGGTTTACAAATGAATATCCCCTCATCCAAGTCCCAGGCTGTGGTTTCTGTGTGGAAGACCGAGGATATACCACCGTCCAGAGTGCTACAGAAAGTCTGGGTTCATGTCAAAGGGGTGTCGTATGCGGTGAGACATTTCTTGGGTTTTTGGGCTGTTGGTTCGCTCATTGGGACCACTCTTGACGTGGATTTGGCTACTTATTGGAGCCGCGGTGTTGTCCGCATTTTGGTGGGCATGCTTGACCCGATGCTTCTCGAGAAGAATGCGAGTCCTAATGGGCCATATGTTGGGGCAGCCTGTGTGGTAAAGCTCAAGGAATTTGAGTTCTTCTTCCGTCGCGAGGCGGCTGATTTCATTCCGGATGACAACTTTGTCCCCTACTTTTGGCGTCGTAAGGTGGATGATGTTGACGAGGATGAAGGTGTTGAGGAGGGCATGGACGGGCCGTCGGGGTCAGCTAACATGCAAAGCTCGCAAACAACTAACATGGACGTTGATGTAAGCAAATCGTCGGGGGCATCAACCCATGGCAAATCAGTTGCCTCTAGTGTGCTGTCTCCAGTGGGACCGGTTCATGTGATTACTCCGTACAATCCTAACCCATGTACGCCCAGAGGGATCGAGATTGTGGAGAGTATTCGGAGATCATCTCCAAGTTTGCTCAAGCAGGTTAATTCTGTGGAAGGGTTGTCGGTGGAGGAGAGTACAGTACAGGTTGCTGGTCCGATGATTGGCCTGGAGGATGCAGATGCTTCGGTGCATTTGGGTGGTCCTGCTGGGCCGTTTCCGTCTCCGCTGGCCGGTCTTGACAGGCCTCCGGCCACGGACGTCGTCACGCCCCAGACTGGGCCTCTGGCTCTCGGGTGTGGGCTGGCACCGGGATCGCCTTCAGCTGCTGGGCTGGGCCGGCGGGAGGTGGCTACATCGACCTCGCCTCCCGCGCCTTGGGCCTCTGCTGGGCTGCCCGGACGGCCTGGGTCCGCAGCTGAGTGCAGCAGCCTGGCTGGGGCGGTTTACTCCGTTGGACTAGGCCGGGGGATGGCTGCAACGCCACCATCGTCTCCCCTGCGTGCTCAGTTCTGTGCGCTGCCTTCTAGGGGGACGGAGGGGCTTTTGACTTCGACACTAAGCTCTCCGTCCTCTGGGATGTCCTTGGCTGGAGCGCTGGCTGGGTCGGCTGCTACACCAACCCCGCCGACTCATGCTGGTGCTTCTGAGCCTACCTCATGTGACATCGGGGGCACTGTCCCGCCACGTACACCGCCTCCATCCACCGCGGCCTTCGTGGGTGGTATCACTCCGACTCGTCGCAGTGGGCGGTTTGTGGTGGCGTCAGACGGAGCTTCTGCGACGGACGAGGATTCCATGCAGAAGGCGATGCGTCGCAAGGCGGAGTGGAACCTAGACACGCATGGTATGAATACGTGTTCAAAGTCTTTTCTTTCTTTTTCTTCTCCGTCAATTAGTTCTAAGCTAAATAGTGTAGGTGTAAGACTTGGTTCTAATAAAAAACAAATTACTTTGTCAACTAATGTCTTGAGGCACATGGAATTTGACCGTCTTACGGTTATTCCAAAAGCTTCGACTGTGTTGACTGCCACCTATTTGGATGAAGAAGAAGCGAATGCCACATCAGATGGTCAGCTTCTTTCTCATTTAATTGGTGAAGTGTCAGAGATAGGTTTGGATGAGTACGGGATGAGCTCATTGTATGAGTTAAAAGCATCCTGCAGAAAATCTAAACTTGCCTCTAACAAGTCGTCCCGGAAACGGGCTAAGTTTTCCAAATCTCCCATAGTTTCCCAATGAATGGCATGTTTGCAAATAGCAGAGGTCTTGGTGACTTGGCTAAATATCTGCACTTCGCTCATTCTGTTCGGGATCATAATTTGGACTTCTTAGCTATTTCTGAGACAGGTAGGCGTGATTTCTCGCAAAGTCAATTGGACCGACTTTCTGGCGGTATAGACTTTGCTTGGTACTCCCGCCCTCCCCGTGGTCGCTCTGGGGGTCTTTTACTAGGCGTAAAGACAGAAACCATGGAAGTGTTGGATGTTTCGGATGATGAATTTCATATTAAGATGCACATCCGTAACAAAGCCGACAATTTCATTTGGCGTCTTGTCGCTGTGTATGGACCTGCCCAGGAGGACTCTAAGGCTGCCTTCCTCCGAGAGATGGTTAACTTAGCAAAGGATAACCCACACCCTTTTATCATTGGGGGGGGATTTTAATCTGCTTCGTTTTCCATTCGAGAAGAATAGAGGCCGGTTTGACAATCGTTGGCCTCTTTTGTTCAACGCGGTCATTGACAGCTTGAGCTTGAGAGAGGTGTCAATGGTTGGGAGACAATTCACTTGGGCAAATTCTCTCCCAGAACCTACATACGAAAAGCTAGACCATGTACTAATGGATACTGATTGGGAATCCAGGTTCCCTATGGTGTCAGTACGGGCTCTAGAGAGTATTGAGGGTCTGTCATACCATGCTCCCATTTTATTGACCACCGGTAGACCTACAACACCGTGTAAGCCACGGTTCAAGTTTGAACTTGGATGGTTGCACCGTGAGGGTTTCCATGAGATGGTTAAAAGAATTTGGGAAAGACCAGTTGCGGGTGATACGCCTATCCAGCGGTGGAACAACAAGATACGTGCTTTACGCACGCACCTCGTTGGTTGGGCTCGTCATACTACTGGTTTACTTAAAAAAGAGAAGGTACGACTTTCCTCGATAATTGATGCTCTAGAAGCATTAGCAGAAGTTCGATTACTATCCGCGCAAGAGATTGAGCTAAAGAGCCAATCCAATGCACAGATAGCGAAGCTACTGCGAGAGGAGGAGTTAAAATGGTACCAACGTTCTAAAGCCCAATTCATCCTAGAAGGGGATTCGAATACTCACTATTTCCATAGTATTGCTAATGGCAGACACAGGAAAAAGCGCATTCATTCTCTAGTCCAGGATGAGGGAACGATTGAGGGCCATGAACAACTAAAGTCGTATATTACAAATTACTATAAAGGCCTGTTCGGGGCTCCAGAGGAAGGAAATTTCACTTTGGATGAGTCTCGAACAGAGGATATACCCCAAGTTTCAGATGCGGAAAATAGTCTGCTTACTAAACTTTACTCAGAGGAGGAAGTGAGGATGGCGGTTTTCCAAATGAAACATAATACAGCACCTGGACCTGATGGTTTCCCGGCTGAGTTCTACAAGAACTTTTGGGATGTCATCAAGTCTGATTTACTTCAACTGTTCGCCTGTCTTCACAATGGACAGCTAGAGTTGTTTCGTCTCAATTTTGGTGAGATAATTTTATTACCTAAGGTTAACGAGGCAGAAAGGATTCAACAATTTAGACCTATATGCCTTCTTAACGTTAGTTTTAAAATATTCACCAAAGTGGCTACGATTCGACTGAACAGTGTGGCAGATCATGTGGTTCGTCCGTCTCAGACGGCTTTTATGCAAGGCCGCAACATCCTTGATGGAGTTGCGATCCTACATGAAACAGTTCACGAACTACATAGGAAAAAGTTGAATGGGGTAATTCTTAAAATTGACTTCGAGAAAGCTTATGATAAAGTCAAATGGTCTTTCCTTCAGCAGACCCTCAGAATGAAAGGTTTTTCTACCGAGTGGTGCGCGTTAATTAATAGCTTTGTTTCGGGAGGAAGTGTAGCCATTAAGGTCAATGATGACACTGGCAAATACTTTCAAACGAAAAAGGCCTCCGACAGGGTGACCCGTTATCGCCAATACTATTTAATATAGTGGCTGATATGTTGGCTATCTTGATCGAACGCGCTAAAACTGAGGGTCAAATTGAAGGAGTGATTCCACATCTTGTAGATGGTGGTTTATCGATTCTTCAATATGCTGACGATACAATTCTTTTTATGGAACATGATATCGAAAAAGCTCGTAACCTTAAGCTGATTTGTCAGCATTCGAGCAACTTTCGGGTCTTAAGATAAATTTCCATAAAAGCGAATTGTTTTGCTTTGGCGAGGCTCGAGAAAACGCCGCCTTGTATGCTGAACTTTTTGGCTCTGAGCAAGGTCAATTTCCTATCAACTATTTGGGTATTCCGATTCATTATCGGAAACTTACAAATGCTGAATGGAAAAAGGTGGAGGAAAGACTTCAATTACGCTTAAATAGCTGGAAAGGTAAACTCTTATCTCTGGGTGGAAGATTGGTTCTCATAAATTCGGTACTAACAAACATGGTACTGTACATGATTTCATTCTTCCAATTGCCCAAAGGAGTCTTAAAAAGATTGGATTATTTTCGGTCTAGATTCTTTTGGCAAGGGGATTGTGAGAAGAAAAAATATCGGCTGACTAAATGGAGTGTGGTTTGCTGCCCTAAAGACCAAGGAGGGCTCGGAATTCATGACCTTGAGGTCAAGAATAGAGCCTTGCTAGGTAAATGGCTCTTCAAACTTCTATCGGAAGATGGAGTTTGGCAAACCCTCCTTAGGAGAAAGTATGTGGGAGATCAAGTTGTTTCTCAGGTTCTTTGAAACCTGGCGATTCACACTTCTGGGCTGGCCTCATGGCTACAAAGAAGTTTTTTTTCCCACATGGATCTTTCTCAATTAGGGATGGATCGGAAATTCGTTTCTGGGAGGATAAATGGCTAGGCCAATCTACCCTTCGAGAACAATATCCGGCTCTGTACACTATTGTACGAAACAAAAGCGACACGCTCGCGAAGGTGTTGGGTACCTCCCCACCAGATGTTTCGTTCAGAAGAAGTTTACTTGGAACTAGACAAGCATCCTGGAATGCCTTGCTCAACCGATTGGATTCAGTCCAATTGGCTGAAGGTACAGATAAATTTCAATGGAATCTTACGAAGAATGGTAAATTCACGGTTGATTCTATGTATAGAGCACTAATTCTACCCGAAGTGCCAGTCGATATTAAGGATAATAACAAAATTTGGAAGATGAAGATCCCGCTTAAAACTAAAGTGTTTGCGTGGTATCTTCGTCGAGGTGTAATTCTTACTATAGACAACCTTGCTAAGCGCAATTGGCACGGAAGTAAAAAGTGTGTTTTCTGTCAACATGACGAGACCATTACACACTTATTCTTCCAGTGCGAATTCGCCAGGTCTATATGGTCAGCCATCCAGATAGGTTCTACCTTATATCCACCGCGTACTGTTGCAAATATTTTTGGCAACTGGTTAAACGGCGTGGATCCTAGGTTTAAACTCTTCAGTAGGGTGGGCGTGATTGCCGTTATTTGGTCGCTGTGGCTATGTAGAAATGACAAAGTTTTTAACGATCTAAATGATTCTGTTATGCAGGTTATCTATCGGTGTACAGCTACGCTACGAGCATGGTCGGCCCTGCAGCGTGTGGAGCACCGAGACTTATTTTTGGAGGTGGCGTAGAGGCTGGAGGCTGCGGCCAGGGAGTTATTCTCCCGGCATGGATGGCAACATAGACTCCGGATAGACCTACCAGCATCTTAGGCGGATCTACAATTTCTCATTATGATATGTAATTCGCCTTTTTACTTTTTGCTCTGAATTGGATACTGGTGAACTGGTGGCTGTGTGCATCTTAGCTATGCAGAGGCCGGGTGTAATGCTTAAAACTTTTAAGTAATAAAATCCCTTTATCAAAAAAAAAAACATCTCTTTTCTGGTCGAGATTCGAAAATTTCATAGATTTTTATCATATTACGATGACATAAAAACAATTTGGCCAGGTCTAAAATCCGGCGTCTAAATTATCTTGGCAACAACCAATACAAAGGTGGGGATTCAGGCTCGATCGGTAGCTAACATACTACTCCGGTGTCCGGAGAAACTCAACCAATGCACCACAACTTCTATCAAAAAGAAACATTAGTTCCTGATGGTAATTAGTCTTAATATTACTTTTACAAGCGTCATGTTGGGGAGTTTTTCAAATCTGACCAAAAATTCCGTGCAAGATCGTCGTTTCTCGCCTACTACAAAATATGATTTCAAAAATTTCAGCCGAAATTCAATGTTTTTTTGTTGTTGCCTGGAGACAGCTCAACCGACATACATTGTATCCGATTCCCGAGTCACAGTTCACATTGTAAGCCGAGGCTTGCTTACCCGTTCTCACGGATTTCTACCCAATTAACCACGCAACGAATCATAGGGTACTACGCTCTTCATCAGGCTCAGATCAAACAGGGCAGGCCCATTCTGAACTCGAGAGTAAATGAACTGTTAGCCACTGTGAATGTGTGCATGCTAAATACAGCATAGTGTATCTATACCTAATAATAAAGGAAGGATGACTTCTTGTGGTACGTCATTAAAACCGCCCTTGAAGTTGAAAGAAATTACCCAGCACTGCCACCGGTAAGTGGAGAAAACGTTTCGTCGGTATCATTCTATCCCTCGAATCCTTTCGGTCGTATGCCTTCCTACGTGATCGCTCTCCTGATAGAATAGTAACCGGGCCTTTACAAACCACCAATCCCTACCCTGACCTCTGCCGAGCTGTAAGCGATCGAGCACTAGTGGAAACAGGGCTATTAGCCCCGGGTCGTGAGGCCCTCTAGTCCCGGCTTGGCACCCGGGACAACAGAATCGGGACTAGAGGCCCCCCCTCTAGTCCGGCTCAGTTACGACTCGGGACAAAAGATCTCCCACGTGGTCGCTGGCCTGCGCGCGTGGTCGAGAACCTTTTGTCCCGGTTCGTAATACGACCCGGGACAAAATATCTCCCACGTGGCAGCCTCTGTCTTTTTTGTATTCCCGCCTTATTTATTATTTAAATGTTGCAAAATATATGGTTAATTAATTTCAAATCAGAAAACTACATACATCATATCAAAATGTTCATAAAAGAAATATCGTTTCACGTCTATTCGATTACATGGAGATCATAACCGGGACTAGAGCCCGTCTATTGGATTACATGGAGATCATAACCAGGACTAGAGCCCGTCTATTCGATTATATGGGGGTCATAACCGGGACTAGAGCCCGTCTATTCGGTGCCATTGTATTTTCCCTTTGGGTTTATGACATGGTCTATCAAAAATCCCGCAATTTCCTCTTGAATTGGAAGAAAGCGCTCCTTTAGTGGCAGATTCCTTCGCATTCTAGCCAACTATAAAAGAAGGAGATCAATATGAATATCAATCATCATAACAAAAATTATGAATGACACTCAAGACAATTGATGGTAATAAAATAAAATTGTGAATATATTTGTTCACGTACTTCTATAGATGACGCTGCGTTCCGCTCACTGACCTCCTGGCGAATCCACTCGCAAACGAAGTATCCACACAAATTGGTCCCCGGTGGCTGCCTCTCGATGTACTTTACGAGAATAGAATTCAATCAAATAATAATCAATCATGGTATAACATGGTATTGAAATTAGAATTAAAGAGATGCACGAACCTAGCTAGCTCGTACTACTTACCTTGGGATGATGAAAACTAAGCTTCCCTTTAAATTCACCATGTGTCCTCTTTTTGAAACTTTTCCAAACCCTGTCCGGCAAAAAAATGAATAAATGAGTTATTAGTTACTTGATATCTCATGAAATGAACAAAAGAGACCGATATAGTGCGATAATGATTGAAATTACCTTTGGAGCACATCTAGTATGATTTGGTACTTCTCTTCGGGATACGCCAATGAGTCGTAGATTTCAACTCTTGCAGAGTCAAGTTCAATGATTAGTAATGTAATGAAAGCTGCGCACGTTTATATAAGTCAGTAACTCATCAGTTACTTAACATCAAGTAAGCAAAAATTAATGTGTACAAGACAGTAACACTCTTACTTGAAGTTGTAAGGAAACAATATCTTCTTTTTGTAATGTTGCCTCTGTATGAACCTTAGCAAGTTGTCCTCCGTTTCCTTGGCGTAGTCCCGTAGCAAGTCGGCATTAACTCGTTTTGGGTCAACGAACCCAGTGTCAAAGATTCTTTTTCTGTCACATTCATCACTCTTCATTCTGCATAATAGCGTAGTGAGCATAATTACTACAGGCAATGACCGAGCTGAGCTAGAGACTTTATTTTAGAAATAAATGAATTGAATCACTTACAGACAATAGGTACTGACGAGACTCAAGTCGAGGGTGTCAAGCTTGTATAAAAAAGAGAGTTCTTCAAGATAAATTTGTACCTCGTCTTGACATATGTAATGATCTTCTGTAACTTTCACAACGATCATTTTTCGATCTACCTTTGTGACTTGCAAGTACCAGTCATGCAGTTTTCGCATTTGTGTTGGTAGAATCTCGATCTGATCAGGTGGCAGCAGAAGCTTCCCGTATTCCCATTTCCATACTACATCCGCCGCGTAGGGGATATCTTCGCTTTCCAGTTGAGAAAGAGTAATACCAGCTTCTGCAGCAAATTCCGCAGCGTAGGATAAAGGAATGCCCGCTGCGGAGCCCTGAGCAGTGGGTACCTTGAGCGAGGAGATCGACTGTTTTGCCTGTTCTCCGAGCTGGGCAACGTCTCTTTTTCCGCTGGCACTACTACTTCCCGTCGTGTGGGAACTAGTTCTCCTCATACATCGTAAATAGTTATCTGGCCTATTTATCTCAGTTTGCGATGGATGCTCAAGAAAATCCTTAGCCCACTTTATTTCCGATGGAGCAAATATTTGCTTTGGCTTGGGCTTTCTCGGTGCAAGGTGACTTTTCACTTCAGCAGCCACGATCGCGGCGTTTTCCTCCACCGTCCTGTCGTAAGCTCTGACGGGAGGAGCCGGCGGTACTTTTGGGAGGGCCTCCTATCGGGGTAGTCGCTGGTAACCCATCGACGAAGCGGCGCGCTTCCCCTTTTGGCCCTGAGCCTTAGTGGGTGGAGGCGGCGGAGTTGGCTCAGGAGTCGGCTGATGCGGCGGCGGAGTCGGCTGAGGAGTCGGCTGATGCGGCAGCGGAGATCGAGATGGACTCGTGTTGTGGTGGTCGTCCCTCTCGTCATCATGTGGACTTGGAGGTGGTGAATCGCGACTCGGAGGAGACGATGGTGGCCTTGGCGCCCAGCCTGGAAACATGATGTATTTCTTGCGCCATAGAATGATACCACCCCGACGTCTCCTAGTGTCGTCTCATCGTCATCTCCAGGAATGTCAAGGTCCAGTGATTCATATCCTGGTAAAATTTGATCCACGCCGACACGACCTTAGCCATCTGGAATCTCATTGCCAAGCCACAATGCTGTTGATTGACAAGTTAAAGCATAGCCGTCCGCCGCCTTCACGGATAAGTTCCTCACTGCCACATGTAGCTCACAACTTGTCTTCTCCGTGATATAATCCACGGGGTAGCGATCCGTCGGTGCCTCATCAGCACCAACCCCCGTGGAAGCCACGCTGCTTTTCCGCTGAGATGGGCCACCTTGACTATCTTGCTGCAGCTGATGAGTTGGCCATTGCTCGCGCATTTCATCTATTTGCCTCTGTTGTTCCGCAAAGAGAGCAACTAACTCGTCGTTCTTTCTTTCTAGGTTCTTCAAACGGTCTGATTCCTCCTGCTCCTTCCTCCTCTTTGCTCTCGCTCGGCTTCTATAAGAATCACGGTCCTCGGGAAACCCACTCTCCCACGACACACTAGGTCCATAGCCTCGTGTTCGTCCCCCTTTTTCTTTGTTCCCGAGGGCCTTTGACAGCTCGTCGTTCTCTCTGTCGGGAATAAACTTTCCCTCTTGAACCTCGGCGATTACTTCAACAATTGCTTTCTGGGGTATATGAATTTCTTTCTTTTCATCAATTATTAACTCCCCTGTTTCCATGTCATACTCCGCCCCATGCCCAAGTACCCAATTTCTTAGCCTATGGGGCCACGCCTCTGTAGTTGGAGTGATCCCTTTTCCACGCATGTTGGCCTCAACTTGATACAACTTAGGCTCGGCACTTCTGTAGCCATCTGTCCCCATCTTATGGTGATATTTCTTTTTCGCTGCATTATCCTTATTCTTTTTCGACCTTTGCTTAGCTAGCTCCGAATTCTTGTACTCCAGAAATGAGGCCCAGTGAGCCCGCTGCCTCTCTAGTGTGCCAGTGAAATCTGGAGCTTTCTTATCTACGACCCACACACGGTATAATCTGTTCTTGTACTTATTGAATTGTTCAGCCATCTTCTTAATAGCGAAATGCTTGACTTTGTCCGTCATGGCTTTTGTCCTTGCCTCTGAATCCAAGACCGGTAGGGTGAAATGTGCAATAAGCTTGTCCCAAAGCACACCTTTGGTTCTGTCGTCGACATAACTAACTCCATCTAGCTTTGCTGGCTTATTCCATTCCCGAACGCTGATATCCACGTTGTCCCTAACAATAACTCCGCATTGATGCACAAACTTATTTGCGTTCGCCATGGGTTCCAACGGTTTGACCTCTGCAGAGACGAGCTCAATTCGGAGATGCGCATCTGCGGCCATCCCTTTGGCATGGCCTCGTTTACTAGATTGGGTTGATGTGGAGGTCTAAAAATAAGAAACATTTGTTAATACAAATATATACAAATCAATTATTGCATCTGATCAACAGAGGCTTAATATACCTCGCCAGACTGCGGGGGTCCATCAATTTGCGAGTCGTCATCGCACTCGGTGCTCGTTTGCGCTTTGTCCCTTCGTTCCAGCTCCATTCCCGGACCGGACTCGTTAAAAAACTGTGAACCATCTTCTGCTCCACTGTCTTCAGCTCCACCCGTGGGTTGCCGCATAATGGCGAAAATGTCCTCTTCCCCGTCTCTACTGTTGAAGTTATCCATTGCTTAACTAATACAAAAGAAAGATAAAACAATGTTAGCATTAGCAGAATAATTCAAAGTAGTGAACATTATTTTCCTCACTTTACGAATAAATATCACGAATAAATATCACCAATACATTGCTGAAGGTATCCATTGCTTAACTAATACATTTTTATTTAACCCTAATACATCACAAATAAATATCACTAATACATCTTCTCTCCCATGCATTAACCTCTCAAACTAACTTCGACCGGGTCCTGAGCCGCGGGGCGCTGTGCCACGGGCGCTGCGCACCCAAAGATAAGGAACCCTCTCAGGGTCATAGCTCACGTGAGGAGGAACCCTCTGAAGAAACGACCAGCTACTGTTATACTGCCTATCCAACAAATACATGTAGCGACGGACGTGCTCGTCCTCCTCCCTGATACGGCGACGTACCACCTCCTCGGGGGCCGGCTCCCTCTGCACCGAGCGTGGCCCACGCGACTGCCACCAAAGAAGATCCGGGTCGACGACGTCACCCGGATTCCTCACCAAGCTACGCGTCCCGGAAGGTAGCACCTCCCAGTGCCAGCCCGGCAGAGCCCAGTCCCGGACATCGCCCCTCTGGTCCAACAGGGACATCGTCGCCGAGAACAATAAACTAAAAACACAATTTTTATAAAACAAAAAAATTAACACTAACCTAGTAAAAATTGGCACTTTGCTAACAGCAACAAAAATTGGCTAAAATTACTACTAACCTGATTAATTTTGCTAACAGCAAATAGCAAACTAATTCAATTTTGCTATCAAATTGGCTTAAATTGCTCACACTAACAATACACTAACCTAAACTTGTACCACTAACTACTAACACTATGAATTTTTTCTACTAACAATTTTTTTCTACAAATTCCGAATTGTTAAAAAAAGCGCGCGCGTCTAGGGAGCACGCTCCGCGTCGCTCCTGGTGCTTCCACGTGCTGCTCTTTCGTGCACTTTTCTCTTTCCGCGCGCGTCGTCTGTGCGACACGTGGTGAGCGCAGAGTGAGTCGCGCAGAATTCTAGCGGGCGACGCCTTGCTCCCGCGCGCGTGTCTCCTGCTCGCCACGTGTAGGCCAGGGGTTTGTTGATCGTTCCTTAGCCATGGGTGTGTAGCTCGGGTTTGTTTTTTCCCTTTTTTCTCTTTTGATCCGAAGACAAAAAATGAAATATCTTGCGAACCGAGCTTCCAAATCGCGATCCGTTTTCAGGGATGGATTAGTCGCGTCGAGATCTACAAAAGTAGATCCCATGTTGATATGTTTGGACAAACTTTTTTTGTGCACTGCCCGGAGTGAGTAGGTTGCACTGCCTTTCTGCCTTCTGGGTGCAACCTTCTCTTTTTCGGAGTACTTCCTCGGATGGGATGCACTGCCTTCTCTTTTTGCGGTGCACTGCCTCGGATGGGCCTACACTGCCTTCTTTTTTGCGGTGCACTACCTCGGATCGGCAGTGCACTGCCTTCTCTTTTGTGGTGCACTGCCCAGATGGGCATGCACTGCCTTCTTTTCTGCGGTGCACTGCCTCGTATCGGCAGTGCACTGCCTTCTCTTTTGCGGTGCACTGCCTGGATGGGCATGCACTGCCTTCTCTTTTTGTGGTGCACTGCCTGGATGGGCATGCACTGCCTTCTTTTCTGCGGTGCACTGCCTCGTATCGGCAGTGCACTGCCTTCTCTTTTTGTGGTGCACTGCCTGGATGGGCATGCACTGCCTTCTTTTCTGCGGTGCACTGCCTCGTATCGGCAGTGCACTGCCTTCTCTTTTGTGGTGCACTGCCTGGATGGGCATGCACTGCCTTCTGTTTTTGTGGTGCACTGCCCGGATGGGCATGCACTGCCTTCTTTTCTGCGGTGCACTGCCTCGTATCGGCAGTGCACTGCCTTCTCTTTTGCGGTGCACTGCCTGGATGGGCATGCACTGCCTTCTCTTTTTCGGTGCACTGCCTCGGATCCGTAGTGCACTGCCTTCCCTTTTGTGGTGCACTGCCTGGATGGGCATGCACTGCCTTCTTTTCTGCGGTGCACTGCCTCGTATCGGCAGTGCACTGCCTTCTCTTTTGCGGTGCACTGCCTGGATGGGCATGCACTGCCTTCTCTTTTGCGGTGCACTGCCTCGGATCGGTAGTGCACTGCCTTCCCTTTTTGTGGTGCACTGCCTGGATGGGCATGCACTGCCTTCTATTTGCGGTGCACGATCTTTTTTTATGCATTTTAATAATTTTTTTGGTATCACCGTTGAAAAGGAAAAAACGAAAACCTACGTACTGAACTAAGCAGGCAAGCAGGCAGCTGGATCGTTAAGCTAGCTCGCTCGCTCCTAGCTGGCTTGTTTGGCTCGGGCACGAGCACAGTGGCGCGTACGAGCGTACAAGGAGCGTACGAGGATGGTGCGTTCCGCGCGCGTGCTGCCGGCAGGACACGTGGAAAGCAGGGAGGGGCTCTCTCGCGCTGGGTTCGATCGCGCGCTGGCGCGGAGCGCAGCGCGCGCGCATTTCCTTGACGTGCCCCTACAAATTAAACCACTAACGAAATTCTAACGCTAAAATTTGCAACTAACACATTGCATCTAACACATTTCTAAAATTTGCATTTAACACATTGCTAAAATTTGCCTAAACTAGAACTAACTTATCAAATTTGAACCTAATAACTAACCTAACACTAATAACTAACCTAAACTAATTAATTTTTCTTCATAAACATTTTTCCTAAACTAACCTATAAACTAGAATTAAACTAACCTAGCTAATTAAACTATGAAAAAAAAGAATAAGAAAAAACCGCAAATTAATTACCTCAACCTCGGCGGCACGGCGTCGGACGGGACGACGACGGCGGCAGCACCAGCTGCGAGCGCGAGGCGGAGTGGAGCGCGGCGACGGCGGAGAGGAGCGAGGGGAGCGCGCGGCGGCGACGTCGGAGGGCGAGGGAGCGCGGCGGCCGGCGTCGGAGACGAGGGGAGCGCGGCGGCACGACGGCGGACGATTTGGGCAGCCTGACGGCGTCGTCGTTCGTCGCGGCGGCCTCCTCCTCCTCTGTTTCTGGTTCGTGGCTCCAACCGGGACTAGAGGTCCTGACTAGAGGTGTACCTCTAGTACCGGTTGGTGGCTCCAACCGGGACTAGAGGTGTTTGCGGTGGAGCCGAAAAGGCCGCGCGCAAATGCACCTCTAGTCCCGGTTGGTGGCTCCAACCGGGACTAAAGGGTTATTTTTTGCGCGCGAAGGCCCAAAAAATCTATGACAATTGTTTGAATGTGAATCTGAAAAATGTTTAAATCTGAATTTGAATAGCTTCTGCATACTTTTGAATCTGACAAAAATTTCAACATGAAAAGTGTTTGAATTTGAATAATTAATCCAAAATCATTTTCTGTTTTCTAAAATAATTATTCTAACTATTCAAACTATTAACCATTTTGCCATTTTCAATTAAAAATGCATTAACTAATATTGTTTGAATTTGAAAATCATATCTTTTCTGATTTCTTCAAATATCTAATTGTCTTAAAATTTGTAATAATCATCTCTTTATTTTAAAAACATACTTAACAACATCCCATACAGTTACATAAAAGGTTTAATACATTATTACACATCACTAACAGTTACATTACTATATAAACGGACTTGTTGGCTCGGAGGCCGTAGGATTAGGGGGAACGGCGGGAGGAGCCAGCCCCGTTCGTGGCCGCCTGGTTCTCGCGCGCACGTTTGCGGCGGTGGGCACGAGCCATGGAGGATAAGTCTTTCAGCGCCCAAGCCAGCTCGGAAGTCTCCTTCGCCTTGAGCTGGCTGGCAGTACTGGCTCGCTGGACACGGTCGTTGCAGGCGGACTGGAAGGAGGCTTCCATGGCCTCCTGTATCTGCGGCCCACAGCCCTCTTCCCCGTCGTCGCTCCAGTCGAAGTCGTCGTCGTCCTCCTCCTGCTCGCCAGGAGGTGCGGCGGAACCTGGTGGAGATGCGTCCAAGTCGCCGTATGTGGCCGCGGATCCCCACGCCACCCCTGCGGCGTACGCATCCTCGTCAGGGTCGGGGACGTCGGACCACGCGCGCTCGTACGCCTGATAGCCCTCAAAGGCGTAGGTTGAGACCCCAATAGCAGAGTGTGTAGTACGGGCAAGACAATTTTCCCCACGAAGGTGACTCGAGGGTTTATATCGAACTCTCGGGGAATCAGTAGTGGAAGCTTTACCTCCTTATCCTTCCCTTGGAAACCTGCAAACAAAGATAAATTGTTTTGTGCCCTCAACCTCACCAAGTGGTTGTCAAGCACAAGGTGTGAGTAAGTTATGAATACAAAACAATAAATAAAATATGCAATGATGATAAATAAATATGCAAGGATGATGGAAACAATGATAAATGATATTTTTGGGTTTTATATGATGAATGAAAGATGCAAAAGTATTTTTGTATTTTCGGATTTAATTATGGCTGAAAATGAAAAGTGGATGAAAGTTGTTGGAAAGTTGTTTCTTATGATTAAAAATGGACCGGGGTTCATGGTTTCACAAATGCACTCTCTCTTTAATGATGTGGTGGACAATGGAACACAAAAGTTAACATATGAGATTGCAACAAAGTTTCATGACAAGTTATAATCATATGGGCATCACGTCCTAACATAGAGATCTTTTGGTTATTAACCTCTCTTATACTCCACTAAGATGCGAACTAAATCATAACACCTTAGTATTAAGATAAATCAGAGCATAGCAATAAGTTTCATGACATGAAGTTGAAATAAGAACATGCTAGATCTAGTCATGGAGTAGTGGCATGGTCACACCCACATCTCCGGTAGCAAGGTATTTCTTTTTATCCCTAGTGAGGCAACAAAGTAAGGTAAAATACCCAAGTGGATCGCGGAACTTTCTCTCACGTTCACCGCACTAGCCACCCCCCGTTACTCCATCTAATGCACACGTTCCCCCTCACACGCTCTCATAAACATGCTTGATCATAACAAGTAAACAAGAACGGGGTACATAATATGCATCTACTTTCATAACTGAAGTAAAACAATTGCAATCTCACACATATATTAACTCATAAAGATCCACCACAAAGGTATTACATAGATGACCGTAATCATGTTCGGCAGCTCATACGGTGCTAATTAGTGAAGCACAAGAGAGAGAGATACATAAGTTACTTCCACAAACCCATAGTCCAGGGGTGGACTACTCCCTCTTCATCATGGAGTCGATGGAGATGTCGTTGGAGGAGATGGAGACCTCTCCGGCAGCGCCCCGCCGGAGTTTTCCCCCTCCAATCTGCAGCTCCTGATCTCTGTTTCGGTGTTTCTGTGTTTGTGCGGCGCTCCTCCGAAGAGCCTCGGGGACTATTTTTATAGTCGGTTTTAGGTCAAGACGAAGCTTCTGGAAGAAAGATCGACGGCAACGGAGCGTCGAGGCCAGATGGTGGGTCCCACGCGGCTACAGTACCTGGCCGCGTGGGCCCCCCTCTTTTGGTCCTCGGACCTCCGTTTGTTTGCTTCCTTCGCTCCCAGGTCTTCTTCCTTCCAAAATATTGACGCCTGTAAATTTCCATAATTTTTGGACGTCGTTTGGGTCCCTGAAACATAAAAGGAAAGAAATAGGGTTTTCTGCCTGCGCAGGGTTAATTCCAGAAAAATAGGGGAACTTGTGAATTATTCCCAAAATCATTATAAATCAATAATATAACCCTTATATGATGCAAATATGATGGGAATATGAATAAAATAATGCAAAGTTCATGTATGCATTTTACATGCATCAGCATCCCCAAGCTTAACCCATGCTCGTCCTCGAGTATGAAGGTGATAAAACTAACATGGACTTTGCATTTCAATATTATCAATGGATATCAAAGATGATTACTATTGCTACATAGAGTCAAATGGTTCATTCTTAATAAGATGTAACAATATGCAAGATAGTTTATGAAGTGATATCAAATATTCAATGTAAGGATGTTCAATGATAATTCACAAAGTGTAACATAAATGAAAAAGTACTATGGACTTCAAGTATGCATAATGATAAGTAAGAACATCCTATAATGGTCATAGAGTGTAGATGGAAATCTGAATATAAAAGGTGGACACTTTGGAAAGATATATATGAGTAGAGGTAAACATGAATAAGTTTCATCTAACTTCTGAACTTCTCTACTTAAGTTAATGATTGTAATATGGTACTCCTTGGTGTCAAGCTCTCATTGCCCCTATCATAGCATCTTGAATGATTAAGTTTAAAGTGAAAGCAAATATGAGTAATGTGCTTGACAAAGTATGGTTGAAAGTCTCATGCCCCTTGAATACGAGTACCTACACCATGTGCTACTCAACTCGGAAAACAAAGCAAGTTCAATTTAAATATCATTGTAAGTAAAATAGTATCATCAAGAGCGTCAACTGGGGTACCTCTTGTCCCAGGATATGGAACAAGCCCATATCCAAACAACAAGACAAACAGACAATGAACAATCTCAGCACTTTTTATTTACCACTTGTGTAGCTTTTTATTGTGATGTGCATCACGAATGTTCACTATGGTACGCTGTAAATTTCCACCATGATGATGCATGGCTTAGATTAGCGGCCCAGGCGTCTCTCTAACCATTATACAAACTCATTTAAACTACTCCATTTCACCTTTTATTTCACCATGATAAGCATCCATAAACAAAAGTGCATGACATCAACTAATATAATGAAGTGCAATGTTGAAAGCGTTCCATGTGATACACATTTCTGCTAACTCCAACCAAGACTCTTGTCAAGCTCATAACATCATAATTTTAATCACAATGGGTCATGTTTATTAGTGCAATAAAATAAAGTGTGCATCAAGTTCGTGAGAGCTATATAACCAACTTTTCCCATAACAATCAACAACATAAGCATTTTAATTCAGAGGTATAAATGATACAAAATAACATGGTAAACATACTCGGAATAGCATAAAGCTAATAGGTAGATATGGTGGACTCACTGGAAAAACTTTGGTTGAAGGTGTTGGAAACAAGTTTTTGCTTGTTGGAATTTTTGGGCTAGCAAGAGGGAGAAAGTTGACCGTCTAAAAGCATGCATGAGTGTCCATAGAACTAACTAATTCATGTTAAACAAAGTAAAGTAACATTCAGCATCAAAACATGAATAAAAGATAGCTCTTGATAAAACACTTGCAAATTATTACTCATTAACAAGCTCATGAATCATGCAACTATATGTATCTTTTAAAATCAACTCAAACATCCCTTTTCCCAATCTTATAATGGCATCCAACATATTTCAACCCATATTTCCAGTAGCTCTCTCATATATAAATGATAATGTGGTGGTCTCAAAAATAAAAATCAAAACAAAAAAAACAAAAAGACGCTCCAAGTTTATACGATAAAGTGCATTGATCGAAAAACAGAAGTTAGACGTGCGCAAACCGAGAGTGTGTTGGTCCAGTGGGTTGTCTTCACATCCCCAAGCTTATGGTTTTCACCATCCTTAGATAACTCTTGGTGCATCTCCTCTAATCCCTGTGAAAAAACTTCAAAACACCGTTTCTCCCATTTCTTTTCTGTGGGGTGACATTAGTAGTGATAAACAAATAGGTTTCTTGCTGCATATAATCCTTAGACAAAAATTTATATGAATGTCCAGTAAGTGTATTATGTTGTATGCCTACTCATAAACTCAATTGGATCAAAAAGATTCAAGTTAAAAGTTCTAAGCATGCATCAAACAAAATGGGACAGAATCTGTCCAGAAAAACAGCAGTAGCAAAACGTATTTTTCTACCCTACTTAACTTTGTCAAAAATTCTGAAAAATTCATGCATACAGAGGATGAAAAGTTGCAACTACAGTTTAAATATGAGCTCATTCGGAGTTACAGAATAGGAATTAAAAATCAACCGTGCACAGATTGTGCTGGAATAATATCTCCGAATGCTATAAGCAACTTTTTCAAACCAAAATGGGTAAAACTTGGCACTTTATTAAAAATTCCAGAAACAAAACTATAAACAAAGTCTCTTGTTACAGCAAGAGGACACAAAGAAAATCAAAAATAAAAACAACCGGGTTGCCTCCCGTAAAGCGCTTTCTTTATAGCCATATAGCTAGGCTTCTTACTTGATAGTTATAGTGGACGAAGCTCATGAGGGAGCTTGAACTTTGGTGTGCCCTCTTCCTTGGGAAGTGTTCCATGCATTTCTTGTGTGGAAACTGAAACTTCACATTCCCTTCTTTTGAATCAATGATAGCACCTGTGGTACGAAGAAAAGGTCTTCCAAGAATAATTGGACTAGAGGTTTTATTCCCCATATCCATGATTAGAAAATCAACAGGCACAAAAGTCATATGTAACTCTACCATAACATCACTTACTCTTCCTATAGCATGTTTAATGGAATCATCAGCAAGTGCAAGTTCAATAGAGCATTTTTCAAGATTCTTTAATTCAAGTACTTCATATAGTTCTTTAGATAAAACTGAGACACTAGATCCTAGATCTAATATAGCATGGTGTGTCTCTTTTCCAATGGTAACAAGTACTTTGGGAATCCATACATCCCCAAGCTTAGGTGGTATCATAGCTTCTTGTTGTACCTAGCAATCTTTTCTTTTAAGACATGTTAGCAATATAAGAACCAAAACCAGCTTGATTAGCATTAAAGAAGGATCACTTGCAAATTTTTGTAAGATAGATATTAATTCATGCAAGCTACAATTTCTAAGTCAAGCAATGGTTCCTTGACTTCACTTAGCATTTTAACTTCCTCAACTCTTTTCTTTTCTCTTTCTTAATAAAGCATCCAAAGCTATTTTGAGATCGTTTTCCTCTTTAACAGATTCTTCAAGATTCTTTTCCAAAAGCTCTAGTATAGAAAATAATTTGTCATTAAATTTCTTAGTTGCTCCCTTTTTAGACTCAGCCTTGTTTAATATCCTTTCCATTCTTGCAGTAATTCTAGAAAGGGTGTCATTAGTCTTCTTCATAACAGCTTTTGAGTGAAAGATGAAAGAGCGCATTTCATTTTTAGTAGGATACTCTTCCACATAGGTTTGTAGATTTAATATAGACCTATCAATAGAAACTTTCAGTTGTTTGATCCCAGCTTCATCTTTTGTTTCTAAAGAACTCCCAAATAAATTTTCCATTAAATTATTAGCATGTGAGGGATTACCCGAAGCAAATCTTCCATTAGTCAAAGAGTCTAGAAA
The DNA here is from genome assembly GCA_947311845.1 of Poa pratensis. NCBI lineage: Eukaryota > Viridiplantae > Streptophyta > Magnoliopsida > Poales > Poaceae > Poa > Poa pratensis. Next base: position 30,522,998 of record CAMZMU010000040.1, read on the forward strand.
GCATTTTGACCAAACATCTAGACCATTATAAAAATCTCTTATCAAAGTAGCAGGGGTATGCTTGTTGGTACCATTTTTATTAATTCCCTTCATTCTATACCAAGCATCCATTAATGACTCTTCATAATATTGACCAAAATTGTCCACTTCAACACTAGAATCCATTTTGGTAAAGTTTTTATGTGTTTTTAATTTTTTATGCAAAACTGAAAATAAAATATGCAACACAAAATGCAAGACAATAACAAAACAAAATAAAATGGTTTGCAAGTAAAGATGGATAAGATGGTGCTCACGTAGGTGCAACCTCCCCAAGCTTAGGTGTTTGCACAAGTTGGTGATGAAGTTGACTTGTTGTGAGATACCCTTGGATAAAACTTTCAGCAATGATTCCCCGGCAACGGCGCCAGAAAATATGTCTTGATAGCCCTCAAAGGCGTAGGTTGAGACCCCAATAGCAGAGTGTGTAGTACGGGCAAGACAATTTTCCCCACGAAGGTGACTCGAGGGTTTATATCGAACTCTCGGGGAATCAGTAGTGGAAGCTTTACCTCCTTATCCTTCCCTTGGAAACCTGCAAACAAAGATAAATTGTTTTGTGCCCTCAACCTCACCAAGTGGTTGTCAAGCACAAGGTGTGAGTAAGTTATGAATACAAAACAATAAATAAAATATGCAATGATGATAAATAAATATGCAAGGATGATGGAAACAATGATAAATGATATTTTTGGGTTTTATATGATGAATGAAAGATGCAAAAGTATTTTTGTATTTTCGGATTTAATTATGGCTGAAAATGAAAAGTGGATGAAAGTTGTTGGAAAGTTGTTTCTTATGATTAAAAATGGACCGGGGTTCATGGTTTCACAAATGCACTCTCTCTTTAATGATGTGGTGGACAATGGAACACAAAAGTTAACATATGAGATTGCAACAAAGTTTCATGACAAGTTATAATCATATGGGCATCACGTCCTAACATAGAGATCTTTTGGTTATTAACCTCTCTTATACTCCACTAAGATGCGAACTAAATCATAACACCTTAGTATTAAGATAAATCAGAGCATAGCAATAAGTTTCATGACATGAAGTTGAAATAAGAACATGCTAGATCTAGTCATGGAGTAGTGGCATGGTCACACCCACATCTCCGGTAGCAAGGTATTTCTTTTTATCCCTAGTGAGGCAACAAAGTAAGGTAAAATACCCAAGTGGATCGCGGAACTTTCTCTCACGTTCACCGCACTAGCCACCCCCCGTTACTCCATCTAATGCACACGTTCCCCCTCACACGCTCTCATAAACATGCTTGATCATAACAAGTAAACAAGAACGGGGTACATAATATGCATCTACTTTCATAACTGAAGTAAAACAATTGCAATCTCACACATATATTAACTCATAAAGATCCACCACAAAGGTATTACATAGATGACCGTAATCATGTTCGGCAGCTCATACGGTGCTAATTAGTGAAGCACAAGAGAGAGAGATACATAAGTTACTTCCACAAACCCATAGTCCAGGGGTGGACTACTCCCTCTTCATCATGGAGTCGATGGAGATGTCGTTGGAGGAGGTGGAGACCTCTCCGGCAGCGCCCCGCCGGAGTTTTCCCCCTCCAATCTGCAGCTCCTGATCTCTGTTTCGGTGTTTCTGTGTTTGTGCGGCGCTCTCCTCCGAAGAGCCTCGGGGACTATTTTTATAGTCGGTTTTAGGTCAAGACGAAGCTTCTGGAAGAAAGATCGACGGCAACGGAGCGTCGAGGGCCAAGATGGTGGGTCCCACGCGGCTACAGTACCTGGCCGCGTGGGCCCCCCTCTTTTGGTCCTCGGACCTCCATTTGTTTGCTTCCTTCGCTCCCAGGTCTTCTTCCTTCCAAAATATTGACGCTTGTATTTTTCCATAATTTTTGGACGTCGTTTGGGTCCCTGAAACATAAAAGGAAAGAAATAGGGTTTTCTGCCTGCGCAGGGTTAATTCCAGAAAAATAGGGGAACTTGTGAATTATTCCCAAAATCATTATAAATCAATAATATAACCCTTATATGATGCAAATATGATGGGAATATGAATAAAATAATGCAAAGTTCATGTATGCATTTTACATGCATCAACGCCCTCCGCACCTCCTCCGGCACCGGAGCAGGAGGCCGGTAGCTGGGCATTCCTCTCCATGCCGGGCTCGTGGGCATACGGCGGGATAGGCTCCCGCGGTAGCGCCCAAGCGCGCTCTGCCGAGCACGCTCGACCTCGTCCAGAAGGCGCTGCGGCGGGCGTGGCGGATCCATCTCGTGGATACGATGCGTTCGTGGCTTAGGGTTTACCCGTCGGCGACAATACTACACATAGATCTCCAGGGCAGCACTGGGGGAGGACACGTGACCAGGGCAGCGCTGGGGTAGGACACGTACGTGACCAGGGCAGCACTGGGGTAGGACACGTGGCCAGGGCAGCACTGGGGGAGGACACGTGACTGACACGAGTCGTGACCGCAAAGCCCGCCTTTAGTCCCGGTTGGTAACATCAACCGGGACTAAAGAAGCACACGGATCGTGTGTTTCTTTCAAGCGCTTGTGAGCCGTTGGATAAGGGGTGTGTTTCTTTTGAGGGCTTGTGAGCTGTTGGATCAGCACTATCACGACCACTTCGTGAGCCACATGACCCTATATATAGCCCCCCTCTCGGACATATTCGGCACTCAGTGTGTACTCATTGTATTTCATTTTGGTATACAAAGCATTCGGGTTCCCTGCATACGGCCAACGGTGCATTTGATATGCGGGCACTCACGAGCCACCGTTGGGCTGTATGCAGGGGAAACCGTGTGTTTTGTTCTATCTACAAAATCATTCAGTTCATCGACCGAATACAAAACATTCGGATTCCCTGCATACATCTGACGGTGCATTTGATATGCGGGCACTCAGGAGCCACCGTCGGACTGTATGCAGGGGAAACCGTGTGTTTTGTTCCAACTCTTTCGAGCGCTTGTAAGCCGTTGGAGTTTTTAGAACCAAAAATCAGTGTTTAGAGTTTTCTTCTGAGTTTTCAGAACACAGTTACAAAAAGTTGAATACATTATTACACATCACCAATAACATCCCTATCTAGTGTTCACTTTTTCTTCGTGTGTGTCCCTTTCTTCTGATTGCGCCGTAACCATGGACAATCTTCATCATTTAACTTGATGCTTGGGTCAATGTTCACTTTGAAGGGCGCAATTTCATGAAACTTATTGTAATCTTCTGACATGTCTGTCTTGTCCTCCACTCCCACGATGTTTCATTTCCCTGAAAGAACTATGTGGCGCTTTGGCTCATCGGCTGATGTATTCGCTTGCTTATCTTTTCTTTTTTTCGGTTTGGTAGACATGTCCTTCACATAGAAAACCTGAGCCACATCATTGGCTAGCACGAATGGTTCGGTGTCGTACGCAAGATTCTTGAGATCCACTGTAGTCATTCCGTACTGCGGGTCTACCTGTACCCCGCCTTTCAGGTTGAACCATTTGCACTAGAACAAAGGGACCTGAAAAGACCATATCTGCTGTAGGAAATATGCCCAAGAGGCAATCATAGAGATGATGATATTTTGTTGTATCCATGATTTATTATAATGTGCCCTGAATAATATCCTTGTATTGATTGGCAAGTACGTGACTTGTTTGTGAAACTCATTACTTGTATGGTTATTCTAAATATGTCCCTAGTCGGAGTTCATGTGAGGACACACTTGAATATTAGACTAGCACATGTATTAGTTGATGACTATGTTTCACAAGTCATAGACATGGAGATGTCAAACTAATAATGTGGACTTATGTTATGAACATAGAGTTGGGATGACCCACCTTGAGACAATGAATCACACGTTCATAACTCTCTCTCTACACGATGTGTATGCTTTGTCCCTAGACATGAGATTGTCGCATGTACCCGAGATGTGAATCGACCTACTTTGGAGCTATCAAACGCTACGCCGTGAAAGGGTAGCTATAAAGGTAGCTTACGGGTTTGTCGTGAAACATGCTGCGGGGCTTGGTCAGTCAAGATGGAATTTGCCCCTTGGTGGCTCTAGGTTGACGAGGGAATATCTCCCCGGCAATAGTGCCAGAAACAATGCTTGTACGTCACACGTCAGTTGGGAACCCCAAGAGGAAGGTATGATGAGTGCAGCAGTAAGTTTTCCCTTAGTATGAAACCAAGGTTTAATCGAACCAGTAGGAAAACGAGGTTGCTTCGAAGGTGTTGGTGGAGGAGTGTAGTGCGGCGCAACACCAGGGATTCCGGTGCCAACGTGGAACCTGCACAACACAACCAAATTACTTTGTCCCAACTTAACAGTGAGGTTGTCAATCTCACCGGCTTGCTGAAAACAAAGGGTTAAACGTATCGAATGGAAGATGATGTTTGTTTGCATAAAACAGTAGAGAACAATGATTGTAGTAGATTGTATTTCAGATGTAAAAGAATGGACCGGGGTCCACAGTTCACTAGTGGTGTCTCTCCAATAAGATAACTAACATGCTGGGTAAACAAATTACAGCTGGGCAATTGACAATTGATAAGTGCATATAACATGCATGTGTGAGTTGTGGTGTCTACTATGAGATTCATTTGGGCATTACGACAAAGTACATATACCGCTATCCAGCATGCATCTATGCCTAAATAGTCCACTTTCCGGTTAACATCCGTACCCCTTCCAGTATTAAGTTGCAAGCAACAGACAATTGCATTAAGTAATGTGCGTAATGTAAACAATACATTCATCCTTGAATAAAGCATTGCTGTTTTACCCCTAGTGGCAACAACACATCTACAACCTTAGAACTTGCTGTCACTATCCCAGGTTAAATAGAGGTTGAACCCAACTATCATGCATAAATACCCCCTCTTGGAGTCACAAGTATTCACGTGGCCAAGGCTTCAACAAGTAACGGAGAGCATGCAAGATCACAAATGACATAGACATGATAATATAATATTCAGCTCCACATAGGTATCAATATACGTCAGATCCCAGCAAACACAACATGTAGCATTACAATAAGATGATCTTGATCATGATAGGCAGCTCACAAGATCTAAACATGATGGCACAAGTGGAGAAGACAACCATCTAGCTACTGCTATGGACCCATAGTCCAAGGATGAACTACTCACGCATCACTCCGGAGGCGGGCATGGCGATGTAGAGCCCTCCGGTGATGATTCCCCTCTCCGGCAGGGTGCCGGGAAGAGCTTCAGAAACCCCCCCGAGTTAGGGTTGACGACGGCGGCGGCAGCGAATATGTTCTGGATGAAAGGCTCGGTGTTTTAGGGTTTTCGCGTCTCGGGGAATAAATAGGCGAAGGGGCGATGTCGGCGGACCCCTGAGGGGCCCAAACCACAGGCAGGCGCGGCTGGGCCCACTGCCGCGCCGCCAGGTGGTTTGGCCACCTCGTGGCTCTCCTTCGGACTCCGTGTACGTGCTGGAAAAATAGGGACCTGGCCTTTTGTTTCGTGCAATTCCGAGAATATTTCCAGAAGTAACTTTCTGAAACCAAAAACAGCAGAAAACAGGGAACTGGCACTGTGGCATCTTGTTAATAGGTTAGTCCCAGAAAATGCATAAAAGTGATACGAAGTGTATATAAAACATGTAGCAAATGGTATAATATAAGCATGGAACAGCAGAAATTATGGATACGTTGGAGACGTATCACCCCTCTCCTCTTGAGAGAGATATTTCTCTGGGCCCCTCGAGTGATAGGATCCAGAAATGCATGGCCGTGCTACATAAGGTTAATGGTTAACCTAGTATGGGATTCCGAATCACAAGATCGAGAAAGAGTGGTCAGCTAGGAGCTTGACCAAATATCATGAGGCAAAGGGAATGGCATAAACATTGTGATGGTTCGTCCGATGAGATCTTTATGCGCGTTTGGGAGTTGGCACGTTTTGCTAGAAGCCGCTACCAACTATTGATCGAGTAGGTGTACTCGAGTTATGTCCAAATGTGCGTGAACCTATTGGGTCACACACTTAAGGTTGTGGAGGTATAATTCGGATTGGATCCGAGTTGGGCTGGAAATAGACTCCAGAATGGGCTTCAGTTGAGGCAGCCCAGTATGAGGAGGTCTATATAAGGAAGGGAGGCTGTACGTTTTAGGGTTGCCCATTTTCCGCACCACATCCACCCAGCCACAGCCTCACCACGTCCCTGCCGCCCGCGCGGACCTAGCAGTCCGGCGAGCGGTGCCTCCACGCCGTACGTGTGGATACCGATAGAGGTGCTGCATCCGAGCACTTGGACGAACCGCCGGGAGGAGCTGTTCGTGGGAGCGACTGGATCGGAGAGGATTGTACGTCTACCCTGCCCTGACTCGCTTCACCGACATCGGCACGGCGCAGCGCGTCTAGTGGTAATCCCATGATCTATAACTGCAGCAGTTCCTTGGTTGTTGCGGTAGAAAATTTTGATTTGCGCTAGTGTAGCCTACCCGCGACCCTACATCTGCTCTATGTAACCATAATATGTGTCCTTTCGCCCATTGTTGTTTGTTGCATCAAAGCGGACACCACTGTTTTGGTTGGTACTCTTTTTTATCTTGGGCGATCTTGTAAAATGTATTCCCATTTATCTCGTACCCTTGGAAAGTTCATATAGTCGAAGATGGTGACCTGGACAACAAGTACAGCTGATCTGAGACAGTGTTGTTATTGTTGAGATGTGTTTGCAACCAACCGCCGAAAGTCTCCATGTGTTCCTTTGTAATCAAGGAGTCAGACATCCCCGGGTTGTTGGAGCGTAAAATATTCTTGTGTTTCTGGATATACGGAGCCACCAAACTAGAATTATGTAGAACTATATAGTGTGCTTGAGTGAAAAAATGTCCGTCCCTACATATTATTGATTTCCTTCCTAAAGTGCCTTTTCCACTCAGTCTCCCCTCATGTCGCGATTCAGGAAGACCAATCGGCTTAATGTCAGGAATAAAGTCAACACAAAACTCAATGACCTCCTCTGTTCCATAGCCTTTGGAGATGCTTCCTTCTGGCCTAGCACGGTTATGAACATATTTCTTCAAGACTCCCATGAACCTCTCAAAGGGGAACATATTGTGTAGAAATACATGACCCAGAATGGTAATCTCTTCGACTAGGTGTACTAGGAGATGCGTCATAATATTGAAGAAGGATGGTGGGAACACCAACTCAAAACTAACGAGACATTGAACCACATCTTTCTGTAACCTTGGTAGAATTTGTGGATCGATTACCTTCTGAGAAATTGCATTGAGGAATGCACATAGCTGAACAATGGGTAGTCGAATATTTTCCGGTAGAATCCCCCGCAATGCAACCGAAAGCAATTGAGTCATAAGCACGTGGCAGTCATGAGACTTTAGGTTCTATAATTTTTTCTCTGCCATGTTTATTATTCCCTTTATATTCGACGAGAAGCCAGACGTGACCTTCATACTGCTCAGGACTTCAAAAAATATTTCTTTCTTTTCTTTGGTAAGAGCGTAGCTAGCAGGACTTAGACGTCCTTTATCCGTCTTCATTGGATGCAGGTCGTCTGGGTCTTTCATAAGTTGCTGGTCCTGCCGTGCTTCCGGCGTATCTTTTGTCTTCCCATACACGCCCAAGAAGCCTAGCAGGTTCACGCAAAGATTCTTCGTCACGTGCATCACGTCGATTGCAAAGCGGACCTCTAGGACTTTCCAATAGGGTAGCTCCCGAAATATAGATTTCTTCTTCCACATGGGTACGTGTTCGTCAGCGTCATTCGGAACAGACTGTCCGGCAGGACCCTTTCCAAAGATTACTTCTAAATCCTTGACCATATATATAACATCACCAGTAGGGCGGGAAGGCGTCGTCAGGTGATCTGCCTCACCTTTGAAATGCTTGCCTTTCTTTCTTAAGTGATCCTGCCTTGGAAGAAATCGACGATGCCCCAGGTACACATTCTTGTTAACTAAATATATACTTTCAGTCTCTCCTAAACAGTGCGTGCATGCATTATATCCCTTGTTTGACGGTCCTGAAATGTTACTAAGAGCAGACCAATCATTGATGGTTACAAACAACAACGCTCGTAGGTCAAATGGCTCCTGTTTGTGCTCATCCCACACACGTACCCCTGGCTCACGCCACAACTGTAAAAGTTCTTCAACTAATGGCCTCAGGTACACATCAATGTCGTTGCCGGGTTGCTTCGGGCCTTAGATGAGCACTGGCATCATAATGAATTTCCGCTTCATGCACAACCAAGGAGGAAGGTTATAGATACATAGAGTCACAGGCCAGGTGCTATGACTGTTGCTCTGCTCCCCAAAAGGATTAAAGCCATCCGTACTTAGACCAAACCTTAAGTTCCTTGCATCACCAGCAAAGTCCTTGAACTCTCTATCGATTTTTCTCCACTGCGACCCATCAGCGGGGTGTCTCGACATGTCGTCCTTCTTGCGGTCTTCTTTGTGCCATCGCAACAACTTGGCATGCTCTTTGTTTCTGAACAAACGTTTCAACCATGGTATTATAGGAGCATACCACATCATCTTGGCAGGAACCCTCTTCCTGGGGGGCTGGCCCTCAACATCACCAGGGTTATCTCGTCTGATCTTATACCGCAATGCACCGCATACCGGACATTCATTCTTATTCTCGTACTCCTCACCGCGGTAGAGGATGCAGTCATTAATGCATGCATGTATCTTCTGCACATCTAATCCTAGAGGGCAGAGAACCTTCTTTGCTTCGTACGTACTGTCAGTCAATTCGTTATCCTTTGGAAGCTTCTTCTTCATTATTTTCAGTAACTTCTCAAATCCCTTGTCAGATAAACCATTCTCTGTCTTCCATTGCAGCAATTCCAGTGTGGTACCGAGCTTTGTGTTGTCATCTTCGCAAGTTGGGTACAACTTTTTTTTGTGATCCTCTAACATGCGCTCCAATTTCAACTTCTCATTTGCACTTTCTGCTTCGGTCTGTGCATCAACGATGACCCGACGAAAATCATCATCTAAGATGGGCTCATCTGGTACCTCTTCATCTTCAGCTTCCCCCCGTGCATTACCACCGTATTCAGGAAACATAGGATAGTTGTCATCGTTCTCTTCTTCTTCGTTGTCTTCCAACATAACCCCTCTTTCTCCGTGCTTGGTCCAACAATTATAGCCGGACATGAAACTGAACTGAATCAGGTGGATGTGAAGGATTTTTTAGGAAGAGTAATCCTTCTCATTCCGACAGGAACGGCATGGACAACACATAAAACCATTCCGCGTGTTTGCCTCAGCCACATTGAGAAAAGAACGCACGCTTTGAATGTACTCGTTAGAGCGTCGGTCAGCGTACATCCATGGATGGCTCATCTGCATTATATAAGTATGTCAAACGCAATCACGATGCTAAAATTATCAATGAAAGATGAAAGGGTTTAGTTGCTAACCTCTTGGAACACTTCAATAGAAGGGGCGCAGCCAAATCTTGACAAATCGTGGAGAAAATGGGGATGAACTCGAGCTCGGTGGGGAAGAACAGAGGAGAAGGAAGCTGGCTAGATCGGGCATTTCATCGAACACCTCTTGTGCATCGGAATGAACAACAAACTAGCACACACCTCTAACCTTATAAAATGGAAAAAAAAACAGAGGAGAGGGGTGAGCAGGGCAATGCATTTATAGGAAAACAGAGGACCTCTGGTCCCGGTTCGTGATACCACCCGGGACTAGAGGTTCCCGCACGTGGCCCTGCCGGGCGAGACACCTCTAGTCCCGGTCCGTATTACGAACCGGGACTAGAGGTCCCGTTCGAACCAGGATTAGTTCAGTGCGGCCTCGTAGATGTTGAACCGAGACTAGTTCCCTCCTCTAGTCCCGGTTCAAACTCAATCCGGGACCAGAGCCAAATGGGGCTCTGGACCAAAGGCCTGGTTTCTACTAGGGGAGGAGTTCGTTTTTTTCCTCGGTCAAACCTCAGCCATATATGGTCGTCGTCTTCGGCCGGCCAGTCACGGTCGAGTATGGGCCAGCTCCGCCGCCGCCACCGCCACCACCTCTCATGTACGCCGCAGGACATGGCTCCCCGCACTACCGCGAGATACCCTCCGCTCCGCCGGGCACGGCTCCCTCCGTGGTGGTGCCAAGCGGCTCAGCGCATGTACACCAGTACCAGGCCCAGGCCCCGCACCGCCCCTGGAGTAGGCACAGCAGCAGCACCGCCGCTGGCTACAACCTAGCACCAAGTGCTAGAGGTCCAAGGCTGCAAGGCAGTCGGCCTGTCGTTAAGCCCCTTGACAGGTTCCAGTTCGATGGGGAGAGCATGGAGGACACTAGCCGCATCAGCCCACTCCACCAACCGCCGCCGCGCGCTACCCTGATCCTTCACGGCCGCAGCCTCCTCGCCAGCATCGACCGCCGTGAGCAGAAAAAGTCGCACGCAGCTGCGCTCGCCGCGCTTGATGAACGCAGCCGTTCCACACTCATCTGCGCCGTCAGCCTGCGCGACCGGCACGTCGAAGCTCATGAACGTACAATGACCAGGAGCAGAAGGTAGTAGGGCGCCGTGGTGCCGCTACATGGCGGTCTATCCATATATGCTTGGACGCTCTTTATGTGCATGTATGCAGATACCAGCGTGTTTGTATGCCGCTACTTTTTGTTACTGCATGGATCGAACCTGGAGTCAGGGAAGAAGGAGATTCGAGAAAGTAAGAGACATGAAGAAAAGAAAGAAGTAGCGGTGAAGATAAGAGACGTGAGATGAGAGAGCAACACCGGGAATAAAATAACCAAGAGGCAAGAGCACACTGTTGTGTATATGCTTCAGCTGTAACCTGAGGATAGTACGAAGGGAATAGGAGAAGAAATCCAAGGAATTTGTCGAGAATTCAGAGTTTTGCAAGTTTCACTACGGGAAAGCGCCAAGACGCCGACGGCTGGGCGCCGTCGGGGTACGCACGTATGCCGTCGGCGTACCTATACGCCGACGGCGGCCGTCGGCGTCTCGCCGTCGGCGTAGAGGACCGTCGGCGTAGCCCATATGCCGTCGGTGTATGCGGCGCCGTCGGCGTACGCTGCGGTGGGCCCCACTGCCGCCGGCCTCTGCGTCGTCGCTGGGCGGTTAGACGCCGACGTCAATGCCGTCGGCGTAGAGAGGCCTCCTGTTACAAAAAAAATCCCGGCCGCCCCTCCGTTGGGGACGAGCTCGGGACGGGGAGCGGGGCGGGCTGGGCTGGCGACGAGGAAGGTGGGCACGGCGAGGGCTCGGGCGGCCGCGACGGCTCCAAGCTGCCGCCGTCGTGACGCGGACAGAGCAGGGGCTAGGGACGGTCAAGGGCGCCGCTGCTGTGGAGCACGGCGAGGTCGGGACCGGGCTTGCCTCGGGTCGACCGCAGCGAGAACGCAGCGGGGAAGCACGCGGGAGGCGACGAGCTGCGCGGGCAGGCCGAGCCTGGAGATGGCCGGCGAGCTCATACTTGTCCCCGGGCTGCAGCAGCGCGGCCTCCCCAGCCCCCTCCTGGCCGTCGCTCCCGTACCCCTCGTCGTCGTCCTCGTTGTCGCTGCCGCCGAGGCCAAGCCGCTTGAAGGCGTGCTCGCTGAGCACGGAGTTGGGCGAGGCGATGGCGGCGGCCGACCGCCAGCAGCGCCTAAGCCCCACGTCGCCTCACCACGGCCGCCGCCGCCGGGCCTCAGCCCCCACCGCTCGCGACGGCGCCCACGCTCCCTCTAACAGCAGTGCCTCGCGCCCGCCTCCGGCCGTCGTCGCCCGCCGCTCGCGAGGCCTCGCCCTGCGACCTGCACAAGAGATGAGGATAAGGTTGTGTGCGTGAATGATTGTGTGCGTACAGATAAGGATTGGGTGTGCGACCTGCCCAGGAGAGAGAAAACACACATGCTACGTTATCGATCCAAAGCGGTCCATCCTGACCAATCAGATTGCAGCATTTCGAATGACGCGGATAGTGTGTTTCTCCTCGACGCTTCAGATCGAATCGTTCGGATTTACATGGATCGCATAATTCTTGTCATTGCAGTTTCACAAAACGCTCGGCAAATATGGGGATAACCATAAAATATGTACTAATATTTGTCACAATTTGATGGGCGCCTTTTTGCAACATAATTTTGATACTTGCTTCACAAAAAAAAGTTATTTTTGCCATTTAACAGATAGAAAATGGTATGTTTTAAAAACAATCGCAATTTACTTTTTTGCAAAGATGTTTGACACACCAAGACACACTTATGTGTCAAATATAGACACTTTATCACAAATTATTACACGGGATGAGCATAACTTGGTCATTTGGCTCGATGTTTGACCGTTTTTTCACAAAAATAAAAGAAACTGAGAAAAAATCAGCCCAAGCCAACGATATGTACCAAGTTGAGCAAAGCCCAAATTCTAGTATGGACGCACGCAGCACATCTCTTCGTTTTCCTCTCTTTGCTAACTCCCGTTCAGAGCTCCAATGGCGCCGCCGCCAAAATCAGTCGCCCCCAACGCCCCCGCGTCCCCTCCCACCCTCCCCCCACGCGGTCGTGCTTGCCTGGCCTTGCCAAAATCAGTCGCCCCCAAATTCCAAATTATTTTTATAAATATCATTTTCCATTTTTTAAGTGTAAAAATGACTTTTTAATTAAGAAAGTAACAAACATATGTTACAAAATGTCATGTGCACGGTGAAAAAGATTTTATGGATGTCATATTTGGATTCCTCTCATTTTTCTAATCGATTTAGACATTTAATTTGTTAAATTCCGATTTACGGATTTAAAGATATGAATTATTTCATATTAAATAGCTAAAAAAGTATACGCCGACGGCATTGCCGTCGGCGTAGCTAGAAAAAGAAAAAAAGATCTCGGTTGGCCTGGTCGGGATCTACGCCGACGGCCCCGACATTTGGCCGTCGGCGTTTTGTGGATTTCCCGTAGTGTTTAAGAATTCACCCGCAGCAAAGTTAGCCCAAAATCAACATGATGGGGTACTATAATGCAGGATTTGCCTCGCACGCCCACGAATATGAGCCGTCGCCCTATGCGGCTCCTATTGTGGAAGATTTGATTGTTGCCTAAAGATATTGTATCACTATATATCTTGGTTCAATCGCATTCAGCAGGGTCGTACAGATACACAATCTTTGCACAAGAATTGATGTCTGCCTTAAATAATTAGAAAGGACAAGAATTTTTTTGATCAGAGCTTGAATGAGATAAAGCTCATTAAGTTTGTAAATAACCTTGTTCAAAAAAGTTTCTAAATAACCATGATCCGGCATATGCACATCATATATTGCGCCTATATGATTTTTCTACTAGGTATTCACATGGAGATGCATTCAATTAAATCGTTGATTTGCTTTTACCCCATACTTGAGAATTTAAAGTGTCAACTTTCGGTAAAGATAATAAAAATTATATTCACTCCATATGGTTCATTTATTACGTCAGTTGTTCTTTTGATGCAATATGTATGATTCAGTTATTTGCATGTTAAGTACTACTCCCTCCGTTCCAAAATACTTGTCTTCCATTTGTCCAAATTTGGATGTACCTATACACAAAAACATGTCTAGGTACATCCGAATTTGGACAAATGGAAGACAAGTATTTTAGAACGGAGGGAGTATTAATTATAGCATTTTTTTCGATTTTGACATCGGATAATATTGACACACATTTTTCCACTCGCGTTGCAACGCACGGGCATGTTTCCTAGCTATACAAGTCACCGCCCAAAGAGTTGCAGCGGCAGCCATGCATGGGGACCCACGTAACGTACGTGACATGAATGCAAGCATGATAAGGAAAACAAACATCACATGCCGGCACGTACTGGCAAAGATGAATGCCAGAAACACACGAGAGGCTCGCAGCAGAAAGCCATGCGGCAAGGAACACGAGACGTTGTCCTTCGATCCCATGTCTTCTTGGCTGGCCCTCCTCTCCCATGGCTCATCAGTCATCGGCAAGCTCGGTCCCAGCGAGCGGCCGGAACGTAGTCGGCAACGCTACAGGGCACGGAGAAACCCATGATTCGTCGTGGACGCTGCAAAAGCGTAAGCAAAATGTACGATGGGATCAAGGATTGGAGCAAGTTGGTAGCAGCGTTTCCTGGCATGGTAGGACGTAGTGGCCCAAGATCGAGCTAGCTGGGCGATTGTATGATCAAATACATGCAAAACCCTGGTAGACCCCTGAGCTTGGTGTGCCAACAATCTGCACACACATGCGGGAGAGCTTGTTGGCTGCATTGTAGGTCGGCCTTGCTAGCTAGTTGCACCTCAGAGAAATGGAAAAGATCTCGCTGGTATATAGGGTCTCCAGAGATGGAGCAGCTGTTCGGTTTGGGATTTTTTTTTTTTTTAGGAAAAGGACCCGATCCATATATTCAGCATACTGAGTACAAATTACAACAAAGTCCAAGAAACTAAAAGAAAGTACAGAGGGACCCTGCAGAATTGCACAAAGCACCCCGAGCAGCTTTAGAGAAACACGATCAGGTCCACCACCACTCTCCCCTGAAACCTAACCGTCGCCGGCGCTGTCGTACCGCTCGCCGCCGGAGAAGAGAAGCCTCCACCAGATGTAGACGACCGCATAATCCATCCGCCGCCCGCGACGGAATCTGGCACATTGAACGAAAACGGCCAAAGCTCCAAAACTCCAGCACCACCTAGCTTCCCACCAGCGCCGTGCCGATCAGGCCAACCCGCAGCACACCATCTCCAAGCCCAGCTCGCCTCACCACCATGGCCAGCAAGAACAGGAACGAGGAAGAAGACCACCAACAAACCTGCAACAAAAACGGAACAACGGCACCCACCGGCTTCTCCCTCGCCGCCACGGCCGGCCGGAGAAGCGCAGAAGGAACCGCGCCAGGAAGAAACACTCCACAGCCTCCCGGCGACGAGGCCGTAGCGGGAAAAGGAGGGGGAGGACGAAACCCAACGCCGGCGCCACCATCACCGTCATCGGAGCGCCAGCAGGGGACACACACCTAGACTAGGACCCGAAACTACACACACGAACGGAGCTGAGGCTCCCCCCACCTCACGGCGCCGAGACGGCGGCCGGAGGCGGAGGGGAGCAGGAGATCCGCCGGCGGAGCTCGGGGACGCGCGCGGTCGCCTTTTCTCCTCTCTCAAACAGTAACCTTATCGGGAGGACGGGGACACTCCAACTACTCCCTTCGGTTTGGGATTTTAAGTACACTACTTTGGAAATGGCCGGAGCCCGGAGGCTAACGAAGATTAAGGAAGTAGCTAGTTCATTCGTTCATCAAGAAGATGAAGATACCACTAAAAACTAAAGTGTTTGCGTGGTATTTACGTCGAGGAGTAATTCTCACCAAAGATAACCTTGCCAAACGCAATTGGCACGGAAGTAAAAAGTGTGTCTTCTGTCAACACGACGAGACCATTACACACTTATTTTTCCAGTGCGAGTTCGCTAGGTCTATATGGCCAGCCATCCAGATAGGTTCTACCTTACACCCCCCTAGTTCTGTTGCTAACATTTTTGGCAACTGGTTAAATGGAGTGGATTCTAGGTTCAAACTATTCAGTAGGGTGGGAGCGATTGCTGTTATTTGGTCGCTATGACTATGTAGAAATGGCAAGGTTTTTAATGATAAAAATGCTTCTCTTATGCAGGTTATTTACCGGTGCACAGCGACGCTACGAGCATGCTCATCCCTGCAGCGTGTGGAGCACCGAGACTTATTTTTGGAGGTGGCGTCGAGACTGGAGGCACCGGCCAGGGAGTTATTTTCCCGGCTTGGGTGGCAACATAGACTCCGGATAGACCTACCAGCATCTTAGGCGGATCTACAATTTCTCATTTTGATATGTAATTCGCCTTTTATCTTTTACTTACAGACTTGTGTGTTGGTGAACTGGTGGCTGTGTGCATCTTAGCTATGCAGAGACCGGGTGTAATGCTTAAACCTTTTAAGTAATAAAAGCCCTTTATCTAAAAAAATCTCGCATATGGTCCGCCCTGCCGGCGCATATCACGGTGCATATCGTGCTGATTCTCAAGTGTGGTCACGACGCAGTTGTGTTGACGCATGGTCCTGATCCAACAGATACATAAACGCTAACGTTGGGAAAGCAGCCGTACCTAACCACCACAGAGCCCTACATGCCGCCACGCTCATGTGCTAGCTCCGGGGACCCCCAATCCACGGCGTACGTGGTTCGATGGATCCAGATGAAAGCCTCTGCGCCTTGAAAACTTTTCACAGTTCCGGGGACAAGCTCTTCTTTTTAACCCCTGTCCCGCTCGTGCAAGCGGGATGGACGCGTGATTTTCCCACGGCTTTGCCAAAGGCTCGGGGTCACTTTACATTTCCCCCTGCTACGGTAGTGGAAGTGGAAGCCAAGTCAAAGGAGACGGGCTCCTCTCCAATGGATGCAATTTGGGGTACTTTCATCGAGAGCATCTCCACCGGCGCTTGCAATAGAGTTATTTAGCGCACCGGCACGAAAACGTCTCCCACCGGGCCTCTCAATACCGATAAAATTGCCGGACGGGCCCAATAGAGCGTCCGGCAACCCTGTTTCGCGTCCCGTCCGAAGGGAGGCAACCGCGTCGGATTCTGACGAACGGGACCCACACGCAAGTGGCTCAAAAGCGGTCTGTGTTATTTATTAAGGCGACTGGGGGACGGTAGGCAGTGGAGCGGTATCACTGCTATGGAGGCAGGCATCTAGCTACTGCTATGGACCCGTAGTCCAAGGATGAACTACTCACGCATCACTCCGGAGGCAGGCATGGTGATGTAGAGACCTCCGGTGATGATTCCCCTCTCCGGCAGGGTGCCGGGAAGAGCTTCAGAATCCTCCCGAACTAGGGTTGATGACGGCGGCGGCTACGGAACTTTTCGTGGATGGAGGCTCGGGTCTTTAGGGTTTTCTGGACGAAGGCATTATATAGGCGAAAGAGCGGCGTCTGGAGGCACCCGAGGGGGTCACGCCACCCCCGGCGCGGCAGGAGGTGGGGCCGCGCCGGCCCCTAGCGTGGCTGCCTCCTCGGTCGCCTCCGTCTCTCCTTTGGACTCCGTGTACGTGTCGGGAAAATAGAAGGTTCTATCCAAGTTTCGTCCAATTCCGAGAATATTTCCAGAACAGCTTTTCTGGAATACAAAAACAGCAGAAAACAGGAACTAGCACTGTGGCATCTTGTTAATAGGTTAGTCCCAGAAAATGCATAAAAATGCTATGAAGTGTATATAAAAACATGTAACAATTGGTATAATATCAACATGGAACATCAGAAATTATAGATACGTTTGAGACGTATCACGTCACGAAGCACCGCATCCCTCCGTCGGGGGTGCGCCTCCCCGGCCGCTAGGCGATGATCGCCATGGGGTACGCCGTCCCGCTTCTACCGGAAGGGGAGGACAGACTCCGTGCGCTCATCCGTGAGCACCGGCGCCAGCTGACGCTGGAGCAGCAGGCCGACCGCGGCCTGGGAAATCATATCCTTGAGAAACATATCCTTGAGAAACACCATAAATCTCCATGTGGCTTTCTTATTAGTTGGTTATAGAAGAATGTATGTGTATTTTATGACATCAATTTGCCCTATGCATATAATAAGAATTTGTTGACAAGATTGCAAGGCTTGTCACCAAATTACTTTGTATATTCATGTGGCTGAGATGTAATGGATTATCTCACCTTCTGTTTAATTGTATGTGACACTCAATTGTTTGAGCATACACAAGTTATTTGTTAACAAGGTTATAAGGCTTGTTACCAAACTACTTCTATATAACACCAACATTGGAATATCGCACTATTACTAGAGATTTTTTTTGAATTTTCACCGGGGGGAGTAAGTCCCCACCTGAATATATTTTCAAAGTTGCCTTGAGGCTTTGCAGCCTCTACAAGATAGGTTCAAATGAACCAGAGTACACGGGGATTACAAGGGGAGAGATAAAGGAAAAACACACACACGATGAGAGGGAGCGACAAGAACCACCATGAGGCGCGAGAAGAAGAGGGGTGTTGTCGGGGGATCACAATACCAAGATTCAACAAAAAGCCTAGCGCGCCGCACCGGCGTGCGTATCGAATCCCACGGCACAACTCAGGAGCATCCACAATCAACGAGTGCCAAAGCCTAGCACCTAGCACGAACCTTGACTGGGAGCTCCGCCACGAGAAGACGAGGCGACAAGCAGGTGGGGGAGGCATCAATTGCGTCGTCATTGAGCAAAGGTGAACCGAGACGCCACCAAGAGCCCGAAGCTCGCCACACTGCACGACCACCATGGGAGGGTCTTGGGCAAGCAAACCAAGCGACCGAGATCACGCGAAGACCTGCCAGAGAGGGACAACAAACCACCATCGGCCCCAAGCTGACCGCACCGACACCACCAAAACACAACACCGCCAGCACACGCCGCAACAGAAACCATACTCAGGGTCTCCAAGATGACGCCTCCAAGGAGGGACTGCTGCAGAGATAACACCATCATCCGAGCCGGCAAGCCGGCTCTAAGGTTTTCACCCGGAGACCACTCGAGTACTGTAGGTGCCGGAGCTCCACAGCGGCACCTCCAGCGAGGAAACGGTGTCCAAGAACACCGCTGCCGCCGGCATCGACAAGTCGATGCAGGGTTCTCACCCGGAGTTTGAGCATTCACCTACAGAGAGGAGGGTTGGACACCACCAGCCGCTGCAGTCAACCACGCCTTGCGGAGAACGCCCACGGCTAACATCAGCACAGACTCCAGAACCTCCAAGGCCGCCGGACGCAGCGCCAGCCCGAACCTCGCCGAGCACCATGCCGGAAGTGGCAGAGTAGCGCTGTCTGAAGCTCAGCACCACCGCGGTCCCGAGCTGCAGCCCTCAACCAGCGCCGCCGCGCCCCAAGCGCGCCTCCGCGCCGCTGCCCGGAGGATCCTCGCGCCACCGTACTGAAGATGGTGCGCCCGGCCCGTCCGGGTCCAGATCGGGCCCAGACCGCGGGCCGCAGCCAGCGCGAGCTCCACCAAAACGGCCCGCCACCAATCGCAGAGGCTCGCCGCCGCACCGCATCGCGCCACCGGCCGAGCCCGCATGAGCCCGCTGCGAGGGGGAGGCAGGCGCCGTCGATCCGCCAAGCTCCGCTGAGTCCCGCCGCCAGGGACACATGGGGCTGCGAGGAGTTGCCCTGCCGCCGCCGTCGGCCGTGCGGGCTTTGCCCGGCGGCTTCCTCCGGCGGCGGCGCGGGCAGGGGAGGTGGAGGGAGGCGGCGCGGGCTAGGGTTTGGAGGTCGCCCCCGAGTCGCCCTTGGCGAGAGCGACGCGGGGTCTGTTTCCTTTCACTCTACTAGAGAAATTAATAAGGACAGATCAGACATAAGAGTTCCATATCTCCATTATAGATGGACATAGTACTTCTATGCCATCCTAAGAAATCCTTCGAAATCCTTCTTCAAAATCCTCTTGTTGCTTTACCTTGTTTTCTGGGGTTAGCTCCTCTTGCTGAATGACTTCGAGAAGATTAGAAGATAAGAAGATAAGATGGTCTAGATAAAGTAAGATGATCTAGATTAAGATTTAGTTTAGGATTTTATTATCCTCCTTCCATATACTCCTTCTTTTCTTTTCTTTTCTTTAAGATATGTACTTATTCGATTAATGATGTAAGTCATACTCATCATTTGTTTTATAGTTTCTTGTATTATTCCCTTGTAACCAAATGTTTGAGAATTAGATGAGACAAGATTTTGAAGTTTATAACACTCATGTTGATGACTAAGTCTAATCCACCAACATCAGCGAAACCTCGATGTAAGTTTCACAAGTTGGATTTCAAGTTTTTAGTTACTTGTCCAACTAACGGCATTCTCAACTAGTCTTTCGAGTGGTGGTCGAACACTCTATGACTTTGTTGAAAAAGTTTTAAATTTTCCCGTATTTTCAGATGCATGCTATGCAAATACACAAATCTAATCTAGCCCTTTCTACTATATGAACTACGGGTCATTACAGGTACTCAGTAGATGGGCTGTTCTTTTTTTTACTAGTTGGGCTTCAGTTTGTGAACCGATACGTGAATTTGGGCTTAAATACTGCTATATACGATGATTAGCGATGGCCATTAGTACGTACATGGGTCCTAATACTACTAGTCACCTACGTAAACTCTTGAGGGGGGCGAACGGTTGGGGGGGGTCTGACCCCTGCTAGCACCCCCCCTGTATCGCCGAGATTCAAAAATTTCACAAATTTTAACATATTACGATGAAATAGAAACAATTTGGCCAGGTCTAAAATCCGGCGTCTAAATTATCTTGGCAACAACCAATACAAAGGTGGGGATTCAAGCTCGGTCGATAGCTAACATACTACTCCGGAGACCGCAGAAACTCAACCAATGCACCACAGCTTCTATCAAAAAAAAATAACTTAGCTAATTTTCAAATCCGACCCAAAATTCCGTGCAAGATCGTCGTTTCTGGCCTACTACCTAAAATGGTTTCACAATTTTCGGCCGAAATTTGACGACTTTTTTCTTCGAGGCAGCTCGACCGACATGCATTGCATGCAGATTGCCGAGTCACCGTTCACATTGTAAGCCGAGGCTTTGCTTACCCGTTCCAACGGTATTCTACCAAATTAACCACGCAACGAATCATAGGGTACGTACTACGCTCTTCAGGCTCAGACCAAACAGGCCAGGCCCATCCTGAACTTGAGAGTAAATGAACTGTTAGCCACTGTGGACGTGTGCATGCCAGGAAAACAAACATCACATGCCGGCACTGGCAAAGATGAATGCCCAGAAACGCACGAGAGGCTGTTACATCTCGATCGCAGCAGAAAGCCATGCGGCAAGGAACGCGACCTTGTCCTTGGATCCCATGTCTTGGCTGAATGGTTCATCAGTCATCGGCAAGCTCGGTCCCGCTCGCTCGCTTTGCCAGCGAGCGGCCGGCCGGGACGTAGTCGGCAACGCTACAGGCACCGAGAAACCCTTCCTTCTCCATGATTCGTCGTGGACGCTGCAAAAGCGTAAACAAAATGTACGATGGGATCAAGGATTGGAGCAAGTTGGTAGCAGCGTTTCCTGGCATGGTAGGACGTAGTGGCGCCAAGATCGAGCTAGCTGGGCGATTGTATAGATCTTGTTGGCTGCATTGTCGAGCTTGCTAGTTGCACCTCAGAGAAAATGGAAAAGATCTCGCTGGTATATAGCAGCTGTTCGGTTTGGGATTTTAAGTAGAGTACTTGGAAATGGCCGGAGCCCGGAGGGTAACTAAGATTAAGGAAGTAGCTAGTTCATTCGTTCATCAGTCGGCGCATATCACGGTGCATATCGTGGTCACGCACTATTCATTCTCGCGCTCGTACAGGTACAGCTCACCTCTGATTCTCAAGTGTGGTCTCTGTTGACGCATGGTCCTGATCCAACAGATAGATAAACGCTAACGTTGGGAAAGCAGCCGTACCTAACCACCACAGAGCCCTGCATGCCTGCGCCCTCATGTCGGGGACCCAATCCACGGCGTACGTGGTTCGATGGATCCAGATGAAAGCCTCTGCGCCATGAAAACTTTTCACAGTTCCGGGGACAAGCTCTTCTTTTTAACCCCTGTCCCGTTCGTGCAAGCGGGCCGGGATGGACGCGTGATTTTCCCACGGCTTTGCCAAAGGCTCGGGGTCACTTTACATTTCCCCTGCTACGGTAGTGGAAGTGGAAGCCAAGTCAAAGGAGACGGGCTCCTCTCCAATGGATGCAATTTGGGGTACTTTCATCGAGAGCATCTCCACCGGCGCTTGCAATAGAGTTATTTAGCGCACCGGCACGAAAACGTCTCCCACCGGGCCTCTCAATACCGGTAAAGTTGCCGGACGGGGCCAATAGAGCGTCCGGCAACCCTGTTTCGCGTCCCGTCCGAAGGGAGGCAACCGCGTCGGATTCTGACGAACGGGACCCACACGCAAGTGGCTCAAAAACGGTCTGTGTTATTTATTACGGCGACTGGGGGACGGTAGGCAGCGGAGCGATATCACGCGGAGACACGTCGCGCCTCCGACGAGCGTCGCCAGAGTAAATGTGTCTCAAGAACTGGCGTCGGCGTTAATCGAGGACCCTCGCGTTCCTGTGCTTCGCCTCCCCGCCGTCTTTATTAGAGCGTGGCGCCCCCATGGCCTCCACTGGCACTTCTTTCTCCTCTCCCGTCTCTCCAATCCACCACCATCGGCGAGCAGTGATGGCGCACAACGACGAAGCCGGCGGCAGCGGCGGCGGACGCCACGGGCGACGTACAAGAGCTGCCTCAGGGTCTACGAGGCGAGTCGCCTCCCCGGCCGCTGGCCGATAAGCGTCATGGGGTACGCCGTCCCGCCTTTGCCGGAAGGGGAGGACAGGCTCAGTGCGCTCGTCCATAAGCGCCGGCGCCTGCTGACGCCGGAGCAGCAGGCCGACCCTGACTACGCCGAGAACAGCCCCAACTAGACCGCAATCCTCGCAGTGCAGCGCCAGGCGGCGATCGACGAACACGAGAGTCCGGTCAGACCCTCACAATGGAACAAGGTGGCACTGTCGTCGCTGGTGGGCCGACCGCCCTCTCTACGACGTGGTCTTTTGCGAGTACGGGTTCGGCCCGCCGCCCGAGCAGAACGTGCCCTGGGTGACACCGATGTCCACGGCGCCCTCCCGCGGATTCTCCTCGCGCTCAACGATCTCGTTGTTGCGCTTCCTCGTCCCCAAGGAGAAGGCCGGCTCCTCACCCCGCCCCCTCGGAAGATCAAGAGGTAGGTGCCCTAGTCAGCACCGCCGTGCGGCGTCACCATCCGAGATTTCATCCCGGTCAAGGTGAAGGACAAGCCTTACTCGCCGGTCCGCTCCAAGAAGTGAGCCGCTCCACAAACGCCGGCGCAAGGGAAACTGACAGAGGAGGACGCTGAGGCCCTGTTCCAGCTCCAACTCGCCAAGGCAAAGAGGTAGTCGTTCTAGACCATCCTCCCGGCCACGCAGGAGTTTGCGGAGCGGTGGTCCACGCGGGAGGCCGGCATCGTCGTCGTTCCGGCACACCCAATAGCACTTTCCGGCAAAATTGTCGGACGCTGTATTGGGAGCACCGGTGGAGATGCTCTAACGTCCTCTAATGATTATTGATTTCTCTCTCAGACAATTGTTTAGTCTTTTATGACAGGGTGACGGTTCCAATAAGGAATATGCCGCTGCAACTTTGTTAGCATGACTATAGATATTTTTCTCACGTGGAGTAGTAGTCAATAAAAACTGAGAGTGCGGTTATAGCTTAGCTAACATGCAACTGAAATAGGAGCTAGTGTCTGTGAGCAAAACCTTTTTTAAATCACTACTAATCGATGTTACTGACCCCATCGCGAAAAAAACGACCACATTGAGCTTTCATTTTAGCTTCCTCCCTGGTCATTATACATGACATAGAAAAAAAAGGTTATAACCCATTGATATACATGCATTGGCCCCAAATCATTAAATTTAGATATCACTCATGAGAAATAATACATTATGCTAATTGTTTTAAAAAGTTTTACTCATAAGATAATGTATGATAAGATACAGTGCATTGACACAAGTCTAACATCATCGTGCTAAAAGCTTTGCCTCCCGGTTACCTTGGCCATGTGGATCCAGATGAAAGCCTCTGCGCCATGAAAACTTTTCACAGTTCCGGGGACAAGCTCTTCTTTTTAACCCCCGACCCGCCCGTGCAAGCGGGATGGACGCGTGATTTCCCCACGGCTTTGCCAAAGGCCCGGGGTCACTTTACATTTCCCCCTGCTACGGTAGTGGAAGTGGAAGCCAAGTCAAAGGAGACGGGCTCCTCTCCAATGGATGCATTTTGGGATACTTTCATCGAGAGCATCTCCACCGGCGCTTGCAATAGAGTTATTTGGCGCACTGTCACGAAAACGTCTCCCACCGGGCCTCTCAATACAAGTAAAGTTGCCGGACGTGAAGGGAATCGTAGGCAGAAAACAAAAAAATTCCTAGCAACGATAACTATAAACTAGCCAAGATCTATTACTATGCAGATATACCGTAACGGAGCGGATCGATGTACATACCCTTGTAGACCGAAAGCGGGGATTACGCTCCCGCACAAGCGTTGTTGATGAAGCCGACGACGCTGACCTCAAGGTCGTGTAGTGGAAGAAGACGTACTTCCAGTGCCACCCGTGTAGCACCTCGTAGCTCTACACACGTACGGAGTTGACGACGACCTCCAAGCTCCAGATCCAGCGAAGCAGCGGAAGCGAAGACTTGGACCCAGCAGCACGGCGGTGTGCGTATGGTGGAGAAACTTCTCTCCTCGTACGCAGCTCCAGAAACAGAACCACGCTCAAGGTAGGAGAGAAGGAGAAGATGTGATGAATTTCCAGGCAAGGGTGCTCCCCTATTTAAAGGAGGGAGGGCAGCCAACTTTGCTGGCCTGGCCATGTGGGAAGCCATGTGGGATTATTCCCACATGGCCAGCCGCACCATGGCTGGTGCGCCGGCCCTAGGTGGGCCCCATGTGGCCCACCTAGGCCGGCCGGCCCTCCCCTTTTTTTTCATTTTTCCTTTTGGGGTTTTTCCCCTAATGGGCCCCTAAGGCTCATCTAGGTGAAAATGTCTTTAAAATTCGAAATAAAATAAAATAAAAATATATTTAATCATTAATTACACTAATTAATATTAAATACATATTATTTAATTTATTCGAGCTCCGAAACTTATTCCGTTGCTCTCCGATCATCATCGGACATGTCCCGGAACACTTCCGGTGTTCTCCAGAAGTTTCTCCTAATATCCAATCTTTATAAAACTGTCGCCTACCCTTAAGTGTGCCACCCTACGGTTCGGGATCACTCCAGACATGATCGAGACACGTTCTCCGATCAATGACTATCAGCGGCGGCTGGATAGCCGTGACAGTCCCTGTGCGTCCACGAATGTCTTTTTATCGTTTGAACCTTAGACGTCCAGTTTCAACCTTTTGCCTACCGATACTTAGATTGTCCGAGACTCGTTCTCCGGTATCACGATTACCGAGTTTGATCTCGTCACTTGACAATTCTATCTTTACTCGTCTGTGATATTACATCCCCGTGACCTAGTCGCATGCTTGCAAACTCATTGATCTAATCTCACCGAGTGGGCCTAGAGTATCTATCCTGCTATGTGGATTGGCAAATCACGCTCTTGATCACTCGCCTCTCCCACTTCCTTCGGATACCCGAAAGGGACACCTTTATTGTCACGCTAAATAAGACATGACTTTTGATGCAATCAAAGCACCTTCCAGAAGCAGTGATTAGATATGATCTCACGGTCAAAGGTATGAACACTACGTTTCTATATATTTTGGGTGTGTGTCCATCACATCATTCACCTAATGACATGACTCCATTGTCAATTGACATAAATGTCCATGATCAGGAAATCTTGATCATCGGTTGCCCAATGGACTAGTTAAGAGGCTACTAGGGACCTGTTTGTTTACATACCACACGTGCATTAATGTTTCCGCTTAATACAGTTATAGCATGGTACAAATCTTTATTACGAACAATTGAGATATGAAAAATAAATATCTTTATTAATTGCCTCTAGGGCATATCTCCTTCAAGACGGGCCCAATAGAGCGTCTGGCAACCCTGTTTCGCGTCCCGTCCGCAGGGAGGCAACCACGACAATGTGAGGCACGTCGGATTCTTACGGACGGGACCCACACGCCAGTGGCTCAAAAACGGTATATGTTATTTATTACGGTGACTGGGGGACGGTAGGCAGCGGAGCGGTATCACGCGGAGACGCGTCGCGCCTCCGACGCGCGTCGCCGGAGTAATTGTGTCTCAAGAACTGGCGTCGCCGTTAATCGAGGCCCCTCGCGTTCCTGCGCTTCGCCTCCCCGCCGTCTTTATTAAAGCCCGGCGCCCCATGGCCTCCATCGTCGCTTCTTTATCCTCTCCCCTCTCTCCAATCCACCACCACCGGCGAGCGTGATAGCGCACAACGACGAAGCCAAAGGCAGCGGCGGCGGCGGACGCCACGGGCGACGTACAAGAGCTGCCTCAGGGTCGGTGAGGCGGCGTTCGTCATACTTGATGACGTGAAAGCACACGTTCGTTGGGAGACCCCAAGAGAAAGGTATGAAGCAGTGCAGCAACAAGTTTTCCCTCAGTAAGATACCAAGGTTGTCAGATCCAGTAGGAGTAAAAGCACCTCTGAAGGTTGTTGGTGGCGCCGTTTACTCGATCACCAACGTGGAACCTGCACACAACACAATCAAACTACTTTGCCCCAACGAAACAGTGAGGTTGTCAATCTCACCGGCTTGCTGTAAACAAAGGATTAAACGTATGGTGTGGAAAATAGTGTTTAATTGCAGAATGAAAAGGAACAATGATTGCAGTTGGTTGTATTATCAGTGTAAAGAATGGACCGGGGTCCACAGTTCACTAGTGGTGTCTCTCCATAAAAATAACTAACATGCTGGGTAAACAAATTACAGCTGGGCAATTGATGAATAGAGAGCGCATGACAATGCATATATATGACAAGATGACTACTATGATATTCAATTGGGCATTACAACAAGATACATAGACCGTTATCCAACAGCATCTATGACTAATAATCCACCTTCAGGTTGACATCCGTGTTCCCCGTTGGTATTAAGTTGCAAGCAACAGATTATTGCATTAAGTAATGTGCATAATGTAAACAATACAATTATCCTTAGACAAAGCATTGTTGTTTTACCCCTAGTGGCAACAGCACATCCACAACCTTAGACGTTGCTGTCACTCGCCCAGATTACCGGAGGCATGAACCCACTATCTAGCATAAATACTCCCTCTTGGAGTTACAAGCATCTACTTGGCCAAAGCATCTACTAGTAACGGAAAGCATGCAAGATCATAAATAACATATAAGATAGATTGATAATCAACTTGACATAGTATCAATATTCATCGGATCCCAGCAAACACAACATGTAGCATTACAATAAGATGATCTTGATCATGATAGGCAGCTCACAAGATCTAAACATGATAGCACAAGGAGGAGAGACAACCATCTAGCTACTGCTATGGACCCGTAGTCCAAGGATGAACTACTCACGCATCACTCCGGAGGCAGGCATGGTGATGTAGAGCCCTCCGGTGATGATTCCCCTCTCCGGCAGGGTGCCGGGAAGAGCTTCAGAACCCTCCCGAACTAGGGTTGACGACGGCGGCGGCTACGGAACTTTTCGTGGATGGAGGCTCGGGTATTTAGGGTTTTCTGGACGAAGGCATTATATAGGCGAAAGGGCGGCGTCTGGAGGCACCCGAGGGGGTCACGCCACCCCCCGGGCGGCAGGAGGTGGGGCCCGCCGGCCCCTGGTGTGGCTGCCTCCTCGGTCGCCTCCGTCTCTCCTTTGGACTCCGTGTACGTGTCGGGAAAATAGAAGGTTCTGTCCAAGTTTCGTCCAATTCCGAGAATATTTCCAGAACAGCTTTTCTGGAATACAAAAACAGCAGAAAACAGGAACTGGCACTGTGGCATCTTGTTAATAGGTTAGTCCCAGAAAATGCATAAAAATGCTATGAAGTGTATATAAAACATGTAACAATTGGTATAATATCAACATGGAACATCAGAAATTATAGATACGTTTGAGACGTATCAAGCATCCCCAAGCTTAGTTCTACTCGTCCTCGAGTAGGTAAAACGATAAAAACAAAATAATTTCTGAGGTGACATGCTACCATCATAATCTTGATCAAATAGTATTGTAAAGCACATGTTATGAATGAAGTGATCCAGGTCAATGGTCTATAGTTTGCTAACAATAGATAATGAGCAAACAACTGAATCATATAAGCAAAAACTTTTCATGAATAGTACTTTCGAGACAAGCATCAAAAGTTTTGCATAAGAGTTAACTCATAAAGCAATAGATTCTAAGTAAAAGGTATTTAACCAACACAAAGGAAGATTTAAGTTTCAGCAATTGCTTTCAACTTTCAACATATATATCTCATGGATATTTGTCAACACAAAGCAATATAATAAGTACAATATACTAGCATATAAAAATTGTTGCACCAAAGTTGACACTAGTGTTTGCTTCTGAGATAGAAAGAAGTAGGAAAACTGACTCAACATAAAAGTAAAAGAAAGGCCCTTCGCAGAGGGAAGCAGGGATTAAATCATGTGCTAGAGCTTTTTAAGTTTTTGAAATCATATAGAGAGTAAAAATAAGTTTTGAGGGTGTTTGTTAATTGTCAACGAATCAGAAAATGGAAAGTACAATATGACCCCTGCCAACCAGACTTTTAAGAGCGGCTCCCATGAAGGACGTTATTTCTACCAGCAAGGCAGATCATCCCTCTTTCTCTTTTGTTTACACATGCAGATATTTCACTGTTTGTCATTGCTTGACTGATAAATCAGGGCAAAAATGTGAAGAGAATTAAGCGGTTAAAGTTGTAATTAATTGGGACTGGGCACCCCATTTGCCAGCTCTTTTTGCAAAATTAATGGATAAGCGGATGTATATGCCACTAGTCCGGTGGTAAAGTCTGTTTGACAGTTGACATAAAGACATCCACCCCGTCCTCATGAGCTTGGTAAACATTGACACAAAAAGGAGTAATAAAGTTTTGAATAGTTTAAAGGTAGCACATGAAAAATTTACTTGGAGTGGCAAGGAAATACCACATATAGGTAGTTATGGTGGACACAAATGGCATGGATTTTGGCTCAAGGTTTTGGATGCACGAGAAGCATTCCCTCTCAGTACAGAGTTTAGGCTAGCAAGGTTATTTGAAGCAAACACAGGATATCAACCGACAACAAGACTATATGAAAACATATTGCAAGCATTATAAGACTCTACACTGTCTTCCTTGTTAACCAAACCCTTTTACTAGAAAATATCTAGACCTTAGAGATACCAATCATACAAACCAAATTTCAACAAGCTTTACGGTAGTTCTTCATTAATAGGTTTTAACTACATGATACAAAAGCTTAAACATGAACTACTTGATAACTCAAAACAATTGACAAGTATCAAATTATCCAATACAGTGATCTACAAGAATATGTAAGTTTTTCCATTATACCATCTACCACATGCACATTTTCTGTTCCAACCAAACACCAATCAATTTATTTCAACACAAACTCTCCAAACAATTATAAGTGAAGCAAGAGAGTACTTTCTCTAAAAGAACTAACAGCTCTGAATAAGAGATGCATGAAAAACAGGAGCTAAAAGCATAGCAGTAGCTAGACAAGAATACTCAACAAGTATAAGTGAAGAATAGGAGTATTCAATGAAAAAGCGGAGCGTGTCTCTCTCCTAGGATCCAACAAGTTGATCTCAGAAAATAAAATAAC
The DNA here is from genome assembly GCA_947311845.1 of Poa pratensis. Taxonomy (NCBI): domain Eukaryota; kingdom Viridiplantae; phylum Streptophyta; class Magnoliopsida; order Poales; family Poaceae; genus Poa; species Poa pratensis. Next base: position 30,552,389 of record CAMZMU010000040.1, read on the forward strand.
AATGAAAATAAAAGCACACAGACGCTCCAAGTAAAGCACATATGATGTGAAAGAATTAAAATATAGTTTCACTAGAGATGACCTGATAAGTTGCTGATGAAGAAGGGGATGCCTTGGGCATCCCCAAGCTTAGACGCTTGAGTCTTCTTGAAATATGCTGGGGTGATCCATGGGAGCATCCCCAAGCTTAAGCTCTTCACTCTTCTTGATCACATTATATCATCCTCTCTCTTGACCCTTGAAAACTTCCGCCACACCAAACTCAGAGTAATTCTCATTAGAGGGTTAGTGCACAATCAAAAACTCACATGTTCTATAAGGACACAAACATGACCATTACTTTTAACATTAGCTACTGCCACTGATGTTATGTGAAGCTCTTCACCCAAAAAAGAATTCCACTCAACACTAGTAAAAGAGAGAATGCAAAATAAAAGACAGAATCTGTCTAAACAGAACAGTCCGTAAAGACGAATTTTTTCGAGGCACTTACGTTGCTCAGATCGAAAAACTCAAAACTAACGAAAGATGCGTACATATCTGAGGATCACGCACAAAAATTTGCAGATTTTTAATTTTCTGTGATTTTATAAGAAGAAACGGTGAACAGCAAAATCTGTTCCTGCGCAGAAATCCAAATCTAGCATCATCTTCTATTAGAGGCTCTACTTGGCACAACAATCGAAAAATAAAGATACAAAGGTTGTTACAGAAGTAAACACTCCTTGACTCAAAAAGAAAAGAAAAATTGCAGAAATAAAAAATGGGTTGTCTCCCATAAGCGCTTTTCTTTAACGCCTTTCAGCTAGGCACAGAAAGTAAGAATCAAGTGTTTCCAAGTGTAGAAGCATCAACAATCTTACGCTTAGCTCTCTTACCCTTACTCTTATCTTTAGGAAATACTTGGTACACTAGGTGAAGAGACGAAATTCATAGTGCCTTGGCCCACGTCTATTGCTCCAAAGCGTTTCAACAGAGATCTTCCAAGCGTAATTTGTCCTGCTCCTGCACATTCAATGACAAGATAATCAACAGATATTGTTATCCCCAGGAGTTTTGTAAATACTCCTTCGGCTACTCCTCTTGGTAATTTAATAGTATTATCAGCCAAATTATACAATCTTCACATTTGGAAAGCTCCCAAAGATTTAAGGAATCAAATATCCTTGGGCATTAAACAGAATTCAGACATGATATCACACGAGCATGGAAGTTTCACCATTGATAACAACTTTTACTGAGGGAATCCATCCCGATGGTTCAAAATTTACTGGCACATTATCATAGTGTTCACGAATCTGATTATACCCTTCTTTTAGACCAGATATGTTTGTTTCAAGAGTATTAAGTCTATCATTTATGCTCATGAAGCCGAATCAATTTTACTGATTGGAGGGCTAGAAATTGTAATCATTTTTTTATAGCATTAAAAGCTTGATCCCCATCATAACGAAGGAAATCTCCTCCTACCACAGCATCTAAAGCATATCTGTAGCAAAGAATAAGACCAAATAAAAGCTACTAAGGAGCAGGCTTAAAGTCATTTTAGGTTCAGTTTTAGCATAGGACTCAAAAATTCTAGACCAAGCATCTTTAAAACTCTCCTCACTCCCTTGCTTGAAAGTGAAATCTCTTCCTCAGGTGACATGACGATAGGAACAGGGCTAGACATGATAACAAGACTGAAAATAAACTAGATGCAAGTAACTATTTTTTTGTGTTTTTGATAAATAAAGCAAACAAGACAAATAAAAATAAACTAAGCAAGACAATAACAAAGTAAAGAGATTGGAAGCGTGACTCCCCTTGCAGAAATCCTCTTACTCCCCGGCAACGGCGCCAGAAAAAGTTGCTTGATGACGTGAAAGCACACGTTCGTTGGGAGACCCCAAGAGGAAGGTATGAAGCAGTGCAGCAGCAAGTTTTCCCTCAGTAAGATACCAAGGTTGTCAGATCCAGTAGGAGTAAAAGGCACTCTGAAGGTTGTTGGTGGCCGTTTACTCGATCACCAACGTGGAACCTGCACACAACACAATCAAACTACTTTGCCCCAACGAAACAGTGAGGTTGTCAATCTCACCGGCTTGCTGAAAACAAAGGATTAAACGTATGGTGTGGAAAATAGTGTTTAATTGCAGAGAATGAAAAGGAACAATGATTGCAGTTGGTTGTATTATCAGTGTAAAGAATGGACCGGGGTCCACAGTTCACTAGTGGTGTCTCTCCATAAAAGATAACTAACATGCTGGGTAAACAAATTACAGCTGGGCAATTGATGAATAGAGAGCGCATGACAATGCATATATATGACAAGATGACTACTATGATATTCAATTGGGCATTACAACAAGATACATAGACCGTTATCCAACAGCATCTATGACTAATAATCCACCTTCAGGTTGACATCCGTGTTCCCCGTTGGTATTAAGTTGCAAGCAACAGATTATTGCATTAAGTAATGTGCATAATGTAAACAATACAATTATCCTTAGACAAAGCATTGCTGTTTTACCCCTAGTGGCAACAGCACATCCACAACCTTAGACGTTGCTGTCACTCGCCCAGATTACCGGAGGCATGAACCCACTATCTAGCATAAATACTCCCTCTTGGAGTTACAAGCATCTACTTGGCCAAAGCATCTACTAGTAACGGAAAGCATGCAAGATCATAAATAACATATAAGATAGATTGATAATCAACTTGATCATAGTATCAATATTCATCGGATCCCAGCAAACACAACATGTAGCATTACAATAAGATGATCTTGATCATGATAGGCATCTCACAAGATCTAAACATGATAGCACAAGGAGGAGAGACAACCATCTAGCTACTGCTATGGACCCGTAGTCCAAGGATGAACTACTCACGCATCACTCCGGAGGCAGGCATGGTGATGTAGAGCCCTCCGGTGATGATTCCCCTCTCCGGCAGGGTGCCGGGAAGAGCTTCAGAACCCTCCCGAACTAGGGTTGACGACGGCAGCGACTACGGAACTTTTCGTGGATGGAGGCTCGGGTCTTTAGGGTTTTCTGTACGAAGGCATTATATAGGCGAAAGGGCGGCGTCTGGAGGCACCCGAGGGGGTCACGCCACCCCCGCGCGGCAGGAGGTGGGGCCGCGCCGGCCCCTGGCGTGGCTGCCTCCTCAGTCGCCTCCGTCTCTCCTTTGGACTCCGTGTACGTGTCGGGAAAATAGAAGGTTCTGTCCAAGTTTCGTCCAATTCCGAGAATATTTCTAGAACAACTTTTCTGGAATACAAAAACAGCAGAAAACAGGAACTAGCACTGTGGCATCTTGTTAATAGGTTAGTCCCAGAAAATGCATAAAAATGCTATGAAGTGTATATAAAAACATGTAATAATTGGTATAATATCAACATGGAACATCAGAAATTATAGATACGTTTGAGACGTATCACGTCACGAAGCACCGCATCCCTCTACCGTCGGGGGTGCGCCTCCCCGACCGCTAGGCGATGATCGCCATGGGGTACGTCGTCCCGCCTCTACCGGAAGGGGAGGACAGACTCCGTGCGCTCATCCGTGAGCACTGGCGCCAGCTGACGCTGGAGCAGCAGGCCGACCGCGACTACGCCGAGAACAGCCCCAACTGGCCGGCAATCCTCGCCGCGGAGCGCAATCGGCGATCGACGACCACGAGGGTCCGTTCTTCAGACCCTCACAATGGAACAAGGCGTACCCGTCCTCCCTAGTGGGTGACCGCCCTCTCGACGACGTGCTCTTCGGTGAGTGTGGATCGTCCCGCTGCCCGAGCAGAACGTGCCGTCGGTGACGCCAACGCCGATGTCCACGGCGTTCTCCCGCGGATCCTCCTCGCGCTCGACGATGTCGATGTCGCGCCTGCTCATCACCAAGGAGGAGGCCAGATCCTCACGCAGCCCCCCGCTCCATGAAGATCAAGAAATAGGCGCCCTGGTCAGCGCCGCCATGAAGGACAGACGGCGTCACCATCCGGGGTTTCGGACTGACCAAGGTGAAGGACGAGCCTTCCTCACCGGTCCGCTCCAAGAAGCGAGCCGCTCCACCACCTCCAATGCATGGGGAACTGACGGAGGAGGACGGTAAGGCCCTGTTCCTGCTCCAACTTGTCGGGGCAAAGATGCGGTCGTTTGAGGCCGTCCTCCCAGCCACACAGGAGTTTGCGGAGCGGTGGTCCGCGTGGGAGGCCGGCATCATGCCGGCACTCCCAATAGCACTTCTTGTCCGACACAATTGCCGGACGGTGTCCTCTAATGATTATTGATTTCTCTCTAAAACAATTGTTTAGTCTTTTATGACAGGGGGACAGTTCCAATAAGGAATATGCCAATGCAACTTTCTTAACATGACTTTGTAGATATTTTTATCATGTGGAGTCGTAGTCAATAAAAGAGAGAGTGTGGTTATAGCTAGCTAACATACAACATACATAGGAGCTGGTGTCAGCTGGTGTGAGCAAAACCTTTATTAAATCACTACAAATCGATGTTACTGACCCCATCGCGACAAAGATGACCACAGTGAGCTTTCATTCTGGCTTCCTCCCAGACAATTATACATGGCCATAGACAACAAAAAAAGGTTGTAACCCAATGATATATATGCATGAGGCCCAAATTATTAAATTTAGATATCACTCATGAGCAATAATATATTATGCTAATTGTTCTTAAAAATATTACTCATATGATAATGTGTGGTTAGATACGGTGCATTGACGCAAGTCTAAGATCACCGTGCTAAAACCTAAAAGCATTGCCTCCCGTTACCTTGGCCATGTGGCTCCGTACCCGCCAAACCACATACTCCGGGACAGAGAGAGCGGTTCTCATTTCTCCCAACCTGTTTTAAGAGTCGCCCTCTGCGTCCCGGGACCTCTCCTCCTCGTCTCCGGTGGCCTCGCCGACCGGAGCTGGGGTGGGCGGCGTGCCCGGTCCCTCTTGGACATAGTAGGAGTCTAGGGTGTCTTGGGCCTGTGTGCCCGTCTTGGTCCCAAGTGGCGGATGGCGTTATGCCGAGAGGAGTTTGGTCGTGTGCCTCTTCGCCGAGATGCTCTGGAGGACGGAGCCAAAGGCGGGAGCGACATCAGCGGTGCCCCTTCTCAATAAGCTCGAGGTTGGTTCTTCTGCTGCAGATCTTGCTTCTTCATCTAGTCGTCATGGACGCGGTCGTGGGGTGGCGATCGTGCGACGAGAGGCCGGGGAAGATCTGGTGAAGCTCTTCAGCTAAGTACACCCACGGAGGACAAGCTCTTTAGAGATTCGGCATAGGGGCACTAGGAGGATCTTGGCGAGTAAGATAGCGATGCGGAAAGTTAAGCACATAAGCAGTTTACACAGATTCAGACCGCTGTGAAGCGTAAAACCTATTCATGTTTGTCTGGATTGAAAGTGGTGTGTGTTTCCGGGATACAAAGGATGTTCCCGAGGAATGTCGGATCTAAGCAAGAGGAATAAGAAGGCCGGAGACCAGATCTGATCTGGGCTCCCTCCTTGCCTTGTGGTTCAGGATGATCTGATCCCTTTTTAGGCTGCCTTGGTCCTCCTTTTATAGTGTAAGGGGATACCACAATGGCATAGTGATAGCTGTCCAACCCTAAAACGGTCGTTGTCGAGACCCCCAAAAAGGTGATGGACTTGGTGGGTGGAAGGTGCTCCCTCTCTGTCTTGCTTGCGTTCTCTTGGTTGGGATAAGGCCAAAGGTGTACAGCTTTAGCCTGTGTGTTACAGTGTGAGCACTTGACTCCGTAGACCGGGGTCACGAGGTGCCCCGAGAAGTTCTAGAGAGGACTTGGTCGCCGCTTGAGGTTCATTTCCCGGGAGGCGCTTTCTGATTTCCCGGAAGGTGCAGCTCGGGCAGCGCACCACAAGGGCTCCAGGAAAATTTCCCGGGAAGCCTCCCGGAGGGTCTTGTCGACGAATGGGACCGCCTCACTTGGAGTAACGCGCTCAACGATGCTGTCAGGGTACTCAACGCTCACTGCAGCCCACGCATGGTGTGCCCGTAGGAACCCCCTGTTCCACGAGTGCGACAAAGAAGGACCCGATGGCGTTTTCAGTTCTATTTTTAGGGTCGTTCTTGTAAAAGTTAAGGGAGTGTTTGCTATTTCTATATCTGACAGGGGCCTCTATGTAAAATTACCCGTTGTTTAATGAAAGCTTCTGGGACCTTCGGGCCTCTTCCCCGTTCAAAAAAAAAAGTGGAGCACATATATCAGCTGTCCTCCTCGCCATTTATTCATACAACAAAAATTGTGGAGTATTATTATTGCTTGGTTTCATTCAATTATTCAAAATCAATGATGGTACCTGAATGGCTTGATTAGGACGGATCAAGTCGGAGTCATGCACACTAAGACATCTCGACTTTGGAGAAGGCTTCCATTATTCTTCAATAGATTACTGTTCTAGAACAAATGAGTCAATGACCTAAGGCACAACTAGTGCTCCCATGTACATGCACTTGATCTATAAGACCAACAGGCTAAGCCTAACTTTGCCAGAACGCCCAATGATTAGAAACAGGTCCATTTGCGTGCTCACCAAAATCCAGATCATCATATTAGGCACACATACATCACTGATGCAGACGTCTTCTAATACAGTAAAATTCAGTGAGACGAACATGTAAACAACCAGACCCAAAAGAGAAGGTTGAAATGTCCGGGTGATGTACGGCTAAGCAATTGCGGGGTAAGCAGATGGCTGCCTAACAGCCTCAGAGAGCGACATCACCTGAGTCAGCCGTTTCAGAGACAAGCCCTCAGGGTAACTCCAGTCGTCCCCCCAGCGCCCCCCAGGAGGCCTTTTTAGAACCTCATTTAGCGTCGCTTTGCGTCGTTTTTAGCGCCGTTTTGCGCCGGCGCACCCAAGCCAAACCCAGCGCGCCGGGCCTCGCTTGGGGGGGGGGGGGGGGGGGAAAGGCGTACGTGGGCCAGACCTGTCGGCGAGTCACGACGGTTTCCCTCCATATTTTGGCCCTTCCCTCCATAATTTTGCTCTTTCCCTCCATTTTCGCCCCCACATACACCCTCCCCCGCCGGCCAATCCCGCCATTTCCCTCAGATCTGCCCGCCATGGCTCCCAGCAAATTCACCGGCCTCCGCATTTTTTTTTTGAAACATTTATGACAGTAGGGGAGGACCCTACTGCCTCTATATTAGCCAATCAGCAAAGTCGGTGTTACAATATTTACATCAGGAACAAGCCATCCTGTTAGAAAAGTAAAAGACTATTGGAGACTATCTATGAGATTTACAATGAAAGGGTGTATCTCGGTTTTGGTCCTATGAACCAATAGAGCAAAGTCACTACAGAACCTCCTCTTCCAGGAGTCCGAGCTTGGAGTTATACCATTAAACACTAGGTCATTTCTTTCTTTCCAAATGCTCCAAGCTGCTAACATAAAAGTTTCCATGAACATTGGCTTCTGGTAAGACTGTTTGGCGTGGGAGACCAAATCCAATCTATTCATCTGTGATCCCCAGGTTATCTGCAGTTGTGTCCAGCAAGAGTTACCAAAGGGGCAGCCAAAAAAGAGGTGTTCCACTGTTTCTTCTGAGGCATCAGGGCACATAGGGCAATTGAAAGTGCCTTGAATGTTGTAGTGCTTTCTCCGAAGCATATTTCTGGTGTTTAACCTGTCCGCGAAAAGGAGCCAGCAGAAGAATTTTATTTTCGGGGTACACTTAGACTTCCAAATCCAATTGAAAGCTGCATGCGTGATTATATTCCTGAAGTAGAATTGGTAGAATTTGCTGGAGGTGTATTTGTGTCCCCAAGGATAAGTCCATACATCGGGGTCCTGATGGTTGAGTTCCAGATTAATAAAATCCTGCTGTAGAGATCTCACTTCCTCCATAGCTTCTGGAGATAATGGCAAATGAAAATTTTGGGCCAAGGTGGAGGCACCCAGGAAGTCTCGAACTGAAATGTCTTCGTGAGTGCAGAAAGAAAAGGCTCGTGGGTATTTAATATTCGGTGGCTCATCTAGCCAAGGGTCTTTCCAGAGGAGAACAGATTTACCACTACCAATTGTACAACTAGCAATTCCTCGAAAACTAGGGCTCAGCTTGAGAACACTTTACCACCAGAAAGAGCCACAAGGATCGATGGCATGAGGGACCTTATCAGTGTAATATGAGTTCCAGAGTAAAGTAACCCAAGGAGTATCTGCCTTGTTGTAGAATTTGTCCAGAAATTTTATCAATAGAGCCTCATTCTGAATTTTCAAATTTAGTACCGGCCCCCGCATCGCCGCCGTCGCCGCGCCCTCCGCCGCCTTGGAGGTGAAGAAGCAGTCGAGGAAGCCAAGGGCGCCGAAGGAGAGGCCGCTGGGCTAGACCAACGCCCATCGATCTTGACGAGGATGTCGAGGTTGCCGAGGTGTTGTCGGCGACCATCTGATCTGATCTGCGTATCAGCAGCATGCCGAATGTGGCCATTTCACCAGATCGCCGAACTGTGGCTTGATCCATTCGCCGAACTATATGGCTTTTTTGTATGATCGCCCAACTGTGGCTGTTTCGATCGCCGAACTCGGGCCGTTTTTGGGGGCGGGAATGAGAACTTTGAAATTATGTTGATTTGTGTTTCCTGTGGGCCGAAACGAGTGGAAACTTCGCCCCCCCCCCCCCCCCCAGGTCCCAAATAGCGCCGGCGCAAACGCAAAAAGGCGCCGCACCAAAACCTGGGGGGGCCGAACGGCTGGAGATGCCCTCAAGGCTGAAAGCTGCGCTTCATGATAGCGCATATGGGTACAGCACCGCGCGCCATTTTAATGGGAAAATCGAGGTGTCTCAACAAATAACCGATATTTTACATGATCGAAGTACATCAGTAGAACACAACTGATGAACATTTTTTAAAACAAAAGGCATAAACATGCCTGGTTTAAATTAATAAACACCTCATTAGTTTGCAAAAGCAGACCAAGTCTTTAAAAAATAGTCAACCTGATTGACGTATCTATGTTGTCAAAAATGTCAACGTGCATCATGGGACTCTATGTTCGATAATTAGGTTAGTTCATGAATAACTGCTGAATATATATTAAGTTTAAAACAATTATTGTTACGTGTAACTCAAACATATTAAACGTACGAAAATAACGTAAACAACAACAACATGACATCACAAAATATGTTTAACCAGTAGATAGAAGTACGATACACATACTTACCGTTTGTACAGGAAGTAGCCGTTGGTGTAGTAGTAACGTTCATGATTACTAAGGGTGGGCATAAAAAACCGAACACCAAACCGAATTACCGGAACTGAATTCACGAAACCGAATTAACCGAGACTAATTTCGGTGCGTACATGTGATAAACCGAGATACTAGCTGATAGAGACGCACAAACCTCCTGTCCCATCGATACTAACTTCTCGGCCCAACAAAAAAGCCTAATAGCCCCCATACACTGCTTGGACAACAGTCGAGCTGCGATGAAAAGTGTGAGCATGCAGGACGAGAAGAGTGAGAGTGCGCGAGCGCCGCTCCTAATCTCACCCAGTGGTGGAATGTAACACTCTCTCTTATAAGGTGGCGCAACTCCACTCAAACCTTCCCATTTGTGACAAAACTTAGGACTCCTACCTCTTATCGTACATGGGCCTTTGACATTCGTAGGAAAATCTGAAATTATTAATGGGCCACACACATGCAGCCCATACATTTCTTACACTCTGAGTGGTCAGAAAGTGGTTAAATGATTTTTCCAGGCAATAATTGGTTGAAAGTCTTGCAAAAAGAAAAATACATTGAGGACGAATAATGCGCGTACAACTCTGGCATCTGCCCCATTTCTCTCGTTGCGATGAACCCGTGGTCACTACTCCAGTTCTGTTTACCTACTACTACTAAAAGCTATCCAGCACATATCCGTTGAGCTGCGGAGTGCGGACCCTACGGTAGGGTTCAAACTTCATATACTACAAGGGGTCGCCACCACGAGCGATGAGCCGGTGCATCCCACATGGTCCTTCCCGGCGCGATTTACGTCGGTCGGGATGCGGGCGAGGTGGCGGCGGCGCCGCAACTTTGCACTCCGTCGAGCGACAGCTCTTTTTTACCTATATCGATCTCTGACTCTGACACGCTCGTGCAAGGGGGATGGATGCGTGAAAACTGAAAAGGGACCAGTGGTGGTCCGGTTCGATTCGGTTTTAGCTGTACAACACGTGCACTGCTGCTGCTGTTGGGCCCGATCGGCAACCGCTAGTGGAAGACAAGTCAAAGGAGGCCTCCGTGGATGCGGTTGGAGATGGTAACGAAACGCACTGGGTCGGCCGGTCCAGGTGACGCCGGCCGCCGTCAAAACCACGGATGGATCGTCAGGTCTTCTCTGTTCGCCATTTGTTTATTGTTGGCTGAAATATTATCGCGTACGTGGTGCCATGATATATTCATCTACGGCCGGCTCAAGGGCCATTCTGAACTCATTTTCCAACCATCGACATCAATCAAGAGCAAAAGAATGTGGGTGGTCATGCTCGGACCGGCATCCGGAAGGAGAATTCATTCAGGTGCAAAGACAAAAAGATTGGCGCCATTGGAAAGGCGCCCCCCGGCAGCTTGATTTCTCGGTTTTGGTCATAGTGTGGCTTTGGCCTTCTCTTCGAGAGTTTCGTCGTGTTGTTCAAGTGTTGGGAGGGTTTGCCGGTGTGACTATGTGGGAGTGGGGTTTTCGCTTTGTGAATAGTTTTCTTTTGGTATGTTTGTATCGGTTTTAGCCCGCTGTTCTGGAAATTAACCGTGCATTCTCTTCTTCTTAATTAATAGATTGGGGCAACACTTTGTTCCCGTTTCAAAAAAAAAAGCGAAAAACTTCCAAACCCAATTCTGGGCATAGGAGGCAGAAAGGAGAAACACAAACAAAAGAGAGCCTATCCAGTAGAGGCAAGGTGGGAAACATGACAACCCAATCTTGCAGCGTAATTTTGTGTGTAGGATGAAGACATTTGTTGGTCCAAAGGAAGAGGTAATGAACACATCTTCGGAAGACTCTAGAGCACTGGCGGAGCTTGGTAGAGTCCGACATGGGCCACAACCCGCCAATTTTTTTACTCATCCAATTTTAATAGCGAGTGTTGAGTGTGCATTTTCAAGTATTAAAATCATTAAAACTAGGTTGCGCAATAAGATGGAAGATGACCATCTTGCCAATAAAGTCTTGGCTAACATAGAGGGTGAATTTATGGAGAACTACAACTACGAAGATGTCATTGAAGATTTTAGAAAGAAGAAAAATCGAAAAGCTGAGTTGTAGCTTGTAACTTCATGCCTTATGGTCAAACTAAATCGGGTATGCTTTATTTTGTTTAGAGTAATTCATGTGTATAAAATATCATATATGAATTATCTGTTGAGCAAAAGGGTATTTTAAGTTAACCACCTAAAGCCGGGCCAAAAACCCAAACAATTCAAATAATATGTAAATTTTAGTATAGTATTGAAATGTAAGTTTAACAATGCCTTTTAAACCCAAACCCTGGTTAAACAAACATATCCAAATTCCAGAAGTTATGATTTAATGTCTAAGACTTCATATTTCTAGTTTGTGTTTTAAAAAACTTGTAGCGACCAAAAGATCAATAGCTCTACTCCGAGCTGAAGAGGTGAATATTATAAGATTGTTAGAATATACTCTAAATGTGTTACCCTGAGGTCTGATTATTATTTCGCGTCGTGGTAGTAGAGACGCCAAACCGAGGTGTGCTGACTTGAATTAAGCAGCAACATGTGACTTTAACATCGGCTTGTTCCATCGGGTTTTATTCAAAATTATTTTACTTATTTATAATTTTCTCTATTAATATAAACTCATAGATAGTATAATATATGGATATTCTTAATATAGTTAGCAACAAATATATTACAATTATAATGATTTATTAGTATAAAATGTTTTTATATTCATTTCCAACATATATATATTATTTTTTGTAATAACTTTAAATTGCATTCGTTAGTTTCATCTTCAAGAGTTGTTGGCCTTTAAAATCTTCAAAACAAAATCAGATTTAATTTCAATAAATTGTACAAAACAGATAATTGTATGATTCCCCAAATTAATATATCTACTTAGATAATTAGTTAGACTATGTAGAAATATATGCTTTTATTCATGTTTATGTCTATTCAATATCCTTAATTATCTTGTAGAATGCTCTGAAGTGTCTACGAGATGATAAGGTGTCTTCAACTTGGTCTTTAACAAATGTTATCATGAAAATTGTGGTATATGATATCTATTTCAAGAATAAAACCCAAAAGTTGTAGAAAATATAAGGTGTATACGAGATGTTTGTACTCGCATGGTTGTCACCAATATTTGGACCGAGCTACTGAGCGTTTGTGGCAACAGGTGCGCAACGTTGCATCTCTTTTCGATGCATAGGTGGAGTGTGAGATGCCACTAAAAACATATTTTCATTGGTTGAATATTCTATAGTGCTTTAACTTTCGAACCATCAATGGTTACTCAAAAAATTATTCTATATAATTTCACAAATCTAATATTCGTGACACACTAAACAAATCACGGAATAATAATTGTGTTTCAAAAAATCATGATATTTTAATCGATTCTTTATAAGATATAATAAACCTACTTTTGAACATTAATTCTTCATCCGAAATATTGAATAAATACTCTAGTTTAGAAAAGTTATGAACTCATTATTATGTGATTCTTCTTCACATAAAACTTACGCATGTCCAAAATTACCCTATAAAGCATCTACAAAAAAATCATACTTTTGTAGGTATAATTATTTCTCTAATATATGTTTAGCGAGTGACGGGTATTATTTTCAAAATGTAAGCTTAAAAAATTAAATAAAAAAATCGATGCTACATATAGAATGGAGTCTATTATATTCTAGAGCCCATAAAACATATTTTTTTGATGAATAATCTATGAATTTATTAGTTTTTAAATAAGGTCTAATAGGGTATTAGATTACACAGGTTGTGGAAGCCGCAAGAGATTAGATCATGACCTAGTGCAAACCGCAAAATATCTGTCCAAATAGTGGTTTGTGTAACACAAGAAGAAGAACCTGGGGTGGAATCTGCGATTTCCTCGTTTGAATAGTGCGGGACTCCGTGCCTCTGCTAGCACGTAGGCCCATCGTCATTCCGTGAGAGAATCGGAAGATGACATTGGCCAAGTGATGTCTTATCCGGCCGGTCGGAGTTGGTATCTGTTGCAACGCACGCACACACAGCATTCGTCTCGTCGGTGAAGTCCCGTCAGCTTTATTATTTGCTTTGAGTCCGGACTGAAATTGGTAAAAGCAAACAGCGTGCGTGTGCAACAGAAAACATCGATCCTGCCCAAGGAGAGAGGGAAGAAATGGGAGCCGAAATGTGGCCAGGCATCGATCATGATGCATGTTTCAGTCAGAGGCCGGCATGGCATGCCGAGTCGCAGGGCCGACGTAGAGTTTCCTGTTCTACCGCGCGCTCACGTACTGTCGGTGGGCTAAAGATGAGTGAACCTTTGGTTCACGCGGGGGGACGCCGCTGTGGCCAAATGGCAGAGCTCACGAGCCGCATGCCTGGTTATGAATAGACCAAGCACTTACCAAATCTCGATCTAGACGCGCTGACCACACCAGAAAACAGATCGACCTACTCAACTAATTGACCATGCAATTATTTTGTACCCGTACGTACGTTCTCCATTAATTCATAGCCATGCAACCAGGGACCATATGCAACCTGAACAGCTTGAGAGTCCGTAAATGAATCCACTGCATGCCGTGAACATGTTGCATGCAGCAGTTACAAAACTACTCCGTACGACTCATCTTATCGCCCAACTAAATTGCAGTCACTGGTCCGGTCTGCACGGGACATGCACCAAGAGAAAAACAGACGCCACATGCCGCCGGCCGGCACTGGTACGTACGGGTAAAGATGATGAATGAATGGGCGGAAGATCTAGCAGCAGAAAGCCATGAGAGCATCTCCTTCGGGCCTTCAAATCGGTGTAGCAGCTCACAGCCGCACACCTAAGGTCCGCCCTCCAACCGCGACATATGATCGAACACCTTGCGGGTGACAACTTGTGTCGGCCGCGGCATTCGAACTAATTTAAAAAGACACAAATTTAAACTAAACCGTTGCAAACTTAAACTAACACGTTACAAAGTTAAACTAAAACCATAGAAACGTAAACTAAAACGAGAACTAAATCCTAATCTAAACGCCGCCGCTCGGGCTAGCCTCGCCGTCGTGCGTGGCCTTCTGGCTCTGGGCTATGCGAGAGCGCACACGCCTCTCCTGCCGGAGCTGACTCGCCACCCGACGCATGGCATCCCTCCCCGCCGCCGCCGCTGCCTTGCGCCTCAGCCTGCAGCTGCCTCGCGCGAGCCTGCCTCTCCGCCCGCATCTGGTTCAGCTTCTCGTGCGCCTCCCGCTCGGCGCGCAGCCGGGAGGCCGCATCCGCTAGCTCAACCGCCTGGCGATGAGTTGTTGCTGCGTGGGCTCCTCCGCCTGGGCGTTGAGCTGCTCGTACGCCGCCCGCTCGGCGGGCATGAAGGTGCAACAATGCTCGCCGCGCATCGCGCTCAGGATGGAGGCCTGGATGATTGCGGCCTCCACGGCATTCCCAGCCGCCTCGTAGCCAAGCCTGACCTAGCGGCCTGCCTGCTCGTTGCGCCAGCTCTCGAACGAGTTGGCGGCAACCACCTAGTCAGGCCACAGCGGCGGCGGCAGCACCTCATCGAGCTCCGACAGCGGCTCCTGGCCGGGGTACGGGTCCTGCACCGGCTCCTGCTCGTCCACGTCGAAGTCGTCCACATCCGCCCAGTCGAACGGTGAAAGCCGGGAAAGGCTGGGCGCTCTGCAGGCGTGCGGCAGGCCAGGGTAAATGCGACGCTTGCGAGCCACGCATCGCCGTCCCGTCCCGTCGTCGCCTGCCCAAACGCGTCTCCATTAACGCGGGCGGAACGACCTCTTGCACGACGCCATTAGAGCACCTGTTCGCGCCTTGTCTCTATGACGGGCGGGCCACCCATGTCGGAGCGCATGTCCGGGCAGTGTCCGGCACACCCGAGCCCTCTCAGGGGTGCCGGACACGATTTCGCTCGAGGCAAGACTTTGGGGGATGCCGTTGGTGGGCGATTTTGACGTCCGAACCCCCAATTGGGCTTTGGAGGGTCATTTGGAGTGCCCGGTGGAGATGCTCTGAGGCAGGGAATGCCATGTCGTTGTCGTTCGATGGATCGCAAAGCACCTCACGAAGATGAAAAAGGATCCGTCTTCAGACACTAGGTGTTCACATTGGTCTGCCATGAATGCCCGGCAATTAAGCTTGAAGAATCTGCTCGTTCCTCGACCTCGCATTACCGCCAGTTCCGTCCCGCCGGTACGAGCAGCGCCGCAGCGGTACGTAGATCCGTGTGTGGTCACGCCCTGTTCATTCTCCGGCCGGTACAAGCTTTTGTTTTAGTCCCTGATAGATTCGACCCGCTCGTGCAAGGGGCGATGGACGTGTGATTTGCCACCACCCAGCTTTGCTAAAGCCTCAAGGTCACTTTCCGTTCAGTCTACTTATACAATTGCTGCTGCTGCGTCCATTCGGCAAACGCTAGTGGAAGCCAAGTCAAAGCAGAGCTCCTCCTCCGTGGATGCAGTTGGAGATTCCCTTTTAACGTCCTCCAATGATTATTCGTTTCTCTCCCGTAAACAAGTTGGAGATGCATTTGCACTTCTAAATAACGAGGAAAACAGAACGGTGTCAGCAGCGTCCGTTGGCGCCGGCACCGCCGTTACCAGTCAAACCACAGATCACCTGTCCTATTTACCATTTTTTTCCTATCTCAGTATATTATTATTGTTTGGCCTGATACAATGATTCGTTTGTGGATCCACCCAAGCAAGCTGAAAATAATAGAACGAGACGGCTAGAATCATCATGAATCGATGATGGCACCTGAATGGCTAGATTAGCGCGGGGTAGTGCACTGAGACATCTGGGGCAGACTCCTATTATCTTTCTTTCCGTGAAAGATAGTCAATGACCTAAGGCTACAACCACCTACTGTACTTCTCGATCTAAGAGCAACCCAATAGCATAAGCCTAACTTCGCTTTCTTGCACACAAAAAAGGCTAACCTCGCTAATGAGCGGAACGCCCAGGCCAGCTTGCACGTCCATGCACAGAATACAGAACGGTCCAGTGCTGAGCAACCCAGAGCATCATATTAGGCACATATCACTGATAGAGACATCAGGAAAATTGTTAAGAGGAACATGCAAAAAAAACCAAGACCAAAAGGGAAGGATGAAATGTCCGTGGTGATAAAAGCAATTAGACCAAAAGGGAAGGATGAAATGCCTGGTAGTCTCACTGATATCAGCCGTTTCAGGACGAGCACAGAACAGCGAAAGATGGATACAGCATGTCGGCCATTTTACCGGCAAATCAAGGTGTATCAACAAATAATTGTCAAAACCGATATTATACATCATGGGATGACACCTGTAGAGCACATTTGAGGACATTGTTACTATGATCGAGATTTGACTCTCAAAATCTATGCTTTACTTGCTTTCTCAAAACTTGGGGGGAACGGGTAAACTGACTCCGGGATGACAGCTCTGTTGCCAATGATAAGTATAGCCTTGCGGAACACAACGAGCATATGTCGTGTTTCATGTATCAGAGGTGCTCAGGTACTTCCATTCCATCCCCCAGAAATGCAGAACTTGTTTGTGCACAAAATCATCAGCACATCTTCACGTAAAAAATAGTTCCATGGGTTCGGCGCCTAGGGAAATAACTTCTTTAATCTATTAATGGATAAACCAGCCGTCTTGTTCATTGGTTCTAGGACAAGGGCATGGCTAAAATCTGCAAAATGCAGTGGAGAAGCACAAAGTTAGTTTTAGCAATTTATTGAACTACTAATAGTCAACGAGTCATCAAGATAATTGAATATCAAGCAAAGGAAAAATGAAAGATCAGACCGTCGACAGCCTCTTTATAGTATCCAAGCATCTCCCTTGCTGTGCCTCTCCGCAAATAAGCTTTGACAATCTAAAATGTATACAAGATTAACACAAGGATGTTATCTAAAAACGACTCAACCAATTATCCACAAAACTCGCACACCATCACAACTCAACATCTACTTTAGCAAACTGAAAACAGAAGTCTAGCATACCATCTTCAGCTCATTGTCTACACTTTACATTTTAAAAGAAGTGGAATAAAATGTAAATCTGAAGGTATAAGGCACATCATACTTCAAAGTTGAAACCAGGAAAACAGATCCTAACCTTTGGATCAATGTCGATGGCACTGGTGCAATCTGTCTCAGCTTGGCGGTAGCTGAAAGGTCCAAAACGGATAAACATGAGTAACCAAAGTGCGAAACAAACACCCATGTGTGTGAGGTAGTACGGAGTAAATGGCAAGCACTCATGCCAGCTCTCTAAGATAAACTGGAGAGAAGTCGCAGGAGGGAAAAAGATCGTTACCTAGCTAATTCTAGAAAAGCCGCAGCTCTGTTACTGTAGTATGTGGCTACTTTGCCATTCAATTTGATCGCTTCAGTATATAAATTTATCGCCTTTTGCCATTGTTTCTCCTTAAATGCACTGTTGCCCTGTCAAGTAGCAAGCGATAGGGGAAAAAAGTAATAAGAACAAAAAAGTAACATATTTAACACTTGCTATCCCGCAACGTGTAAAGTACAAAAATCACAGGCCAAAGGGCCGCTACCAGAAAGCTACCAAAAGATCTAGAAGCCTAACTAGAAAGTCAGATGGTGAGATGTAACACCTATTACTCCCATGTGTTTCCTGTGTGAGCTGTTATCAGTTATTTCTTCAAATAGTGAACTATACAACAATGGTCTGGTGTGCTACTGTGAGAAAATACTTGGAAAAAAGCAGTTGTTGTGGCTGGTTGGCAAAAGTTTGAAAAACAGAAGCTATATTCCCAGATGCCTATAATAAGATACGAACTGACTTTCTCTTTAGCAGCTTCAGCAGCTTCTTCATTCATGGCCTCTTTACTCGAAGCATTAGATTTCGCTAGCATCTCAACTTGCTCTTGGATGGTGGCATAAATGGCTTGAGTGGTGTCCAGCAAGAAGCGATCACCACCGTGCCTTGCAATGAGGGAAACTGAAATAGGACACTTATCATGTGTGCCGACAGGAACGGTAACCTGAAAAGGGCGCCAATATTGTTACATTAGCAAAAGAACAATAGAGGCTTACCAGGAATGAAAGTCCACGTGTTATGTAGCCATGGGTGTCAGTGAAAACCGTCATCTGTTACCAAATTTCGTAAACTCCCCAATATTTACAAATATGATCAGTATATCTACAACCTTCACAGATGATGGATAGGGCACAGAAATAACTACTACTCCGTACAATTCATGGCATGGATGGCTACATGATGGATATTGCTTTAAATTTTCCAATACCCACCCATGCCCACACCCAGGGTCTGAATCCAACTCAGATGATTTACATCTCTACCAAAAGTACGAGTAAAATCTCACACATCAATTAATTGAACCAATTAATTATCAATTTCTAATGTCGACATATGAAAGGTCAATGTGTTGATGCCACTAGCTATCACATATGCAACAGAACATCTATATCCTTACTCGGGCAAAAAAAAAGGTTAAAACTTAAAGAAAGGTGAACAGATGAAATAGTAACAAGGTTTATATGCTAGTAACATAAAATCGGAAGAACACTACAAAAAAAATTATACCTGACAACACCCTGACATACTAGATAAAGATTGAAGGTATAATGTCTCAGCATTGTAGCTTGTAGATGAGAGCTCCCTAGCGTTAATTTTTGGAGGGCACCCCAAAGCAGTTGGGATTACCAGAATTCCATCATCCTACAGATCAACACAATAACACCATTAGAAAAAGCATTTCTACGATACCACTAGATAGTAAGATGATCATTCATCACAGCACATTCAGTTTTGCATGAAGATTGCAAACCAAGATTATGAAGCAGAATGGGAGAATTATCTCCAGCTAACAACGATCCAATAGGCAATCTTCTGTCCAGTAAGAAAAAAATCTCTCTTGTGCACTATTGGGTACACCACAAAATGTAAATAAACTACTTTATTCACTCCAGCAGAAGCAGCTTTACAAGAAAGAGAGCTCAATAATTGACTCCAAAGTCCAAACTCTGATGTAAAACACAGCCACCAATAACAGCCACAGCAGACATCAAGTATCAAAATACCACATCTCAAAAACAAATATCAAAATACCAACATAAAGGTATATATATTGACTGGCCACCTTCAGGTTCAGCCATAATTTCAGCCTGTCAGCCAGGTTGAAGTCCAACAAATAACAAAATGATAAAATATAATATTCAAGAAAATAATTCACAAATAAATTTTTTTTTTGGTAAAAATAAGAGCTTATTTCCCACGCCAGGCGTGGTCTTGCAGGTCCGTATAGGTTCAGGTAGGCCTTTCAAGACCAGGATTTCCTAGCAGGCGTAATTAAAGGAGAAGCCGAGACTAACCCGATAGGGTGAACCCACCATGGCTCATGAACAGGTCTAATTGACTCTTAAGAGACAGAAGAAAGAATACTGGCAGAATTACTGGGATCGAACACGAGTGAGTGTATTACGTTTGGCCGTTAAAGGTACATTTTCTATGATTTGCATCGCTTGTATATAAACTTCAAGGAATTATCTGCACATGATATTCCAATAGCACCTAATATTCCTGATAATTGCTGACTTGCAAACAAAAAGGTATCATCAATTGCCAAGTTGACTAACTAAGCTTGTGGGGTAAAAACTTTGCAGGTAATCGTTTACTAGCCCAGCAGAAATCTATTAGAATATAAGCTTACCTTCAAAATCTGTTGGTTATCGATTTGATCCACTTGTTGCACATAAAAGAAAATTCAAGAAAGCGTCCTTTCAAAGCACTACACAACACTAGGTTTACATTGCCACTTGGAAATTCATAAGCTTTGAACAGCTCACAGTTTCAGGAATCACACAAGAGGCATAATAACATAAGGTTTTCTTCAGTGAATTTTTGCAGCAAAACTATCGGTAAGGGGAAAATGAACGTTCTAAGAAATTAATCACAGGATCAGACATGGTTTTTCCTGATAATGTAGGCAGTTACTATCATAATCTCACAGAATTCTAGTTCAGTCTGAACTTGATGCTATAATACCTTAAGAAGTGCGTTCAGAGCTAAGCGCACTTCCTTTCTTGTAGCTTGGACGGTATCAATAGTCGAATCACCATCATCAGACAAATTACCAACTATGGAAGCATCAACAGCAGACTTAGCCGAGTTTATCCACTCGTTATGCTGATCTCTAAATTCATGCCTGGATTGAATCACAAAATAGCACGATTACATTGTATCACAATTATATGTCCCAAGTATGGCAAATTGACAGAGAAATATGCATATATGCAAGGTACAATTCTCACTTTAAGCATCAAATATATCATAAACATACAAAAACATCGCTCATGTAATTTATACAACAAGTCCAAAATTTCTACATCAAAGACAAGCCAAAGTAAGACCATGCATGGCAGCTAAATTCTTTTGTTCACTAAACAGCATTTGATATTCGTTACTGGTGGAACACAAAACCTGAAATAGTTCTAAGAAAAGAAGAGCCTTTTGCAATTGCCCGTTATCAGAATTTCTATTTAGACTATGTAGATAACTAACCAGATAGCGGATAGAAACCACAGGAGGAAAACTAAAATTCATAGTTCAAGCTGAATCATTTATTTCCTTATGTTTGGTAAATAATATGATTATTGTTTAATGCAGGAACATACTTGTGAAGGAACTGCATGGCACTAGAAAGTGCTTGCAATGAAGAAAACTTTGAGTCCCCATTCTTGTGCCCATTTGAATAGTTCCGCAGGCTGGGTACTTTTGAAGCCAAATAATTTCCAATATTCACATGACTCAAGACTTGTCCTGAGAAAAGACACAAGTTAACTTCCACAAAAAATAGAAATAACAGAAGACAGTGTTAAGAGGAAATACATACTTCCATAGAGCTTTTCCACAGATTTTGTTACCACCTGAGTTAACCTTCTTGCAGGTATCTTTGATATTTCAAAGCAATCATCTGCTATGTAGAAATTTCTAGGTAGACGGATATCTGTATAAGATAATTTCAGAAGAAGATGACCAACTCGACGCAATACAGTCGGATCCTTTGCAAACCAGCCTGCAATAGAAAGAAGAAAATAACAAGACATGATGATTTACTGTTTACAAGTCAAGATCTATATTTTGCGTGTTTATAAGAATAATATTTTCAGTGGTACCTATAGTGTCTAGGCTAGGAGCGACAGGAATAACACCACTGTTGGGTATAACAGCGTGCGAAGGCCGGAAAGCTAGTACGCCACAATAGCCACCTGGTACCCTTACTCCTCCAATGGAATCAATACCTACCACATCACATTATCAGTGTAGTGTCCATGTAAGTTAGAGAAGGGTAACAACAATATGAGAAGCATAGATAGTTCAACAGAACAAACATCACTCAAGAAAGATCCAGAAGTAACAGTCAAAATGACAGAAATTTCAGGAAGTCCGTGAAATTGTAAAGGAAAAAACCGTATAATATTAGCTGGAAAGAAAAACATGTATGTTACACATCCACACAGTAGAAATGCAGATACGAACTGAGCAGAAATATGAATTGAAATATTATAATTCTATAGAATGTTCATATGATGGAGTTCAAATAAACTACCACCAGAATAGGGTTTGCCTAAACAACAGATTGAGATGATTAGGATGCATAGGAAAGTAGGATTTACTGCAAACAAACTAGGGTAAACATGCCATGTTACAACATCATTTCAATTCTTAGGAGGCTGATTAAATGATTTTTGCTAGTTAGTACTTACAATTTCTTGGATCAACGATTGTGGTGGAAATATCCTTGCAGACCGAAATCAATGTACCAGTTACCTTTCTACTAATTATATTATATTACGTCTAGTACGGTAGTAACTAGTTAGCTATATATTGATAGATTCGTGGACTGGTGGCTAGAGGCCGTCCTGGCGACCCCAACGGTTGCCCGAAAGGGCACGTCTTCGATGATAATGCTCACGGCATGGTGGCTGTTGAAGAAACGCATCACGTTCATTTTTTATGGCACGCGACCGGATCTTGGCGGCTTGCTCGAGACGATTAGGCGGAAGCTAGGTCGTGGGTGGAAGCGGGGCTTCGGGCCTTGCGGCGATTCTTCCTCCGGCTTAGCGATGGAGTGTTGTGTTGTACCGGGGTGTGGCCTCTCTAGGCTTGTAAACAACACTTTCTATCTATGCAATGAAACGCAAAGCTTTTGCGTTTTCTCAACAACAACAAAAATGTACGATATGTTGAATTGCCACAAGCAAAAAAATCTTTGTCTGCAAAAAGGTCATAGTATGAATTTTGGAAATGATACTAGGATTGGGCGAGTGCATCACGTGCAATAAAAAAAATTGTCTGCAAAAAGGTCACAGTATGAATTTTGCAAATGTTATGATGGGTGAGTGCATCACGTGCAAAAAGAGAGTATGAAGTTTTAATGAGCAATTACACTAAAAAACTAAATTCTACAAACACTAGTAAATGAGAAAGCAAGTATCATAAGATACGAGTGCTGCAACTGAATGGAAAAAGAACAGGCCATTTTCCGCCGCTACATTGATACTAACATCTACTATCCAAAGGATAATGAAGCAACCGACAGTAAACAATAATGTCAACAAACTTCAAGTTTGACAAAATAAGGACAAAGACCAACTTACCCAAAGCAAAATCTACCATGCCACCAGCAACAGCGACAGCTGATCCACTTGAGCATCCTCCAGGTACTCGATCAGAAGCTGCAGGATTTGTTGGTGTACCAAAATGTTTGTTCTCCCATGGATACTGAACAAGGATGGGCATTAAGTCAGCAGACACACTAGATAAAGAAAAGCTGGAAAAATAATCCTAGCAAATGTAAGGAACATATATCCATCTTCACGAAAATGGCACTAAAACGGAAAGGAACAAACGAAAAAAATCCAAACTTAACACAGGTTTCTGAAACTATGTTCAGAAATTAAAACAAATGTACCGATATGCCATCTCATCAATAACAGTTTTCCCGACACAAATAGCGCCACCATCTACAAGAGTTGAAACCACTAAAGATGTTTGTGTTGCTTCATCGTGTGTCTTTGCCCATTCTAGGCTGCCGAAGCTTGTTACATAACTACTGACATGGAATCTGCAATCATGAAAACAAGTATATCATACATGTGGTCAAGGGCAAGTAATGCAACCAGCACAAAGACTACGTAACCAGATAGATGAACTCTCCTCACATTCAGTTTCAGAAACCATGGAAGTAGATATCTAAAAAATTAAAGCACAACAGCATTTTTTTAATTAAAAAAACAGCATTTTGGGGGCATTGGAGCATACCTTGAAGAATACAAGCAAAGTTCAAAAAATAAACAACGGAAATATACATAGTAACACATCAAACAACTTACGAGCACCAGATAATATGCCACAGCCATTTATTGGATGCTTATTCATATAATGCATTCAAGACATTATATGAAAGTTTGGATAATATGCCACAACTTTGTAAGCTATTTAACCAAACTTGTAAGCTATTTATCCAAACTTGTAAGCTTACAGCACTTTCCTCCAGGAAACAGATATAGCCCACGAGGCCAGGAATATCTTAAGTACTTAAGCTCGTTAGAATATCTCCATAGCACTATAGCAATTAACAAATACATTTATGTTTAAAAGCTTAACTATAGATATTACAGTTGCAAATTGAATGCAGATCCTGTTTGCAGTGCAATCATGTGAGTTTTACTTTTACAGATAATTTGGTTCATTTTTCCAAAAATAGGCCCATCGAACTCCTTGAGGCGAGCAGTCAGCAGCAGTAGCATGATCCGTAGCTAGCCAATCCATCCCAATTTAACAGTCGAACATAAAATGTTAAATGGTGTTAAACAGGATAAAGAAGGTCAAACATGACAGGTTTTGAGTTGGTTCAGCTGAAACAATGTTTTAGAAACTATGGTATTATCAACATAGTTAATCCATGTGTTGTTACAGAACATTTATCATGAGTTTACAACTGTTTGGTTAATGTTGAGAACTTAACAACCATCATGATTCCAACAAGAACAGTATCACACCACAAAGATCAAACTTCCGTTCATTTTATTAAAGAGGACACAAACGTGTGCTCCGCACTTATTTAACAACACAAACACCAAACTAAATTTGTTAAAGATTTTCAAAGACAAGCCATGAGCCACCACAGACCACATCATTTGGGAAAGGAAACCATGCATGATTACAGCCTTAAGTTGATAAAACTATTGCACCTTTAATTTGGTAAGGTACTAGGGTGATGATTGAGGAATTTCAAGATAATTATTTGCTTCCAATGTTCCCATGATAAAGATATTAGCATACATTGATGTTCAGATACAACCTCTATCAGAAAAAGAACTGTCACTTAAGGGTGGATTCATTGCACATACCAGTAAACAAATTTTAAGCAAGACATGAACAAGGTTCAAAAAAGTGCTAAGCGTAAATTCCTAGCTCTGTCTAGCGCCTATCTCGCCAAAGTACATGCGTAGGCACGACTTAGCCCTAACCATTCTGCTGTTGCCTCGTGCCATGGCGCTCTCTTTTTGACATGAGTAAAAAATTAAGAACAAATCCCAAACTCTCTCCACTAGTTGTTCTTACCTGAGTAACGCCCAACGAGTAAAAGAGGCATCACAACAACAGTTATTCATAATAAAGTTGTGAATACAGTGTGTTGGGGGAGGGGGCAGATTGTTTCAACAGTCACCAACAAACACATAAACCTATATGGTTCGTGCAGTGGATTTAAGCTGTGAAGTACACAGCCTACAAAAATAGGCTTCTGAAACAAAGTTTAGCTCATGCCTAGATATGTACGTTTACAAATAATCCATGTTCTTCCCTCAAACTTGATCTTAATTCCCAAGTTTAGCTCTAGCAAATAACAATTGGAATGACAAAGCTAACAAGAAAAATAATCAGTGAACTCATTATAATGTAACCTATTATCTATGGATTTTGGCATCTCCTAATAGCCACAATGCATGCTGGAACTACTGAGTCGCCTAGTTCTAAGGTAGATTGCTAAGTAACTATGATAAATAACACCATAACGGTTGTATCTAATACCAACATTCATGTCTTCTTACAGGGCATTGCTTCCTTTTTTGGAGGAGCCAGCCATTAAAAGTTGGCAAGTCATACATGAAGCTGTCCCATGTGACAACCAACTATTTCAAACAAAAGCACTATATAATTCAGCACATGCAATGCTCCAGGCCGATTAAATTCTATCACCACAGCTCACTGGTACCACCAACGCAAATTCAATCCCCTCCTAAACACAGCAAATCAGTGGTCTGATGAAGTACAATCGACGCAATCAAATTATGACCCACGCTATGCTAAATCTCTCTCGCCAATCCAATCTGGGGTCAGAACTTAATGCCAGACAGCCAAACACGAAGGGGGCGAGAGCTTACGCGTCAGCGATGGCGAAGCAGAGGTCGGTGAGGGGGTGGCGCGCCTGGGGCGGCGGGGGCTGAGGAGGCGGAAGGAGCTCGAGGCGCGATATGAACGCGCCGTTGTCCGGGCGCGCGGGCCGCCGGAGCCGCTTCGCCGCCAGGAGGACGCCGGCGATGCCAAGGCCGAGCAGCACCCAGAGGTTGGCGGCCGTCGAGGACGCCATGTGGGCAGGGGAGGGGGCTCGTATGCTCCGGGCTGGCGGGGGCGAATTCGGGAGCTAGGGTTTAGGGGCGGGGTTTTTGAGGCGGGGGCGGTGGAGAAGACGAGGAAGACGGCGAGGGCCGACGGAGAAGGAGGAGGCGTGAAGAAAGCTGCGGGCGTGTGGTGCGGATGGATAACACGCCGTGGTGTTTGGCTTCACGGAGCTATATACCATGGACCATACGAAAGGTCAGCTAGTTTCAAAACAGAGTCCTGTTTGAATACTTCAAAACAGAGTCCTCTTTGAACACCAATATCGACATCCAAACGAAGTCTTTTGGTGAAATTTGAAACCTACTTATATTTTTCTTGCTTAAATTTTACATGAAGCATTTTAATTACTTTCTAAGCTGGAAAAATATTACATGTTCTAAACGGGGTTTCAGGCCGGCATGATTTTTATGTTAACCAATGGCACCTATGAAATGCAAGATTTCAGATCAAAGTAGTCTAATCCATCTGTAGAGTTTGCACATTCTAAATAGCCCTTGGACTGACAAAAGGTGTTCTATGCTATTACAGAAATTTCACATGTAGTTTTATTCAAATAGTCTTCTTTGGTACACCCCCCTAAACAAATTATGGTGAAAATTAAACAATGCCCTTTTATAATTGAGGGCATGATGGTTTTTAGGTAAACAAAATTTATCCCTATTAAAACTCGTATTGTATGTATGACCCATTTGGATCCGTACGTCTATATTCACTTTGTATGGTCGTATCGTACATCTTTGTTTTCCCCAAGTCATGGTCCACCTCATCGGCATCGATATAAACGAAGTCATAAAGAAGGGTGAAGAATCATCTGGCTGTTGCTCTTCTGGATTAGTGGATTTGGTTCCGCCTTCGTGTTTTGCAGATGATCATCATGTTTTGGTGCTTCTTCTCCAATTGGAGAGTTTGGCCAGCTTCCGCTTAGCCGCGGAGCTATTGGGGTTAGGTCTCCTGATTTTTCTGGCTGGATTTAAATCTAGGGCGGTCCAACCTTGCCCTTCTTCTTCGAGGTGACGACATGTTTTTCCGATCATTACCGTCGGCGTCTTTTGGATCCCACCGACGACTTCCTTGATCCTTCATGAACAATGTTTTTATGACTTTTACGTGGTTCAGAGGTCTAGGGGCAGCATCGAGCTTTGCTCATGGCACGCCACCGACGAGTGCAAGGGGAGGATGGTGTCAAATTCCTTTGAGGACTTGTTTGTAATTTTCTTTTTCTTTAAGGGTGGTTTTATAATGGTTGGTTGATCTTATTATATGGCCTTGGCCTATTTCGTAAAAAAAAATTAGGTGGTGGCCGCCAAGGAGTAGGCCATCATCAGGATGTGAATGAACAGGCAAAAGAAGAAGTTTCATGCATGAGACATTATGAGGGGCTAAAATACAAAGTTACGTGGCTTTTGTCAAATGAATCCCCATGAAATACACTCAACATACTATTTTTACACGCGTATTCTAGTTTGGATATGTGGTTTACCACTTAAACTAGTTTGTAAGTTGATAGATTAAAGATTACTACATCATTTCCAAGTTAATGTACCATCGGTGTATTTTACTGCTCCATCTGTCCCTAAATAAGAGTACTTCTAGTTTTGTTCTAAGTCGAAGTTTTTAAAATTTGACCAACTTCATAGAAAAACATAATATATTTACAACACCAAATTAATATTACTGGACATATACAAAAATTCACTTTGGCTCTCACGCTCACATGCTCATATTATGTTAAACAAAATTATAAAGTAGTAAAAAATAAATAAAAATCCGAAAACAATTAGAGACAAACATACACAACTGTTTCAACACACGTGCACTGTTTCGGAATGAAATGACATTTTTTGTGCTCTTTTCGAAAAAAACCAAAATCAATGCTTTCAAAATCGTATTTTTAGATCCCATTTTGTCCACGGTGTTTTTTTTTTTGCACAGGGCACAGAAAATGGCATATCATTCCGAAACTTTGCACGTGTGTTGAAAACTTATTCATGTTTGTCTCCATTTTTTCCAGATTTTTTTGATATATTTTACTAATTTTATTATTTTGTTTAACATAACAGTAGCATGTGAGCTCGGGAGTCAAAACACCTCTCTCGGAACATATATAGAAATGTAGTTTTATAATATACAAATTTGATGTCATAATATTGCTAGAATTTTCTGCAAAGTTGGTCAAACTTTTTTTTAAATACTCCCTCTGTAACAAAATATAAGATGTTTTTGTTAGACAGATATGTCACGTAGCGTGACATATCCTCCTGATTCCCTAAATCGTGGAGAGTCCTTATTTGTGTGATCTCCCATGTATGGTTAGGATTGTATTTTGACTATATATATCAATGCAATGGAAAGGCCCAAGTGTGGTCAATTCTCTCACATGGTATCAGACTAAACACGTCCTAAACACTAAACCGCTTCCGCCTCCTCTCCTTCCCTAACCCTAGCCGCCGCACCATAGCCGGCCGCCGCCGCCACCGTCCTCTCCTCCTTCCTCTCCCTCCTCCTCCATGGCGCCCACCCCTTCCACCCTTGGACCGGAGCGTCTCAGATGTGGCCCATGCAGCCGCACGGCGCCGGGAGCAACATCCTCGGCGCTGTCCCTCACCCGGGCCCTCGCGCCCACGCCTACATGGCCGCACCACCACCTGCGTCGGCCTCCTTCTACAACGCCCACAGCGGCGTCCCCCACGGTCAGGCCTTCTACGGCGCCCCGTACAGCGTCGCCTCCTCCTACATTGCGCGGCCTCCTTCTATGGCGCCACACGGCCAGGCCTTCTACGGAGCCCCGTACGCCGTCGCCTCCTCCTACACTGCGCCCCCTGCTTCGGCGCACACTTGGGACCCCTCCGCCCTCGCGCAGCCCTTCACCAACATGACGCTGCAGCCCCCCACCCCGGAGTGGGTCATGGACAGCGGCGCCACCGCTCACCTCTCCAACAACCCCGGTATCCTTTCCTCTCTCTCTTCACATCCTCCTTATCGTCATGTCACTGTCGGAGACGGCTCCTCTGTTTCCGTCTCCGCATCCGGGCACGCCTCCCTTCCTTCTTCTTTTTCTGATCGTTCTCTTCATCTTCGTAATGTTCTAGTTACTCCTCGCATAATTAAAAATCTTGTCTATGTCCGTCAATTTACTACCGATAACAATTGTTCTGTCAATTTTGACCCTTTTGGTTTTTCTGTGAACGACCTCATTACCCGGCGTGAGCTTCTTCGGTGCAATGGTACGGGGGAGCTTTATTCATTTCAGCCACCGGCGCCTCGTGCTCTCACCACCACCACCACCCCTCATGATATTTGGCACCGTCGTTTGGGTCACCCCGGCCATGACGCTTATCGTCGTCTTTCGCAGCATATTTCTTTACCTTGCAATAAAAAACCATAGTACTCTTTGTCATGCTTGTCAGCTTGGACGCCATGTACGTTTGCCTTTTTCCTCTTCCACCACTAGAACTACTCGCCCTTTTGAGTTAATTCACTGTGATCTTTGGACGTCCCCAATTTTAAGTAATTCTGGTAATAAATATTTCTTAGTCATTCTCGATGATTTTACCCATTTTCTTTGGACCGTCCCTCTACGCAAAAAATCTGATGCTTACGCCTCGCTCGACTCGTTTCGCGCTTTTGCCCAAACCCAGTTTAACCTACCTCTTGCGTCTATACAGATGGACAACGGTCGTGAGTTCGACAACGCCAAACTCCACTCTCTCGCCGCCGCGCACGGTATACACATTCGCTTCTCCTGCCCATACACCTCCCAACAAAACGGTAAAGCCGAGCGCATTATCCGCACCGTCAACGATATTGTTCGTTCTCTCCTATTTCAGGCTAGTTTGCCCCCTCGCTTTTGGGTAGAAGCTCTCCACCACACCACTCACGTCCTTAATCGCCTTCCCACCAAAACCATTAGCGCTCCTTCTCTGTACTTCGCTCTTCAAAACACCCACCCAGATTACTCGTCCCTTCGCGTTTTCCTTGCCACTCCAAGTAAATTTGTGTCCACCATAACTACCTATATGTGGTATTTCCTTGCCACTCCAAGTAAATTTTTCATGTGCTACCTTTAAATTATTCAAAATGTTATTATTCCCTTTTTGTGTCAATGTTTACTAGCTCATGGGGAATTAGTGTGGTTATTATTTATTCTATTTGTTGAATGGACTTTTACACCTGGACTAGTGGCATATACATCCGCTTATCCAATAATTTTGCAAAAAGAGCTGGCAACGGGGTGCCCAGTCCCAATTAATTACAACTTTAACCAATTAATTATCTTCACACTTTTGCCCTGATTCATCAGTAAGCAATGACAAACAGTGAAATACCTGAATGTGTGTAAACCAAAGAGAAAGAGGGATGATCTGCCTTGCTGGTAGAAATAACGTCCTTCATGGGAGCCGCTCTTAAAAGTCCGTTTGACAGGTAGAATACTGTTCTCACCCGCTACCATTCGTTGACAATTAACAAACACCTCTCAAAAATAGATACTCCTCCATGGTATGTGATTGATGGAAGGCACCCGAGGATTCGGTTAGCCATGGCTTGTGTTAGCAAGGTTGGGAGGAGTACCAAATATTTTATGCAATCTCTATATGCTTTCAAAAACTTAAAAGCTCTAGCACATGACTTAATCCCTGCTTCCCTCTGCGAAGGGCCTTTCTTTTACTTTTATGTTGAGTCAGTTTTCCTATTCTTTCTGTCTTCCACAAGCAAACACTAGTGTCAACTTTGTTACAACATGCGTTATATGCAACGTATTGGACTTGTTATACTACTTTGTGTTGACGATATCCATGAGATAAATATGTTGAAAGTTGAAGCAAATGTTGAAACTTAATTCTTCCTTTGTGTTGATTGAATACCTTTTATTAGAAACTATTGCTTTATGAGTTAACACTTATGCAAACTGTTTGATGCTTGTCTCGAAAGTACTATTCATGAAAACGTTTGGCTTGTGTGATTCATTGTTTACTCATTATCTATTTGGTAGCAAATTATAGACCATTGACTTGGATCACTTCATTCATTTGCATATGCCTTGCAATATTATATGATCAAGATTATGATGGTAGCATGTCACCTAAAAAATTATTTTGTTTTTATCGTTTACCTACTCGAGGACGAGTAGGAACTAAGCTTGGGGATGCTGATACGTCTCAAACGTATCTATAATTTTTGATGTTCCATGCTTGTTTTATACCAATTGCTACATGTTTTGCATCTACTTTATATCACTTTTATACATTTTTTGGGACTAACCTATTAACAAGATGCCGAAGTGCCAGTTCCTGTTTTCTGCTATTTTTGTATTCCAGAAAAGCTAGTTTGGAAATATTCTCGGAATTGGACGAAACTTCACGGGGGTCCCTATTTTACCAGAACTCACCTGACGGAGCAAAGGAGCAACAGAGGAGGGCCACCAGGGCCCCACACGCACCTAGGGCGCGGGGCCCCCCTCTGCCGCGCCCTAGGGTGGTGTGGGCCCCTCGGGGGTCGTCAGCCGCCGCCCCTTCGCCTACTTATTCCCCCCGACGCGAAAACCCTAAGTACCTGAGCAAATATCCACGAAAAGATCCAGAGACGCCGCCGCCGTCAACCCTAGCTCGGGAGGGTTCAGAACCTCTTCCCGGCACCCTGCCGGAGAGGGGAATCGTCACCGGAGGCTTCTACATCGCCATGCCTGCCTCCGGAGTGATGCGTGAGTAGTTCATCCTTGGACTACGGGTCCATAGCAGTAGCTAGATGGTTGTCTCTCCACTTTGTGCCATCATGTTTAGATCTTGTGAGCTGCCCTACATGATCAAGATCATATTATTGTAATGCTACATGTTGTGTTTGCTGGGATCCGATGAATATTGAATACTATGTCAAGTTGATTATCAATCTATCTTATATGTTATTTAAGATCTTGCATGCTTTCCGTTACTCGTACATGCTTTGGCCAAGTAGATGCTCGTAACTCCAAGAGAGAGTATTTATGCTAGATAGTGGGTTCATGCCTCCATTTAATCTGGGACAGTGACAGAAAGTTCTAAGGTTGTGGATGTGCTGTTGCCACTAGGGATAACCTAACGATGTTATGTCCGCGGGCATATGTGTTTGTTTACATTACGCGCTTTACTTAATGCGATTATCCGTTGCTTGCAACTTAATACCAACGGGGGACTCGGATGACAACCCGGCGGTGGATTATTAGTCATAGATGCTGTTGGATAACGGTCTATGTATCTTGTCGTAATGCCCAATTAAATATCATAGTAGTCATCATGTCATGTATATGCATTGTCATGCGCTCACTATTTGTCAATTGCCCAGCTGTAATTTGTTCACCCAACATGTTAGTTATCTTTTATGGAGAGACACCACTAGTGAACTGTGGACCCCGGTCCATTCTTTTACACCGATTAAACAACCACAAACTGCAAACTGTTCCTTTTTCATTCTCTGCAATTTAATACTCATTTTCCACACCATACGTTTAATCCTTTGTTTTCAGCAAGCCGGTGAGATTGACAACCTCACTGTTTCGTTGGGGCAAACTAGTTTGATTGTGTTGTGTGCAGATTCCACGTTGGTGATCGTGTTGCGCCGCGCGAGCCACCAACAACCTTCTGAAGAGTTGCTGCTCCTACTGGTTCGATAACCTTGGTTTCTTTCTGAGGGAAAACTTGCTGCTGAACTGCATCATACCTCCTCTTGGGGTCTCCCAACGAGCGTGTGATTCACGCCATCACCCACCCCGTGAGCGGCTTAACTTGCATGCTTCTGTCAGCAGGTACTCTCCGGTTCCGACTTCCGCACGTGCTGCTCTCAAGGATCCTAACTGGCTCGATGCTATGACCGCAGAGTACCGCGCTCTCCTCGGCAACGACACTTGGGATCTCGTGCCTCCTCCTCGGAACGCCAACATCGTCTCCGGCCAGTGGGTCTTCCGCCACAAGCTCAAGCCCGATGGCTCTCTTGACCGCTACAAAGCACGCTGGGTGCTTCGCGGTTTCTCTCAGGAGTAAGGCGTCGACTTCGATGAGACCTTCAGTCCGGTTGTCAAACCGGCCACGGTCCGCGTCATCCTCTCCATCGCCATCTCCCTTAAATGGGAGACTCGCCAGCTTGACGTCAAGAATGCCTTCCTCCACGGCAAGCTCGCCGAGGTCGTCTACTGTCGCCAACCGACCGGCTTCATCAACTCCACTCGCCCCGATCACGTCTGTCGCCTGAACCGTTCGCTCTACGGTCTCAAGCAGGCCCCTCGCGCATGGTACCAGCGCTTCGCGACCTTCATCACCTCGACCGGCTTCACGTGCTCGCGCTCCGACACGTCACTGTTTGTTCTCTAGTGTGCAGAGGGTACGGCCTATCTTCTGCTGTACGTCGATGACATCGTCCTCACCGCCTCCTCGCCGCGTCTCCTTGACCGGATCACCGCCTCTCTCAGCTTCGAGTTCGCCATGACGGACATGGGCAGCCTTCACTACTTCCTCGGCATCGCGGTCACCCGCGACTCCTCCGGCATGCACCTCTCGCTAGCCAAGTACGCCGCGGAGATTCTGGACAAAGCCGACATGACTGCATGCAAGCCTGCGTCGACGCCGGTTGACACGTCTCCGAAGCTCGCCACCACCGCCGGTGCTCCCGTCTCAGACCCTACTGAGTATCGGAGCCTCGTCGGGGCTCTGCAGTACCTCACCTTCACGCGCCCTGACATCGCGTACGCCGTCCAGCAGGTGTGTCTTCACATGCACGACCCTCACGAGCAGCACCTGGCTGCCATCAAGCGCATTCTGCGCTACGTCCAGGGCACGATCTCTCATGGACTTCAGCTTCACTCGTCTTCGCCGGACTCCATGGTCACCTACACCGACGCCGACTGGGCTGGCTGCCCCGACACTCGGCGCTCTACGTCGGGCTTTTGCGTCTACCTCGGTGACAAACTTGTCTCATGGTCTTCGAAGCGGCAACACACGGTCTCTCGTTCCAGCGCCGAGGCTGAGTACCGTGCTGTGGCTAACGCCGTCGCCGAGGCTAGTTGGATCCGTCAACTCCTCCACGAGCTTCATCGACCCACTCCTCCTGCTACGGTCGTGTTCTGCGACAATGTCAGCGCCGTCTACATGTCTACGAACCCCGTTCAGCACCAGCGCACCAAACACATCGAGATCGACCTCCACTTCGTTCGCGATCGTGTTGCCATGGGCCAGATCCGAGTGCTTCATGTTCCCTCGTCTCGACAGTTCGCCGACATCTTGACGAAGGGTCTACCATCACCGTTGTTTCTGGATTTTCGGTCCAATCTCAACGTCCGTCCTCCTCCCGTTGTGACTGCGGGGGAGTGTTAGACAGATATGTCACGTAGCGTGACATATCCTCCTGATTCCCTAAATCGTGGAGAGTCCTTATTTGTGTGATCTCCCATTTATGGTTAGGATTGTATTTTGACTATATATATCAATGCAATGGAAAGACCCAAGTGTGGTCAATTCTCTCGCAGTTTTAGGTATTCCAATATGGACAACATACGGATGTACATAGACATACTTTAGTTTGTAGATTCACTCATTTTGCTCCGTATGTAGTCCATATGAAAATAGCTAAATCATCTTATATTATGAAACGGAGGGAGTATGACTTAGGGCAAAAATAGAGGTATACTTATTTAGAGACGGAGGGAGTATATGGTTTTATTTAATTCATACTATATACTAGCTGTCTGGCGTCAAAACTCTAATGATGAAGAAAAATAACTTCATTGGCACGCTATTGAACCATTGGTGGGAGTAAAATAGAGGTACTCAGTGTTCGAGAAACAATCATTTGAACCGCTATCATCGGTAGTAGTGTACCACAAAAGTGTTTGTACGGAGATTTTTCTCTACTTCTTTGGTGAGGGCGTGAAGAAAATAATGCTTTGATTATACACATTTGTCAACCCTCGAGAATATAGTACTAGATGCCTCTCATTTGATCAGCTCTCTCGATTTTATCTTCTCTTTGATTTAAATCTCAAATGTAGCACACATGCTTGATGACATAAACTTTCATCAGTACCTGATGGTAGTGTTATTTGGTTCTCTATTTTTAGATCCAAAAGGGTGGTTCATTGCACCACATGCATCGAAAGGAACATGTGTGATCATTGCAATTTCCTTCCAAGTCCGATGGACAGCTCTGATTTTGCCTGATCTGTTCATTGGGGTCAAGTGTCAAGTCTGCCCAGCTCTATACTCATAATGATCGAACTTTTCCTCACAAAGTATGACTGCTGTTTACGGCTTATGATTGATTTCAGTGTTTCAGTTTTTTAGATCAGAGGCACTAGGTACTCAGCTTTAAATGAATAAAGCAGCTTATGATTGATTTCAGTGTTTTGGTAATCGGTAAATCTAATCAGCAGGCGCCTGCCACGGGGCGGTTGTCGACGCACACACGCACACCGTCGGATCGCAGACGGACGGCGGATCTGGCGAGTCGCGGCGCCAGCGTCCCCCCGGTCAATTTCCTCTTGCGCGAGTGCGCTCGACCTCCCCAGCTCCGCCCAACGCCACGCTCGTCACCCCGCCGCCACAACCTCGCCGCGCCGCCCAGCGCCGCCGGCTTCCGTCGGCCTCAACCTTGCCGAGCCCTCCGCCGGCCGCTTCTCCGCCCTCGGCCGGCCGCCGCTCTGCCAACCGCTCCGCCCTCCGCCTCCCGCTTCCCCGCCGCCCAAGATCTACTCCCTCGCGGCTGGCCTACTCGCCGGCTCGAGCTCGTCGGACCGTGTCGCGCTTGTGGCCGCGGGAGTGTTGGGACGGCGCTGCACGCCGGCGAGTGACCGAGGGTTGCGCCTCCACCGGAGGCATCCTCCTCTTGCGCGCACCGGCGAGGCCACCAGCACGCCGCCACCGGAGGGGACCGGCAAGACGCAGGCACGGCGTGATGGCGGCCGCCGCCAAGTTCCTCCCGCCGGTGGCCACGAGATCCGCACCAACGCCTGCGCTCCGTCCTGGCCGGGTGCCGCCGGTGAGACCTCACACCCCTCCCTCCTCCTCTTGACATGCTTGTGCTGCTGCTGCTGCTAGGTTGCTAGGTTGTACATAACTGTTGTACTGCTCTGAATTACAGTGTATCTGTGCATGGCAGTGGCTGCGCACCTAAGGTGTTCGATGAAATGCCGCGTCGGCCGGTAGTGTCTCTAGCTTGGTTAACCTGTGTCACTGCAGTCTTCGGGCATTGCGAGCGCCTGTAACGAGCTCGAAATCGTGACGTGCTTGGGAAATGAGTGCATGTCAGTTTACTTCTATGGATTGATCCCCTGTCATCATATGCTAATATAGGTTCTAGTTTACTTATGTTAATTAGCTTAAGACATCTGGCAATGGCCGAGAACTTTGGGTGGAGTATCATTCTCGTGTTTCCGGTTTTCTATCCGCTGACTAAGTTGCAACATGATACTAATGTGCCAACCTTGAATAACTTTCTGACTTCTCACAGGTAGCGCGTTTGGTGGAAACAGGGGAGCGAGACCGGTACCTCCTGAAAAAGGTGTATTCCCTCTCGATCACTTGCATGAGTGCGACCTGGTAAGTTGTAATCGTTTTGTTTCTTTTTCATAGGCTACAATGTTAGTAGGTGTTACCTGAGAGCTACTTGTTCAACCAGGAGAAGAAGGGCTATCTTGCCTGCCTGAAATCAACATGTGCTCAGTCTGAAAAGTGCCGGATGTGCTCAAAGAAATACTTGGAGTGTCGGATGGAGAGGTTAGCATGCTTACTCCCTGTGTAATATTTCCGGAACTACTGTACTGTAGACCTCACACCCCTCCCTCCTCTTCACACGCCAGCCAAACCAATCTTGCTGCTGCTGCTAGGTTGTAGGAAAAAATCACTCACTCATATGACCTGTGCCATGCTAACAATGTGGAGATCATACCATATTAGTGCTATCAAGTGTGAAGATCGTCCTCCTTTGGATACATACCATTACAACTGGGCTGCCACTAGCCATTACTTTGGTTCTGTACTTTCACCTTGCATTGCTTAAGAACCAAATTCACTGTCTATTGTTCCCCTAGTAGATACTCAATTACATGCATCTTGCATTGAACTATAGAGCATGGATCATAATTCACCAAGTGCATATACATCAAGAACTGGTACTGGGTTTTTAGATAGTGGTTCATTGCCCTGGACATGTAACTACTACCCTCACAGATGATACTTTACCATATAGGGCAACAAACAGAGAGTCTACACTCTGTTTTAAAATTCAGTACCAGTTAATCATGAAGCCGAAGTACTGGAAATACCTCAACTGTTGAGGAGATCTTCTGGCAGCCCTGCTCTTATACATGTGTGCTATGTACTAGACCCACTTTATATGCTTGTATCACTCTTTCGTCAGATTGTATTAGCACAAATTAGAACATCAACAATGATGTATCACTCTTTCTGCTTCTATATATATAC
Source organism: Poa pratensis (assembly GCA_947311845.1). Classification (NCBI taxonomy): domain Eukaryota; kingdom Viridiplantae; phylum Streptophyta; class Magnoliopsida; order Poales; family Poaceae; genus Poa; species Poa pratensis. The sequence goes on from CAMZMU010000040.1 coordinate 30,589,698, forward strand.
TGTGTATAGCTTGAAAATGTTGATCCTTAACCCATGTAGTGGTGGTGCTAATGTGCATGTTAATTAGAACATCTTCTAGTTTGATCTGTCAAATAAGTGTGGGTGCATATGTGTGCTCGCTGCTCTGTTCTTTATCCTAGGACTAGGAATTAAAAGTAAATAGTTCAGATCTTATAGTTGATTTCTGTATTGTATATGCAGCAAGAAAATTGACCTGAAGGCTCACAAAAGTAGGGCCTTGGTCTTACTTGGCTGCGGCGACGACGATGACGACGACGACGACATCGACACAGGGCCGCAACGACGACGACATGGACATAGGGCGGCAACGATGACGACAACGACATCGACAGCCGGAGTGGCCCGGCTCTCCTCGACACGACGACATCGACAATTGAAGTTTGTAACTTGTTCGAATCTGTCCTAAACCTTAGGCGCTGTTTGGTATAGACACGTGTATTGCTTTACACAAATGATAATTGGTAATGAGAAATGTCCATTTGTGTAAATTGTCTTGCTGATTGGTTTGAGTAAAGTATGTAAATTGTTTTGCTGCACGCCCTGCCTAATGTCATATTTTGAGATGGACCGATGCAATTACCCACCCTGTACTGATAAAGTTATCAACCTAATTCGTATAGAGTTACCCACCATGTACTGATGGAGTTACCCACCCACTACTGATGGAATGACCCACTATGTACTGATAAAGTTACCAACATAGCACTGATAAAGTTACCCACCCAGTATTGCTGGAGTTAACCATGTGTTCATGATATAGTTAGCGATGTTATTACCCCTAATTTATCGGTATGTTACCGACCTACTACTGATAAAGTTACCAACCTTGTGCTTATGGAGTTATCCACGCTGTACTGATAAAGTTATCCACCAAGTATTGATAGAGTTACCAACCGAACACTGTTAAAGTTATCACCCACTAGTGATGGAGTTACCCACGCAGAACTGATAGAGTTACCCACCCTCAAGTGATTGAGTTTTTTTGTCTTAAAATTCCTAGTGATAGAGTTACCCACAATGTACTTATAATAGTTACCCACCCATTACTGATAGAGTTACCCACCCAGTACTTATAAAGTTACTCATGTGTTCATGATGCAGTTATTCAACATGAAATCGATGTAGTTACTCTACTCTCTCAGTAATAGTTACCCACCCATTACTGATAAAGTTACCCACCCAGTACTGATAAAGTTACCACGCAATAATTATAAAGTTACCCATGTGTTCATGATGCAGTTATTCAGCACGAAATCGATTTAGTTACTCTACTCTCTCGGTAATAGTTACCCACCAATTGCTGATAGAGTTACCCACCCAGTACTGATGAAGTTACCCATGTATTTATGATGCAGTTATCCAGCATAAAATCGATGTACTTATCCTACTCTCTCGGTAATAGTTACCACCCAGTACTGCTGTAGTTACCCACCCAGTACTGATGAAGTTATCCATATGTTCATGATGCAGTTATCCACCACGAAATCAATATAGTTACACTACTCTCTCGGTAAGAGTTACCTACCCAGTACTGATTAGGTTACCATGTGTTCATGATGCAGTTATCCAACACGAAAACCCAGTACTGCTGGAGTTAACCATGTGTTCATGATATAGTTATCCACGACGAAATCGATGTTGTTACCCGTAATCTATCGGTAATACTTACCCACCTAGTACTGATAAAGTTATCCAACACGAAATCAATGTAGTTACATACTCTCTTGGTAATAGTTACCCACCCAATAGTAACAGAGTTATCCACTCAGTACTTATGAAGTTATCCATGTATTCATGATGTAGTTATCCACCAGTTGTCAGTATGAACTCGATAGTCATCATCCTAATACTTATTCACGATAAATTTACCATCTCAAATTGATATTTAGTTATGAAAACTAGGTGTGGTAACTTTAAAACTCATAATAATCTAAAAGAACAACAAAAGAAATAGATCTATTTCAACCCAAAAAACTAATTGTTAATATGGTGGGTAACTTACGTATTCGAGCCCGGGTAACTTATATGTTACGGGGTGGGTAATTTTTGGGTAAAAAAAAAGTCTTCGAAACATATCGACATGGGATCTAGTTTCGAAGATCTCGTCGCGACTAGTCCAACGGTGAAAACGAATTTTAAATCAGATAAACGGTTTGGGCTATAAAACTTTTTGAATTTTCGAGTTTCGCATTTAATGTGGGATGACATCAGCTTTTTTGTATTTTTGTGCATGCATGCAAAGGAGGCTATTCTATCTCTCATCCCGTGCGTACCGGCCTGCGCGCATGCGCATGCATGCATGAGTTCGGTGATTAACAAAAATTATCATAACGCCTTACGGTTATGCCAAATATAAGGCGCCTTACACATAGTCGTGTAATTGATGCACGGCATTATTTATCGTTTTAAGAAAAATGAACGAACTTTTGGGTGTCCTTGGACTTATCTTAATTAACTGTACAAATCTTATACCCGGCTGATCGAGCCCCAGACATGTCCATTTTGTAGTGCTGGACAGGAGATGAGCGTTCTTCACTGCGTGGTAGTGAGGTTGAAGACGAAGGGCATCTTCAAGATCTCGTTGTAATTTTCGTTTTCGTTGAGGTGTTTTGTACTGTTCGGTGTTTCTTTTAATGCCAGTGTCCTTTTCGCAAAAAAAAAAAAACTTCCCGCCTACATATTTTTCAATCATAAGCCTACAACATAGGTTCAACTGAACCAGAGCATACATAAATTACAAGAGAAGAGAGATAAACAGAAAAACAACCACGCATACCTACACACGATCGCACACACAAAAACACCATCCTACAAGTAAAACCACCGCAAGGACCAAAGAGACAAAACTAAGCACATTGCGTGAGAAAGCCCCAACAGAGCAGACGCTCGTTTAAAAAAACAATATAGCAGACGAAGAGCGGACACGGCGATTTGGCTATAGGGTGTAGATGCACCCATTGTGTAAAAAAAAATTTAGTTTTTTTTTCAAAATGTCAAAAAATTTCAGGAAAAAATCCGGATGTACATTAGAACATTATGTGTTAGCACAAAAAATGGCATGGTGAAAAAACATTTTGTGTGAGCTGTACAAAAAAGACAAAAATCTGACACGTACAAACACATTTCCGTGCGTTCGAATTTGTCTTTTTTGCACAGGTTGCAAAAAATATTTTTTCTTCCCGTAACTTTTTGTGCTAACATAATACATCTTGAACTACATGTGAAATTTTTATTTTGAATTTTTTGACATTTTGAAAAATGTTTTTTGGGTAGTAGGTGCATCTGCACCTACAACCCATTATGAATATCCGACGAAGAGCTCCTATCAACCGAAACCAACCGTTACGAAAGAGTAAAACACCCCTGGAGTCTACCAAGTTGCGGAGTTGGGGCGGATTGGTCACCTACTGGAAAAATGCTAACTATTGGTCAGTAACTTGTGCAAATGTTGCACGTTACCACCGTTAAAATGCTGACGTGGACAATGATTTTTTACAAAAAATACCTTAACCTTCTATTTCTTCTTATTACTCAGTCCTTAGTTTGTTTGGTCTTTTCCGTGGTTCCGCGCGTGCCCGAACGAGGACAGCCGAGCGAGCAGAGCAGGTTCGCCTTGAGAAAAGCATTGTCGCTTGGTGCGTGCACTGGGGCGCGCCCCCGAGCTCGAGGCCAAGCTCGCATGTCGCGCTCGCGCTCCCGAGCTCGCAGCCCAGCTCGCCCTGCTCGCACGTCGCGCTCCCGAGCTCGCAGCCCAGCCCTGCGCTCCCGAGCACGCCGCGCTCGCCGGCCGCCGCCTGGGCGAGGTCGACGCCGCAGCCCTGCGCCTCGGCCGCCGCACCCCCGAGCTCGCAGCCCAGCCATGCGCTCCCGAGCACGCCGCGCTCGCCGGCCGCCGCCTGGGCGAGGTCGACGCCGCAGCCCTGCGCCTCGACCGCCGCACCCCCGAGCTCGCGGCCCAGCGCCGCGCTCACTGGTCACGGGCCGCGTTCTGCGGCCGCGCCTGCTCGCCACGGCCCCGCGCTCACCCCCAACTCCGGCGTGCTTGCTTGCTTGCTAGCTGTGGGTGTGTGCTTGCTCGCCATGTCCATCACCTGTTTGACAAAATGACAGACCTAATTTTTTTAATAAAACAAATTGATGTGAAGAAGAAAAATTATAGGGTGTATTTTGTAAATAATAATCTGCCACGTCAGCGACTTAACGTTTATTTTGAAGGAGTGACTAACGTGCAACATTTGCACAAGTTACTGACCAATAGTTAGCATTTTCCCAGTAGGTGACCAATCCGCTCCAACTCCGCAACTTGATAGACTCCAGGGACGTTTTACTCGTTACGAAAACCATGAATCGGGCCTCTTTGGATTCAAGAATTTTCATAAAAATGTTGGAGCATTCTAATCCATATGATTTTTTTTCCTAAGGAATCCCTTTGGATTAAAGGAATGACACCTACAACTACAAAGTTCCTATGGAATGGATTCCTACATCTCAATTCTACAGGAATGTCAACATCCAGTCTAACCTCTTTTTTACACTCATTCGCGTAGTATCAAGACACTTTTCCTATGTTTTTACACGAATTGCATAACAAACACAAGTGACCCAACGCATGACAGACTGAATCCAGTCTAGGGCAAAACCAAGCTTGCATAATTCATTCGTTTGTCATCCTTCGGTATGAAGGTACAAACCGTCAAACCATGCCCTCCTTAACTTTAATGCCCCGTTCGGAAGTTTGTATTGAAGCTTGATATTGGACATTCGGAGGTTTTGTGTCCCGAATATCCCAAATCCAGGTGTTTAGATGTACTAGACATTCCATCTGTGTATTCGGTCTCAATATCCAGCGCTGGCTCGGGATGGCAAAAGAGGAGCCCAGCGAATGTCGAGGGGTTGGGATATTCGCGTCTCGTATACCTGTTCGCTTCCTCCCAGCTCTGTTTCCTTCCTTCCTCTCCCCTTGCTCGATAGGGTTCCGCTCGTGCGCCTCGTAGCAGCAGCGGCGGCGCACCAGCCACCAAGTAGTCCGGCCGCCCGCCCCAGCTCCTTCTTCCCGGCGGCAAGGCGCGGATCCGGTCGTCCTCCCGCCCGTGCCCCTGTTCCCCGGCGAGATCCTTCTTCCCCCGCCGTCTCTCCCTCACTTCTCATCTCCCTCTTCCTCACTGCAGGTAGGTTTGATTCGACGAGCTCAAGAAGAAGCAGCAGCTCGCATTCCTCTCTTCCGCGCGAGGTCGGCCACCTCCCGGGAGGCGCCGGCAGGATCCTTGGATGCGGCGCTCCGTTCTTGCCGATCCATTGGTTCGTTCCCTGTTGATCTACAGTTCTTCGCGCTGTGGGATTTGATTCTGTTTAACATTCCTTTTCTGGTTCCTTTCTTGTTCTTGGAGAAAATGCATGTGATTGATGCATGTAAAATGCATACATGAACTTTGCACTTTAATTGCTTATATTCCAATCATATTTGCATCATATAAGGGTTATATCAATGTTTTATAATGATTTTTGGGAATATTCATTTATTTCCTATTTTTATGGAATTAACCATGCGCAGGCAGAAAACCCCGTTTTCTTATTTTAATGTTTCAGGGACCCAAACGTCAACGAAATCACCTGGAAATTTACGGGCGTCAATATTTGGAAGGAAGAAGACCTGTGGGCGAAGGAAGCGAACAAACGGAGGCTCGAGGGCCAAACGAGGGGGGCCCACGCGGCCAGGTACTGTAGCCGCGTGGGGCCCACCCATTTGGGCCTCGTGGCTCCGTTGCCTTCGATCTTTTCTCCACCGACATCGTCTTGACCTAAAAACGCCTATATAAAAGGTCCCCCGACGTTCTCTGGAAGGAGCGCCGCACAAACACAGAAACACCGAAACGGAGATCAGGAGCTGCAGATTGGAGGGGGAAAACTCCGGCGGGGCGCTGCCGGCGTGGTCTCCATCTTCTCCATCGACTTCTCCACCGTCTCCATGATGAATAGGGAGTAGTCCACCTCTGGACTATGGGTTTGTGGAAGTAACTTATGTATCTCTCCTCTCTTGAGCTTCACTAATTAGCACCGTATGAGCTGCTGAACATGATTACGGTCACCGTTGTAATACCTTTGTGGTGGATCTTTATGAGTTAATATATGTGTGAGATTGCAATTGTTTTACTTCAGTTATGAAAGTAGATGCATATTATGTACCCCGTTCTTGTTTACTTGTTTTGATCAAGCATGTTTATGAGAGCGTGTGAGGGGGAACGTGTGCATTAGATGGAGTAACGGGGGGTGGCTAGTGCGGTGAACGTGAGAGAAAGTTCCGCGATCCACTTGGGTATTTTACCTCACTTTGTTGCCTCACTAGGGATAAAAAGAAATACCTTGCTACCGGAGATGTGGGTGTGACCATTGCCACTACTCCATGACTAGATCTAGCATGTTCTTATTTCAACTTCATGTCATGAAACTTATTGCTATGCTCTGATTTATCTTAATACTAAGGTGTTATGATTTAGTTCGCATCTTAGTGGAGTATAAGAGAGATTAATAACCAAAAGATCTCTATGTTAGGACGTGATGCCCATATCTATACCTAATAATAAAAGCATTAAGGTTTCTTGTGGTACGTTATTTTTATTTCCGATTTTGCCCTCCCACCAAAACTCATATAACGCACTTATGCCATCGTACCGGTTCGCATATCGTTTTACCTCACCCCCTCCCTGGTATAGTCCGATATAGTCCGCGCAGGCCCAACGCCGCTGTGCAGCCGTGCAGGTCCCCACTGCTACCTCCGTGCGCCCTTGCTCCCAGGCCGGCCACGAGACGAGCTCACGCGACGGGGGAGCTGCCACAAACAACGCCACCGGAATTCTCGGTGCCCTGTCCTCCCCGTTCATCCAATGCCACACGGGCGGGGTTGGTGGCCATGCTCGCTCCACTCCTCCGATGCCTGGTATGGCCGGAATAGCCCCTGCATAGCCACATCACGATGGAGGGAGGAAGGCGAGCGAGTTCAGGAGGAGGCGCGCGACGAGGGGTCCACGAGGCGGCGCGTTGTGGCGCGCTGGAGCAGTGGAGGGAGGTGGCGAGGGGCTGCTGGACGCTCGCCGGCGCGGACGGAGTCGTGGCCCGGCTTGGGCGACGGGAAAGAGCTGGAGCTGGAGCTCTGCCTCTTCGCGCTCCGTACTACGCCGTGTCACGGGCATCTGCTCGCCCCGAGCTACATAGCACGCGCCAAAGCCGCCCACGCCGCCGGTGCGAAGGGAGGCGTGGACCAAAGTGGAACGCCGTAGTCGACAGGAACGAGCACGCCTGTCCGTTGAGGTGCTTCACCTCGAGGTCCAGGAGGTGCGGTGGTCGGAGCTAGGCGCGGCCATGGAGGGAGCCCGGGCGTCGTTGGTGTGGTGAAGCTCGGGCAGCTAGGCACGGCGTTGGGCGCGATGAAGTGAACGCCGACCATGGGGACGACAGTTGCAGGGCAAGGTCGGAGTTTGGGTGCTCGCCGGCCGTACGACGTTAGTTTGGGTCTGCGAGGCGTCAATGGTGTCGTGTGCGTGGTCGTGAGTGTGTGGTAGTGACGTAGTGTCCAGGAGAGATGAGGATTGAGGAGGGACCTGATTGCGAAACAAAATAAGGGGGCAGGGGTGTAGGAGGAAAATAATCAGGGGAAACTAGGGTTTCAGTCAGCTTGGGCCTTGGGCCTCTCTAGGCCGGGCCGGCTGGGCTGCTCTCTGCCTCACTCTAGAACATTTTGTTGTATTTCTGTATTCACTATATCTAATTATGCTAAATAGAGCCCAACCAGACCACCGAAAAATATGGCAAGGAAGCACGCTGATAGATTGGGGCTCTACCCTACTGTTTTTATTGACCGTACAATTACAAAGACTGAACGTGACGTTGCTGTTTTGATTGACCGCAAAATAAAATAAAAAGATTGTATGTGCTGCCGCTCCTCGCTCGCTAAGGCAAAAAAAAAAAAAAAAATGGATGAGTTTGAAAAACGGCAATGTGTTGACCACCGATGGGAAGGGAACAAGACATTGGGATGAATGTATTATTTTTACAGTCAACTTATCTCTATGTACTATTAAAAAATTTGTATACTGCTTAAAAATGGAAGAGTGTTTCATTTGAAGGATTTTAAGAAAAAATTATGACATGTTAAGGTTTTTTAAAAACATCAAGACTTCAGACCTTTATGATACTTTTTCAACTGATTATTTCAAAATTCTCACAAAAATTCTTAGACGGCATATTTACACAAGTAATATAAACATAGATTGCAAAATTATGAATTATCGACTTGAATGTGTTTCAATTGAACATCATATTATATGGTTCTAATTTTAAAAAAATGTGTTATCTTTAGTCCGCCGTCTTCTCAACAAACCCAATCGACATCGGTCAAAATTAATGAAAGTTCGTTGGCGGAGTCCTAGGTGTCGCTAATGTTGGAGATGACGATTACGAGTTTGAACGATGCGGATTTTTCACCCGTTGCAACGCACGGGCATTTTTCCTAGTGATTATAACTTGTCATGAAACTTTGTTGCAATCTCATATGTTAACTTTTGTGTTCCATTGTCCACCACATCATTAAAGAGAGAGTGCATTTGTGAAACCATGAACCCCAGTCCATTTTTAATCATAAGAAATACCTTTCCAACACCATATACCACTTTTCTATTTTCAGCCATCATTAAATCCGAAAATACAAAAATACTTTTCATCTTGCATACATCATTCAAAAACCCAAAAATATCATTTATCATTGCATCCACCATCATTGCATATTTATTTCTTGTTTGCATTGCATAACTATCCTGATATCATTCTTACACCTTGTGCTTGACAACCACAGGTGAGGTTGAGGACCAAAACATCTAACCTTGTTTTGTAGGTAACCAAAAGAAGGATAAGAAGATAAATCTACCACTTCAGATTCCCCGAGAGTTCGATATTAAACCCTCGAGTCACCCCTCGTGGGGAAAACTGTCTTCCACTTACTATACACTCTGCACTTGGAGTCTCAACCTAATCCCGTTTACTTTTGCAGGTATCAAAGCCTTGCTCTTCGGGACCATCAGTGATCTGGTGCGCAACGTGGTGGGTTCGTTCCCCCATATTTCGTTAACTTCTCTGATCGATGCTGCTCAATAGCAGTACTACACTGGAAATGAAAAGTGTTGGTGATGAGATGACTGATGAAGACGCTTCGGAAATGTTCAGCCTCTTCTGTTGCTGAATGGTTTTGGAGCAAGATTAACTCATGGCTGATGGGATTGCAGGGTTTGATGCTCCGAGGAACAGCGTGGAGTTCCTCGCCATGGAGGCGCCCCACAGCTACGGCGTCTTCCAAGAGGATGTCCAGGTGAGCCGTGTACTAACACAATCTCTCCACTGTCCTTTTCCCAAGTCAGAAACAGTTCATTTCTTGCCCCCAAATTAGCTAGGCAGATCTTTCTTGACAGAAGATGTGCCTGCTTTTTTTGCTCTCTGTATAATTGTATTGTCTTGGTAACTCTCTGCTGCTAGGTGCTGACCAAGTTTCATGTGGCTTTGCAGTATTCTTGCAGTCAGAAACAGGGAGCTGTGAAAACCAATGTAGGCTGCGTTTTCTAGAGGATGCCAGTTGAGTTGTTCACATGGAAATTTGTAACTTTTGCAGTCTGTGCTGACCAAGTTTCATGTGGCTTTGCAGTATTCTTGCAACAACATGAGGCAATATCCAAAAGCTTCAGCCCCAATCAAGAAGCTAATCCATGATGACTTGTCCTTCAGGCCAAATGAAGGGCACAAGAGAGTACCTAGTGTGATCGCCAGACTGATGGGCATGGATTCGCCTCCTCGGAGCTCGGCCACCGGCGAGGTCATCACCACTCAATCGGACGATCGAAGGCAAGAGACCACCACAAGATCAATGTCAAGGAGAGAAAGGGATCATGCCGAGACGAAGCATGTCTCCTTCGAGCAGCACAAGAAATCTGCCCGGCACGCTGCGAAAGAAATCCGTGCTTTGGACGATGATGAGGAGAAGGAGATTCTTGGGCAGCTGAGAAAGAAGAGTGGCAGTGGTGGTGGTGGTGAGGAATGGAGCAAACAGCCGCCGCGAGAGCACCCGCAGGAGGAGGAGCTGCAGAAGTTCAAGAAGGAGTTCGCGGCGTGGCAGGCCAGCAAGGTGTGGGAGCAGTCGAGGGCTCTGGAGCTGGACTACAGGCATGCCGACGAGGAGGACGGTGGCAGGTGCTCGGAGATCGTGCCGTACAGGTACCAGCAGCAGGAGAAGCAGCACAGAGGTGGTACCAGGCGTGTGAGACTTTGTACTTTGCTTGTTTGAGACTTCGTTAAAATGGTTGTTTATGATGGATTATGCATTGAATTTGATATAATATTGTTGTTGAAATATTGGAGAATTTTACGTATTTGTTTAGCTGTTGTTTGTACCATAATATGTGGTTGTTTTGCATATTTTGTCATGAATATAACAATACAATTATCAATGTCTCGAAAAACTGCTTTTATAACATCCAAACAACATTTGATATTCAAACTCAATATCTTGTCTAGCTCTGAATATCTAACACATCCGAACAAAAATATTGACATTCAAACTCAATATCAATATCTCATGATATTGATATTCAACTCAATATCAATATGGAGCTCCCAATGCGAACATCCGAAAGGAGCATAAGCGATAAAATCAATCTACACATTTCGAATCTCATCAAACCGAGCAGCTCAATTATGAAGGCTGACTACCACATGTCATATGTGATGAGCAACCTAAACAAAACAAAAGAACAATCATGGAGGCTGACTCATAACCCAATGCAAAGGTACACTACGAACATGGCAAGCAAATGCAGGAGCGGCAAGAAACGACATGGGACATGGGAGCCGGGACACTAGCAGTCCACCGATTCAACCGAACTGACAACCCCGAATCCGCAAATCGTACTCCCCGTCTCTCCCTGTCACTGAAAATCAAGCGACACCTAAAAATCTAGATCAGATTATGAACTCCCCAATTATCTCCGCCGAAATAAACTAGAGTACCCATGAAAAAGAAGGGAGAAGGCGCTCGATCCCGGACACATGCATGCTCGATCGGTGCTGGCCTGTCTGGATGGATCGTCGGTCGACGGTGGTGCATGCACGGCATCTTCCTCCGCGCTGTCAACTGCCAGCCCGTGAGCTAGGCAACAAGCCCCGGGCGCTCACGAGCGGGATACAACCAAAACGCACGCGCGCCCCACCCATTATCTCTTCTCTAAAGTCTAAACCAGTGCCTACTGCAGCGTCAACTACAGTCTCAGAGTTCACCTCGTCGCTCCAGCCAATGCACCGCTCTCCCTAGATCTTTATCTCGCCAAGAACGCCCCAGGACACGGCGCTCAGTATAAGTTGCAGGTCGCTGCCGTCTCGATCTCGACAGTAGAGAGAAGAGAAGAGGGTTTTAACCTGCTGCTAGAGCATATGGCACACGGCAGAAGCAGCTCCGGGCGGCTGCATTTGCGTCTTCTCGCGGCGATCCTTGGGCTCCTCGCCTTCGCCGCCTTCGCGCCGCGCTCCTCAGCGCTCAACGTCGGCCCTCTGTCCGCCGACGGTGACGGCGTGGTAAGCAACTAAATACACGAGCTACGCAGCTCTCGCCTACGATCATCTGCTCTTATCGATTGCTTAGCAACTTACTCGGCTGACTGAGCTGAGCTTCGTCGACGCAGAGCAAGCAGCAGGCGTGCAGCCGTACGTGCGAGTCCGACCACTGCACGAGTACGTCTACTACCTCCATGTACATGTAGTAGTATTAACCTTCGTTACCTGTGGCTGACACCGAACTTGAATTCTTGATGCGCAGCGGCGCCGTTCCTGCGGTACGGCAAGTACTGCGGCATCCTCTACAGCGGCTGCCCCGGCGAGCGTCCCTGCGACCCGCTGGACGCCTGCTGCATGCGCCATGACTACTGCGTCCAGGCGAAGAACGACTACCTGAGCACGCAGTGCAACGAGAGCCTGCTGGAGTGCCTGGCGGAGCTGCGGGAGGGCGGCGGCACCTTCGAGGGGAACAAGTGCATGATCGACGAGGTCATCGACGTCATCACCGTCGTCATCGAGGCCGCCGTCGTCGCCTGCAGGGTCCTCCACAAGCCCTAGCCGTAGCTAGATAGCCAGGGGACAAGCAACTAGTACTACTTGCTTGCGCGCTTGGTGGGTGGTACATGCTTTGCTTGCTTGCTTGGTGCCTCACGTACGAGCGGTCACATGCAAGTGAGAGTGATGCTTAGCTAAGATCGACGACCGTGCAGAAACTAGCTTGCGACAAGTACATGGAGGTGGTCACGGTACTCTCTGCTTGGTTTGGGACTGTGCAGCTCGTACACGTCTTAATCGATCCCGTTGCTTCCCTTTAATTTTGTTGAGGTGATTGATCTACCTATATACATACTGTTGTTATTGTTGTACTATAAGCTTGAAGAAATCTTACGGTCTAAGGCTAAGTAGATTTGATGGCAAAAGGCAAGCATGTTCTTTACTTTGGACTATCATGGTGATTTTTATTCTCGAGGCACTTGGATTATATGCCATGTTGATATGATGGCGATGCCTTTTATTGCACGGATGTCTGATCGATCTGAATAGCGTGATTAATTTTGTACATGTTGCTCACGGGATGACGGATAGTCAGATACGGTGTCGGCACAACAAAACAAAGGGTGGCCGATAAAGATTCACAAGGAAACTGGATACACGTCAGGCTTGAACAAACGGTAAACTGTGATCTTGATCTATATGACAAATTCACAATACAGCTAGTGAAGTAGCCCCAGTGAAGTATAGCAACCTTTATTTGGTGCACAGTGGATAGATATGTCATGACAACACGGTAGCAAGTATTTACAAAGTTCACATGTGAAAGACCTACAAGAAAGAAAACCAGTGTTGTCCCGCAGCGTTCCCAAATTATATTGCGACGAGGATAAGGAATTGGCACCATCAACGGGAACTGTTTGCTGAAGATCTCTCGCTTTATTAGTAACTGGGTGAACTAAGACACGTAAAGCGGTTCAGGTGTAGTTGTCCTCTGTATCCTGAGAAACACATAAAAAATCATGTAAGAAACGTGAGTAAGATCAACAAGTCTCTGTACATAAATCACAGAGTATATCCATGATGATACATATGGTTCTAATATGCGAGTACAAAATAACCTAAGTATTAGTACTGCCTTAACTAAGCAAATAACCATATTATTGAACTAACATGAACATGTTGCCTTATCATAGATCGAAAAATATCATGTTTCATTTTCTCCGGTAGATAAACCACCATGCAGTCTAAAATCAGCAGCTTGGTTTGAGGGATAAAATCTAAAAATATAAACTGTAATTGAACGATTGTCGTGTCAGCATGAACTAACCAGTTGTCCTTGGACCATTTACATCCTTCCGTATCAACCACATGTAAGCTCAGTGCATGTCTTGACAGTGGAGAAAGGTTCTCAAAGCTGTAGAAGAAAGCTCAAGCAAGTTAGTAAGAAAATAAGAAAGAAATCTGCAAAGAGGAAGCAGCAGCGGTGTAGAAAGGAAATTCACCTCTGATGCACAAGATCGCCATGAATAACAACAAAGTCACCTGATTTTACTTCCAGTGGTACAAACTCTTTCTGATCATAAAGCGGGGAGGGACGATCAAAATGAGTACCATTTTCATCTCTGATCATTTGCCTTTTCAGACCATCTGATGCAGAACATTAGAAACGACAAAATATTAGACAGTCTGGTAGCAGCAGATCTGTTTGCATTTGATAATTTGGCAAAAATAATATTACTTTTATGTGATCCGGGAATTGCCCACAGGCAACCATTGGTTACCGTTGCATCTTCAAGCGCAAGCCACAGTCCTGTACAGGATAGAGGCTCTGTATAAAGGAATGTATTATCCTGGTGTGGCACCACCTCGCCACCAATGCCCGGTTGCTGAAATGCAGAGAAAAATAACTCGAAATGAAGAATAAAACATGCATATCATACCAACAACAAATTAGAGCCTTCAAAAGGTTACCTTAAAGATGTACATAGATTGCATAACCACAGGTCTCTTGTACCCTAAAGAAGAGAACAGGCTAGAAAAATTCTCCGAGAAAGCAAACTTTTTGAACACAGGGTCATGTTCATGTAATGCTGCATAAAAGTACAGCACGGTGAATTTTATATACCTCAATACAGAAAAAAAATGTCATCATCAAAATATGCAAGCATATAAACATGAGAAGCGACCCACATCATGGGAAACTTTAACTCATATTAACTACTCCCTCATTCACAGTTATAAGATAAAACATTTTATAATTGTGAACGGAGGGAGTAGAAAATAACAACTAAACGAATAAATTAGCTCTAAATTGAAAAAAAAATTGGACCACGTGCACTTTGGGCTGAACTCCAGATTAATAGAACTGAAAACAGACACAAATGCAAGTCCGAACTTCAAACATCATTTTTCCAAATAGAACAATTCCATCCACTAAAATCATAAAATGCAACAAAATGGTGCTATAAACTATCACGCTTAACCAATAGCACCTCTAAATCAGATGCAACTTCTTTTCAAAAATATACTGAATTTTATCGCTTTTAGTGAGAAGAGGATGTCCTTGTTGTTTAGCATACAAAATCATCTTAGCAGACAAATTAGACTATGTAGAACATGGGACAACAAGTTTTGGGGCCATGAAGCAGAATCAATCAAATCAAATTACAAGAACCAGTCGATCATATAGTTTGGAAGACAAACATGTAAAATAATTTCTCTCTCAATTTAATTGTGCCATGGGCAAACTAACCATGTCCAACTTTATTGATTGAAAGTTCCTTTGGCTGTCTCAAGCATCCATCGTCTCCAAATGCCTTCTCTGTGGTCACAGAAACATCAAAGTAACAAAATCACCGTTAAGCGCTAAGATGCAAAGCAAGAACAAAACGAGCAGCACAGTTCACTAATAACTAATATCCCCTTCTTTCGAATAAATTACCTATCAGTACCTAGTTCAAGAAGCATAACTGATAAATGCTACCAACAGGTGATTCCTACTCCCTCCGTGCCAAAACGTCTTACATTGTGGGATGGAGGGTTAATTGACAAGAGTAACTCATTCTCACAGGTCCAGGATGACAGAAATCACATACCCTCAAAGAAAAAAGATATATTCTCCGCGCTCTTAAAGAAGTAGTCGTCCTTCAACTGGCGCTGCATAGGGAAACAATATTATTCGGGAAATGCAATTCAAATAGTGCTGCGTGTAAGTCTGAAGCTACTCATCTGAAGAACTGTACTACGTACATGGTAGTACGACACACGCCTACATAGTTGGTACTAATTGGACACAAGGAACAATGAGAAGTTCCCTCTGATTGAACAAACAGGGCAAGGTTCGTTCGCCTCTCATCACAACATACATGATCCTTGGTGGAGAAGACGCTGGAGTCACCGCCGTCGTAACCCTCGACGAGTTCGGCCATGCGGTCCCGCATCGCCTGCACCTCCTCCGCGCTCGAGAACGACTCCAGCACCAGGTACCCTGGGACCAACCAAGAGCCCAAGCGCGATTATGATTAGGGCTTCCGCTAGAGATTTCAGAATTGGGGGATTCGCCTCGGTGACAGAGGAGGTTGAGGGAACGAGGATGGACGGCGGCGCGCTTACCGTTGGCATCGAAGAAGCTGAGCTGGCCGGCGGTGAGGCTACCGGCCGGCGGCATGGCTGCGGCGGAGGAGGTTTGAGCGGAACAGGGGATGGACGGATCTCTGGATTGCACAGTGGAGCAGATGGCACGGAACTGCTTGCAAATTGCAATCACGTTTTCGTTTTGTCTGTAGCAGTCTCGTGGTTCGTGAAGCCACCGGGAAGACGCACGTTTGGTTAGGAGATAAGAATACGCCGCCCGGGCGGTATGGAGACCTCACCTTTATATTTATGGACGTATTTTTTAAATATAGTTTAAATACAGGAATTTATTTGTTACATACTATAAGATGTTCGGAATTTCTTTGTTTAGAACGGTCGGTGGTTAACCTTCCGCGGCGGACTCCCGTAGACCGTCCAATTCTGGTCTCATCCCTCGATCACCACACCGCACGCACGCGTCTCCCCATCGCACGATCCCCTACTCGCCGCCAGGGGGACTGGGGGAGGCCTCGACCGCGCGCGAGCTCCTCCTTCCTCGCGCGCGCGGCCGGCCACACACACCGCTGCTCCTCCGGCGAGCACCCTTCTACAGCACCGCCTTGCTGGCCATAGCACGAGCTCCGCTCCCTCCAGCGCTCGTCTCGTCGCCTACGAGTTCGCCGCGAGAAGCTACCCTCTCGCCGTGGCCAGCTCCCCTCCGTCCCAAGAAGCCGTAGCCTCGCGGCTCCCCTCCACCTCACCTCTCCTCCCTGCCTCCTCCTCCAGCGAGCAGCCGCCGGTCAGCATCTCCTCTGGCCCCGCTCCCTCGCAGCTTGCCCGCCATAGATATAGATGCCGCATGCCTCGGCTCTTCTGCTCTGCCCCGAGCTCCGGCCCAGCCGTCGATGACCGTTTCCAACATCTCCAACTCGGCCTACATCGCCGCCCTGTTCGTGTTGTTGTTGGCCGGCAAGAACCACCTCCGGCAGCCCCTATCAGCTCCTGCTGCTCCTCTAGGTTGCCCAGCTTTTCCCTGCGTTCGTTCCACGCCGCGCCGGCGCACCTCTCCATCCGCGTGTTGCAGCCCTGAGCCCTCCCCGACAGCTCCTTGTGCCCAGCACGTGCATGTCTGCTGTTCTCTATCACTCTATGCGCTTGCTTGCCGTCCTGGCTGTGTTGTGATGATCAATTCTTGTGCTAATGAATGGCCCTCTTCCATTGAAGCTCTCGGATGCAATTAAGAGTATTGAAACCCACAAGTTAGCAAGTATGCTACATATTTTTAGGCACTATGTAATAAACCCGTATGTCTAGATAGTATACCAATTCAGAATTCATGCAGTTACCCATGTGTTCAATGATGTGGCTATCCACCACGAAATCGATCTCTTCTATCGATAATAGTTACCCACACAAGCCTGATAATGTTATCCATGTGTTCGTGATAGAGTTATCCACCACGAATCGATGAAGTTCTCTTACTCTCTCGGTAATAGTTACCCCCCGGTACTGATGAAGTTACCCACCATGTACTGTTAAAGTTACCCATATGTTCATGATGCAGTTATCCACCACGAAATCGATATAGTTATCCTTGTCTCTCAATAATAGTTATCCACCACGAACTTATGCAGTTACCCACCCAGTACTGAGAAAGTTACCCATCTGTTCATGATGCACTTATCCACCACGAAATCTATATAGTTATCATACTCACTCGATAACAGTTACCCACACAGTGCTGACAAGGTTACTCATGTGTTCATGATGCTGTTATCCACCACGAAATCGATGTATTACCATACTCTCTCGGTAATAGTTATCCACCAGTTACCATGGTTTGTAAGGCGGTAAAGCGTCCTAAGGCGGATGGGGCGTCTTAGCGCCTAGGTGTCGCCAGCGGACGCTTTAGGAGCCTAAGGGACTAAGTCGGTTATTTTTCTTAGGCGTAGGAGGGCACCTTAGCGCCTAAGCGTCGTCTTTAGGGACACCTTAAAAATAATGAAAGTTATCCATGTGTTCATGATGTATTTACCATCCGAAAGCTGTAACTCACTTATGAAACTAGATGATAACTTCAAAACTCAAAAAAGTCGGAAAAAAACCGAAAGCGGGAACTAGTTTCAATCCGAAACTAATCAATAATATGATGGGTAACTTACACACTACGGTCTGGATAACTCATGTGTTACTGGTGGGTAACTTTTGGGTCCAAAAAAAAAGTTGTCGGAACATATCAATATGGGATGTAGTTTCGAAGATCTCGTCGCGACTAGTCCAACGGTGAAAACGGATGCTTAATCGGATGAACGATTTGAGCTACAATTTTTTTTAAATTTACGAAATTCGCATTTAATGTGAATGACATCAGCAGTTTTGTTTGTTTGATGTTTATAAGGAGTAGTTGCACGCATGCGGGTGAGAGCAAACCGCGCATGCGGGGATGTGTGTGGTTTTTTTCCTAATGTTCTACGCTTAAGGTTAACTACCGAACGTTCTAAACATAGTCGCGTCCAAGATGTTTTAGATACTTTAATACGGACCATATACGGAGTAAAATGAGTGAATCTAGATACTAAAATGTGTTTATATACATCCATCCATTTCCTAAAAAAACTAAAACATCTTATAATATGCAAAGGAGGGATTAGGACATAAAGAGTGTAAAGAAAATATTTATATTGGTTAAGACGTGCATTGAGGTGCATAAGTACAAGTGGCATCAAAGATTGCAGAAACATTTTTCAAGATGAATCACGTATCATGTTTGCCGACTGTTTCTGCAATCTTTTACATGTTTCAGTTGCTTCACCTTGCTTGAACAATGAACATGTCTTCTCCCTGTTTATTCTCTGAGTAAATTGTACAAAACCACACTTTCCCATCAACTTATAACATTCTGCTCTGATTTTTGGACAAACTTTCACAATACCACCATTTTTGTACCTAACTAGCAACAACTCACCCAAATCGACCGTTTGTTGCAAATTGTTCTACTTTGTTAGCATATGCAAATTGTTCTACATGTGGATTTTCACGACTAAGAAGAAGGCGGCGATCTAGGGTTCCACCCTAGCCATCTCCATTTGCCCCGTCTCTGCCGTTTTCAACCGTGAATCGACGGGTTCCCGCCTTTGCTGTTTGTCGATCCTGGTGGCGGAGGGGGTGGTGACCTCGGACATGTGTTTGACGTTGTCGTAGTCACTAAAGTTAGAGTTTAGTACCGCGAGCGACGGCAGGATATGAATAAGGTATATCCCCTCCTCGTCCAACTCGTCGACGACAATCTCGCTGCTGGCGTTGAGCCGACAACGGGGAATCGTATGGTTTTTGTTCCCATGGAGTGGTGGATCTTGTCTAATCTACGTGTGTTAATTACAATTTCGGTGTTAGAAGATTCAGAGCAAGTCAAGAGTTGAAGAGCCGGTCCTTAGGGGCACGTGCACAGGAATATTTTCCGTTTGTCATCAACAACGCCGGGTCATCTCCGTCATAGTGACGACAGCGGTGTTTCCGCGACTCGCTCTAGGAATGGTACTTGTCGTTATGTGGTCCAAGGACCTTTGTATAATTTGATACTACTTGAAAATATTGTTCTACATGTGGATCCACGGTGGGCATAAAACCCGAAACCGAAGCCCGAACCCGAAAAACCCGAGCCCGAACCCGAAGTACCCGAACCCGACCAACCCGAGCGCTGCAACGGGTAGCAGATGTGAAAACCCGAATTTAGTTCGGGAAATTCGGGTTAGGAGTCACGGTACCCGAATTACCCGAAATACCCGAAATTGAAAAGGCCCAGTAAGAAAATCCCTCGAATTGGCAAAGCCCAGCCCAAGTTTCCCACCTGGCCACCTATCAACCCCACGATCCCGCATCCGCTCCTCTTCCCCACGCACGCGCAGAGCATCCCGTCCCAGCGACCCAACCACCCAGCCGCCCCATCCCGTCCCAGCAAGACGACGGCAAGTTCCGGCTGGCGGCTGCCTCCCTTCTCCCCATCCCGTCCCAGCGACCCAAGCACCCAGCCGCCATGGAGCAGGAGCCAGGCCATGGAGCAGGAGCCAGGAGGTCATCTCGATGGGGACCTCCAGATCTTCGAATTCAGGCAGTCGCGGCGGCGGGGATCAGGGGAGGAGGCTCGCGTCTAGCCGTCCACACCCACTGATGGCGGGGATCCGGGGAGGAGGCGGGACGGCGCGCACGACCTCGTCGCTTGATTCCGGCGGTCGCTGCGGCTCCCCTTCCTCTGATTGCCAAACCCCATCTTTCCTGTATTTTTTGGTCTGTGTGTTGTATTTCGGGCAATTCGGGATTACCCGAACCCGAACCCGAATTTTCGGGTATCAGAATTTTTGGACAAACATCGGGTAGCATTTCTGGAAACCCGATTTGTGTATAACCCGAATTACCCGACCCGAATTTTCGGGTAAACCCGAACGCCCACCGTGAATGTGGATGACAACATGGACTTATAAAAAAAACTCGATTATTACTTTTTTTTTTAGGGGAAACTCGACTATTA
Source organism: Poa pratensis (assembly GCA_947311845.1). Lineage (NCBI taxonomy): Eukaryota > Viridiplantae > Streptophyta > Magnoliopsida > Poales > Poaceae > Poa > Poa pratensis. Next base: position 30,609,895 of record CAMZMU010000040.1, read on the forward strand.
CTGGGCCAGGCTGGACTGTCGTGGCTCTATCTTCCATGGTGCGCAATGTTGGCATTAACACGTTAATGGGCTGTGGTGACCAGCCGGCAGCCCAACCACGTAGGAATATCAGCTTACGAAGTACGCTAAAATAAATCTGTCCGCGTAGGAAATAAGCAACCGGAGTTCCCCACGCCCAAAATCGGCAACCGCCCTCCGCAACGATCTCTCCTCCGCCGCGATCGATCCCCTTCCCCCATCATATAAACCTACCCCAATCCGCCACCTCCCTCCAGGCGACCACGCGAATTAAGCTGCCATGGCGGACTGGTCGGGGCTCCCCTCCTCCTGCTCGTCCCGCGCCTCCCCTCCCTCGACCTCCGCCGCTTCCGCGCCGTCTGCGCCTCCTGGCGCGCCGCCGCCGCCACCTTCGCCTCGGCCGCGGCCGCCCGCGCCCCGACCGCCCCTGGCTCGTCCTCCCCACCGACGCGCCCGACCCGGACGGCCGCCGCTTCGTCATCTGCCGCGACCGCGAGGTCCCCGTCGTCACCCTCCCCGCGCGCCTCGGCCGCGCGCACGACCGCGGCCTCGTGCCCCTCGGCTCCTCCCGCGGCGTCATCGTGGCCGCCGACGATCGCGGCGATATGCACCTTCTCGACCTCGTCACCGGCAAGCGCATGCCCCTGCCCCCCGTCGCCACGCTCCCTCTCGTCGACCGCGTCGAGGCCGCTCTCCGCGTCCACTACATGCCCGCCGGCGTCTCCGGCATCGACGACCTGATCCACAAGGCCGTCCCGGTGCCCACCCCGGACGGCGGGGTCCTGGTGGTCGCCATCTACCGCCAGCCGGAGCACCGCAACCAGTGGGCCACGGCCCGGCCCGGCGACAGCGCCTGGAAGTCCGTCAAGCCCAGCAGCATCCCCTCCGTGGTCGACCTGGCCCTCCACCGCGGCCAGCTCTACGCCAACACCAGGTACGGCTCGTCTACGTCTTCCCGGAGCTGCGCGGGCTGGGCTCCGCGTCGCCGGAGATCATCCCCTCCGTGACGCGGCGGCCGACCTCCTACGTGGAGCGCAGCTTCCTCGTGGAGACTCCTGGCGGCGGCGGGCTGATGCAGGTGGAGCTGCTCCGCCCCGTGGCGGCGGCCGGGGGCGAGGGGTTCGTGGTGCGGATGCTGGACGAGTGCGGCGAGACGTGGGAGGAGGAGGAGGACATCGGCGACGTCGCGGTGCTCGTCGACGCGTCCGGCGCGGTGGCCGCGTCCACCAGGGAGTGCCCCGGGCTGAGGCCCAGCACCGTTTACTACGCCGTGGACCTGGACGGCGAGACGCGGGTGTGGGCGTACAGCCTCGCCGGCAAGCACAAGAAGATCGAGGTCGTCGAGTCCCTCCCCAGGGCAGAGGGACACAAGTCGCCGTGCTTCTGGTACACTCCGGTCTATTCACAGTGACAAATGAGTTCGATCCTGGTCAGTTCGCCACGGTGCTGGGCAAATCTTGCTAGATTGCTAGGCGTCGCGTCGGTCGTTTGAGTATATTTGTTGGTCTGGTTGTGAATTCGTGATGCAATGTGGGTCTACGAGTTGTTCTTTTGTTGCAATGGGGCAACTGGTGAAACTCTGAATGTTCATCAGCAGTGTGTAGTGCAGGGAACTTGGTGTCTCTGCTGATTGTCGTTGTCCCTGCTACAACTATGTACATGCTGGAAATTAAACTTGATCAAAACTTAGCTATGTGTGTCTCATCGCCAATTTCAGAAAGCTTAATTTTTCTTTCTAATCCGTTGCCTGATATTGTGACTACGTACTGAATCTTCCCTGATCGTCACTGCGATATGTGCATATTCTCTGCTGGGTGAATATTCCTTCGATATCATGAAGGTTTGGTTGCCCGAATATTCAGTGCTGGACGGCTGAATATTCCCTACAAGTGCATTTGGCACTATGGTAATTTACCGATAACATGTCTGATTGAGCCACTTTTATGCAACTTGTTGGTTTTTTTTCCGACAAGAATACGGGCGCTTTATTGATTAAATCACATTAATACAGAGAGTTCCCCGGATGCAATCCGGAACAGAATGAAAAACATAACTGGAAGTTACATCCTCGCACGACTTTGCTAAGATATGCGCCCCCCATTCAGAACACACTTCACATGCCGGAAAGAAACCGCAGTGAAGCCTCTCGCCATTTGTTTGATGCCAGAAACCACCAAACCCACAAACGATCTGTCATCACTCGACGAATTAAGACGCTGAACCAGCGAAAGACAGTAAACACGGTATTGACTTTTTCAGTCAACTTGTATACTAATTTTAGCATCGCTTGGCTTAACCTTCAAAGGTTATGAAAGTGTATGTAGCCCATGTGTCGTTTTGGCAATATGTTAGTTTCTCTAGACTAATAGTTTCACCAAAATATATGTGAAGTAATGTTTCACATGTAATGTATGAAGAACATTCTTGGATTTGAATATTAATGCTAGGAAGATAACAATATGCATTGAGATTTGGTAAAACATGACAATTTCTATGGACCAACGGTTTTGTCAAGGTGTATATGAATAGATGTTCATACAGAAAAATAACATATAGCTTATGGGTTTCATAAAACGACATTGACTTTTTCAGTCAGCTTGTATACTAATTTTAGCATCACTTGGTTTAACCTTCCAAGGTTATGAAAGTGTATGTAGTCCATGTGTGGTTTTGATAATTTATGGTAGTTTCTCTCAACTAATAGTGTCACCAAAATATATATGAAGTATGTAATGTATGAAGAACATCAGATGAATTTGAATATTAATGCTAGCAAGATAATGATAATATTTACTACTCCCTCCGTTCCTTAATGTAAGGCGTAAGTTTTTTTAGGAAAATACCAAAATATAGGGTGTGTTTGATTTATGGACAATTTTACGCATCCAAAAATGATTTTCAATCTATAACGGAGAGATTTAAAGGATTGTTTTCAATTTGTGACTGTTAGGGACTCCTCTCTCCCAATTTTTTCGAGGGGAAAATCAGTCCACCGTATGCAAAATTCCCACGTCTTAATATTCGTGCAAAAAAAACTATATGCCTTACATTCAGGAATGGAGGGAGTATTAAATTGTAATGTGATTATGATTTACCTTGTGTAGAGTTTGAATTGCTTGTTTGTTGTTGTAACTAAAAAAAATAATCATAATTTGTTGGGGGGACATAGTTTAATTATGCACTAGTTCAATCCCCGGTGCCACTAGGCCTAGGAATGCAGAAAACAACTGGTACAAAAACGACATAACTTTTATATGAACTCCGATTTCAATGAATTTGGGCGATGAAAACTAACAACAAACTTGGATCCTCAGATACAGAACCACGCAAAAATAACTCAAAGAGAAGGACAAAAAATGCAAAGTTTGAACTCTCTACAGACGAAGAGCCGGACAAAACCTCCAAAAAATGCGATAATGTTTTCATAAGAAAACGGTTTTTGCTTAACGTCCATTTGATGAATTAGAAAACACATGTGAGGCAGCCAATGATAATAACACTCGAATGGTGGTCAGTTCGGCCACATGTGAGTAGTATCAAAGAAGTTACCACCTTACTTTTTGGGTATAACTCTTGGTCACAAGTTGTGCCTTATACTTCTCAATAGTACCATCGGGCCTAACCTTCTTATTGAACACCCACTGATGCAACATGTTTGCACAGTACGATCAGTGGTCTCCCGGTTTTAATTCTCCAAGATGGAATCCATCTTGTTACGGACAATTTTCTTCTAGTATTCTACGTCAGGAGATGCATAAACTTTTGAAATAGTCTTGGGGTGTCATCCAAGAGGCACACTATGAACCATTATCAAAGGACTTTGTGGTGCTCTGTCTCTTCTCCTTATAGGAGCTTCATTGTCATCCTCCACGTGATTGTCATAGTGTTCCATTAGAATGGTAGGTTCATATATTGTAGCTAATTAATTCATGACTGAATGAATTAGGTATCTCTTGATTCGATGAGCTGGACTAGGGACTAAGCTAGACATATCTTCAGGGGGAAGTCATCCTAAAAAAACTCGCATCATTCGACTCCATTCATGTACCAACATGCATGTCTGGTACTATAGATTTTGCTATCAAGAATTAACCAATGCTAAGGAAGCATAGCCCAAAATATACTATACACGATTAATGGTCCAAGCTTGCGCTTCTTGGAATTGGCACATTGATTTTCAGCAAACAAATCCAAATCCATAAGTAAGAGAGTTTTAATCTTTTATTCCTCCACTGCTCAAATGGAGTTACCGATCTGTTCATCACGGAAACTCGGTTTCGGACATGCTACACGGTCAACATCGCCTCCCCCACCATGCTTTAGAGAGACCCGATGTGTCTAACATGGTGTTAACCAAATCAGTTATCAGTTAGAGTATGCTCTTTTTCGCATAAAAAGAATCAGAGCCCATGGAAATAAAGTACTCTCAACTACTATTTGATACACTAGTACAGAACGACACATCGGAAACGGGCCAAAAACCCCATCGGCAACGGAAAAAGGGTCCATGTCCCCGTCCCCGTGGCTGATGTGAAGACCCACATCGGCAACGGAGGCCAAAAACCGTTGCCGATGAGGCTTCTTGTTAGCAACGGTTGTTTCCTGACCATCGTTTCCTAGTGTCGAGCTCATCAGTAACGGAGACCTTAATTTACCCGTTTGCATTGAGATTTCTTCATAAGCCTATTATACCACGTTTACAGATGCTACTGTATACTTAAAATCTCACAGCACAAGCACAAAAAGGATAGCAAATTCATTCATAACGTATAACAAATGTCATCGATACATTGCATCACAAGATAACCAATTACACTTATCTTCATTGACATGTCTAGCTAAATCTATGAATGTCATGCCTCACTAAACTTATCCTTGTCATTTCTAACTTAATTTATCTTCATGACTTGCTGTTACTTTTGCCTTACAACTTTCGCAAGTTCGTGAATTCAATCTTCTTCTTGGAAGGTGTCGCCGAAATATAATCAAACTCGTCACTTTGTCCCCACTTTGTATTTAGCTCATTTAAATGAGCTAAATATTTGGATCAGCCCCATGGTCACTGAAATGGAAAGAGAGAATATAAGACTCCATGTTAGCTCAGTATACATATAGCATAGAGGACGTACACCATAAAAGGATGCATAAGACAGAATAACAAACTTACAAATCCATTGCATAGTTGTTGTGTACCAACAATTATGCCAGACGACAAGCGCACCTTGGCTAAAGACCCGGCTTTTTATGCGGTGTCACCGAAAGTGCATATGTTTTGCAAAGGAGTTAAGTCAGCCATGAGTTTCTTACTCTACCGATTTGTGCTAGGTCTGTTCTTTTCGAGCGACACTACACACGGATCGGAGGGAGTCATGTTTTAACTGGTCTTATGGCAAAAACCTACACCAAACAATGACAACAACCCTAGTTCGTCGACACGCCATGAGTCCTATGTATCACCTTTGGATCTGGCGGGAGTACGTAGTCTTCCTCGTCGTCCTCCGGTACGGCAGGTTCCGAGGCAGCTGCACCGACCGCGGATCGACACGCCATGAGTCCTCCACCTACAGATCAGGCGACGCCAGGCTCCTTCCTCTGTCTCGCCGCCCGGGCAACCGCCTACCCCGGAGCGACGAGATCTGCCAGGTGGAGCGAAGAACGGGGACGCGCTTCCACGGTCGGAGGAGAGGAAGATGCGCGCCGGCACGGTCGGAGGCGAGGAAGATGCGCACCGCCAAGGTCGGAGGAGAGGGAGATGCGCGCCGCCACGATGGAGCTAAGATCTGGTGCTGCTTGGAGGTGCCGCCACACTTTGAGAGTGAGAGCGAGACTGAGAGCGATAGCGTTTAGGGTTGTGGGATTGGCGCATTTATAGCAAAGTACAACATCGGAAACGGAGGAGATAAACAACTGTTTCCTTTGATTTGTTTACTGACACACTGGGCTTATGCACCGAAAAGAACATGGCCTTACTGATCTATACTATGGAGAATTGATATACATAATCATAAACATACTTAAATTAATATTATCGATTGTTACATTACATACAGAGTACATATTAATAATAAAGTAAATTGCACATGCTGCTACTAGCAATGGCAAATGAAGAACATAAAAATAAGTAACTACTCCTCGGCCTCCGCCTTCTCCTGCTCATATGTGAGGAGAGTCGCGTAGTCGTCCGTGTCGTCGCGCGGCTCCTCGCCGACGATGTCATCGCCGCCCGTGCGCCGCTCCCACATCTCGTCGTCGTAGGCAGGATCGTCGCGCAGCTCCGGCGGGAGGAGGAGGCGGCGGATCTGAAGCAGCTCAACTCTTACCGGCGGCATAGGCACCGACGCGCGGTTGAGGTGCCAGCCACCGGGGAGTCAAACCTTTGACCAAGGCACTGGCCTCCTATATTTCCAGTGCCGCTCCGCGACGTCCAGCCCAACGATGGCGCCGTTCCATTCAGGCGGCTGAGGACGAGCGGCTCTCCGCTGCTGCGAGCGGTTGCGGTCGCGGGCGCCCGAGGGTCCCGTGTCGTCTTCCGGCGGCATAGGCACCCTCGTGTGGTTGAGGCGCCAGCCACCGGGGAGGCTAACATTTGACCACGGCACTGGCCTCCTATATTGCCAGTGCAGCTGCGCGATGGCCACCGGCACGATGACACAGTTCCAATCAAGCGAAAGGAGAGAGGCTCTCCGCGGCGGCAGCGAACGGCTGCGGTGGCGGGCGCCCGAGGAATTGCTAGGAGTATCCATGGCTGCGGCGAAGTGGCGTACTGAGATAGCAGGGAGATTGTGGGTTTTTAAGGAGTAGTGGGCGGTGCCGCAGCGCCACTACGCCATAGCAGTTACTCGGCTCGCATCGAATTCAAAGAAGATGGAATGTGTCCACATTGCACACGGACAACCAAAAATCTCAGTTGCCATAGAGGCACATATCGGAAACGGAGCCAGAAATATGACCGTTGCCAATATTTTGGGTAACGGAGATTAAAATTTATCCGTAACCAATGTTGACGGGCCAGCCGCGGCCCAGTTCGGTCAGGCCTCAGCGGACACGGTAAAATCACGATTTTTCGTTGCCTATCTCGTGCCGTATCCATAGAGGGGTATCCGATGTGTCGTTCTGTACTAGTGATATAAACATCTTTTTTATCAAGTTTATTATCCACTTCAGCTTTATAAATTTTCAAATTGTTAAAGCCCCATCTTTTGATCAGAAAATACACATAAAAAAATTTGCTGGAGTTATCAATCAACATCATTAAGTACTTACTTTCACCTTTTTGTCAACACGCCATTCATCTCACAAATCTCTTACCTTCGCGGTCTTGTGAGTTTGCACACACATTTGACACTTGAGGCCCTTGACAGTAGTGAATTTCGAAACTAAACTCATATTGGCTAGCCACGTAATGCAACCAAGATTAATATGACAAATTCAATGCCAAATATTAGACTTATTATCGTGGATAACATGATTAATAACTTTAGTTAGAAAATATGATAAAGATAGACGGAACAAGCCTCAACACTCATAGTTTTTTTTACAACAAATTGTCCATACTTCGAAATTACAATTTTAGTGGACTCAAATACCTACTTAAAACCATCTCGACATGGAGAATCGCCTACGATATTTTTATTGATGGAGGACACATGATGAATGTTTTTCAGGCGTGATCTTCCATGAATTAAACTTTAGATCGACCGTACCAACAAAACGAACAAAAGCATGTGACTCGTTCCCCATCAGCAGACCTAATAAAAAACATGGAGATGTCCACTCGTATTAAACGCGGAAATATTTCAACTTCGGATTGACCGTTAAGACTCTCCAAACATGTGCGGCAAAAAGAAAGATAACACATACATGTCGCATATGTCCTACCTCGGCACGCGTCGCGATGAGTAGCGCTAGTATAGGTCTCTTCTTCTCATGCTCATGCAACAAGTGGATGAGACTCCCTTATAAGAAGGTCCAACTTCTTATAACTATCAATGTGGACTAAAATTTAGTCTTACCTGTTGCCATGCATTAATGGGCCACATGGTTTTTTTGGGGGTTTTTGATTGGGATTATTGAGTTAATTGAATATGGTGACTAGAAAATGCAATAATTTCAACAGGTTGCACCTCCGGCACCAACTGCTGAAGCTATTTCTGCAATCACTAATTATTTCAAGGCATGTAATACAAACTCCAGAATCCGCCACGAGGGATGGGGGAAACCGAAGAAAGATTACACCAAGCTGAACGTGGATGTTTTGTTCCATGTAGAGTCTTGCACTGGTAAGAGGACGTTCATTCATGATGATAAGAGCATATTCATTGCAAATAGCAATTGTGGGATCCCCTCTATTTCTTTCTGAAGCGCTCACGATGGTCTTCTTTTACCGGGACAAGTGGGATGCACCAAGATAATCATAAACAGCGATTGTATGTAGGTTATTTTGACTATACAAGAAGGAGGGAACTCCATCGGTCTTGTGACGACAATTTACATAGAATGCTCTTTTATTTCTTAAGGGTATTGTCGGGGGAATAATAATCCCGCGACTCATCCAGATAAAGCGCGACTTATTTTACGGTCGCACTATAGATGGGCTGACAAGAAGATGGGCCGGCCTAAGATTATGGCTTGCCAATGGAAGGACCCAGAAGGTCGGTGTTTAGCTTAACTTGGAAGGCACGAAGAGTAGTCTCCAAGTAATACCATTGTAACCTGACGAGCCTCTGGTTATATAAAGAGGACTCGCAGGACTAGACGGACAAGCTCTCAAGCTCCAAACCCTAGATCACAAGGCGACTCGACACATCGATGGCCAACCCCTTGTAACACCACATATATCATATCAATACCAATCTAGGGTAGACAGGAAGTAGGTCTTTACCTCACATTGAGGGGCCGAACCTGGGTAAATCTGTGTTCATCTTTGTTCCTGCGATTCCAAGCTCGGAGACGATTGACTCGCGCAAATTCCACACCTACGAAGTCATCCATGCCATCTGCCGTGACAAACCCACGACAGTTGGCGCCCACCGTGGGGCCTGCGGTCAAGAGCGTCACGTTCCGTGCTGGATCTGTGCCAGGGACGGAGGATCTCACCGTCGATCCAAGCTCGGTGACTTCAACAATCTCGGCGACTTTATCGCCACGCCGATTCAAGCGACTCGGCGGTATCAAGATCTACATCAAGGGCAGCAGACAATGTCCGTGCTGCGATCGACCCCGACGACGTCTTGGGAATCATATCGACGATCCGTTCGGTGGAAAGATGCGGAATCAAGTTTCCTACCAGCTGTTAAAATTTCGTCGAATTCCAACGGCTGGATCTCCCTGGGCGACTCATACGCTAACTCATGTCGAAACCTGACAGAACTCCGCGCGACTTTGGGAAAATAATTCTGGAGGTCGACTCAGACATCAATTCGGAGATCCCTCCGGTGAAACCCTGCGGAATACAATCGCGCAGCACTCCAAGAAATTTGAGTCAATTCCAACGGTTAGATCTCTGTCAGCGACCCGCGCACTACAGCAAAGTTTTTATCCGCGAGTTCGCGAGTCCAAGCAAAGGCAAATATCGAATCGGCACCTCGTCCGAGTCGAACTGAATCAGGAGTCCAAGCGCTGCGAGCGTACTTTCCAAGAGTTAAAGCAAGACATCGGTGATCAACCAAATAAATAGCATCATAGGCTCCATCCACATGCGTACAAATTCCTATGGGAAAAAATAGGAAAGCTAAAGAAGGAAATAGCTCACCAATCGGATCAACTCCATGAGTCAGGCCTGTCCTAAACTATTGCTTGGACTAATACGCGGATGGAGGATGCGTATTGAAGAAAAGCCAAGGTTTTGGACCACACATGGACCAAGGAAAAATATCAGGGCTACCTCTGACGTGAAGACCAGCCCCAGCTGGTACTATTCTGCCTAGCAGACAGATCGATAAAAGTAATCGACGAAGAAGAAAAGCAACTCCGTTCGCTAGCTCGCTGGAGACCTCACGTAATGTTGAAAAGTACGGAAGATGCGGCCGGGTTAAGTCATCAGCAGAGCCAGAGTCTGTGGATCGCTGCAAATAAATACAAGCTCCAATGGAAAAAAGGCCAACAAGCCTGGCATTAGTACCGATGCATGCAAAGATCGGTTTAAATCATTAAAGAATTACGTTCCAGTTAGTACTCCTCTGAGTCGCACAATGGATCGAAGAAGGGAATCAAGGAAGTAAAAAAGTGATCGAAATATTCGAGCAGCAAAAACTCGTTGCTGGAGCAAGTCGCAACAAGAAGGTTTTGATCCAATAAACTGTTACCTCTCCAGGTGAACGTGCATGCACAAGAGGGCAGCGACTCAAAACAGAGAAAGCAGCTCACATTAAAAAAGGAAAAAGACAGGGAGTGGTCAGCTCAATTTAGTGAGCGTGCGGCTTAAAAAGAACAAGGCGCGAGCTCATCAGCATGCGACTCAAAGGATCGGCGACTTTTATGACCAGCGCTACAACCGTTGATTTCTGCAATTGTCGTTGTGCGCTCCGACGACTCGCCGTGGTCGATTTCAAATACCATCGCGGCCTGTTTCGACTTTGACGAATCGATACTGCGGTACGCGGATCATACCGTGTCGTCCACGCCAGGAGAACAAAAACAAGATAAGTTGCTATCATGCCCAACTTTCGCAGCCTTTTACTTTTATCAATAAGGTTAAGTTCACATTCGAGTTTATCTCGGGGGCTGCATATCTAGGTTATTATGCCTCTTATTAAATGTCTTTGCGATTTAAATTATATCATGTCGCAGACTTTAATTTATATCTATTTTTGAGATTTAGTTATATCCACTTCTCAAAGTTGAGTTTTTTACAACCCGCAATGCATCTATCAATTCAGAGTTCTTTATGACTCGCATTGCATTTATCAAGTCTAGCTATTTATAGCTTGCATTGAATTTTATTTGCGCCTGCAATTGGGCATCTTAACATATCAAGATCACCATTACATGTTCAAGCATTGACGTTTGGTGAATCATTATGTCATTCCATGACTTATTGTTATATCATTTTATGACTTACCATTATATAATTTCATGATTTGTCATTATATCGCTTTATGAATCATCACCGACTTATTGTCATATCACTTTATGAGTCGCCTAGCGATTTAATTTCATATCATTTTATGAGCCACCTAGTGATTTACCTTTATATCATTTACGAGTCGCATACACCTCATCATTATATCAGTTTGCGAGTCACTAACGAATCATCATCTTATCGATATTTGAGTTAAACAGGTGACTCGTTGTATCAATCCTTGGGTCAAATTAGCGACCCGTGGTATCACATTTGCAACTAATCAGAGTTGATTATCATCAAAGCTATTCAGAGCTATCGTCACAGCTATTGCAGCTGCTTATATCAAAAGTCGACTGCCGCCTACGTGCGGTCGCACATCAGGATTAGTAAAATAAAGCGGGCACCTCCGGTATCCGGGGGCTTGTCATTTCGCCTCAATTTGAGTCGATGAGACTTTATTTAACTAATCTCTGGGTTTCATGGGGGCTTTGCAGCTTTATGAGCTCGGCTTATTCTCGTGGAATCGCTTTTTGTGGCAAATTATCCTGGTTATACTCGCCTTAAGTCAGAAGTATCTTTGCATTATGCGGCCAAAATACTGGGGTGTGGCGTCAATCGAGCTTGATTGCCTATCATGGCCGTTCTCGACCCTGAACACACATTTTCCTAGGAAATACTGAGCCGCGCGAGGACCTACTTAATGGTAATAGAGATAATTCAGAAGGGCTAAAGTACCCGCGTGTGGCGTCAATCGAGTCTGAATGCCTATCATGGCTGCCTATCATGGCCGTTCTCGACCCTGAACACACATTAGATTTGGGAAATACTGAGTCAAGTACCATATGCTATCATGCATCGTACCATATGCTATTATGCATCTTACCAGTTGCTATCATGCAAAATACAATTTGCTATTATGCAAAATATCATTTGCTATTATGCAGATTACCATATGCTATCATGCATGTTACAATTTGCTATCACGCAGAGTACTAACTTTTTATCATAATTATTACCAGCCGTCAAGGCTAACATATTATCATCAAGTTATCATCATTGCTTCCTTGGGGGCTTTGCCTCTTAATTTAACAGGAACCTATAACTCGGCCTTATGAATTTGAGTTGGCACGACCAGATTTTTTATGATTGGATGATCATCTCCTGATATTGGCTGATGAAGCCACCATTAACTACAGCCACATCAAGTGGAATTTTTAAGGACTATTCCTTAATTTATATCGAGAGTTTTGACTGGGATTATCATTTTTCCTAGCAGCTCAACTAATATTTCACAGTTTAGAGTTTATAAGCGGCTTTGCCCTACTCCAAATATTATTGTTTACTTGTGGCAACAATATTTGCTCAATATGTTGCATGATCAAATTGCAACGATATGCCATCAAACAGGATAATGAAATCATACCTGCTTAATGCCTAGGGGCTAGGACAATTAAGTTTTTGTCTAAATTGAGATATTTTTGAGTCCCGAGCAGCATGATCAAGCATGCAACCCGGCCCTCGGGGGCTACACATCCACCCACCGGCATTTGGTGGTTTCTACTAAATTGATATACCATGTTTATGTGCAGATTTTATTTTTTGCAGCACATGAGAATATATATATCCATTTGCGAGTCAAATCAGCGACTCGGAAATCTTTAAATACAGGCTGTGGCTATATACCCTTGAGCCGCCATGATTCAACATGCGCTCAGATGATTTGTCATGATAACTTGACAAATTATTATACTTTTGGCCAACTTATTTATGCTTATGACTTTTCTGCTTCGATGTCTATACACATTTGGCTGACATATCTTGATACTCATAAGTTATTATTCTTATGATTTCAGCTCAGTCTTACATTCAACAGGAAAAGGTGATTTTCACCAAAGGCTTCGCTGAAAACTTACCGCGATTCTGCAGTTTCAATGCGACCAAGACAGAAGTGTTCAAAAGCTTGTGATATTACATCAGCAGCTCAATAAGCCGCAATGCCTGCGACCCAACATCAGTGAGTCGCCAAACTCAACATTGACAAGTCAGGAAGCTCTACATATGCAGGCTGACAATATCATCATCAAGACAAATCTTCCACCTGACTCTACGAATCAGCCGGAAGCTTGGGGGCTAATGTCGGGGGAATAATAATCCCGCGACTCATCCAGATAAAGCGCGACTTATTTTACGGTCGCACTATAGATGGGTTGACAAGAAGATGGGCCGGCCTAAGATTATGGCTTGCCAATGGAAGGACCCAGAAGGTCGGTGTTTAGCTTAACTTGGAAGGCACGAAGAGTAGTCTCCAAGTAATACCATTGTAACCTGACGAGCCTCTGGTTACATAAAGAGGACTCGCAGGACTAGACGGACAAGCTCTCAAGCTCCAAACCCTAGATCACAAGGCGACTCGACACATCGATGGCCAACCCTCTTGTAACACCACATATATCATATCAATACCAATCTAGGGTAGGCAGGAAGTAGGTCTTTACCTCACATTGAGGGGTCAAACCTGGGTAAATCTGTGTTCATCTTTGTTCCTGCGATCCCAAGCTCGGAGACGATTGACTCGCGCAAATCCCACACCTACGAAGTCATCCATGACATCTGACGTGACAAACCCACGACAGGTATGTTATAACTTATACGAGTTTAGTCATAGGAAAAACAATAGAGAAGCTCATACTCTTACCTGAAGGGGAAAAGACCAGAGTTAATTGTTTGCGTGGAGGATCCAGTTATATAAGCGAGCTGCAAGTGAGTATTTTTTTTAATCAATAAAGTCGATACGATAGCTTTAGTTAACGATATATCTATCAATATTCCCAGTGGCGTATGCAGGAAAAAATTGGAGGGTGGACACACTCAAAAAAATCACTAATAGATGCCAAATGAACAAGATAAATATCATTATATATATATATATAGGGTGGGACTATTTAGAAACCACTCTTAAGAGTGCTCTAAATAGTTATTTAGAGCACCTTTCCCTATCCTGAAGACCTTCTTATCCCGATCCTGCCCCGACCCGTAGCTACTAACTGCCCCACACCATCCATGGCCAACGGCGTTGACCAGCCCGCACGCCTCCGTCCCACCTCCCTTCGGAGCCGCCTCTGGCCACCATCCAGCGCGCCGTCGCCTCCCTCCTACCTCCCGCGTGCGCCTCCTCCCAGCCACCATGACGGGCGCCACCACTAACCGACCACCTCCCGCTCGCGGCGCCTCCATCCTACCTCTCGCCGGCGCCGAATCCCGGCCACCATCACGGGCGCCGCCCGCCTCCGGACCACCTCCCCCTCGCGCGGCCTCCCTCCTACCTCCCCGCACCTCCCGCAACATCTTGCACGGCCGCAGGCGCGCCATGGCTCTCCCCTGCATCGCGGAGCCGCGCTACGGCCCTCCGCCCCACCCCAATCGATTCTTCACGCCACGCCCGACCTCTTCTCCTGCATCCCGCGGGCTTGGCTTGATTCCTGCCGCTCTCCCCGGCGAGCGCCACACGCCGCCTGCTCCTAAGAAGAAAACGGCAACGCGGGCGTGCTCCTGGACCTGGCCGGCGCTGGCGTCGTCAAGGCATGCTCCGATCTGGGTCTGCAACTGCATCGGGTGATGTGAACCTGCGCCGTTCCCATCCGTGGTCTCTGCCATCTACACACTGGCGAACAGTCTCCCCATCTCCTGCGTGCCGTCGGCGGCTACTCCTCCTACTCCGTGCTTGGATTTTTCCTAGAAAAATCAGCTGATCGAGCTGGGCGCCACCGATGCAGCCACGAACGACAGCAACTTTGTGGTTTTCGTGGTCTCTGCCGCGTGGTGCAGCTGCTTTCTCTCTCTCTCTTGACTAGTGCTGTTGGTGGTTCGCTCACGGGCATCTGCTACTGCTCTTCTCTCTCCAACACGCTACAGTTACTGGTAATTGATTTCTGGTTGATTTCTTCAGAGGTGCACACGAGTTACTAGCAAAAATCACTCCCATGGCAAGAACAGTTGCTGTCGCTCTCTCTTACGTGCAATCTGCTACTGCCCTCTTCGTTTGAACCGTAGCCTGTTGCTGTTTTCTCGCTTCTCTCTCATGGTTTGTCCTTAAAACTAGCTACCTTCTCATGAATCTGAAATTAATTGGGTTTCTATGCCCAATTTGGATGCAGGGAAGGCTGCACAAAAATGCACAATTATCGTGTTCCATCTTTGTGTTTTGCTGCCCACTAAGTGTTTGTTGATATGTCTACATGAACTGGAAGTACACGGTTTTGATGTTTCTTTGTTGTAGGTGGAGCTGAGATGTTTATTTACATCCGACTGGACTTAGTGATATAAAAAAATTGGAGCACTAGGGCGTTGTTCGTTAGTTATGCAGTGTAGACGTGTAGTACAGGAGAAGTTGAGATATATGAGAGTTCAGATAACACACGTATTTGTGGGATAACTGCAGTTCACAAAATAGGCTGTAAACAGTTTACTTTTATTTGTGGGGAAGTCAAATCCATCAAACGTGTAGTGCTCATCACTATGCTAAGCTAGCTACACAAATTACTAGTCAGCTTTTGATCTTCATATGCTCAAATGACTTCTGTCCAGGTTCTGGGACTTGTCCAGCTCGTGAGAATATAAGCAACCATAGCTAGCTTGTTTCCATTCACTCTACTTTTTGTAAAAATGCCACTTAACTTGATCAATAAATATATCTAAAAGATTTTTGCTACTGTCAATATTCGTCTGGCAGAATAAAAGTTCACATTATCTACTGTCTATGTTCATGTTTTGGTTTTATTACTTTTGGGAAGTTTAGTTTGACCGTGTTCGGAGTTCACTTAAACGGTATCGGAAGTTCACCTCAATCGTGTCGGAAATTCATAATAAAATGTGTTTTACGTTTACTACTTTATTGGGAGTTCGCTTTGAACACCGCCTGAAGTTCATTTTCCTTACTTCTGCAATTCCTAAAATGTTTATTTTCAAAATGAAATTAATTTTTTTATTGCGGGAAGATTAAAATAGGAGTTCGATTTGTCCACACTTGAGGTTCGCATTTTTCCTAACAAAACTAAAATTCATTCGTGAGTAAAACTGTTCATATTTTTTTAGAAGGAGGTTCACGGTTACACGTCGGGGAGTTCATTTCATTCATGTCGGAGGTTCACTTTTTTATTAAAAGAAAAAATTAATTAATGAATGAGTAAAAGAATCTAGAAAAAAAGTACTCTGAGGTTCACTCTCAAAAAAAAAATCGAAGTTCAATGTATATGATATCGAAGTTCACTCGGAATAACAAACATGTTAAAAATCTGAATTTAAAAAAACTGCAGTTTGGTATATTGAAAACTGCTCTCAAACCATGAAAAATTTCGAAAAATGGTCAACACGAAAAAGATGCTGAATTTTAAAACCTTTTCAACAGTATATCATATGTATCATTTAGAGTAACGGTCTGAAAACAACGACATAAATAACGACATAAATAGTGCACCACACGGAACAAAAAAAATCGCGATCGGAGGTTCACTAACACATACCCAGAAAGTTCAACGGCTCATAGCCAGAAGTTCACCACCTAAATAGGAGGAAGTTCGGATACTCAGTTTTCCTGGGCGGAAATCATACACATTGAAATCATCACTACGAGGTCCGGTTGGCCAAAATCGACCGCCCCACATGCAATTGGTAAGTATATAAGTCTAATTTAACTCTCCCATGCCTACACAACTCATCCGAACAACACAAACGTGTCAATTTTGAATTATTCCCATGTCATCTCGTTTTCCCGGTTATTGTATTTTCAAAATTAATCAAAATCCGTATTGAATTCTGAAAACATTTCTATACAAAAAAGTTGCGTCTTGTCAATATCTTTCCAACGTCATATCATTTGTTAAGTTTCGATAAACCGTTTGAAAGTAATTGGCAAAATATTGTCCGCTGGATCTAAAAGTTTATTGTTTATTTTCGAATCTGCTCTTAAACCGTAAACAATTTGGAAAATTTGCAATAGATAGAAAAGATGCGCATTTTCCAGTATCATTTGCATCGATCCGACTAGCGGTTTGAAAATGGCATCCAAAATTCAGTACGAAAACGGAGAAATACGCGAAAACTGAGTGTAGTATTTCGAAAATTGTTTTAAAACCGTGAAGATTTTGGAAAAATGGTCTACATAGTAGGATGCGCAATTTTCATACCTTTCCAACGATATATCATTTGCATCGTTTGGACAAACGGTTTAAAAACTACAAAACAAATAGTGCAGGATACAGAATAAAAATTTCGCGATCGGAAGTTCACTATCGCACACCCGGAAGTTTACAATCGTGTAATAGGAAGTTCGGATGCTCTGTTTTTCTGGGCGGAAATTCTACACATAGAAATCATTGATATGATTTTTGTTTGTCCAAATCGATCACCGCTACGTGCAATTGGCAATGATATGAGTCTAATTTGACTCTCCCATGTTGATTCGTCCATTCCGAACTTTATAAACGTGCCAATTTTAAATCTATTCCAATGTCATCGTGTTACTCTATTTTTCGTATTTTCGAAATTAATCAAAAACTATAAGGAATTTCAAAAACATTTCTATATGAAAAAGTTGCGTCTAGTCAATATCTTTCCAACGCCGTATCATTTGTTACATTTGGATAAGTGGTTTGAAATTAATTGACAAAACAGTGTCCGCTGGACCTAAAAATCTAAAAAACAGAAGTTTGTATTTTAAAATCTGCTCTTAAACCGTACAGAATTTGGAAAAATGTCTAGAGATATCGAAGACTCGCATTTTCCATAGCTTTCCAACGGCGTATCGTTTGCATTAATCGGATAAACGGTTTGAAAATGGCGGCCGAAAAACAGTACAAAAACGGAGAAATTCTCGAAAACTGCACTCAGTATTTCTAAAATTGTTTTGCAACCGTTAGGAATTTGGAAAACCCGTATTGACGAAAAAGATTCGCATTTTCCATAGCTTTCCAACGGCGTATCATTTGCATCAATCCGACGAGCGGTTTGAAAATGGCGGCCGAAAAACAGTACAAAAATAGAGAAATTCGCGAAAATTGTGTGTAGTATTTCTAAAATTGTTTTAAAATTGTAAAGAATTTGCAAAACCTGTCAAGACGAATAAGGTGCGCAATTTCAGTACCTTTCCAACGGTATATCGCTTGCGTCATTCCGATAAACGGTTGGAAAATTGCGTTGAAAATACTGTCCGCAAAACAGAAAATCTGAGAGTTCCGTCCGGAAGTTAACATAGTATACGAACGGAAGTTCAGAAAAGGTGCTCTGAATAGTTATTCAGAAACTGGTTCTTGAATAGCTGGAATATATATATATATATATATATATATATATATATATATATATATGTTTCCAATCTGCGTGACCCCAATACAAAATAGTTTAAACACATGGACAAAGTCTCACATGATGAAATTTAGCTTAAATAGAAAATTACGTCAATATCATTTGGGAATTCTACGCCGTCGCATTACCATGAAGGCTTCAACTATATCATCTTCACTTACTTCTAAGAACATCTCTCGCTCAATAAATGTCACTAAGCAATAGTTCAGGAGATCATCACTTATACTATTTCTCAACTTATTTTTCACTAAACTCATTGCAGAAAAGACTCTTTGTTGATAATTTGAGGTAGCAATGGTTTGATTTTTCCGGTCTTCGAGCTAGAATTGTTACGAGGTTTCAATCCACACTACTGTACAACTTAAAGGTGGTACAATCGTCATTTTTCCATGTTTCCGGCGTGTGATTTGCCATTTCCGTTGACACCGTGCTGTTCACCGCGGGATCTTCACTTCACATGACCACAAGAAAGGTCTCCGGCTATCCAGCAAGCTCGAACCTCGAGTCCTCGACGCAAGCGGAGATTCGAAGGCGATCGATGGCGCACCATGGAACAACACCCAGTCCCGTGTCGCACTCTTCTCCTTGGACCAGGCCACAGCCGCGCATTCGCATAACCCGCCTCGCAAGTCGCAAGTATTCGCATAGGGTTTGCGGCCTCCCTGTCCAAACTCCAGCCACAAGTTCCGCCTGGGCCTCGCGGTCGCGGACGCACCACCGCGATCCGTTCGCCGGTCCACTCCGCCGCCGCCGTCGACCCGTTAAAACCCCGGCCACTCCGCTCCGAATCCCAACCGTGCGCCTGCTGCTTCCATTTCCTTTTTCTCGTCTAGGAAAAAGGGTGAGAGTATTATTTTTTTACAGGAGGGTGAGAGTATTGTATTAGCACGAACTGAACGGAGGAGAGGATAAACAAACAAACAACCCAATCCGGCAAAAAGGGCGATGGGAACCGTGCTGGATTCTCACTTCCTGGCGCTCACCGCCCTCGTTACCGTAAGTGAATCTCTCCCGCCGCCTCCTCTCCCGTCTTCTTGCGGTCTTGCCGGTCTCTCTCTACTCGGTGTATTTACCACTGTTCTTCCATTTTGGTGTTCGTGGTGGTGGTGGTTAGGTTGGGTACCAGCTGGTGTTCTTCATCATCACTGCTCTCCTCCGCTTCGACAAGGTCACGGATTTCGCCGGTAACACTTCACTTCCAGCTCCTCCTTCTCCTTCTCCTTCCTCTGGGTTTCCGGGTAGCTGAGGGAGGATTCGTTGGGTACATCTAGTTAAGGACTGGAATCAAAGCGCTAGATTTCCTGACCCAATCGGAAGCTGGTTTGGCTAAGATTACAGAGTTGGCTAGTACGGTAGAATCTATTTTTCCTGTCGCCATTTGTCTGCCTGTTATTAATAATCCAACGAACTACCTGTTCGACCCACATCACCTACGTAGAGCAATCTCTGATAGCCATTCTACTTTTCCTTTTGGGAATCGCAATACATCTGTTGTACGTGTCTCAATACTGCTCTCTTGTTTTGCACGTCAATATAGATGCTGCATGTTCATCCTAGTTAGGAGGCCACCATTTTCTTCAGAAATAGGTGCTCGGGTCAACTCTTGGCTGTACTGTGCACTCTTAGATAATTTCTCTTTAACGGAATAGCTTCGTAGTATCCATTTCTATTTCAGTTATTTCTGTTCTTTTTTTCAGGCAGTACAAATTTCGTCATAATTGCCGTCCTAACAGCAGTTTTGAAGGGAACATGGCACTTCCGTCAGGTAAATATGTAGTACCAAGAACTCAACTCGTTCACTTTGTTGCTCGGTTGTTGTTAACATTATTCTGTTAAGATGAAACTTCTAATATAGCCACGTATAAACGTTTATTTCTTATCATTGGCTTAGTCATTGTTGATGACTTGATGTCTAGCTTACCAGAACGATTGATGTTTTTTTCCACCTTTATGCGGAACCGCATTTCCTTTTGCACCAATATACTTTAAGCATTTGTGCAACAACAACACATGTCTTAATAATAGTTTACCTGGAGGATGTGCTATCTTTGATTACTTCACTTCGATGAAAATGCCTGTTGCAGTCACAGCTCTTCAAGTTACCGCAGCACGGCTAACAAGTTGTTTGTCTGAGCATTGGTTATAGATCCTTAGATTTTTCATGACTGTTCTGTGCTTAGATTAATACTCCCTCCGTTCTAAATTAGATGACTTCCATTTGTCCAAATGTGGATGTATTTATACTTGTAGCATGTCTAGATACATCCACATGTAGACAAATGGAAGTCAACTAATTTAGAACGGAGGGAGTATAACGTACCATCCATGGTATGTGAGTTGAATTAGCTTGTGTATGGATGATGTTGTGGTAGATATTCTATTTGCAACAATGTGACATAATTGCATCTCTGCAGCTCTAATGTTGAATAATATTGTTCATAAAGACGAAAGAATTGTCTCACCACTTACATTGGAAATTAAATCCAACAGATGTTACCATGGTTCTGAAAGACTAGATGGAAATTGTGTTCATGAAATGTTGGCATGCTTATCCAAACGCACTTAGTTGGAAATACAGGACTGGTATATATCTGTTTCATTGAAATCTCTTGTTTTCCCAAGTTAAAAAAAAAACAGAATTAATATTAGATTGGGACACTAAATCTTAAAGATAACCTCATTTCATTTCAAAGTGTATCGAACAGAAAATAGTGGTTTTCTTCCGTGATACTAACTTTACAAGTGATTTGTCCATGTATCATCATGATTGTTTTTCTTCAAAAGAACACATCACAATTGTTTTTCTTTTTAAAAGAATGTCTATTCTTAACATAGATCCTTTTCTCAGATTGTGTTGACAGTGCTTGTTGTGATTTGGGGACTTCGCTTAGCAGTGTTTTTACTAATGAGGTATGTTATCCTAAAATAATACATTCTATTGAAAGTTCAAACGCATGGACCCTGCTGTACTATGTCTAGTGTGATCTTAGTCTCCTTATTTTTTACGAGAGAATCTTTATTGCTTCATGACTTCATGTGTAGTTGATCTCATGCTGGTTGTTATATATTTGTTGCAGAACTTTGGATGATATCATGTGCCTATTGATCAATATAGTATTAGTAGCACACAAAATCTCATAATTAGGATCATATCATTCTTGTTCTCCATCACAGTATTCTTCTATCACTATTGGCTGTTGCCAGCTGCATCCGCACCAATAAGCATGCACAGTATGGAGTTCTGATAATTCAAGTAGTTGCCCAGTTTCTACTTTTTAGATATGGGAATAACCATTATTTCTCCAATGAGTCAATTTCATTTGCCTGCTCATCAAGATTGCGTTTTTCGTCTTTCTCCCTCAAGATGTTGTTATGACCTATGACTCAGCATCACTATTTTAACTGCTAGCACAATAACCCAACTAGTCCTTTGCCTGAGCGAAAACATATTGTTCTTGTGAAAGTGAGTTGTTAATGCTTGTTTTGCCTAGTGTTATCTAGGATTTTGAATTGGGGAGAGGATAAACGGTTCGATGAGATGCGCAGCAACTTGGGAAAATTAGCAGTCTTTTGGATTTTCCAGGTATGTATCGCAACATATATTCAGCATATAGATCTTAAGTGTTCATGTCATTCCCAGAGAGAATCTCACCAGGTCTTTTATCCTAATTTGGACAGGCTGTCTGGGTTTGGACTGTCAGCTTGCCTGTTACAATTGTGAATGCCAGTGACAGAAATCCTTCGATTGAAGCTTGTGATATCATTGGTTGGATAATGTGGGTCATTGGGCTATCTGTGGAAGCTATAGCGGATCAACAGAAGCTTACGTTCAAGAATTCTCCAAGCAATAGGGGAAAGTGGTGTAATGTGGGTCTTTGGAGTTATACTCGCCACCCAAATTACTTTGGCGAGGTAAGTCGATTTAATTTATTATTGCTTGCGTACAGATCAAAACTCTTGATTTATAGTTGACCGTGGTTTAGTTTATGGATCCAACGATCATCTTTCATGCGCAACAAATCCTGCGTTTACCTTCTTTGTTCCGGGTTCTCTTTTCTCTAGGTTGCATTCACCATTACCTGCAAGAACTTGAAATACATCATACATATTCTGGTTTTGGAAATTAGGCACACTTTATAAACTTAGGACCTTTCTAACCAAGAAATATCCCAAACAGGTAATATGATAACAACTGGAATTTGAGATTTCATTGTTGAGTAATGGCTGCTAATTGTGACTGTATTTGAGGTCCACATTTTCCCTGAACTTCATAAGGTTGCCCTCTTGCGTAGGCTCTATGATGATTTATGACAGGTCAATTTTTTATACAAAAACATGTCTACGCTATTTTAGATACAGTTAGAACTTGCTGACGTTCTCATGCTTTATCATGGTTTAATCATGAATAACTCTTTCTTCGTTATGATTCCAAATAGTTACCTCAATTAAAATTGAATGTTACATCGTTGGAGTCTGAATGTTAGCTCACTATATTATGCATATACCCAACCTTTCATGATATAAAATTTGACTTCTGAGCACTTTGATACGGAATGTTGTGCGTATCCAGGCATACGTTTGATGATTTGATCCAACGCAGATGTTACTTTGGTGGGGGGTGTTTGTAGCATCAGCCCCAGTTCTCGCAGGAGCTGAATGGCTTGTAATCTTGGGACCCATCTTCCTGACACTCTTGCTTCTTTTCGTTAGTGGGATCCCACTTCTTGAGGTTAACCTCTAATCTCGTGCATCCCTAATCTGTCGATACTTTGCTGTATCTTTATCTCAATGCTGATGCACCTCATCTTCTGTATTTCTATATCAAGTCATCTGCTGATAAGCGCTTCGGCCGGTCAGAAGAGTACCGCACGTACAAGAACACTACAAGGTAAGCAGCATTCTTAGACAGGGTCATTTTTCAGATCCCCTCCCCAGCCACTTGTTTATAAGAGTTGCTGATTTATGTTCATTGTTATTACATAGCCCTCTTATCCCGTTGCCACCTGCTGTGTATGGAGCCCTGCCTGATTGGTTCAAGGTAGCATTCCTCTTGGAGCTCCCCCTCTACAATCCTGGACCGGAACGTGACCCTGTCAGCTGAGGGTTGAGTGTGGATTGTTCTTCTTATCTTGATTGATTATACATGTACACTGTTATTGTGGATGAGTGATTATTTTCTCTTTTGTTTCAAGGGTTTAGAGTGAGTCTGTCCATATATATTTCGCAGGATGTTAAAAAGATGTATTGTGTACCTGTGTCAATAGTGTGAAAGTTTGATTTATTTTTGTATGCCCTCCTGGCCAAATCCTGCATGGGACGCTGGGATTTCTATAGTTTATGTGAAATTTCGTTGTTTGGGACGGGCTCTTATCTGATTGCAAAGGTCCACATGAATTCAACTATGTTTTGAAAAGAAGCTCAATTTTTTCAAGATTGAATCTCCATCAAGCAAATGGTATTCCCGGCTTCCAACTGTGCCACAACAAGCGCCAGACACCATCTTTTCTATAAGGAAGTTCAAATTTATCAGGTTGTCACACACTAAGACACTCGGACTCAAAATCGGTGTATCTGGCGGCAAGTGCGGAGCAGTCCCTCCACATGCAATGAGTTATGTGTGTTGGAACTGCCGAGGCTTGGAGATGGACTCGACATTGGGCGAGCTACGTTGGCTCGTGAAGCAATTTTCGTCCGATGCCCCTCTTATCTGAAACTAATATGAGGGGAATTAAAGTTCGAAACTTAATGTGATCATTGGGTTATTATAGTTTTTGCTGGCTATTGGCTAAGTGGTGGTTCGGCTCTGTTATGGTCATCCACCCTCGATGTTTCTCTCCAAGCCTTCTCCTAGGTCACTAATTTTCACTTCAATGAATCCTCGTGCAGAACTCAAATCCATGGAACAAATGCAATGCCAAGAACACACAAGGTGCTCAATTCATTCACTCAGAAATTCCATCAAATCAACTAATGCTATTGAGAAATATGAGAGGAAGAACAAAGGAGGAAATCAAATCCTAACTTTCCTCACAAAGAGGAGAGATTGATTGATGAAAATGTAGATCTTTATCTCCTCTCTCTTTTCCCTCAAAATGATGCAATAATCATGGGAGGAAAGAGAGAAAATCAAAATATAAAATGTCAACAATGGCGACAGAAAACTTGATCCAGAGTAAGGAAACCTTTGGGAGGAAGAAAGCCCTAGCCCCCTCCCTGAAATCCAACTGTTGCACACAAGAATTCTCTTGGCAGGTACTACCGCTCCTGCAAGCGTTATTACTGCGCTTTAGGTCTAGCTAGCCGTTTAGCACTTAAGCATGTTCCAGGTGCGATACTATTTCCGAATATTTCTGAATTAATAAATTACCGGTACTACCGAGCCAATACCGCTCTGATTACACTACCGGCTGGACCCCCTCCGGTAGTGGTCTAGTACAAGGACCGATAGTACCACTCTTAGGGAGGGGCGGTACGAGACCCGCACTACTGAGCCTCGTTGGGTACAGCTCCTGGGGGAGCGGTACTACCCTTTGAAACGATTGAGATTAAATCAACCATAACTTCTGCAAGCAAATTTCTATTCGATAAACTCAAATTTGTTGGAAAGATAACAACAAGGGCTATCCAACAAGAAGAGTGTGATGTGAAATCTCCCTAAGCGAAGAACCGGCAAAACCCTCAACATAAAGACTCAACAAATTTTATCAAAACCTCACATAGATAAAGGCTAAATAAGAATCCTAAAAAGATGATGCCAAGAATGTAAAAGTTTGAACTCGATACGATCAAGCTACTCATTCGAGAGCCCCACTTGATAGTGCGGCTATCGATCTCATAACCCGATCTCCCAACTAACACCATAAGACCGGTAAAAAAGAAAACATATCAAGGTTATACCTTTGTCTTGCGCATGCCATTTGAGCTAGATGATGATGATCTTGATCTCATCAAGTTGGACCACCTTTTTTGATTGCGCTTGCTTGGTGAAGACTCTCAAATTGCTCCCCATACTCTACTATCGGAGAGCCTTTCTTAGGGACATATTCACCTGACCATTATCTCCAAATGGATGACAAGCTTCAAGCATATGATGTTTTCAAGATGCTCCTTTTGAACTTGCAATTCTAACCACTTGACGTCATTCTGTCATGGGATATATGAAATCTTCTTTTTGATACAAGGCTATGAATAGATACCTAACCCACATGGAAGCATCATACACATATTTGCTTACCATACCATGAGATCACATGATCAACTTTACTCTCAATTTTTGCACTTTGTTTTTATCAAAAAAAATATATTTTCTTCTCTCCCGATAATGATTATGTCTTAAAGGTTGCTCACTCAATCTTCTTCTTCGAAACATATTAGGTATATGATCAACACTCTCATGATCGTTTCTAGACAACCCTTTAAATAGCACCTTGGTGATCTTCTTCTTAATTATATCAAACATATCCATTCTAATCAATGATCTTGATGCCAAAAACTCACTGCATATCATTATTTTCATGGAATCCAACCTCAAGTCCAACACATGGAGCTCAAGCATTGCCTATGGAGAAACCCTTCAAATATAACTCAATATAAACATTAGTACATATGGATTGTCATCAATTATCAAAACCACACATAGAAGCATCATTCTCTTTCATCTATGATGGTGTTTTTTCCTTTGGCCTTCCTCCTATTCTTCAATCCGCAAGCGAGATGAAAGCAATTCGAGGCACATTAGCCAAAGAGCAAAATGGTAATTTCCCTCAAGGTAAAACCTTCGTGCTCTACCGTCCTAAAATATAAGGCGCCTTAATTTTCGTTTGTCAACGACTTACAACTTTAACTATGATATGTACTTATAGTATGTCCATAAAATTAGTATAAAGATATATGAAATGAAATAATTTTGCAAACTTAGTATACATTCTCCACGCAAATAATTTATTATATTTCAGTGGTCAAAGTCGTGCATCAAATACCGTTAAAAAAATAACACGATTTATATTTTGTGATGAAGGGACTTGCAAATATGCCAGGAAATTATAATGGTAGCTGGCAGAGACGCGTTTTAGCCGTGTGTTTGGGCAAAGATCGGAAAATATATGGTGTACGAAAAATCACTTTGTCTTCTGAGTTACGGTGATCATTTATTTTAAATTAAAATGATATGTTTATAAGTTTTAAGAAAATATGTTTTTATCTAATAAATGATGCATCCTACAAGCGTGCAAGATCCCGATGCGAAATTCTCTGTACTATGAGCTACAAATAATGATAAACTCTTATTATTATTTTTTTGCGAATGAACTTGTATTACTCAAACATATCAGGAATTACAAAGAGTCTGGCAAGTGCTTTGCAGGCCTTCAGGACCTGAAACTAACCACACTGCCGTACTAGCATTAGTTCTAGCATAATTTGCCATGAAATGCCTACTAGTGTTCTGACATCTTCGTATATGAGTAATACAAGATTGGCGAATCTTAAGTAAGCCCTTTATTTCTTCTACAATTGTCGTGTAGACTGATCGATCCACTTCTTCATTTCCCAGAATCTTAACCATCTCCAAACAATCCACCTCAATAATTAGAGGTTGATTACACCAATGCAGTGCCAGGGAGAGCCCTTCCAGAACAGCACTAAGTTCAGCTTGTAGTGCATCTCTACAAGAAAATAACTGTTTGCAAGATGATAAAATGATCTCACCATTATGATCCCGAATAACTGTACCAGCTCCTGCGTTACCATCAGTTCCAAAGGAACCATCAGTATTCACTTTGCACCAACCGTCAGGAGGTGGAGACCGTTCTAAGACTTGCTCAGTCCGTTTCTGCTTACACGTATGGAATTGCTTCTCCTCTTCATCTA
The DNA here is from genome assembly GCA_947311845.1 of Poa pratensis. Classification (NCBI taxonomy): domain Eukaryota; kingdom Viridiplantae; phylum Streptophyta; class Magnoliopsida; order Poales; family Poaceae; genus Poa; species Poa pratensis. Next base: position 30,637,202 of record CAMZMU010000040.1, read on the forward strand.
ATATGAATTTTCCCTTGACAATATCTTCTCCTGGATGATACTTGATCTACAACAAAGATTCCATATAGCTTAATAAGAAGCGCCGAGACGTTTCCATTGGTGGAGGAGGTTTGTCATGCACTATTTCATTACGAATGTGCCATGCTCGCCACAATGTCATCAATATCATATTAATACTCCTCCCTGGCAAGTTACCAATCAGATTAAGCAGCCAGTCAGTCCCAGTATTAGAGATGGAGCCTAGTTCAGGCAGCTGCCACTTCTCAGACATATGAAACCACAAATCCTTTGCTAATGGGCAACGAAGGAAAGGGTGAAAATTATCCTCTGTTTCTATTCCGCATACTGGGCACTGATCTGTTACCTCAAGGTTCCGCTTGTACTTGTTCCTCCAGGTTGGGAGAGTATCAGTGACGAGGCGCCAAGCGAAATGCTGTACCTTCGGGGGAACGTCAGACTTCCAGATTAAATCCCACACTCTCCGTGTACCATCAGGAGCTGAGCTGGTAGACACGGTCGAAGATCTCCATGTTTCATCCATTGCAAACCAATATGCACTACGTACAGTAAATAACCCATGTTTCTCAGGTGCCCATGCAAGATATGTTGACACTATAGGAACAACTAGGCTAGAACTTAATCGGTAGATGCTTTAGGGATTCGATGTATCTCGTGTACGGAGAAGAGAAGGACAGAGAGATGGAGAGGGAGAGGGGCACCTTCTCCTTGGCTTGACGATCCTGGTGTGCCGGCCATGGTGGACGGCGGTGGTGATGGCAGTGCCGGCGGTGATGCTTCCCGTGAGCACTGCGGGCTCCCTAGATCGGTAGGGTTTGTTGGTGGGGTCGTGCAGCTCGTGGTGAACCTCGTACTGCGTGCTGCCGGCCCCCACCCTTTATATAGCCGCAGGTCACAGGGGCCCACCAACCATTGATCGGTTGGGCGCCCCCGATCAGCGCGCAGAGATCGTGCTGCCGTTGGACTCGCACGAGGAGGGGAGAGATCAACCTAACATTCTCCCCCTTGATCTCAACTTTTACTTTTAACTATGTACCTTTTACTTTACTCGTTTCATCACAGATCAGTACATAGAGCATGTTTCATCGTTACAGCTGAATTGCCGATAGAATCAGACAGCTACTCCCTCCGTTCGGAAAAGGATGTCAAAAAAATGGTCTATCTATAGTTCATTTTTGTGACATCCTTTTGCGAACGGAGGGAGTACAATATACCTCTTTGTTTTGAAACAATTCTGTTCCTTTTCGGGCCTCTCATGATCCAGAATCATAGGCTTTCCATTAAACCCATGCCGGCTACGTGTTCCATGAACACACTGGGTGGTAAGCCTTTCGTAAGCGGATCCGCAAGCATATCCTTTGTCCTTATATGCTCGAGACTTATAGTTTGATCCTGGATTTTATCTTTCACAACATAATACTTTATCTCTATTGGTTTGGTAGCATTACTCGACTTGTTGTTGTGAGCATAGAATACTGCGGGCTGGTTGTCAGTACATCTTTAGTGGTTTGTCAATACAATCTACCACTTTCAAGTCGGGTATAAATTTCTTTAACCATATCACCTGCCCTGTGGCCTCATAAGCTGCTATAAATTCTGCATACATCGTGGACGATGCAACTATTGACTGTTTGGAGCTTCTCCACGAAATAGCCCCTCCAGCGAGAGTGAACACGTATCCTGACGTGGATTTTCTATCATCTTTGTCTCCCGCAAAATCTGCGTCTGAATACCCTCTTATCTCTAGGGAATCAGATCTTCTGTATGTTAGCATGAGGTCCTTTGTGCCTTGCGCATAACGCAATGCTTTCTTTACCATCTTCCAGTGCTCCATGCCTGGATTTCTTGATATCTACCGAGTACCCGGTGATAAAAGCTAAGTCAGGGCGAGTGCACACTTGTGCATACTGTAAGCTTCCAACAGCCGAAGCATATGGTACTGCTTTCATTTGATCGATCTCGTACTGGTTCTTGGGACATTGGAATTTCCCAAAACTGTCGCCCTTGACTATAGGAGCAGGTGTGGCACTACTCTTATGCATATTATACTTTTTAAGAACCTTTTCAAAATATGCCTTCTGCGATAGTCCTAAGACTCCATTTTTCCTATCTCGGTGAATTTCTATGCCCAAAACATATGATGCTTCACCAAGATCTTTCATATCAAAATTTGAGGATAAGAACTTCTTTGTTTCTTGTAGCAGACTAACATCACTGCTAGCAAGCAAGATATCATCCACATACAAGATTAGGAAAATATATTTCCCATTTTTAAACTTTGCATAAATGCAGTTATCCTCAACATTCTCTTTAAATCCAAAACTTTTAATTGTCTCATTAAACTTTAGATACCACTGTCTAGAGGCTTGCTTTAATCCATAAATGGATTTCTTCAGGCGGCATCCCATATCTTCCTTGCCTTCCATGATAAAACCCTTGGGTTGTTTCATGTAAACATTTTCTTTTAAATCCCCGTTTAGAAATGCCGTCTTTACATCCATTTGATGTAGCTCTAAATCAAAATGTGCAACTAGTGCCATTATGATTCTGAAGGAATCCTTACATGAGACTGGGAAAATGTCTCATTGTAATCTACCCCTTCTCTTTGTGTAAATCCTTTTGCCACAAGTCGTGCTTTATACTTTTCTACATTCCCTTTTGAGTCATACTTAGTTTTGTATACCCATTTGCAGCCTACTGTTTTGGCTCCTTTAGGAATATTTCTAAGTCCCAAACATCGTTGGAACTCATCGATTTCATCTCTCTTCCATTGCCTCCACCCACTTCGATGAGTGAGGGCTTCTCATGGCTTCTTCATATGAAGTGGGATCACCTTCCATATGAGCTATTTCTGTGTATTAAACTTTATAATCAGTAGAAATAGCTGATTTTTAGCTCTTTTAGACCTTCTAAGGGTCTCATTTTCTGTGGCTGCTGCACCTCCCTTTCATGCTCAACAACGGGTTCAGTCGGCTCCTGACGGACAGGTTCCGGATCTTCACCCATAGTTGTCACGGGTGGAGTTACAACAGGTGCTTGCACCTCAACCTCAGGATTGTGGTGCAGGTACAACAGGTAGTGTGAAAAATGGCTCCTGAATCATCGGAAAAGGTGCACACACCCTCTTCTCCTCAAGATCAATTTTCCGAGCTACCATGCTCCCCCTCATCATTTCGTCCTCTAAGAAGACTGCATGTCTCGTTTCTACAAACTTTGTGTATCTGTCTGACAGTAGAAACGAAAACCTTTTGATCTATCAGGATAGCCAATGAAGTGGCAACTGACTGTTTTGGGATCTAACTTTGCAATATTTGGATTAAATACTTTGGCCTCAGCTGGGCTCCCCCACACCCTGAAGTGTTGTAGAGAGGGTACTCTTCCTGTCCACAACTCGTACGGTGTTTTGGGCACCGACTTGCTTGGTACTCTATTGAGAATGTGAATGGCGGTTTTAAGCGCCTCCATCCATAATCCCAATGGCAAGGTGGAGTAACTCATCATGCTGCGCACCATATCCATAAGTGTACGGTTACGCCTTTCAGCTACTCCATTTTGCTGAGGGTCGCCCGGCATTGTATACTGGGCCACTATGCCAGTCTCCTGTAAGAACCTCGCAAAAGGTCCAGGGACTTGGCCATATGGAGTGTGCCGACCGTAGTACTCCCCCCCACGGTCAGATCTCACTATCTTTATTCTTTTATCATGCTGATTTTCTACTTCAGCTTTGAATATCTTAAATTTATCCAACGCTTCAGACTTTTCTTTGATTGGATAAATATAACCATATCGGGAGTAATCATCTGTGAATGTTATAAACGAGTCATAGCCATCCACACTTTTCACAGGAAATGGTCCACAAATGTCAGTGTGAATGATTTCTAGTGTTCCTGTACTTCGGTTTGCACCCTTTTTGATTTGTTTTACATACTTTCCTTTAATGCAATCTATGCATTGTTCTAAGTCTGAGAACTCTAATGGAGGAAGAATTTCATTTTTAACTAGACTTTCTATTCTCCCCCTCGAAATATGGCCCAAACGACAGTGCCATAATTTCGATGAGTCATGAGTTCTCTTTCTTTTCTTTTGTTCTTTATCCGGCGCGGAAACATGCTCATTCACTTTACACACAGAATACACTTTTTCACGTAGGGATAATAAATAAAGCTCATTGTGAAGTAAAGCAACACCCACAAGCATTATTAACCATATGGCACACTTGCCATGTCCAAAATAACATTCATAAATCTTTGTCCAAACGTGAAACACTAATCAAGTTTCTGTGTAATGAAGGAACATATAAAACATCTCTAAGCAGAATCGTGAATCCATCAGCTAACTCCAGGGAGATGTCGCCGACAGCTTCAACGTCTGCTTGAACTCCATTTGCAACTTCAATGCATCTTTCGCTCTTTGCGTAGTCCGCGTCGAATGGAATCCCTGTAATGAATTTGCAACATGAACAGTTGCACCTGAGTCAATCCACCAAGTAGATTTCGAAAACTGTGTATACAAGGATTCATTTACAAAGGAAACAATGTTGTTACCTCTCTTTGCCATTATGGACTTTAGCCAAACAGGGCAATCTTTCTTGTAATGCCCAGTCTTCTTACAGTGGAGACATGTATCTTTGTCCACTGGAAGAGACTTCTGCTGATGCTGATAATGCGTGGGAGCTTTTCCATGTGGCTTTGAAGGGGAACCATTGCTACTTTGATTGTAGTTCTTTTTCTTATTATCCTTCACATAGTTCAGAGAACCACCATGTGAGGCTTTAAGTCTTTCCTCTTCTTGCACACACATGGCTATTGTCTTTTCAATGTCCCATTTTTCAGGCGACATGTTGTAGTTGACAACAAAAGTGTCAAACTCTTTTGGCAGTGAAGCCATAACCAGGTGAACAAGGAGTGCAGGCTTGAGCTCCAAATCATCGTCCATGGGCTTAAGCTTAGCTGCCATGTTGCTCATCCTGAGGATGTGCTCTCTTATGCCATGTCCACCTCCTGTGTACTTTTCTGTCACCAGCTGCTTTAGCACTGGGTAGCATATATCTTTGAAGAACCAGTGAACTGGCTCTTTATCTTTTCAAGAAACTCCCTTACGGAAGCACACTCTGCAATTGAGCCCACAATAGCGTGCTCAATTGTGTTCTTTATGAAAGCCATGCACTTTTTATTGGCGTGAGCCACTTTTTGTTGTCGAGGGTATGACATCTCCAATGGAGCATAATCCCTCTTCTTTTTATCCCATGCATCATCATCATCTTTTGCATCTCTGACTGGCTCTGTAGGTTTGACCGGCTGTGGAGTGTCCACAACCCAGTCCACCTCAGCACAAACAAAAGCCAAGTCGACCTTCTTTCTCCATTCAGTGTAGTTGTCACCTCTGAGGGTTGGAACATCCTTGATGCAGCTCATCAAGTAGTACCCTCCTGAAAACCACAATGAAGTGAGATCATAACAACAATTGCATGCAATAATCCAACGTTGGTCAAAATTAAAACATACAACTGTTTGTGCAATTAAAACTATATCACCGTTGGGCAGAAAATAGAAATAAATGCACATATAACAACAATAAATCATGATTATGTTATTAACAACGTTGGTCATAAAATAACAATCATAATTTTTCATAATCACTTTAACATGCTCTTAAAATTTAATTCTTCTTTAGTTCTATTTACTTTTAAAAGAGCACTTTTATTTATTTGCAGCGGAAAACATGAATAAAAATTCATGAACTTTGTACTTTTCAAAGCATTTCTTTTACTTTTCTGTTTCCTAAACAAATTTTTCGCTGGATAATTTTGAATATGAAACAAACTGGTTAAAAATTGCGCAAAAATAGACAAAAAAAATAAAACATGCGTCTGGGAAAAAATACTGAAATTTTCGGTGCGGCCCACGGCCTGTTTGAGCGGCGGATACTTTTATGCCGCCCGCGGCGACGCTGACACGGCCCACGGCCTATTGACGGCCGCGCTATCTGCCGCACGTGCGACGCGGACGCGGGATGCGGCCCACGGCCTGCTAGCGAGCTAGGGTTTAGTTCATGGCTGTCCATTCCATCCGACGGCCATCCGTGCGTATCGCACGAACAAAACGGCGCATCACGGCCAACCCTAACTTCATTTCGCCCCGCGCTCTCTGTCTCGCCCCCGAGCTCTGCTAGGGTTAGGGTTCCGGCGGGTTCCGGCTAGCCGGCGGCGAGCTAACCGGCGAACGGCGACAAACACCACCGCGCACCACCGCGCACGCTTCCCCCTCCTTTCTTTCTCTACCACCACAGCGGCGGCCCGTGGAAGTTGGCGACCTTAGCTCACTGAGCAGGCCGTCGAGTCGAGGATGGTCGGCGCCGTTGCCAGCCCTTTTCGCCGGTCGCGCGTTCCCTTGCGGTGAGCGCGCCGCCGTCAAAAAAGGTTTGGCCGCGGTGCTCTTTGCCCCTTGCGGGGTTGTTTCTTCTTCCCGATGCCCCTGTTGGTGCGCATCGGGATCGAGAGGAACGGCGCGGCCCGAACGGCGGCGCTCTTTGCCGGCGAGCCGAGGCCCTTCCGGTGAGTTTTCTTTTTCCCTTCTCCTTGAATTAGAGTTAGGGTTTCCACGGGAGGGGAATTTCTTTTTCTTTTGCCTTTCTTTTCTCGATTTGGTTTTCGATTCAATCTACCCGAGTAAGATCTAAAACCTAGCGGCTCTGATACCAATGTTGACACTATAGGAACAACTAGGCTAGAACTTAATCGGTAGATGCTTTAGGGATTCGATGTATCTCGTGTACGGAGAGGAGAAGGACAGAGAGATGGAGAGGAGAGGGGCACCTTCTCCTTGGCTTGACGATCCCGGTGTGTCGGCCATGGTGGACGGCGGTGGTGATGGCAGTGCCGGCGGTGATGCTTCCCGTGAGCACTACGGGCTCCCTAGATCGGTAGGGTTTGTTGGTGGGGTCGTGCAGCTCGCGGTAAACCTCGTATTGCGTGCTGCCGGCCCCCACCCTTTATATAGCCGCAGGTCACAGGGGCCCACCAACCATTGATCGGTTGGGCGCCCCCGATCAGGGCGCAGAGATCGTGCTGCCGTTGGACTCGCACGAGGAGGGGAGAGATCAACCTAACAAGATAATCATCCCCAAGTCTCGTTGATGGTTTAATCTTCAAGATCTCAGCTATATCCATTGGCAGAAAGTATTGGTTAAGTAAGTCCAATCTCCAGTTGCCGTACTGATCTAGAAGTTCAGAGACAAAACGTAGCCTGCATCTTCTTTTTTGTGAAACGGGTCTATAGGATCTAGGTCGAGGTATCCAAGCATCCCTCCAAATCCTAATATTTTGACCGTCACCAACCCTCCAAATTAACCCCTTCTTCAAGAGATCCAGCCCGTAAGAGATTGCTTGCCATGTAGAAGAGGCATTTCCAGTGAATACCGTGTGCTCGTGACGACCATTAGGGTAATATTTAGCCTTTAACACCCGGGCACATAAACTGTCTGGTTTGATAATTAATCTCCAGGCCTGCCGAGCGAGAAGCGACTGATTAAACACACGAAAGTCATGAAACCCAAGGCTACCTTGTTTCTTTGGCCGTTGTAGTTTCTCCCATGCACGCCAATGGGTTTTCCCTTTACCATCTTTGGCTCCCCAATAGAAATTTCTCACCAATTTTGTTAAGTCATCACATACCGAAAATGGTAGTTTGAAGACCCCCATTATCCTGTTCAAAAAAAAGACCCCCATTATGTATGTTGGTAGGGCTTGAGCTACTGACTTAATAAATACTTCCCTTCCAGATTGATCGAGATGACCATCGCCCCACATCAACAACCTTTTAGTTAGCTGAGCTTGAAGATTCTGTAGCTTCCCTCTCGACAAACGACCATCCGGGGTTGGGAGCCCAAGATATTTCTCATCAAAGATTAGAGAGGTAACGCCAAAAATAGACCTTATCTCATCCTGCACCTCAATTGGGCAAGAATCTCCAAACAGTAACGAACACTTGGAAGGATTAATGAGTTGGCCAGTGGCAGAAGCATAAGAATCCAGAACTTGCTTGACATGTATGGCTTGATCATGGGAAGCTTTAAAGAACAGCAATGTATCATCGGCAAATAATAAATGTGAGGCACCAGGAGCACGACGGCAAACTTTAATTGGAGATAGCAAATTATCAAGCAATTCCTTTATTCAAAAGAGCAGATAGTCCATCAGCCACAAAGAGGAATAAAAACGGGGATAACGGATCACCTTGCCGAAGCCCACGGTGCAAATGAATCCAAGAGGGTTCCATTAAATTTTACGGAATATCTCACCACTTACATTGAAAATTTAAATCCAACAAATGTTACCATGGTTCTGAAACACTAGATGGAAATTGTTTGTTATGTCAATAAAATAAGATGGAAATTGTAACATGAAGTGTTGGCATGGTTACCCAGATCCATTAAGTAGTAAATACATGACCGGCATATGACTGTTCCACTGAAATCTCTTTTGTTTTCCCAAGCTGACAAAAAAGAACACAGAATTAACACTAGATTGAGATAGTAAATCTTAAAGATAACCTCATTTCATTTGAAAGGGTAGCTGACAGAGAATAGTGGTGTTCTTCTGTGATACCAACTATATAAGTGATTTGTCCATGTATTGTTTTGAAACAACATCATCAAGATTGTTTTTATTCAAAAGAACATATCACAATTTTTTCTTTATAAGAACTTTGGCTATTCTGAACATAGATCCCTTTCTCAGGTTGTGTTGACAGTGCTTGTTCTGAGTTGGGGACTTCGCTTAGCAGTGTTTTTACTAATGAGGTATGTTATCTTTAAACAATACATTCTGTTGAAAGTTCAAACACATGCCCCCTGGACTATGTCTAGCGTGATCTTAATTTCTTCTTTTTCATGAGAATCTTTATTGCTTCATGACTTCAGGTGATCTTGTGTAGTTGATTTCACCCATGTTGTTATTTATTTGTTGCAGAACTTAGAATAGATGGATCATATCATGTTCCTATTGTTCAACAGTATTAGTAACACACAAAATTAACAATTAGGCTCATTCTTTCGCCATCGCATATTCTTCTATTACTATTGAATGTTGCCAGCTACGTTCGCATCAATAGGCATGCCCAGTATTTACTCAGTCAAGTGCAGATGCAGGCACACACATAACATTGAACCTCAAGAGCATATAGAGTTTCGATAATTCAAGTAGTTGCTCAGTTTCTACTTTCTAGATATGGGAATAGCCATTATTTCTCAAATAAGTCAGTTTTATTTGCCTGCTGCTCCAGCTTGTTTTTTTATTTCTCCCTACAAGTTGTTATACCTTACGAATCGACATATTTTAGCTGCTAGCACAATTACACAACTCATCCTTAGCTTGAGCGAAAACATATTGTTCTTGTGGAAAATGAGTTCCTAATGCTTGTTTTGCCTAGTCCTATCTAGGATTTTGAATTGGGGAGAGGATAAACGGTTTGATAAGATACGCACCAACTTGGGAAAATTAGCAGTCTTTTGGACTTTGCAGGTACGTTTCACAACTTATATTCAGCATAAAGATCTGGTTAAGTGTTTATGTCATTCCCAAAGAGATCCCCACCAGGCCTTTTATCCTAATTTGGACAGGCTGTCTGGGTTTGGACTGTCAGCTTGCCTGTTACAATTGTGAATGCTAGTGACAGAAACCCTTCGATTGAAGCTCGTGATATCATTGGTTGGATAATGTGGGTCATCGGGTTATCTGTGGAAGCTGTAGCAGATCAACAGAAGCTTATGTTCAAGAATTCTCCAAGCAACAGGGGAAAGTGGTGTAACGTGGGTCTTTGGAGTTATACTCGCCATCCAAATTACTTTGGCGAGGTAAGTCGATTTAATTTGATTTTGCATACAGATCAAAATTCTTGATTTATAGTTGACCCTGGTTTAGTTTATGGATCTAACTATCATCCTCGTGCGCAACAAATCTGTCGCTTACCTTCTCAGCCGACCAGGACAACTAATATGCTTGTATAATAAGGTTGGTTGGCATAGTGGATGCGAAAATAGTTAAGATGATTTATGACAGGTCAACTTTTGATACAGAAACAAGTCTATGCTATTTTAGATACAGTAAGAACTTGCTGACCTTCTCATGCTTTATCACGGTTTAATCATGAATAGGTCTTTCTTCGTTATAATTCTAAATAGTTACCCCAATTCAAAATGAATGTTACATCGTTACGGAGCCCAAATGTTAGCTCACTATATTGTGCATTTGTGCATATACCCAACCATTCACGATAGAAATTCTGACTTCTGAGCACTTTGATATGGAATCTTGTGCTTATCGTCTGATGATTTGATACGATGCAGATGTTACTTTGGTGGGGGGTGTTTGTAGCATCAACCCCGGTTCTCTCAGGAGCTGAATGGCTTGTAATCTTGGGACCCATCTTCCTGACACTCTTGCTTCTTTTCGTTAGTGGGATCCCACTTCTTGAGGTTGACCTCCAATCCCCTGCATCCGAAATCCGTCTCTACTTTGTTATATCTTTATCTCAGTGCTAATGTACCTCATATTATATATTTCAATGTGTAGTCGTCTGCTGATAAGCGCTTCGGTCGGTCAGAAGAATACCGCACATACAAGAACACTACAAGGTAAGCAGCATTCTTATACTGGGCCTTTTTTCAGATCCCTCCCCAGCCACTGATTTGTGACAGAAGAGTTACTGATTTATGTACCAACTGTTCCTGCACAGCCCTCTTATCCCATTGCCACCTGTTGTGTATGGAGCCCTGCCTCATTGGTTCAAGGTGGCATTCCTCCTGGAGCTTCCCCTCTACAATCCTGGACCGAAACGAGGCCCTGTTAGCTGAGCACTGGATGTGCATTGTCCTGCTTATCTTGTTTGATTATACTATTGTGGCTCAGTGGTTATTTTCCCTTTGATTTGGTGAGTCTGTCCATATGTACCTGTGTTAATAGTGTATTAGTGTGAACTTTTGATTTACTTTTGTATGCCCTACTGGCCCAATCCTACATGGGACTCTGGAATTTTCTCCAGTTTATGTGAAATTTCGTTGTTTGCGACGGGCTCTTATATGATTGCGAGGGTCTGCAGGAGTTCAACTTTATCTTCTTAAAGAAGTTCAGATCCATTAAGATTGAATCTGCAGTAAACAAATGGTATTCCCAAGTCCCAACTGTGTGCAAACGGCAATTTCGGTATTAGTTCACATATACCACATGGGAGGGACATGGCAATATGAAAAGCTTGTAATAAGCTCTGGAAACACTTCTTTGAGCGTCACAATTTGATCATCTATCTACTCACGTCCGGAACGGCCGGAGATGGGCCTCACGCCGGCGCGATGGACACTTTGTCGACCTGCACGACGTACTCCAGCGTCGCCCCGGGAGGCACCTGCACGTGGTCGTCCCCGAAGTCGGCGCCGTCCTCGCCGAAGCCCAGGCTCGCCGGGATGACCACCCGCCGCTTGCCGCCGTTCCGCATGGAGCGCAGGACGTACTCGATGCCCTCGCACATGCCCCGGGTGTAGGGCCTGGAGCCCATAACGAGCGCCAGCGGCCTCTTCCCGTCGCCGAAGGTGTCCACGAACGCCTCGCCGCCGGCCACCCGCCCCTGCAGGTCGATCACCACCAGGTCGCCCGGCCGCGGCACGTCGCCGCCGCCCACCCGCAACTCGGTGTACCTGCACCATCGCTGTTGTCAGAGCCCAAGTGGCCTGTGACATCCAAGAACGTAGTAGGGGAGTGAAGCTGGTGACAATCATGCTTACCGGATTCCGTTTGGCAGGACGACCTCCTTCTCCTCCTCCACATCCCTACGAGAACGAGACATGCGTTGCGGTTAAATCTGAAACAATCTACAATAGGATCGAGGACAATGGGGGTGAAGAAATTAATGACACTGACTTGGTGTTGGCCTCCTGCTGCGCGACCTCGAAGCGGGTCTTGAGCTGTTCGGACACGACGCCGAAGGCCAGGAACCCGACCCATGCCAGCCCGGCACCGATGCCGAACCGCCGCGTCAGCGACGACGCGACCCAGTCCGTGGAGTCCGCGGACGGCGCCGCGCGCTTCGGGACCCTCGCCGGCGCGGGCTGCGGCTGCGCCTCGGCTTGCATGGCCTGCTGCTGCTGCGGTGGTGGTGGCAGTGGCGGAGCTAGGACCAGTGACCAGTGTTGTCAAACCTCAAATATAATTGCACTGATGTCAGAAACCAGGATTAATGTGGTCAATTCCGGTGTGTCCATAGCTAAGGTTTCTTTACTAACCAGAATTTAGTGATGTCGCTTGACCACATAGTCAGAGTGCAGCTCCGCCACTGGGTGGTGGCTGGTCGGACGGCGGCTGGGCGCTGGGCGGCTTGGCGGCTGGCCGGGCGAGGAAGGCCGGGGAGCTGCCCAAGAACGTGGCCATGGCGATGGCGCCGGCACGATACGATACGACGCTCGTGTGATGGGCGAGAGACCGTACGGTGGGCAGAGCAGAGCTGTGTTGGGAGGATGGAGTCGGATATTTGGCTAGCCTTTTTGTTGCTTTGCTTTTTCTACGTTCTTGAGATTTTTTTTTGGGTGTGTTTTTCTGCATTTCTTGGGACTCAAATGTGGCCACACGCGCGCGGCTTATCCAGTTCTTTCCACGCTATCAGTTGGCCACGTGCGAGATCCGGCGACACTAGCGGCGTGCCGCTTCACTGGTTGCTCGTCTGTTTTTCTTGTCCATTTGAGTCGCCAAGAGGATATCAAATTACCGTCCGTGTGCGCCGGCCCGTGTAGAACTACGCACGGGACGTATTTCGGTTTTTCATTCTAAATATATATTTTTCACTCTAAATATATATGCAGAGCGGTAAAATTCCTACATTATTTAATTATAGAAAAGAAAATATAGGTAAACCCTAAATTTACGGTGGCTGCCGGAGGCCTACCATTCCTTGTCATCGAGGAGGTCGATGTAGTATAAAGCCGACCACAAATGCGCCGATGGCCCGGCCTGCGCGGTAGTGTAGATGGCCCGTCCTCCTTCATTGGGGCTGGCGTCTCGGGAAACTCGGGGAACATGCAAGATTGTGCTCGTCCGTTCATAGAACGGATGGCACTGGAATTCAGAGAGAATTCCAGTGCCAGCCGTCCACCAAGTGCTCGTCATATTGGGATGGCATGGTCCCGATACCACCGTCATCAGTCGACCCCAAAAGGCTACCGACGTGGTGTGTCTGGGACCACCTAGAGGCGAGGTCGCGCGGCGCTGCTCGGGGCTAGGGTTGTGTTGCTCGGGGCAGTAGAGTGGGGGTGTTGCTCGGGGCAACAGAGTGGGGGTGTGGAGTGGGCGAGGATGAGCGTCCTCACACAGACGCGTGGCATTAAAAAATATCCGAGAGAGATGAGGGGGCAGTTGGGTCGCTATCATGTGGGATCGGGGCGGACATCGTGGTGACACGTGAAGTGTCCATGGGATGCATATACCAGCCCAAATTTAGGCTACAAATAGATCCACCCGACACGAAACGGCACGAATCGCACCATGGTACTGGTTTTGGCCCGAAACCCGTCGAGCTCAAGTTTCGAACGGTGCACGCACACTGCACACTGAACATGTTTACTAAACGCTATATGTAGAGCAGTGGCCAAATCCCGGCGAGGAGCTACAGACTAAAGTTCAGGTGAAGATTAGCTTCTGACAGTACATGTAGTGGATCGATGGAGCACAAACACATAGCCGCTTAGATGGGTCCTGGGAATATCCCTTCCTCCCTCTGCCTGTTCCACTCGACAACCTGCAAATCACACTCTCTTTAACAACACGGACGATGGAAATTGGAGATCGAAGAAACACCATATGAGAGAACCTGCGTACCCATTCTGTCGGGCAGAGAGATCTGTAGTAGCGCTGGAACTTCTCGCACGCTGACTTGTCACCTTCCTTGGCCTTCATACACCTGACATACTCACGGAAACCACGGTCTTTGTTACCTTGTGATGACACGCCAGACATATCGCAAGCTTGATGTTGAACTCCCCGAACTAGATTCTAGAGTGGAGAGGAAAGCAAGCGTGCATGAAGCTAGTTTACCTGTGGTACTCGAGGTAGCGCGCGTAGCAGTGGCGCGTCTGGTTCTGGGTCGGGAACCGGATGTCGCACGGCGCGGTGCGGAGCTCGATGGTGGCGCCGTCGGGCGAGGGCGGCGGCGCGTCCGCCACGCTGCCGGGCTCGTGCGGCGGCCTGGGCGCCTGCTCCCCTCGGGCCACCTTGTTCACGTCCCTGCTGCGCATCTTGTCGTGAGGGTTCACGATGGTGCTCGCCATGCCGGACGCTCGGGACAACGAGATGGATGGCAGTAGCTGCACACTTCCTCTGGATCATGGTGTGGCTTTTGTAGTAGTAGTGTTTAAGCGGTGGAAGCACCGCAGAGGGGAGTGAAGCCTCACCAGGTGTTTGCACCTGGCAGCAGCACGTGTCAGAATGTGTACAAGTTCCAGAGAGATGTTGATCCAAGTAGACGCCAATTCCTAGACCGCCGCACCACGCCAAGGTTCCAGACAGGCGTTAATCCAACTGGACAAAGAAAAAACTGAAGCCTTTCCTGAATTCTCCCGAGTATCCTACTAGTTGTTTCATAAAGGTTTTTGCCTCATGTTGGATTTAATGTAGTTGTCAATCCTCATAATGGCGTTGATATGTGGAAGATATCTCTTTAACACTGCGGACGATCCGCCTTCCAGTTCAAGACAGAAAGGAAGACAATGTCGCAACACCATATTTGGTTTAAAAAGTCAACTCCACGTTTCAAACACACAGCAGACAAGAATGTTACTTGCAAATTCATCATACAACTTGTACAACCATACAAGGGTACAAAACAACAGCAGTTCCCATAGTCGCAAGGTGGGACTCAGATACGACGTCCATGATGAACTGCAGGCAAAGGTAGGCATTTGACACAATCATAAAGATTGAAAAAACTAAATGCATGAAAAATCATATTCCGAGCAGCTAGGATGTCAAATAAACTAGAATGGGTCTACAAACTTACCATTTTCAGCACCTTAAACGAGCATGGTCCCGCTGGCACATCAGATGTGGCTTATGTGCATTCTAGGTTCCAGTAATAATTGACAAAAGTCAAGATGGTGAAGCACCGTTTTAGGATATTTCAAGAATTAAAACAAACTGAAACTTGGAACTCGTTGATCAACAATGCCTACGCCACAATGAGACTGAAATTTTACATATGCCATTGCAAAGATTCAATTTCCCCTTTCCCATACCATAAACATGAGCCCATGGCCATCTCTGTTAGACTGTTAAAGTGACCTAATGTTTTTCTAAGATGACAGGCCTCACTATTTCTCAAAACGGCCACCAAATCTCTGAGGCAGCAAGGGTTTCTAGGGTGTGTTTGGATTGTGACCAAAATAAACCTTACCAAGTTTGCCCTACAAAAGATTTGGCTAGCAAAAACTTTGGTTGAGGGTCGCCAACGAGTTGGCCAACAATGGCTACAAAAATGAACTACAGTTGGTAAAGGAGCATTGGCATGCCAAAACGTTGGCAACTACCAAACAAAGACCAGTTTTTTGGTCATGACCAAAAAATTGGTAAGGCGCATTTTGGTCTGTCCAAACATACCCTTAACCCAGAACGTATCTTTTTGCATCCCTCCGTTCTAAAATATTTGACTCAGCTTTGTCTAAATATGGATGTAACACGTCTAGATACATCCGTATTTAGACAAATCCAAGTCAAGTAATTCTGAACGGAGAGACCAAAACATTAGACTTCACCACTGAGCTTTGGGTCCTGGAAAGGACCTGTGTGGGCATCGCCACGGCCAAGTGGCCTATTGCTACCATATGTGCAGCACGAGCATGGGCAGGGAGTGGTCGCGACCTAAGCCATAGCAAAATCTGATGGCTGATGGGCAGATTTGGCCCAGCTAAGGGGGTGCATCTTGCACGGGTGCTGACGTGACCGCCGCCGAAGGGTGAGGCGCAAGAGCATTTGGCTGAGATCATGACTCATGACACCGGCAGGTCATGTGGAAATGCCGGCCATGACTATTTTGCGGTCCGTGGGGTGGATAAACCCAAGTCCATTAATACATACGAAAATGAAATACAGTCCAAAAAAATAGGTTAAATACGTCCTAAAAGTTATGCCATCCTTTCTTGGTTGATGCTCACTGCAAATATACTTAATAACGTTTATGAATGTACCTAATGGTAGAAGTTAAGATCACAGTTTAATCTCAAAACCAAAAGTATATGACCACATCAAGGAACATCTGATCCAACCGCATAAAAACTTATGATCTTAAGAAAATATTTGCAAGTTTACATCATCTGCACACGACAAGTTAAGATAGCCATCTCAAACTTATTGGTTTCAGTAGTATGGCTGTGATTCTACAGGACTAGCGCAGAATGGCAAAATGGGTCAACTATTTATAAGCCACAGCTCAATCAGATGGAACTTAATTTTCACTCTGAAAATTCACTACCCTCGTGCACACTGTGACACATAGGTTATCAGCACAGCAATAACAAACACAAAACAGAGCAAGATCAAATATCTTCTCTGGTACATATGACTACTAAATATAAACACCTAACTCTAGCTGGAGATACCATTAAGAGTAAAAATGTCTTCAATGATTCAATTCATAGAACCAACAAAGAATTGCATAATTGCAGGTTTACTTCCATCATAGACCAAACTGATCTAACGCTGAAGTTATTCAAGAGGCTTCAGCCACCTACCCGTTATGGCCATTGTCTAGAACTCAGGAAGATGAGCAAAACAAAAGCACTTTCTATCCATTTATGAAATAAGCATATACCAAAAATCTAATCTGAAGCACACATCTCATTTTCACCTTGGGATATCATGCAAAAATGGGCAACTGGGTCATTTCAAGTCCTTCCTTTTAAAGCGTAAAAAGCAATAGATAGTTATAGAACAGAATACTGAAGTACATAACAAAAAACACAGAAAGAAAAATGGCACCTCTCGAGACTTAAAATGCTGAAAGAACCACATAATCTCCACAATGATAGAAAAATGAATCCGAAGCAATGAGCTGGCTGTAAAAATGCACTGAGTTTGTTCAACCTGAAACCAACATAACAAAAGCAGATAATATTTGGGTATGACACAGTTTGCCGCACAGCACCAACAATACAATAAGATACACAAGTCCAGTTCTAGATCATCATAAATAAACTTAAGTTACAGCAATAAAAGGCTGGTTTGCAAACAGGAAAAGATAATGATTCAAATTGTTATGTTTGTACCTCATAAGAACTAATCTAGACCTCTCACATTCTAGTTGAAGTTTCCCTCAAAATATTCAACAACGATCATCAGCTCTTATTCAACAGATTGCTTCAGTGAGATGCAAAGACGGTATCATTTCTTCTTGGAGGTCTATCGGGAACTGATCCTGGCTTAAACTTTGAGGCCTCGTGCCTTGCAAGTTCTGGTGGCACAGGACTATTGCTCTGTATAAGCATCTGCTTCAGATCATAGAAAATATCAGTGTTTTCATGAGTTAAGAATGAAGTCGCAAGTCCCTTCTTCCCTGCACGCCCTGTTCTTCCAATACGATGCGTGTACGTATCAACTGAACTAGGCATCTCATAATTGATCACATGAGCAACATCAGGAATATCAATACCACGCCCTGCAACATCAGTAGCCACAAGAACATTAAACCGGCGGTTCCTAAATCCATCAAGACTGATTTCCCTCTGGTCTTGTGACTTCCCTCCATGCAGGGCTGTGACGCGGAAGCCTGCCTTGTCCAGATCCTTGGAACGATTGTCTGCTGACTTCTTTGTATTGCAGAATACTATGGCTGTCTTGTCCCCAAGATCTGTGAGTATCTTCTGGAGTCGTGACATCTTCTCTGACTCCTTCACCATGATCACGTTCTGGGTTATCAGATCTGTGGCCTTGCCAGCTGTGCCAATTGTGACGACGACTGGGTTCCGGAGGTACTTTCTAGCAAGGCGTTCAACAGCAGGTGGCATGGTGGCACTGAACATATAAGTTGTCCTGTAAATCTTCTTCTCATCCAGTTCCTCTTCCTCGTTCTCAGGTTTCAAGTTACTTGATGGCATGGCATCAAGTACACCAACAACCTGTGGCTCAAAGCCCATATCAATCATTCTATCAGCCTCATCAAGTACAACATAATTGCACTGGTTGAGCACAGCATACCTTCTCTCCAAACAATCAAGAAGCCGACCAGGCGTTGCAATTACAACTTCACAGCCCTGCCTAATCTTGAAGCCTTGCTCCTCAATGGACTGACCACCAACAATGGAGACAACCTTAATGCCTAGGTAGGTTGCGAATTTCACAGTCTCTTCCTCAATCTGTTGAGCAAGCTCACGAGTAGGTGCCATGACAACAGCATAAGGACCCTCGGCCTCATTCTCCTCGCTTATAGGCGGCAAGCGAGTAATGTATGACAGCATAGGGAGCACAAAAGCTGCAGTCTTACCGGAACCTGTCTCAGCAATACCAATGACATCACGCTGCTGGAGACCAAGTGGAATGGCAGCCATCTGGATGGGTGACGGTTTCTCGTACCCAACCTTCTCAATCGCACGGAGCAGTTCACTCCCAAGCTTGCTCTCGGGCCAGTTCCGCATCGGCCTGGGTATGCGAGATCCCTTGTAGGAGATATTGAAGTCCTCACGGAAGATACGCCAGTCCCGCTCAGTCATCTCCTCGATCCCCTTCTCGGACCAGTGCCTGTCCACACGCATGTCAAAGGCATCATACATCTCGGCAGCAGCAGCCTTCTTCTTATCCGCAACATCATCCTCAGGCCGGTCCTCCACGCCAAACTTGCGCCGCTGCTCGGCACGGGTCTCCTTCTCAAACACTGCCGCCGCCTTCTTCTGCTCACGGCGGTCGATCCCGGCGAGGAAGCCACGGCCATAGAGCAGCCGGGCCTCGTGCGGCGTCTGGTAGAGCGCGTTCATGTCGCGGCTGGTGTCCTCGGTGTTCTCCCAGTCGAACGAGAAGCGGAACTTCTCCGAGGGCTTGATGACGCGCTTCTTGGGCTTCTTGGACCCCAGGTACTGCTCCTTGATCGCCTCCAGCTCCTTCTCGCGCTCCCGCTCGGCCATCTTCTCCAGCCGGTCCTTCTCCCGGTCCTTGTCCCGCTCCCCGCGCTCCCGGTCCCGGTGCTCCCTGTCACGCTCGCGGTCGCGGTCGCGGTCCCGGCGAGACGGCTCGTCCCGGTCGCGGTGACGATCGCGATCCCGATCTCGGTCCCGGCGGGAGTCGTCGTCGCGGCGGCGGTCGCGGTCGCGGTCCCGGTCCCTGTCCCGGTCGGAGGAGTCGCGGTGGGCCGAGGAGGAGGAGTCCCGAGGGGCGCCGGAAGAGGGAGTCGTCTGAGCGGCACGGGGGAGCGACTGGAGGATGTCGAGCGCGGATTGGCGCTGGTCGGCGACGGCGGCCTGGCGGCGCTCGAGGGCGAGGCGCTGGCGCTCCTCCTTGGAGAGGAACACGGGCTTCGCCTCCACGGCGTCCACAGAACGCTTCATGGCGGCGGCGGAGCGGCGAAGAGAGGAGCCGTGCCGATGCGTGCAGGGGAAGGGTTTGTGGACAGGTGGGGGATTTTTCCAAACAGATCAGGCGGCTTTGCTACTTGTCACGGTAGGAGACAGACTTTCCGTCAAAGAGGAACCGACCTAGTGGAGTTTGGGCCGTAAGATGAGTTCGGGCCGAAAATTAGTTCTTTTTTTTAAGTCCATGAAACTTGGGACTATATCAGGCCCAGGGCTGCAAGACTCTCAAGTATATAACTTGGATCACACAAAAAAGTATATAACTTGGAGATCCCCTAAAAAAATATAACTTGGAGATTAAGCCGCTATGAGATTGTTTCATGTCACAAACTAAGATCAATATAGGGCCGGAAGAAGAGTTCTGGTTGAATTACGTAGTACTCCTCCGTCCCAAAATAATTGTCTTACATTTGTCCAAATATGGACGTATCTAGACATGTTGTATCATGTTTACATACATTTATATTTGGACAAATTTAAAACGGAAGGGGTATGTTTTTTCAGTGGACTGGCCAGTTCTCAAAAAAAAAAAGTGGAAGGGTCCTTTTAGGATCAGCCTGGAACTCAGCGGGCCTATTCCTCCCGAAAGCAGGGTTCTCAAACATCACATGGAGCTTGGGCCGCCATTTGCTTATTTTGAACCAGAAGCTAAGATTCAGGGTCGACGACCATAAGAAACGGAGTTAATCCGCTAAAAAAAGGAAACGAAGTTCATTTGCAAAATTAGTGTAAGCTACAAAATGTACAAAGTAAAGAAAAATTGCAGCTTTCAATCATAGGCGCTAAGAAACCGCCACAGAAGAAAGCATGTTTGCTGACCATTTTCTCCTAGCCTCCTCTCTTGTGCTCTCGCTGTCATGTTGAGTGGATGGGAATTTCGACCCCCACGAGCAATTTATATTTGTATTCATTTTCCTCCTTATATCCAAATTTCTGTTTTTTTACTATAATCGGATGGATTCTTTGTGTACGTTGTTTACCCTGGTGATGAGTTTTATCAAACCAACGTGTTGAGACCACAATATCTACACAATAAATCAACAAATGGTTATGACGGATGTAAATGAAACAAACGGTTGTAATTTTTCCAGCAAGTAGTACACTACTTCTTAGTTATTCACCAGAACTATATACTGAAGTCAAAAATCTATTATATGACATAAAGAACGGTGCCTAACGGATATTGTTTATCCTGGAGAGAAAAATAACGAGGGAAGGCTTTTATCTGAAATTATAACAAAAAATGCATTTTTGATATCTACATCTAGTTTCCTCTAGAATATATATATATTATTTTTATTCTAAATTCCTAGAAACTCACTAGCATTGTTAATAAGACGGTTATGATATATTAGCAATACCTAGATTGTCCTTGTTTTATCACTTTATTACTTCTATAATTGACCCCATTGCTACCGCCCATCTGGTAATCCCCGCGAAATCTTGTGTAAACAAAGATGATAGAATAGAAAGATGTAACGGAATTACCAATTTGCTCTTATAACCTGATTCATTTACGATAGTTTTTGTCCGACATCTGTCCGACGTGAAACCGTGGGCCTCCGATGGGCTTCGCGAATGAACCAGGTTCGACGGATTGGCGTCGTACGCCAGTCGTACAAGAAAACGTCGGACGTGAATCAATTCCGTTCATTTGATAAATGCATCAACAACACAACTATCCATTTTATGAAAAATGCGCTTGTCTTATTCAAATTCAAAGGTTCCTTCAATCTAAAATAAAAGCATTTTGCTGATTTTTTGCTATATCCAATTTTGCCGATGATACACCATTTCATTGACATCATTTAGCGCAATGGAAACGACATATGCATCCATCGCTTGGCTCGAGAATTTTACAATATAGATGGTATAGAAACTAGGTTATTCTATAAATTAATTGTGGATGTGGTTCTGCGGGATGTGTTAGATCCCACATAAGAAACTCACTCATTCATTGAACTGGTTGTATTTTTGCATCGCAATAGAAGCATGCTCATGTTGCTTCAGCACCATTCTCTGTAATAAGTAAATGCTATATTTTCCTCTGAGGTTGTCAGAATTATTTGCAATAATATGTTGGCCACAACTGAGGAGTTCATCAATGAAATTACCATTTCCTCACATTGCCACCGGCAATGAAGACTACTGTAGCATGTAGTTCTTTATTGTCCAGGATAAAAGTTGCATACTTGTGTAGTTTTGTCATCGAGATATCAACATAACTATAAATTAGAGCGGAAACTCTTTTTTGGCTCCCGAGTTTTAGTGCTCTCTCTATTTAAAAAAAATAAAAATCATATTTAGAAGTTTAAAACAATCTTGCACGTCGTCAATGATGTATCCCAGAAACATGCAAAATCTTGATTTGAAATACCTTAAATTCCGAGCTACGCAAAAATGTCAAATCTAAGTTTTGTATCCAAAAGTCTCTCTCCCAGAGCCAATGATTCTGCTCAAAGTTAATGAAGATGACCACCTCACGTCGTGTGGTGTCGCCGGGAACAGACCATTAACCGGCTCTATTTGACCTTCCCCTTACCAGTTACCACACCCCGCATGTAGGGGACACAGCGTGCTCCGTCTCCACGCTTAAAGCCAAAGCAAGCGTCCCTCTCGATCACATCAGTTCCGTTCGGTGATGCGAATGCGATACGATGCGATGCAGCTTGTTAACCTGCTCGTCGCTTAGCAATCACAGCACAGTAACCGACACATTACGTAATCAGAGCATAGTACCACACAAGTGACATGCCATCTCGACAGGAACTGCACCAAGCAGGCTCCGACCATTGCGGGCTTGCGGCAGCAGACAGAGCTCGACTTCGATCGATTGGATAATCTTGTCATGCTAGCAGCAGTACTAGCTAGAGAAGAAGATCTGGTTCTGATGATGATGATGATGATGATGATGATGATGAGATGCACATACATAAGGTTCATGAACTGCAATGCAATGCATGGGCAGCATCACAACATGGTAGGGGCACACCCCAACCAACAGATTGTTCGGTGAGCTGCATCCATAATTCGTGACAGCTAAAACACCCAATCATGGCCGCCCGTTGCTTTCAGTGCCAAACTACACTACTAAAATCATCAAAAGGTAAAAGGGAAGCTCAAGCCACACACAGCAATGCTTCTTCTCGTCGGACAATCATGGCACGCACGATGCACTCGAAAACAGCCTCACATTCCAAAAGCCAGAAGCATTACATTCTTCTATCTAGAAAATGTACAGGCGAAAATAATAAAAGAAGTAAAGAAGAAGCCCACTAAGACTAACAATTCTTTAACAATCTTTCTTTTATATCCAACCCTATACCTGGCACCGGAGCTGGCGGTGGCCTGTTTCACCTTAATTAATGCATCCCAAAGATCTCTCGAAAGCCATGATTTGTGCCACAAGACACACCTCATGGGGGGTGGGCAGCTCACCAACCCTATATCGCCCTTGCAAAAGTTTGGATCGAACTCCCCATCGAATTGAAACCAGAACAAAATTAAAGGACACAACGTGGGGAGTGGTCCACCAAAAAACCTTACAAGGCAGATTTGCGGCATGATCCGCCTTCCGAATTCCGATAGCGATGCCGAACCCACCATAGAATGAGAGCACCAGGAGGAGCTCCTTCTCCTCCTGAGACTGAGCCCAACTTCTGGCATGGCCATAGTCCTAAGCTAGTCGACAAACATTCTTCTTTTTTCTCAGTGCTGGTATATTTCATCTTGATGCATTGTCGTCGAACATGATAATGGAGCTCAGCTGCTCATCTGTAAGCAGAAAGCAAGAATTAAAGGTTTTGACATAATTCAATTAGGCCAGAATGTGGTCTTGTTAGGCAGGAAACTTTGGTGGAAATTTTAAGTATTGTACAAAGGGTATGTGGGGTGCATAGCTTCCTTTAGGAAAGTGGTATTTTATCTATTCATTGTGTATGTATGGAACTAATGAACTTGTACAGTTGCACTAAACTAATTCTCTTAGAACCTAAACAGGAAACAATGATTGTACTATACTCCATGTGCAATATAATATTCAGCAAATCATCATCATGAAATGTGCACCTTTTTACCTTTAATCCGTGTAAGGATGCACATATTGGGGCGAAAGTTCTCCAAGGTTCCTTGCACGCTGCTCAATCCTTCTGAGGTCCCGAAGATGCTGTAAGATCTCCTGAAGAAGAACAAACCCTTTGCCTCCTTTGTTCAAAGACCTCACACACTGTTTTATGAACTCCTTGTCTGCCTCCAGAGCATGCAAGCGCTCATGGACTTGATCAATTTCACTGGCAATTGCAAGTTTATCTTGCTCCTTAGCAAGTTCCAACACGACTTCTGCCGAAGGATCTGCCATGGTATATTGCTTTGTGAGGAGGCCATTCCCATTTTCCGCAGTAGCATCATCAAATAGAGGGAGGAGCTTCTTTCTCCTATAGCTCACACCTTTTCTACTATCATGAAGTTTGAAGCTGATATCCTCATCCGAGAAACCATTTGAGGCACTGTTCAAATGGTCGTCTTCTGCGAAAAGCTTGTCCATCTTCATGTTATCAGATTCTTCATCTTCGAGATCGAAAAGCCTCTCCTCTAATACTTTAAGTTGTTCCAATATGGAGAGCCTCTCTTCCTCACAATCAGCCAGCGAGCCATCAATTGTAACAATATGACTAGTGGTTTCATGTAAAACAACATCAGTAGGACTACTGCCATTGCTTCCATTAAGACCATGGGCAGATTCATCGCCCTCATAGAAACTTTGGGAAAGATCATCACTGTCCTCAGCACTTGATGATGCTGAGATGATCCATTCTGGTCATCAGCCTTCTGCCTGGACATTTTCCTCCTCTCCTTCGCCTCATAGAGATGAATCTTGTGGCGATATAATTCGAGCTCTCTCTCCATATCTTGCCTCTCCTTATCTGTCTTCACAACTAGATCATTCAGCCTCTGGAGTGCTTCTTGATCATACTCCGACTGCTCTTCCATAAGCCGCTGGTACTGCATCGCCTCCATCTGCATTGCAGCCTTCTGTTCTTGCAAGCGATTTATCATTGCCATGGTCTCATCAGCAGCTATAGCTGCTGCACTCCTCTCATTTTCAAGTTCTGCATATAGTGCGCTCAATGATTTGTGCGCAGCTGCCAAAGCAGACTTTAGTTGATCAACAGTCACCAGTTCAACACTTTCCAGATCAGTAGACATAGTAGCAACACTTGAGTCAACAGACTTGGTATCAGAGGTCACTGCTTCAGGGTCTGGCAACTCCTGCAAATAACTAATGCCTTCAATATGGGTTACTGTATCAGGAATTTTCTTATCCTCGGCATCACTGCAGTCAGGAGATGATTTGTCTGAAGTTATTGAGTGTCCATCAGAAAGCTGGTGCAAGCTTGGTAGAAGAGCCTCGTTTGGATCAACTTCAATATCATCTGTTCAAATATTCAAATATGAAGAATTGCTTAAAAAACATGCTGATAATGTTAGAGAAGTCAAGCAAAATGCAGCAAACAAGTAGAAACAAGCAGCACTTCTATAGTCTTAACATTTTACCTTTGCCTGTGGTGGTGTTAACACCGAGAGACTCAAGAACCCCTGCTGCCAAATAAATGGAGAAGTCCTTCAGCTCAGGCTGTTCAACATGCTTTTCAGTGTTCTCACTTAAACTCATGGTAACTTGTTCCCAAGAATCAAGTGCCACAGGGTCCGATTCTTGTTGTGACTCAGCCTGTGAAGTTATGTCCTCTTCAAACTCTTCATCGATATGCTTCACCTCAGTGTTCTCATTCGAAGCCTCAGCGTCACACGACCCACATTCCTTTGGCGTAGCGTCCCATTCATTATGTATATCAGCTTGTTGAACCGGCACCACTTCGGTAGTTCCATCCGATTTCTCAACAACAAATCCATGTTCCCTGGTATCTGATGGCATGGAAAACAATTCATGTGTAACAGCGCCCTGTTCAACTTGCTCATCATCCTCTGACATCTCATCCCCGATTGCTATATCCTGATAATTTTCCTTCAATCCATTGTTCCCCTGAGGAGCTGCGTGCAACATTTTAAAATCAATATGGTTTTCTAATTAACATAAAATAAGCAAAAATATCAGCATGTCACAACTCATAGGACACAGTAAATGACATGGAATCGCTGTTTAGTTAAGATGTCTATTTCATGCTATCAATGCCACTTCCCATTTCTTCAGTTTCATTAAAAGTTCATCAATACAGGTGCTAAAATCTAGCATATCATATGGATGGATCAGCTAAAATAAGAAATCTGGTAGAAATTGGCATGGTATTTTGCAAGAAATTATACTATATATGCATTCTACTTCACTGAATGACTAGCATCACAAATAGATATGCAGTGAAAATGGCAAGTACAGTAAATAAATATGAAGCGAAGCAATTGTAAAGGTAGGTTATTGCTACAACCAAGGCATGGATGAATTGGATATACAGAATGCAAGTCTATCAAAGTAATAAAAATGACTTACAGTGCTGATCAGCTAAGCTCTCTGCAATTTCTCCTGCATTTGTCTCACAGCTGAGTTCATTGTCCATACTAGCAACCGAGACGACCAGGGCAGCAATCGCTCCATCGATAGACCGATCAACCATATCATCCATCTTCTCATCATCAGAAGCCACATCATATTTCTCCTCATTGGAATTAACCTCGTTCTTCAGCACCACACAGTCCCGCTCCATGGTCCCATGATCAAATTCCTCCTTCCCTTCACCAGTGGGTTCAGATGACACCTCAGACACACCGACGGCCATGGAATCAAGAGGCAGCACGACATTGCCAGCAATGTCAGCACGATGTGCTGGCATGACACCAACAGAATCATCAACATCCACCAATGGCTTCTCATCGAAAAGCTCGATCACAGGACCGTCCTCGGACACGAAGACCACATCTTCACATAGACACGCCATGGAATCGTCTTGGTCGTAGCCGCAGTCCAGGTCGCTTGACGCATTCGTGGGGAGCAGGAACGGCGGCGAGTAGAATCCGCTCTCGAGCGCGACGCCGCAGCAGGCGCAGGCGAGGTCCCGCTCGCCGAGCTCGCTCCGCCTCATCCACGACAGCAGCGCCTTCCCGACGACGCCGCCGCCGCGGCCCCGCAGTCCTCGCACATGTCCGCGGCGTCCGCGAGGCGGCGGTGCGCGCGGCAGTAGCCGAGGCGCGACACCTCGGAGGCGTGCGCCTCGCAGAGCACGCGTCGGAGGGGCTCGGCGCCGCCGCCGGCGCCCCGGCGGCGGGACGGCTCGAAGAGGCTGTCGACGCCGAGGCGGGAGCAGAGTGCGCAGGGCGGCGGGAGGCCGCAGAAGGCGGCGAACCTGGCGATGAGGTAGGAGAAGACGCCGTTGGCGAGGAGGAGCGCGATGAGGATCCACTCGAGGAGCGCGTAGGCGAGCAGCCGCGCGACCCGGTTGCTCTTCTTGCACATGGCCGCGGTGCGGTGGGCGCCGCCCGCCGCCACGGGCGCCTCCGACTCCGACGAGACCACCATCTCCCCGGCTCGGCTTCTCGACGGCCGGGCGGGAATGCGGTCAATGTTGCCGTGTAATCAAAGGAAGCGCAGAAATCCGCGCTCTTGGCCACTAACTCCACAATTGGACTGAAAAGTATCGGAAAATAGGGACGGCCGAAATGCAATTTCTGGTGGAATAACCCAACCACTCTCGAGAAGAAGGAGCCGGTTTCGTTGAAGAAAAGAACAAAAACAAGAAAAGAAAAAGAGAACTGCCTCCGACTGTACCAGATTGCAACGAGGACGAGATTTTTCACAGGTGGAATCTGGGGGTGACGAGGGAGGAAGACCAAGAACACGGCGATGGAATCTCTAGACGCGGAGGAGGACGAGGAGGAGGAGAGAGGGTCGAAGAGGGCGATGGTGACAGAATTGCGAGGTGCTAGCAGTGTCCAGACGAAGAGGAGGGGAGGGAGTTTGGTGAAAAGAATGGAGGCGAAGGAGGGAAGAAGATATCGAGGGATGGAGGAGAATAAACTGAAACGGAAAAGCGCTGCTGGGCGGCCGGGGCAGCGAGGCTACTGGTAATCAGCGTCATTAATCCCTATAATGGCGTAATAAATCGAGTATCAAAGCGAAATCCAAGAACACGCACGCGGAGCGGAGTGTGGTTAGATTTTCCAACGTCTCTTTTGCTTTTCCGTTTGACTACGTAGCTATAGATAGATTCTGGATTTCTCGTGTGGTGGTCGGTCGGTCGGACGGCGGCGAGATACTGCTGCTTTGCCGGAGCCGCCGTCACGTCAACCGCACGGCTTGCTCGAGTAGCCGTGCGCGATCGGGCGGGTTGGCGACGGCATACCGGAAATGGCACGGGCACGGCGGGTTGGACTTGCGCCCTGCGCGAACCACGAGTTCATCCCGTACCCAGAGACGACCGGATCAGAGACATGGTAGTACTGCTGCGACTCTACCTGATCTGTCACTCCCTCACGGTCTGCGAGAGAGGACAACGTGGTGGCACTTCTGGCGTCTTTGACCTGGCTTTTTCTATCCGGACAGCTATAATATACTCATCGATCGTTCAAGCCAGCTGAGGCACGGATCTTCGGTGTGGGAATCTATCTTTTTTAAGACGATGGAACAATAATCCTGGTATATCCAATCTTGCGATATTGTGTCAAAAACAAATCTTGCGATGCATACAACCAAATTATCTAGTTGCAGAGACTTTATCGAGGAAGTTCACCATTTTAGGTTGGTAAGTCCCACCGTCGTCGGCAACCCGACTATCTACCAGTTTTACAACCAATCATAGAAACAAGGACAAGAAAAAAACGCGGGCACCACTTCGGACACCAATAGACATGTCAGAAAAGAAATCATAGATAACATTGTCGCAACCAACGGTCTTCGACAAAGTAATAGTACACATATGATAATACTATCGCAGCCAACCAGTAAAACCCATAACATCGCCGGAGATGTGTGGATATGTTAGTTGTTTTTGTAGGTTGTACGATCAAGTGAGTCTGGTACACGGAGTTACCTTTTCGAAATTCCAATTGTTAGTATCCTTAGGGAATAAAGGGGTACGTGGATCGGTCTTGCATGGAGCGCGGGAATATTTTTCACGAGATGGTGGGAAACTTTCCACTCATTTATTGCCAAAAAATGGCGCGTAAAACCTGACGTCGAGAAGAAAAACAATTATGGTATAAAATATTATTCTGCGTGAATATGTGAATATGGATATACACGCATGGAGATTACTACTATAGGCGTTGGAGTGGATAGGGCACATAGGAATTTACATCAAGCCAAATCAATGTGATACAATTATGTGCTCTTGATCTCCACAAATGGGAGAGAGCTAGCTCGCAAACTCAGTAATGCAACCCACCAATGAATTCTAGCGAGTGAAATCCTTTGAAAACCTAATTCAAACCAACCAAACTCTACTGGAAACGTATTTTACTTCGCACGTATGGTTTGTGAATTCTCACGGTTAAGAGGAAAGCTTGAATAAAGTGTGGTCTTGGTCATATTTACACGGGGAAGTCTTGATCTTGGATTGCACAAGAGGAGGAATGGAAGCAAATCTCAACCTTCTTTTAGCATGGGAGTTGCTTCACTCACTAAAAGTGCGCAAATATCCGAATATGTTACTTGTTTTTGTTGTTTTACGATCAAGTGAGTCTGGTACAAGGAGTTACCTTTTCGAAGTTCCAACTGTTAGTCCAGTTAGGAATAAAGGGGTATGTGGTCAGTCTTGCATGGAGCGCGGGAATATTTTTCACGAGATCACGGGAAATTTAGCACTCATTTATCGCCAAAAAGTGGCATGGTAAAACATGACATCGAGAAGAAAAACAATTATGGTATCCAAACATGATTGTACATGAAATGGAAATACACGCATGGAAATTACTACTATAGGAAATGGTTAGGGATAGTTCAAACACACAAAAGTTATATCAAACTCGATCAATGTGATACAGTCAGGTGCTCCTGATCTTCACAAATGGGAGAGAGCTAGCTAGTGCTACCCAACAATGAATTCCAGCGAGTGAAATCCTGTGAAAACCTAATTCAAATCAACCAAACTCTACTTGAAACGTATTTCACTTCACAAGGTTTTTGAATTCTCACGATCGATCAAGAGGAAAGCTTGAATAAGGTGTGTTCTTGGTCATCTTTTCACGGGGAAGTCTTGATCTTGGATTGCACAAAAGAAGGGATAGAAGCAAAGCTTAAACTTCTTTAGCATGTGGGAGTTGCTTCACTCACTAAAGGTGCGCAAATAGCCAAATATGTTACTTCTTTTGTTGCTTTATGATCAAGTGAGTCTGGTACAAGGAGTTGTCGTTTCAAAGGTCTACCTGTTAGTCCAGTTAGGAATAAAGGGGTAAGTGGTAGGTCTTGCATGGAGAGCAGGAATATTTTTCGCGAGATAGCGGGAAATTTAGCACTCATTTGTCGCCAAAAAGTGGCATGGTAAAACATGACATTGAGAAGAAAAACAATTATTGTATCCAAACATTATTGTACATGAATATGGAAATACACACATGGAGATTACTACTATAGGAAATGGTTAGGGACAGTTCAAACACACACAAAATATATCAGACCTTACAAATGTGATACAGCTAGGTGCTCTTGATCTTCACAAATGAGACAGAGCTAGCTAGCAAACTCAGTAATGCAACCCAACAATGAATTCTAGCGAGTGAAATCCTTTGAAAACCTAATTCAAATCAACCAAACTACTTGAAACCATATTTCACTCCACACCCTTTGTGATTTCTCACGGTCCAAGAGGAAAGCTCGAATAAGGTGGTATTGGTCATCTCTACATGGGGAAGTCTTGATCTTGGATTGCACAAGAGGAGGGTTGAAGCAAAATCTCAACCTTCTTTTAGCATGGGAGTCGCTTCACTCACTAAAATTGTCGCGAATATGTTACTTGTTTTAGAGGTTGTACAATCAAGTGAGTATGGTACAAGGAGTTTACTTTTCAAAATTTCAATGTTCGTCCACCTAGGAATAAAGGGGTATGTGGTCGGTCTTGCATGGAGCATGGAATATTTTTCACCAGATGGCGGGAAATTTCAAACATGCCGGAGTTCATGTCAAAAGCCCAATCAATATGGTACAATTAGGGGCTCCTGGTCTTCACGAATTGGAGATAGCAAGCCTAGTGATATCCACAAGTGTAGAGAATCATTTGTAGTACTTATCAACAAGTATAGACCACATAGAGTTGAAGGTACTAGTTAGCAAGATTAGCAAAAATTAATAGTAAAAGTGTGAGCCGGGTTCATCGCCGGCGAGCCAGTCTGGTGAAGTCGGTGCTCCAGGACAACGTTAGTTTATGTTGATTATTTCAATGTTGCATGAGAGTTTTTGAATGCTTCAAACTCACGCCTGTTCTGCTGCGAAAACACGAGCGAGATGTTGCAAGAATTATGAGCCTATGATGCAAATGTTGCTTCAATGTTGCAAATGTCTTTGTGAGAAGTTCCAAACGTTGTGCTCCAATGCTTCATACATTTGACTTTTTCTCTCGAGATTTTGGTGCGACCAGTGTGGATTTGCTGCATACTCATAATTTCTGTTGCACCAGTGTTTGCTTCCATGATTTTTGTATAGCTTCGTCCCACAATGGAATAAAAATGATGCAACGATGTTACAATCGCACAAAATATTTGCTACTCTCTCCATTCACTTGAATAAGGCATTCTAACTCTTTTTTGAAAATACACGTATCTAGACATATTTATTCCGTACTGGGACAAAGCTATATAAGGCATTCTAACGTTTTGACATATTTAGTGTGTAGGTTCACTCATTTTGATATGTATCTAGTCTATATTAAAATATGTAGAATCTTTAAAATATGTAGAATCTTTTATAAAAGTGAACGGAGGGAGTACGTGGGATGGAGGCGGCATTGATTGGAGGAGATTCGCATTTTAGTGACATCCGACGGTTGGGGAGGCCAGGGAGTTTTGCCCCAAATATCTCGTAGGATGCTGAGTCCCATCCTAAAATTAAATCATATGCTAAAAGGGATCAAAATGCAGCAGTCACTTAACAATCCAGTAATAACTTGCCATAGAACTTCCGTTTAGGCAATCTAATAGCTTTCCATTAGTCCGATATGATTGCCTCATGCAAACCATCCTCATCCTCCGGTGCAATGGTGGACACATGAGGTCATGAACCCAACACGCCTAGGTTCGAGACTTGTCCCCTATAAAGAATAAGTCAGGTGGCGCCTCCCCTTATGTTCTCATTCTGATACAAACCATCATCATAACATCATCAAAAGCTAATATATGCTTCTCGCAAAAAAAATACTCTCTCCGTTTGGAAAAGGATGTCTTACATATATCCAAATTCGGATGTATGTGTACACTAAAAACATATCTACATACATCTGAATCTAGATAAATCCAAGACATCCTTTCCGGACGGAGGGAGTAATAGTATATGCTAACAGAGCACTGGCGTAACAGAGTTTCAGCCATGCCTTTAACAGAAAATTAAGAGGATTTGGCAAAACATAAGTGAATAAAGCTTTTGCTTTCGGCTGAAACTCTTCAGCGTTTTGCTTTCTAAAGCTCCTCCTTACTTTGCTCGCACGTACGCAAGCCTTCTAAGAAAAAACCTCAAATCACGATCGCCCAAGGACAGGAAGAATCTGCATTACGATCAGTTTAGTTTCTTGCCGACCACTTTTTCTGAAGTCGAAATGATTCGACAACGA
Organism: Poa pratensis; assembly: GCA_947311845.1. Taxonomy (NCBI): domain Eukaryota; kingdom Viridiplantae; phylum Streptophyta; class Magnoliopsida; order Poales; family Poaceae; genus Poa; species Poa pratensis. The sequence continues at coordinate 30,669,568 of CAMZMU010000040.1, forward strand.
TTATGTATTCGTTCCGGAGGAATGTCGTGGTAGTGTTTGATTACAGCACTAGTGCATGCACGTGTCATCCCAGGCAAAGAAAAGTTTACCAATTTTGAAAGCAAGCCATGGAAGCAATCAAGTGATCGAGGAGCTTAAAGAGGTAATTTTAGCTACTTAGAGCCGTAGAGCATAGTACGGTTAGTACCAACTGAATTTCCGATGGTTAGTATTACTTCAGAACTAGAACTAGAACTGTATCACTGAACACAATGATCATACTGCTACCTTCCGCGGCGGGGCAACAGCCATGTAGATCACAAGACAAGTTAAAATAAAGATAATTAAGACCAGGGTAAGTACAGTTGCTTCAGTGACAGAAGTGAATATATGCAGCACTGGCACGTCTGAAGCTAATCCAGGGAATCGAGTTCGCTCATGTGATCTCATCTCAGTCATCTGCATTCTGCTTTTGAAAGCCAAATTAGCAACTCGTGCGTTCTGGGCCAACTCATAACTGGCGGGCAGAAAACAAGTTTAATGATACCCAAGATGATATGAACTGCAAAAGATACAACAGCAGCAGAAGATAAATATGATAAGATCAGCAAGCTTCAAATATATGGTTCGTCTCCCATCGCTCTGTTTTTCTGTTATCGTAGATGGAGGAAGCTGTAAACTGCAGATTCCTTTGATGAGAATAGGAGAGCAAACAAGTATTCTGAACACATATTCAGGCACACAAATATATCCCTGTCTAGGGAGTTCAGTTCAAGACTCAAGACCTCAGGCATTTAGCTGAGTATATATATTAACAACACACCTTGCGCTTATAGTTAAAGAGCACCAAAGGCAGCAATATAACAAATCATGTTCGTAAATAGATATCTGAAGTATAACGTTTTGTTCGTGTTTCTTGTGTAGTGCCAAACTTTCCAACATATTCTCCTCCCAGGAACCAACCTACACCTAAGTGAAAAATAACTAGTGACGTAACAAGTTAGACCTAGACCTGAAAAAAGTCATGGCTACCGCATACTGCTAGAAATTAACAGTCAGTATTTTCATACATACACAATCAAGAATCAACAAATGCAAAAACACATTATGCAGAAACAAAAACATTCAGGTATGCATGTCAAACCTAATGCAATATCTGAACACCTAAATGAATAAAACTGTTTAAGGATTCTCCATAAAAATTGTACATGTTACACACAACTGGAAAAGTTCGTTATCATGGAGCACAATCTAAATGGAAGAATCGATTCATGACATTAATTGTTCCAGAGCAACATTACACCAGAAAATATTATCATACAAACAGCCATCGTGCTTGAAATGATGTTGTCTCTCTGAAACGAATTAAGTGATTACTCCAGCATTCTTCTAATGTCAAGCTGGGAGCTAAAAATAACTATGGATCAAGTAGTTGCAAAAAAGGACAGTGTCAGCTAACATAGATCCTCAAATGAAACAAGCAAATCACTTTGAAGCTTCATGTCTGCTGCCTACCGTAAGAAAACTATGGCATACATCAGTTCAACAAAGACACTTTAAAACAGTAAAATTATGTTAGATACTGTAACAACAAAAAATAAGCATGGAACTGATAATACCAATGCGCTAAACCACTTGATCATAAATTGGAACTATCGCACCCAGTGCACCAAAATTGCACATTGTATCTGCTAGAGTCTACAGTAGGATCAAATGACAAACAGAATAAAAAGCAATCAGGATAAAATAGGTCCCAGAGTAAACAGAATAATCATCTTTCGCAGTTTGCAAGTTTAAAGATAATGAGACCAAGGGTACTAGCATCCCTGACAAACATTAGCAAGAAGACAACAAGATGTATATTTTCTCCGTGAAACAAATCAATTAGATCTAACATGCCACACAATGGTCGGACCCAGGCCAGCAAGAAGATGCCACTGCTAGCACCACTAGGCTATCGCCCGCTTTGTAAGTTAAAACACTATTAGTGGAGAAAGGTGAAAAGGCTGAGGCAGCTGAATGAACTACTTCTCATCACACATTAGCATCAATTGAAAATGATACTGACAGCAGGACGTTAGATAGACAACAATGCTGGAACCTTAAGGTATTATTGTGATGATGGAATGATTAATAACTCATAAACAAGACAACAAATATCCGTAGCGACGTTACATAGGCTCAATACACCAGGCTGAATTCATATATTAGAGTGAAGCAATAGTTGAAACTACATGAAGCTGGGTTAAGAATAAGGATCAGAATAAAGGTCTGTATTCTTTCAGAGTTACTCCCTCCGTTTTTTAACATAAGATGTTTTAGCTATCTCACATGTTGGCTAGGTGCACACCCAAATAAATGTACATACACATTAAAACATGTCTACATACATGTTGACACATGTGAATTTGGACAAAAGCTAAAACATCTTATATTTATAAACGGAGGGAGTACTTAGTAACAACAGCTTCTAGTGGATAAAGTTGAAAAGGCCAAGCTACATGAACTATTCTCATTAGCATCAATTGAAAATGGTACTGGAAGCAGGACGTTAGATAGACAACAATGCTGGAACCATAAGGTATTATTGTGATGATGGAATGATTAACTCATAAACGAGACAACAAATATCCGTAGCGACGTTACATAGGCATAAATCATGATAGACCGGCTAAAGCAAGGCTCAAGCAGAGCAATGAGCTACATAAGCATAGCACAATAAGCTAGTAGTTTTTTTCTATACATAGCGGCAAAGCATGTCATCAAAATAAGTCTCACTTTAGTGCCCAGCCGCGGTAGCATCCTCGATGAGCAACCTGAGCCTTCGGCTCAGCACATCAAGCTCATCAATCCTCTGTTGCCTCCAGCGCTTCGCAAGTTCGCTCTCCTCAGCGTTTGCATCACAGACCATTCCCTCGGCCTTTGCCTCCCTCAGACACTCCTCAAAGATATCCAGCACGGCGCTTGCCACACGATGGTCACTGCTGCGTGGCAGCATCACCTTGTTGTCAACCATGTTGGTGTTCCCAATAATATTTGGGTCATCAGTAGTCACGACGCCTGCAATGTCGGTGGTGAAAGCGGCGGCAGTCTCAGTCGCAATCCCATCGAGGCTGCAGTCAGCTACCAGAGCAGCAGCACCGTCGTCGAAATAGAGGTGGTGCCCGCTCTCCTGCTCGAGAAACATGGCATCCTCGGTGCCGTTCTCGTCCAGGAAGGCGCCGCCCGGGGTGGTGGAGGAACTAATAATCCCATTGTAGCCATGAGGGGAAGAGTTGTTGTCCCCTGAGGGGTCAGGCATCTCGACGCCTCCCTGGGTGTTGGGGTTGGCGCGGCGTCGCTTGTTCCCGGAGGATCCTGCGCCGGCGCTGCCGGCGGCGGCGAAGGGCGAGGTGGCGGCGTTGGCGGGGTCCCAGAGGCGGAGCAGAGGTGGAGCACGTCGCGGTCGTGCGGGGCGAGGCGGGCGGGGTCCCGGCCCCTGGCGGCGCGGCGGTGCTTGTTCCTGAGGCGGCGGAGCTTCTCGGAGAGCTGGGAGCGGGTGTAGGGCTGGGGCATGGACTCGGAGAAGCGGTCGTAGAAGGCGTTGAGGTCGCGCGGGAAGACGAGGCCCTGCGCGCCGCAGCCGAGCAGGCCCTGCAGGAAGCGCAGCTCGTCGGACTCGGACCAGATGCGCTGGAACTTGAAGGGCGGCTGGTCGGGCGTGTTGAGGGGGTCGGCGCCGGAGGAGGACGGCGAGGGGGAGGGGCGCGGCGGGGAGCGGCGCTTGATGGGGAGCTTCCGCGCGGCGGAGGAGGTGAGGGCGGGGGCGGGGGCGCGGTCGGGTCGGCTTCCGGGAGCGGTGCGGTCATCTGGTTGGGGTTGGACGGGGCCGGGAGTGGGAGGGTTTGGTCCGAGGCCATGGACATGGATGGATCGAGGTGAGGCGCGACGAGACGATGCGTGGGGATCGATCTGTGGATGTGGATTTGGGTCGACCTAGACGAGTAGACGAGACGGGGGGGAGGTTGATCGATCGGCTTGGCTTGTGTGGATGGCTGGATGCGGTGTTGGTGGCCGGTGGGTGCGTGCGCAGGAGTAACGCAAGAATGAGAACGGATGTTTTACAGCGATTTTTTTATCCCACGTCAGTATTCGGTGTTGCCTGTGGCAAGATGGTTAGGTGGGTGGTTGTACCCCCAGCCCACCAGAGTTCAAACCCCAGGTTTGACGCTGGTGTTTCTCATTTGAGGCGGAATATTCTTCAGTGGGAGGCGACGTTCCCGTCGACAGCGAGGCGCCCGTGGTGACTTCGTCAATCTCAAGACTCGACCCGCCGGCTCAGTCTCTCGGAGGTGCTCATAGGGGTAGGGTGTGCGTGCGTGCGTTCATAGGGGTGAGTGTGTGCGCGTGTATATGAGCGCTTGCGTTGTACTGTGTTGCAAAAAGAACGGATGTTTTACAGCGATTTTTTTATCCCACGTCAGTATTCGGTGGGACTGGGAACGGAGGCTGATGCGTCGGCCGCGACCGGTTCTACTAATTCTATTTTTACAGCGATTTTTTTATCCCACGTCAGTTTTTTTTTTGCGAAACACAGTACAACGTAGATGCTCACAAACACGCACGTACACTCACCCCTATGAACGCACACACGCACACCCTATCCCTATGAGCACCTCTGAGAGGCTGAGCCGGCGGATGATCTTGAGATTGACAAAGTCACCACGGGCGCCTCGCTGTCGACGAGAACGTCGCCTCCCACTGAAGAATATTCCGCCTAAATGAGAAACACCAGCGTCAAACCTGATGTTTGAACTCTGGTGGGCAGGGGGTACAACCACCCTCCTAACCATCTTGCCACAGGCAAGTTCTCTCAGTTTTTTTTTCAAAACCGTTTTTTTTACTTACTAAAATGAGAACGGATGTTTAGAGCTCATTCAACTTACCGTTTGCATCGCGATTCATGTGCCCTATGAGTTCACAACTGGGTGTCAAAGATTTTCCAGCTGCAAACGGTTGCTACTGAGAATTTGTTAGTCATGAATGACTTTTTTGGTCAGCAACGCACAATTTTGACGATGATTTTCACTTATAATATGCAGATACAAAAATAGTATAAATGCATATGAAAAAGGTACTCCACAAGAAAAATGCAACTATGCCATTTATACATGATCAATCTGGACAATTCGATGTTATTAGTGGTCAAATATATGAATTAAACATGGTGAAAATCATGCACGCATTATTTTTTTGGGTGGAGGGAGTATCTTAACATAATGAACTGGTTAATTTGTGGCAGAAAAATACATACCACGAGCCTCTTGGGATGTAACGACAAACCAATGTGACCATGGACAACAAGTTTAGCTACCATGATACTCTCTTTTCTGGTGAGTCACGTAGCTTTTGTAGAAATCTACGTAACTAGATTTTCATATTTAATTTTGTGTAGCAAATTTCAATTTGTAAACCGGCGGGGGACTTGTGTACACCACATGATAACAAGCATATTGCATAAGAGACAGGGCGGAGGAGGTGGGGGCGGGGCGCGGTCGGGTCGGCTTCCGGGAGCGGTGCGGTCGAGGTGTGGTGGATCTGGTTGGGGTTGGACGGGGCCGGGAGTGGTGGGAGGGATTTGGTCTGAGGCCATGGATGGATCGAGGTGCGACGAGACGATCGATATGTGGAGTGTCTTGGGTCGCGGCGCGGCCGGACGGGAGATTGGCTGGGGTGCGGGGGATGGTGGAGACGGCTAGACCTAGACGAGTAGACGGGACAGGGGGAGGTCGATCGATCGCGTGGGTTCGCTTGTGTGGATGCGGTGTTGGTGGCTGGTGGGTGGGTGCGTGTGCAGGTGTGCACCTTCGGTGGGTCTGGGAACGGAGGCTGATGCATGGGCCATGACCGGTTCCTACTAATTCTATTTTTACAGCGATTTTTTTATCCCACGTCATTTTTTTTCAAAACCATTTTTTTTTACTTACTAAAATGAGAACGGATGTTTAGAGCTCATTCAACTTACTGTTTGCATCGCGATTCATGTGCCCTATGAGTTCACAAATGGGGTTACAAAGATTTTCCAACAGCAAACGGTTGCAACTAAGAATTTGTTAGTCATGAATGACTTTTTATGGTCAACAACGCACGATTTTGAGTTTTTGACTATGATTTCCACTTATAATATGCATGTACAAAAATAGTATGAATGCATATGAAAAAGGTACTCCACTAAGAAAAAATGCAATTATGCCATTAATACATGATCAATCCGGACAATTCGGTATTATTAGTGGTCAAATACATGAATTAAACATGGAGAAAATAATGCACACATTGTATCTTAACATAATAAAATGGTTAATTTGCGGAAAAATACACGTAACGACAAACCAATGTGACCACGGACAAGAAGTTTAGATACCATCATACTCTCTTTTCTGGTGAGTCATGTAGGTTTTATAGAAATCTACATAACTAGATTGTCATATTTACTTTTGAGCACCAAATTCCAATTTATAAACGGGCTGGGGACTTGTGTATACCACATGATAACAAGCATATTGCATAAGAGAATATCAAATAACAAAATCTACATACACAAACATACTAAAACTAAACTATTTTTCCATTGTTTATTACTCTAACCAATATTGTTTCAATACCAAGTACAAAGCATGCACACTTTCTTAAATTTCACTTGCTAGACAATTTTGAGCATGGAAAAGTAGTGTCACTGCTTCAGTTTATACTCGACAAGTTTCTATAAGGATGCTTACTTAACCATACACTAGAAACTCTATTGAGATATCTGTTAGATTACACTCTTTACGTATCTTTACCATAAATACTTTGAGTACAAATTATGCATTGTTGAAAACATGGTTTTAGAACAAACTTTCTTACAAAATTCACTACAAACAAAAACACCAACTAATATTTAGTAATATTACCAGTTACGTCGTTAAACTACGTGAATAAAAATGTATACTTCTAATATTATAGCATGCAAAAAAAAAGACACAGAAGTATAAAAGTTCAGTATAACAGAAGGTTGATGACAGTTGCAACAAGAATTTATTGACCATCCAATGGAAATAATCTAGGTTCATGACACTATTATATATCAGCTTGTACTAGCATGTTCAAACCCCTGAACGTTCTTTTAGGTAGTATTATGTTTAAACGCGTGAACTACTGGTTGAAATACCCCATACGTTGGTCTTCTAGCAACTTCTCCTTGGTTGAAATGTGCACTTAAGCAGATATCTCAGTCTCACGCATAAGTTTGGAAACTGCTCTCTTCACTTTCGTGTTTTGGTTTATGTGAGAGAATATTAGCTCCGTGAGCATCTTGCAATTTGAATTGTATGTATCCGTCTGTAATAGAAAATGGCAACAGTTTAGTTCACATAGAAGTTGTAAGTAATAGATTTGTTTTGATATTGAATAAAAATTTGAATAACAGCTTTGCATGTGTTGACTAACCTATGAAAATTTAGTTTTCATTTTTTGCGCTCTCCAAGTTTCTCATGTACCACAGTACAAATTTTCCACATGAGTACCTGTTATAGAACATAAAATTGGGTAACTCTGTCATCCCAGCATGCTTTAGCACACATAAAATATGCTTGCAAGGTATGCCATCACGCTCAATCTTCCGGCAGCTGCATTTGATGTCGGAATCAAATCTGAGGCTGGTGTACTCCACAGAGAATTCTCGCTCAGGTACGACGTTTGAAATCAACCTGTATCTTTCATACGTCTCAAACGTATCTATAATTTTTGAGTGTTCTATGCTTGTCATATGTCAATGTCACATGTTTTTATAATGTTTTAATATCATTTTTATGTATTTTCTGGGACTGACCTATTAGCAAGATGCCCAGCGCCAGTTCCTGTTTTCTGCTGTCTTTTTGTTTCAGAAATCCTAGCCAGGAAATATTTTCCGAAAGAGCAGAAAATTTACGGATTTATTTTTGCGAATGAACCAAGACACTGCCCGAAGGAGGGGTCCAGGTACCCACCAATGGACCTCGTTGATATGTTTTTCAAACTGACCTGCAAACACATACAAAAAAATCGAAGTGTGAACACATAGTGAACTCTAGATGATTCCTCGCTGATACATGTTTTTCCAAATGACCTGCAAACACTAACACATTCAGCATTAGTGTGCTCCAACCCTATACCCTATGCAAAAAGTAAGAGAAAAATGGTCATAAATGACTGCAAATTGGCGCTGTTCAAAAAACAACATTTGGAATATGAATGTTCACAAAAATCATGTCCCGTAAGATAATCCAGAAACCTTGTATCGAAATGGCAACCGTATATATGACAACTTTCAAAGGTACAATGTTCAGACGTACAAGACCTGAAGAGCGTGTTTGAACATAGGTGAAAAATAACCATGTTGCCGAAGAGGGTTAAATCACCTTATTCTCGACAGAAATTTCCTGTGATCCTTCTCTAGAATCTCCCTGTTTTATTTCACATACCTTAACCATTCGTGTCCAAAGCAAAGAATGCATTAGATCAAATGGATAAGTGTTCGCCTCAGCTTCGTAGGACCTGCAGATAGTGCGTCGTCATAGCCGGCCCGCCAGGTGCTGGGGGCGATACGGCAGGGCGTACTGCAGGGTTTCGGTGCAGGGCACAGGCAGCTGACCTGCGATCTGCACGGCGTCAAGACTCAAGAGTATTGGCGTACGGGGGGGAGGAGGAAGGAACGTGCGGACATCGAGAGGCGCATGGACTGCGAGGCGGCAAATAAGAGGGGCAGAAGAGCAATTACCCAAGCCAATTACGGAGAGGACGGAGGCTCTCGCCGCAACCTTTGTGAAAGACGTTCTCTTGTCCAAGATCCATGTGGACGTGATGACGTGGATCACACGTTCGTTGGGAGACCCCAAGAGGAAGGTATGAATCAGTGTAGCAGCAGTTTCCCTCAGTATGAAACCAAGGTTTAATCGAACCAGTAGGAGTAAGAAATCACTTCTGAAGGTTGTCAGTGGCGCGCTGACGTGGAACCTGCACACAACACAATCAAACTACTTTGCCCCAACGAAACAGTGAGGTTGTCAATCTCACCGGCTTGCTGAAAACAAAGGATTAAACGTATGGTGTGGAAAATAGTAAATTGCAGAGAATGAAAAGGAACAATGATTGTTGTTGGTTGTATTATCAGTGTAAAAGAATGGACCGGGGTCCACAGTTCACTAGTGGTGTCTCTCCATAAAAGATAACTAACATGCTGGGTGAACAAATTACAGCTGGGCAATTGACAAAATATTGAGCGCATGACAATGCATATATATGACATGATGATTACTATGATATTCATGTGGGCATTACGACAAAATACATAGACCGTTATCCAACAGCGTCTATGACTAATAATCCACCTCCAGGTTGTCATACCGAGTTCCCCGTTGGTATTAAGTTGCAAGCAACGGATAATCGCATTAAGTAATGTGCGTAATGTAAACAAATGCATTAGACCTAACGGCGCACCCTTAAGCTAAGCATCGGTTATTTTATCCCTAGTGGCAACAGCACATCCACAATCTTAGAAGTTATTGTCACTCTCCCAGATTACCGGAGGCATGAACCCACTATCTAGCATAAATACTCACTCTTGGAGTTACAAGCATCTACTTGGCCAAAGCATCTACTAGTAACGGAAAGCATGCAAGATCATAAATAACATATAAGATAGATTGATAATCAACTTGACATAGTATTCAATATTCATCGGATCCCAGCAAACACAACATGTAGCATTACAATAAGATGATCTTGATCATGATAGGCAGCTCACAAGATCTAAACATGATAGCATAAAGTGGAGAGACAACCATCTAGCTACTGCTATGGACCCGTAGTCCAAGGATGAACTACTCACGCATCACTCCGGAGGCAGGCATGGTGATGTAGAGCCCTCCGGTGATGATTCCCCTCTCCGGCAGGGTGCCGGGAAGAGCTTCTGAACCCTCCCGAGCTAGGGTTGACGGCGGCGGCGTCTCTGGAACTTTTCGTGGATAATGGCTCGGGTATTAGGGTTTTCCGTGAAGATGAATAAATAGGCGAAAGGGCGGCGGCTGGAGCGACCCGTGGGGCCCACACCACACCCGGCGCGGGGGGGGGCCGCGCCCCCATGGTGTGGCGCCTCGTGGTCCCTCCGTCTCTCCTGGACTCCGTGTACGTGTTGGAAAAATAGGAGGTCTGTCCAAGTTTCGTCCAATTCCGAGAATATTTCCAGACTAGCTTTTCTGGAATACAAAAACAGCAGAAAACAGGAACTGGCACTGTGGCATCTTGTTAATAGGTTAGTCCCAGAAAATGCATAAAAATGCTATGAAGTGTATATAAAACATGTAACAATTGGTATAATATCAACATGGAACATCAGAAATTATAGATACGTTTGAGACGTATCAAGCATCCCCAAGCTTAGTTCTACTCGTCCTCGAGTAGGTAAAACGATAAAAACAAAATAATTTCTGAGGTGACATGCTACAATCATAATCTTGATCAAATAGTATTGTAAAGCACATGTTATGAATGAAGTGATCCAGGTCAATGGTCTATAGTTTGCTAGCAAGTAGATAATGAGCAAACAACTGAATCATATAAGCAAAAACTTTTCATGAATAGTACTTTCGAGACAAGCATCAAAGAGTTTTGCATAAGAGTTAACTCATAAAGCAATAGATTCTAAGTAAAAGGTATTTAACCAACACAAAGGAAGATTTAAGCTTCAGCAATTGCTTTCAACTTTCAACATATATATCTCATGGATATTTGTCAACACAAAGCAATATAATAAGTGCAATATACAAGCATATAAAAATTGTTGCACCAAAGTTGACACTAGTGTTTGCTTCTGAGATAGAAAGAAGTAGGAAAACTGACTCAACATAAAAGTAAAAGAAAGGCCCTTCGCAGAGGGAAGCAGGGATTAAATCATGTGCTAGAGCTTTTTAAGTTTTTGAAATCATAAGAGAGTAAAAATAAGTTTTGGAGGTGTTTGTTAATTGTCAACGAATCAGAAAATGGAAAGTACAATATGACCCCTGCCAACCAGACTTTTAAGAGCGGCTCCCATGAAGGACGTTATTTCTACCAGCAAGGCAGATCATCCCTCTTCTCTTTTGTTTACACATGCAGATATTTCACTGTTTGTCATTGCTTGACTGATAAATCAGGGCAAAAATGTGAAGAGAATTAAGCGGTTAAAGTTGTAATTAATTGGGACTGGGCACCCCATTTGCCAGCTCTTTTTGCAAAATTAATGGATAAGCGGATGTATATGCCGCTAGTCCGGTGGTAAAGTCTGTTTGACAGTTGACATAAAGACATCCACCCCGTCCTCATGAGCTTGGTAAACATTGACACAAAAAGGAGTAATAATTTTTGAATAGTTTAAAGGTAGCACATGAAAAATTTACTTGGAATGGCAAGGAAATACCACATATAGGTAGTTATGGTGGACACAGATGGCATGGATTTTGGCTCAAGGTTTTGGATGCACGAGAAGCATTCCCTCTCAGTACAGAGTTTAGGCTAGCAAGGTTATTTGAAGCAAACACAGGATATCAACCGACACAGCAAGACTTATATGAAAACATATTGCAAGCATTATAAGACTCTACACTGTCTTCCTTGTTAACCAAACCCTTTTACTAGAAAATATCTAGACCTTAGAGATACCAATCATGCAAACCAAATTTCAACGAGCTTTACGGTAGTTCTTCATTAATAGGTTTTAACTACATGATACAAAAGCTTAAACATGAACTACTTGATAACTCAAAACAATTGACAAGTATCAAATTATCCAATACAGTGATCTACAAGAATATGTAAGCTTTTTTCCATTATACCATCTACCACATGCAACATTTTCTGTTCCAACCAAACACCAATCAATTTATTTCAACATAAACTCTCCAAACAATTATAAGTGAAGCAAGAGAGTACTTTCTTTAAAAGAACTAACAGCTCTGAATAAGAGATGCATGCAAAACAGGAGCTAAAAGCATAGCAATAGCTAGATAAGAATACTCAACAAGTATAAGTGAAGAATAGGAGTATTCATATGAAAAAGCGGAGCGTGTCTCTCTCCCAATCAAGAATGCTAGGGTCCAATCAAGTTGACCATAAGAAAAATAAAATACTGAAAATAAAAGCACACAGACGCTCCAAGTAAAGCACATATGATGTGAAAGAATTAAAATATAGTTTCACTAGAGATGACCTGATAAGTTGCTGATGAAGAAGGGGATGCCTTGGGCATCCCCAAGCTTAGACGCTTGAGTCTTCTTGAAATATGCTGGGGTGATCCATGGGAGCATCCCCAAGCTTAAGCTCTTCACTCTTCTTGATCACATTATATCATCCTTCTCTCTTGACCCTTGAAAACTTCCGCCACACCAAACTCAGAGTAATTCTCATTAGAGGGTTAGTGCACAATCAAAAACTCACATGTTCTATAAGGACACAAACATGACCGTTACTTTTAACATTAACTACTGCCACTGATGTTATGTGAAGCTCTTCACCCTAAAAAAGAATTCCACTCAACACTAGTAAAAGAGAGAATGCGAAAAATAAAAGACAGAATCTGTCTAAACAGAACAGTCTGCAAAGACGAATTTTTTCGAGGCACTTACGTTGCTCAGATCGAAAAACAAACTAACGAAAGATGCGTACATATCTGAGGATCACGCACAAAAATTTGCAGATTTAAATAATTTTTTGTGATTTTACAGAAGTAAAACGGTGAACAGCAGAAATCTGTTCCTGCGCAGAAATCCAAATCTAGCATCATCTTCCTATTAGAGGCTACTTGGCACAACAATGCGATAAAATAAAGATACAAAGGAATTGTTACAGAAGTAAACAACTCCTTGACTCAAAAAGAAAAGAAAAATTGCAGAAATAAAATAATGGGTTGTCTCCCATAAGCGCTTTTCTTTAACGCCTTTCAGCTAGGCGCAGAAAGTAAGAATCAAGTGTTTCCAAGTGATGAAGCATCAACAGAATAATTTGCTCTAACAATAGAATCAAAAGGTAACTTCATCTTCTTTCTAGGGAAGTGTTCCATACCTTTCTTGAGTGGGAATTGATATTTAATATTCCCCTCTCTCATATCAATAATAGCACCAACAGTTCTAAGAAAAGGTCTTCCCAAAACAATAGGACAAGAAGCATTGCATTCAATATCCAAAACAACAAAATCAACGGGGACAAGGTTATTGTTAACCATTATAAAAACATCATCAACTCTCCCCAAAGGTTTCTTTATAGTATTATCAGCAAGGTGAACATCCAAATAACAGTGTTCCAAAGGTGCTAAATCAAGCATATCATAAGTTTCTTAGGCATAACAGAAATACTAGCACCAAGATCACATAAAGCATTGCAATCAAAATCATTCACCTTCATTTTAATGATGGGCTCCCAACCATCTTCTAACTTCCTAGGGATAGAAGCTTCATGTTTTAATTTCTCTTCCCTAACTTGCATGAGAGCATTAGTAATGTTTAGTAAAAGCCATGTTTATAGCACTAGCATTAGGACTTCTAGCTAGCTTTTGCAAGAACTTAATTACTTCAGAAATATTGCAACCATCAAAATCAAAATCATTATTATCAAAGTAATGGGACCATTGTCTCCCATCTCGAAAAATTTCAGCACTTTTATCAGGAACAGTTTCAGTGTTTTCAGGCAATTTTAAACGTTTTGCAACAGAAGTAGAGACATTGCCAACACCAATTACTTTACCATTGATAGTAGGAGGTTTGTTAACACTTGAGTTCAGCATTTTCAGTAGTAGTAATAGTATAAACTCTAGCAATACTATTCTTTTTAGCAATTTCATCCTCTCTTGCCCACCTAGCATGTAAATCAGCTAACATCCTCACATTATTATCAATTTTAACTTGATAGCATTGAGAGTTTTGCTCTCTTTAACATCATGAGGCATAGTTTTAATTTTTAACAAATCAACATCAAGAGCAAGACTATCAACTTTAGAGGCAAGAACATCAATTTTCCCAAACTTTTCCTCAACAGATTTATTGAAAGCAGTTTGTGTACTAATAAAATCCTTAAGCATGACTTCAAGATCAGAGGGTACACTCTTATTATTGTTGTAGGAATTACCATAAGAATTAACATAACCATTGCCACTATTAAAGGATAGGGCTTATAATTGTTATTACCAAAATTATTCCTATAAGCATTGTTGTTGAAGTTATTTTTTTAATGAAGTTCACATCAACATGCTCTTCTTGAGCAACCAAAGAAGCTAAAGGAACATTATTTGGATCAACATGCATTTTTCCATTTGTAAGCATAGACATAATAGTATCAATCTTATCACTCAAGGAAGAGATTTCTTCAACAGAATTTACCTTCTTACCTTGTGGAGCTCTTTCGGTGTGCCATTCAGAATAATTTATCATCATATCATCAAGAAGCTTTGTTGCAGCACCCAAAGTGATGGACATAAAGGTACCTCCAGAGGCCGAATCCAATAGGTTTCTTGAAGAAAAATTTAATCCTGCATAAAAGGTTTGGATGATCATCCAAGCAGTCAGTCCATGGGTGGGACAATTCTTTACCAATGATTTCATTCTCTCCCAAGCTTGAGCAACATGCTCATTATCAAATTGTTTGAAATTCATAATGCTACTTCTCAAAGATATGATCTTAGCAGGAGGATAATATTTTCCTATGAAAGCATCTTTGCATTTAGTCCATGAATCAATACTATTTCTAGTCAAAGATAGCAACCATTCTTTAGCACGTCCTCTCAAAGAGAAAGGAAAAAGTTTCAGTTTAATAATATCACCATCTACTTCCTTATACTTTTGCATCTCACAAAGTTCAACAAAATTATTAAGGTGAGCAGCAGCATCATCAGTACTAACACCAGAGAATTGCTCTTTCATAACAAGATTTAAAAGTGCAGGTTTAATTTCATAGAATTCTGCTTAGAAGCAGGTGGAGCAATAGGTGTACTAATGAAATCATTGTTGTTCGTGCTAGTGAAATCACACAACTTAGTGTTCTCAGGGGTACTCATTTTAGCAAAATTAAAACAAAACAAAAATAACAATTCGAATAAGTAACTAATTTTTTTGTGTTTTTGATAAATAAAGCAAACAAGACAAGATAAAAATAAACTAAGCAAGACAATAACAAAGTAAAGAGATTGGAAGCGTGAAACTCCCCTTGCAGAAATCCTCTTGCTCCCCGGCAACGGCGCCAGAAAAATGCTTGATGACGTGGATCACACGTTCGTTGGGAGACCCCAAGAGGAAGGTATGAAGCAGTGTAGCAGCAGTTTCCCTCAGTATGAAACCAAGGTTTAATCGAACCAGTAGGAGCAAGAAATCACTTCTGAAGGTTGTCAGTGGCGCGCTGACGTGGAACCTGCACACAACACAATCAAACTACTTTGCCCCAACGAAACAGTGAGGTTGTCAATCTCACCGGCTTGCTGAAAACAAAGGATTAAACGTATGGTGTGGAAAACAGTAGTAAATTGCAGAGAATGAAAAGGAACAATGATTGCAGTTGGTTGTATTATCAGTGTAAAAGAATGGACCGGGGTCCACAGTTCACTAGTGGTGTCTCTCCATAAAAGATAACTAACATGCTGGGTGAACAAATTACAGCTGGGCAATTGACAAAATATTGAGCGCATGACAATGCATATATATGACATGATGATTACTATGATATTCATGTGGGCATTACGACAAAATACATAGACCGTTATTGATAACCCCCAAGAGCAGGGGATCACTGTAGCACCTCTCAATGTGTAAGTGGGGTATCGATCCGCGGGAGCAAGAAGGAAAAGTTATCTATTCCCTACAACTAAAGTGTCACAAGTTTTAGTTGATTATGCGCTAAACAAGTTTAAAGAACAAGATGGTTGATTTAATGGATGGAAGTTTAATGTAACAAAACAAGAATGTAAAAGTGTCCCAATCCTCTTCAATGCAAGAGGACAAGACAAATGTTTTCTTTTATAAGAACGATGGACATGGGTTCATGGGTTCACTCAATCCTCTCTCCCATCTATGGTGATTATCATGTTATAGATAAAAAGTACACACAATTGTCATCTTTAATGGTAAACTTCTATGACGGCTACATGTCCTAAAACACATAGTTGAAAGAAAATAATCATTTGTGTTGCTAGGTCACCCTCGTAAGGCTAGCGTGGTTTGTTGTCACTCCCACATCATACTTCTTCCTTTTTACCCCCAGATAAAAATGTTGGTCGACATTACTGTCACTTAATGCCTATGCCTTCTGTCACTAGGCCACTCTCTACCCACATACATCATACTTCTTAATGGACAATATTCTAAACACTAGTGTAATGATTCATATTTCGTGTGCATGACCACATCTCTCTCATCTATCCACACTTGGTGGTGTCAATCACCTCATGACAAGGATAAACAAGACATTATGCATAAATCAAACCATCACATGTATCATAGAATATCTCCAAAGTATGACTCCATAGAAATCCCAACATGACGGTAAATGCATAACATAATATCATCTCATACCACAATATCCACCATAGGAATTACAAAGATAGTTCCATAATCATGCAAGGCACATCATATGGACTTCAACAATGATCATACATAGAGAGATTGGATCAAGTTACCACCACAAACCCAAAGTCCAGGGGGTGGACTACTCCCTCTTCATCATGGAGACGGTGGAGAAGTCGTTGGAGAAGATGGAGACCACGCCGGCAGCGCCCCGCCGGAGTTTTCCCCCTCCAATCTGCAACTCCAGGTTTCTGTTTCGTGGTTTCTGTGTTTCTGCGGCGCTCCTTTCCGAAGGGCGTCGGGGACTATTTTTATAGTCGGTTTTAGGTCAAGACGGAGTCGTGGGCGAAAAGATCGACGGCAAAGGAGCCTCGAGGCTCCAGATGGTGGGTCCCACGCGGCCAGATTCCTTGGCCGCGTGGGCCACCCTCTTTTGGGCCTCGGGCCTCCGCTTGTTCGCTTCCTTCGCTCCCAAGTCTTCTTCCTTCCAAAAACTGATGCTCGTAAATTTCCAGGTCATTTGGACGTCGTTTGGGTCCCTGAAACATTAAAATATGGAAAATAGGGTTTTCTGCCTGCGCAGGGTTAATTCCATAAAAATAGGAAAATCATGAAATATTCCAAAAATCATTATAAAACATTTATATAACCCTTATATGATGCAAATATGATTGGAATATAAGTAATATAGTGCAAAGTTCATGTATGCATTTTACATGCATCAGTTATATATCCAACATCGTCTATGACTAATAATCCACCTCCAGGTTGTCATACCGAGTTCTCCGTTGGTATTAAGTTGCAAGCAACGGATAATCGCATTAAGTAATGTATGTAATGTAAACAAATGCATTAGACCTAACGGTGCACCCTTAAGCTAAGCATCGGTTATTTTATCCCTAGTGGCAACAGCACATCCACAATCTTAGAAGTTGCTGTCACTCTCCCAGATTAGCGGAGGCATGAACCCACTATCTAGCATAAATACTAAATCTTGGAGTTACAAGCATCTACTTGGCCAAAGCATCTACTAGTAACGGAAAGCATGCAAGATCATAAATAACATATAAGATAGATTGATAATCAACTTGACATAGTATTCAATATTCATCGGATCCCAGCAAACACAACATGTAGCATTACAATAAGATGATCTTGATCATGATAGGCAGCTCACAAGATCTAAACATGATAGCATAAAGTGGAGAGACAACCATCTAGCTACTGCTATGGACCCGTAGTCCAAAGATGAACTACTCACGCATCACTCCGGAGGCAGGCATGGTGATGTAGAGCCCTCCGGTGATGATTCCCCTCTCCGGCAGGGTGCCGGGAAGAGCTTCTGAACCCTAACAATTGGTATAATATCAACATGGAACATCAGAAATTATAGATACGTTTGAGACGTATCAGGACGGCAGCAAGCAGACGCGGTGGTGGTGTGACGTCGGCGGGAGCTGGACACCTCAGGTACTCGGGTCTCTTCCTTGGTTCCTTTGTGTGGCGTCTGATACGTCTCAAACGTATCTATAATTTTTGATTGTTCCATGCTTATTATATATCATTGTCACATGTTTTTATAATGTTTTTATATCATGTTGGCATATTTGATGGAACTAACCTATTAACGAGATGCCCAGTGCCAGTTCCTGTTTTCTGTTGTCTTTTTGTTTCAGAAAAGCTAATTGGGGAAGTTTCTCCGAATCGCCTGAAAAATTATGGGAATTATTTTTACATAGAAACAAAGACCGCGCCAGGAGGAGACCTGCAGGGGGCCCACAGGCCCCAGACGGCACCCAGCCATGGCCCAAGCCTTGGCCGCGGCTGGGGCCCACCTGGCCGCCTCCGGCGTCTCCTCGAGTTGCCCTTTCGCCTATAAATTGCCTTCGTCCCGAAAACCCTCGATACCTGGTCATATTTTTCAGAAAACGTCCGAGGTCGCCGCCGTCGCCAACCCTATATCGGGAGGGTTCTGAAGCTATTCCCGGCACCCTGCCGGAGGGGGAGATCGTCACCGGAGGCATCTACACCACCATGCCTGCCTCCGGAGTGATGCGTGAGTAGTCCACCACGGGGCTACGGGTCCATGACAGTATCTAGATGGTTGTCTCTCTCTCTCTCTTGTACTCCATTGTTTAAATCTTGTGAGCTGCCTAACATGATCAAGATCATCTATTTGTAATGCTACATGTTGTGTTTGCGGGAATCCGATGAATTATGGAGTCATGACATTATTGTTCAGTTTATTTATGGTATGTTTTATTTATGATCTTGCATGCTCTCCGATGCTTGTGGATGATTTGGCGAAGTAATTGCTAGTGTCTTCAGAGGGAGTATTTATGCTAGATAGTAGGTTCATGTCTCTCTTGTCTGAGCTCGAGTTGACATAAATGATTAAGGATTGAGATGTGTTGTTGCTACTAAGGGTAAAACATCGGTGTTTATTGCTATACGTTGTAACCATTGCTTACATTACGCACCATGCTTATTGCAATTATCTGTTGCTTGTAACTTAATACTTTCGGGTGACATGCTGGATAGCGGTCCCGGGGTGGATTATTAGTCATAGATGCAGTTGGATAACGGTCTATGTATTTTGACGTAATGCCCATATTAAATGAAACGGTGAACTTTGTGTCATGATAGTATTGTGTTGCGCCCATGTTTGTCAATTGTCTCGCTTTAATTTGTTTACCCAACATGTTTATCTTTTGGAGAGACACCGCTAGTGAACTGTGGACCCTGGTCTTACTTTCCTATATTGTTTACGACCGTTCCCATAGCTTTTCATAGTCATTTGCTCGCTGGTCATTTTTGCTCTTTTATTATTTTACACATATACGTTTAATCCTTTGTGTTCAGCAAGCCGGAGAGATTGACAACCTCTCTGTTTCGTTGGGACAAAATAGTTTGTTCGTGTGTGCGCAGGTCCAGGCTAAGCTCTTTTCGGCGCCATTGCCGTTGGCACCAAGCCGATGCCTTCTCCATGTCCTACTGGTTCGATAAACCTTGGTTTTGTATCAAGGGAAAATTGCCGCTACGCCGCATCATACCTTCCTCTTGGAGTTCCCAGCGAATGTGTGATACACGCCATCAGCGTCAGGGTGCTGGTGCTAGGAAGCGACATGGACTAAAAATCAGGAAGTTCCCGCATGCATGAATTAGTGAGGAGGCGACTGCGGATCCGACAGGGTTCCCGCGACGGTTTGTGTGTCTGTGTGAGTGAAGGCGGTATGACGGATCGTGGGAGTAGTTGCCTTCGCGGAGGTGCGGACGCGAGCGGTGGAGATTTGGCACGGATTGTGAGAGTAGTTGCCTTCGCGGAGGTGCGGACGTGGGCAGTTGAGATTTGGCAGAACATTATCTGCCGGTAGACAGGATCAATCACACCCGTTGGACTGATTGACATACCAGCTATGTAATATGATCCGCTAGATTTTATTAGTCAAGGATGATCCAATGGTTCTAATCGTCATGTGTGCACTTTCATTGGTGGACGTAAGAAAAACCACTGAAACAAAAGAGTATGGTATTGCCAATCCCAGCCGGAAAAAGTCCATTTTCAACCCTAAACTCGTAGTGATTTGGCGAAATGAACCCTGAACTCCAAATCCCTGTCGTTTGTACCCTGAACTTACGAATCCTGGTCTAAATCAAACCCTGGAGATTTTTTACATTTTAAAGTAAACAAAATCCCATACAAAATAATTAGGTGCTCTCGCTGATTAAGCTGGTCTACATGTCATACCCATCTTCCAACTACAACGTCTCTCCCGAGTGAACCACGCACCTCTGATCGGAGCGTGGCGACCGTCGTGCACGTGCGAGCACGACGTCTCCCGCGATGCTCCCTGGCCGAGTGATACGTCCCAAACGTATCTATAATTTTTGATGTTCCATGCATGTTTTATGTCAATTGGCACATGTTTTATATACACTTTATATCATATTATGACATTTATTGGATTAACCTACTAATAGTTGCCAAAGTGCAAAATCTTCTTATTTTCCTATTTGTTGTGTAGGAATTATCAAAAATACAAAAGGAAACCTTGTTGGAGTCAAATTGGGACTTTTCTGAAATCTGTCTGAGAACTTTTTACGGAGATTGTCAGTTTGACCCTCGAAGATGGCGTCCAATGGAAATCAAATTGAAGAGAAAGTTGTCACAATTTTCCATACGAAGATTTTAAGCCCGAGATCAGCCCAATCGGAGTTCGGACGCGGCCTGTAGGCCCGTTTTAATGGAACCCTAAAAGGGGGTGATGGAAATCCGAGAGTCCATATAAAGAAGGAAACCCTAGGTCGTGAAGAACCACCAAAAAGCCACAAATTTTCCTCCTCTTGGCAGCCGCCAAGGAGGGGGAGGAGCTCCTCCATTTCTGCACCATCACCAAGGAAGAAGAAGGGGGGCCAAGGGCCGCCGCCCCCGAGGGCCGCCGCCGCGCCGTGGCTGCTGCGGGCCGCCGCCTCCTCCACTCCGGGCTGCACCTCTTCATCAACCTCTCCATCAAGTGTGCTCACCATGACCATGTGTGAGTAGTTTTCACCGAGGCTGAGGGCTCTACCGGTAGCTATGTGGTTCATCTCTCTCTCCCATGGTATGATCTTTATGTGATCATGAGCTTTGTAATCTAGTTGGATCCATGGATGTTACTCTTCGTTATCTTATGAATTATGCTACTTGAGTGGTTTTATTAATGTAAACTCCAGAGTCACCTTTGTCCCATGGTGCGAAGTTGACAGTGTGCGTACCGTGTGTGACTCTTAGGCTAAAGATTACATGAATACTTATCATGAGTTATTATTTGTGTTGGATGTCTCTATGAAATTGTGGTGTTTGTCTAGTACTATTTTGGGGCGCTCTTAGTGACATTGGGGTTCCCTAGATGTGGAATGCAACTTTAAGGTGTGCTTTTATAGCCCTACGCAGTGGATTGGTGTTCGTTATCCAACAAGGGAATAGCTCAGAGTAGCATAGTGAAGAGGAAATATCTATGTATTTAATTATATTATTATTGTTGAGAGTGTCCACTAGTGAAAGTATGATCCCTAGGCCTTATTTCCAAGCAATGAAACACCGTTTGCTCTCATTTTGTCTCATGTTTGCTTGCTGCCATTTTTATTTCAGATTGCAATTACCACTTATAATCATCCATATTACTTGCATTTCACTATCTCTTCGCCGAACTAGTGCACCTATACATCTGACAAGTGTATTAGGTGTGTTGGGGACACAAGAGACTTCTTGTATCTTAATTGCAGAGTTGCTTGAGAGGGATATCTTTGACCTCTACCTCCCTAAGTTCGATAAACCTTGGGTGATCCACTTAAGAGAAACTTGCTGCTGTTCTACAAACCTCTGCACTTGGAGGCCCAACACTGTCTACAAGAATAGAAGCGTGCGTAGACATCACCGAGCCGCGTTCGCCGGCCGCTCACGATCCCCAGACCCCAGCTCGCCGCCTCACCCCGCAGATGCCGCGCCCTGAGCTCGCGGCCGCACGCGTTCAAACACCGCGTGCCGCGGCCCCGCGCGTCGTACGTGCTCGCTGACCGCGCTGGCCGGGCGTGCTACTCGTCGCTTGCAAGCTGCTAGCTAGTGCGTTGCTCCAATCTGGGCAGCAAGCTTGCGTGCTAGCTCAGCTAGCTAGCTACACGTCTGTGTTCTGCTGCTTGCACGGTGGATTTGAAGATGGGGGATTTGGGGCGTGCCGCGTGCGGGCGGACGATGCGGGCTAGCAGCTCGGCGGTGGCGGCGGCGTCCCGCTCCCGCGCCCGCTGGCGGCTCTGCTTCCATGGATTTTTTGTTTCCCCGTATGCCAAATAGCTGTAGGGTTCAGTTTAGACCGGGATTCGTAAGTTCAGGGTACAAACGACAGGGATTTGGAGTTCAGGGTTCATTGCGCCGAACTACTACGAGTTCAGGGTTGAAAATGAATTTTTTCCATCCCAGCCCAACAACAACAACACTGTTCTGGTTACTAAACCCGTTAAACCCTAATCCTACTTCTATCCATTCCCCTCTCTGCTCTCGCCCCGCCTCCATGCTCACCTGACGAATCCTGAATCCATCCCGTACACCTGCATCCCCTCCGCCATGGCCTCCTCCAAGCTCCTAACCACCGCCATGAGCGCCTCCTTCCGGCGCCTCTACCGTGTCGCCTCCTCACCTCTCCTGCCGCCCATCTCCCGCCGCCTCCCGGCCCCATTCCTCTCCACACGCTTCTGCTCCGCCGCCGCCACCGTCACACCCACCAAAACCGCCCCCGAGGCGCTCGATGTCGCCTACTCTGCCGTCGCCGCCGTATCCGCGGGCCACCCGTGGCCGGAGTGGGGCGACTTCCTCGAGAAGCTGCGGACCAGGGGGTACTTCGAGCGCCCCCCTCCCCCCGGCTCCGATGTTGCCAAGAGCGCCGCCGGAGATGGAGAGGCTGCGGCGGACCCTTACGTCTTGAGGGACCAGAACAGGGTGAAGAACGCGTGTCTCAAGTTCGCACGCGAGCGCTTCGATCTTCTCAGGTTGGGAACCCGCGAGATGGATCGTTTCTGTGCATGCCATGAATTGGACTTTACTTTTGTTGCATACTGTACCTTGTCGGCAAGGCGTCTCTCATGTCTGAGGCTGAGTGAAAATTCAGCAAAACCTGCTAATTTAGGCTTTGATCTGTTCCTCATGTATAACATACTCAATAGTTGTGCCTGTAGCATTTTGCTTTTGTAGCTTTGTGCGTTTTAGTAAGTAAGACGAGGAAGTTCTACTCCATATTTGTTCCACACTTTAGCATATTTTGTGAGCACTTTCTGATGATGACAGTCTTGGAGCATCAGCTAAATTCGTTGCTGCTGCTATTTGACCAACATTTGTTAAAGTCATGATTCTAGTCGTAGTATCATATGATTCTATGATCACACAAACACAATACCCGAGTCATACCTGGTAGGATCGTACTCGGCTCTCCTGGTTGTACAATCCCATGGTAGAATCCTGCATGCTCTCAGAGTCTCAGACCTAGTGTATTTGCTTCTGCCCTGTCCCGCAATTCAAATTGTATGTTAAGTAGTACTCCCTCCGTTTTTTAATATAAGATGTTTTAGGTGGTACACATGTTGTCTATATGCACACTAAAATGATTGAACATGCACACAAAAATGTGTCTACATACATTTGTGTGCATGTGCATGTGGACAAAAGCTAAAACATCTTATATTAAAAAACGGAGGGAGTACTTGTTAGAAGACATTCAGATTTGGAGGTCCAGAATAAAAATAATAATTTTATTTTTAAAATGATATGGTAATCACGAAGTTGTTCAAATCGACATTGGCACCATCAAATGGTACCAAAACAAAACCGAGATTCTAGCGTTGAACAATATATTAGTCAAATTACTCACGAGATTAGCTAAAAAGAACACTGTACAGTTGTGAAATGTGATCTGATCTGAAAATGTGACCTCTACCAGACTGTCTTTGGTTCAATTCCGAAGCTGGTAACCTTGCCATAAGGATGAAGTATTATCCAGAAAGTCATATTGTAAGTAATTTTAGTATCGTTGTTATCGGCAATTCAGCAGCGATTCGTAATTGGTTACTCTATTTATGCCTACTACTCTGTTACTATTATATATTTCTGGCTGGATTAGAATTTAATTTGACTGCATTATTATCGCAGCTCTCTTGCAAAGCAGGATATTCAAGCTATTGTTGAGTGTGGATGTCCCAATATCTTCAGAAAGGCTGTCTGTTCTGCAAAAAGGCTGAGAGAATTTTTGCAGGTTGACGAAGCAGATGTAAGTTCAAGTGTTATTTTCTGATGTGCATTCCTCTTGTAACGAGTCTTAATTTTTTTAACATACAACAGATTTCTTTCTGTACTCGCCATTTATTTTGATCTCAAAAGGACGGTCTCATGTTTTTCTGCTTTAATACAGGCATGCAGTGTTTGCAAATTGCGTGGATCTTGTGATAAAGCCTATGTCATGCCAAATGCTGAAGAAGCTGCTCGGACCGTTGATGTTGTGCGCGTACTGCTAACTTACGCAATAGATCCAACCAGCCTTTCAGGAGAAAATCCTGTTGCCGGGGGTGTGCAAGAATCTGCAAGAAAGCTTCTCTCAGATCTTACTATGCTCTGTGACACAACACTTGATCCATCTCTTCCTGTACCTGTATTTCAAACTTCTAGCAAAAAGGAGTCATCAACCAAGCTTGGCAAGGGCTCACAATCACAAATAAAGTCTAGGGTATCAGCTGGAAAGGGTAGAGAAACAGCTGTGACTGAAATGAAGAAGGGTGATTGGCTGTGCGCAAAGTAAGTTTGTTATTCTATATTAATCGAGTGTTATGGAGTAGGGACTTTTGTCTCCCGAGCTCCAGTGCTCCCTCCAATTTTAAAAATTCGAAAATCATATTTCTGTGTTTCATAAAATTCTGAAAAAATCCGGCTGTAGCCAATAGTATATCCCACGAACTTGCAAAATATCAACTTAAAAAACTTTGTACTTTGAGCTACACAAAAATGACAAAGTGTGGATCTAAATATGCATATTTCCAAATCCAAGTTTTACCAGATTTTGTTATTTTTGTGTAGCCCATAATATAAAGTATTTCAAATTGACATTTTGCACGTTTATTAGATACACCATTGGCTACACTCGTAATTTTTTTCAGAATTTTTTGAAACTCATAAATATAATTTTCGAATTTTTTAAGTGGAGGGAGCACTAGAGCTTGGGAGCAAAGAACTCTTTCCGAGTGTTATGCTGCTATGCCTTCTGTTTTCTTTACATTGCACTGTGAGATTGCTGAGTTCGATATTTTGGTTATTTTGACATGTATGAGAACATAGATTGACCATTAGTTGAGTGCTCTTATTCACTTAATTGTTGTTCATGATGATCAATCATTCCCTCACCTAACCTCGTGTAAACTTAGGTGTCTAATACCATCATTAGCATCAGTTAGTTCTGTACAGGTTTTAACTAGTTCCATCGAGTGGTTGATAGTCGTATTTTCCGTAGTTGCCACATTTAATAGAGTTATAGAACTACTTCATGACATATTACAGAAGTCCATATTTACTGTTTGTGGTATGGTGATTACATTCCCATTTAAATGCTTTCACTGTACCACTAACCAGTAACCACAACTGAATTTGTCCTTTTCTTACTGCGGTTTTTATATGATTCAGAATACCCCTTTATTATTACTGTTTGGTGGCCAAGTTTTTCTCTTAGATTTTGTTCCTACCATGTTAAGCATTCTGAAATTCCTGGGAAATTCTAATTTAATATTTGCACTTTCAGCCTTTGACTTTGCAGAATTACAGTGTACTCTAATATACCTAACCTAATGGGCCATGACAATGTCGTCAAGATTTTGCTGCAATCCCTTTGCTTAAATTTGAAGTATATGTTTTTAACGAAAGAAATTATGAAATATATCAGTTCTGATTGATTCTCTATAGCATAGTATATCCTGTTGTACCTGCAATAGCCAAGTACGGAGTATATTTGTATGTTCGGCAATAGTCTCTCCATCGTAAGTTGAACCGAATTCAAATGTGTCTATTTTTTCTTGAAGGTAAGCTTGAAATACCTAATGTTGTGATGGGATTCCCGACTTCCTAGCATGTCCACATAGTATCTAATAAAAGATTAGGAGGTGATCTTAGAAGCAAAGAGGACCTTCTAAAAAAACTTATAAGCCTCATCCCTGGGGCTGTAATTAAACTTAGTTGGTTCCTCATAGGTTATACAGTTTCTTGTTGAGTTCACCCAAACAGGCTGGGCTGCCAGGCTTGTTACAGTTTGTTAGATATGTTACATAGTGTAAAATGCTTCTGTAGTTCTATGCTTCAATAAAAATTTCATAGGTGAAGTGAACGTTGAGTTAAAAAGGGTGATGTATACCAACCCTTTACTATTGCTAGGAGGTTCAGAATCTGTGCAAATTTCTTCAGTGGATCATAGAAGCACCTCTTAGATCAGTTGCACGTTGGTTATGGCTGATTTTCTGTTTGGCGCCTTTTAAATTATATTTATATTATTGCGGGAAACCTAAGGTTAATTAGTGCATCTCTTACAACCATACTCTTCATCGTCTGTTTTCCTTCTATTTTCTGCTCATGTTGAAGGAACTATTGGTTGGTCTTTAATGGATAATTTGTAATTTTGCTAGCTGCAACTTCTTAAATTTTGCTCGGAATCGACAATGTCTCGAATGCAAAGAAACCGGACCAAAGAAGATTCAAGCAGACACAACTGAAATGAAAATGGGAGATTGGATCTGTCCACAGTAATTATCTGTCATATATATCTGTATATATATTTCTCCTAGTGTTTCAGCACTGCTCTATTTTCTTTAATCGTTTGAATGCGCTTTCAGGTGTAACTTTATGAACTTCTCTCGCAACAAAAAATGTTTTAAATGTGAAGGGCATCGGCCAAAGAGGAACCTCAACCCTGGAGAGTGGGAATGCCCCTCGTATGTGACTAACACCCATCCCCTTTGGTACCCTTCCCTGCTTACAAACTAATCAGGCATTATCTCCCTTTATAGATGTGACTTTGTGAACTTCCGGCGCAACCAGGAGTGCAAGAAATGCAGCCACGACCGCCCTGAAGATGATACCCAGGATAACAAGCTCGGATATGATGCATGGAGAAACACCAAGGGAGCTGATAAGGGCAGAAGCTTCGACGCTCAGGAAGATGATGATGGCGACGAAGAGGTGTTGCCATACAAAGGGGAGCGCAGGCATGTAGATAGCAGAAGGGCGCCACCGGCCCAGAGGGGGTTCGCTGGCAAGAGCAGGCAGGATGATGTAGACGACGGTCGATCCTATGATGGGGAGCGCAGGCATGTATCAAGCAGAAGGGAGGCACCAGCCCGTAAGGGATTCAGGAAAGATGACAATGATGATGTCGAATTCGATGTCTTGCCCTTGGACGATGGGGAGCGCAGGCATGTATCGAGCCGAAGGCCAGGACCAGCTCGGAGGGAATTCAAAAAGGATGACGGCAGCGAAGACGATGTCTTGCCATACGAAGGGGCACGGAAGCATGTGGCGAGCAAAAGGGCCAGCCCATCCCCAAGGAGATTCACTGCCGCTAGAGGCCGTTGAGAATATGTATTGATTTTTGTTTTTGCTTGCAGATACTGTATTGCGTATACTTTAGGCGATTCACGAAATAACAGCGTTTGGAAAATGTAGGAACAATATTGACATCCTCGTATACTCTGTTGATGTATGAGATAAACGAGATCAATACAACTGTTTTTGTACGAGGTTTCCCTTTGGATGCATGTCACACCCTCAAACCCGAGCCATAAACCACAATGCATTTCTCTTCCATCGCCATATGAGCGGAAAGACACAGCAGATCGACTGTGAAACTTTCAAATGTTTTGATTAAAGAAGAAGTTTTTATTTGGCTTAAATCTGAAATAACAAAAAGATTTGTGGACTGTCAGACAACTCTCCATCCTCATACAAGAGGAAAAAACACCACAGATCGATTGTGAAAACTTTCAATAGTTTTGTTGAAGATTTATGTGGCTAAAATAAGAAATAGCAAAAAAGGAAAAATATTTGTGGAGTCTGTCAGACAACCTCTGGGCCACCCTGCACCAGGGTAAGCTGGGCAGGAACGATCCTCTACAGCCGTCGGATTGCTCCCATCAGGAGAAACCTAGCCGTTAATCACGCTCTGGCCCAGAGGTCAGAATGCATCAACCAGACTTAAGCGCTTGCCTCCTTATTGGTAAAGGATGCAGCGGTACGATCCTATAGAACAGATCCTGTTCAAGTAAGGTCGTGCTACAAACCCTCACTCTCCGCCTTATAAACCGGTGCCGCCGTTACTCAGCTGGCGAGGTGGGACTATTGTTTCGCACCCGACGCCTCTCTGCCAGTGGTACGAGCTTGCGGTGATTCGCGAGTCATGGGCCGTAGTTGGGCTTCGGAGAACCGAGGCGGCCTAGCTGATCGGAGAAAATATCCTTTTTCGTTGTGGAGAGGGAGGCTCGCTGAACTCGTGACGAAAGCCTGTTCCGTCGGGAGCCCAATCAGATCGCCGTGGTCGTCGTTGTCGCCGATTCGCGTCGCAGCGCACCTGCTCCGTCCATGGCCTTCTCCTCGTTCACGTGGCCGTTCCGCCGCCGAAGCGGCACCGGAGACGGCCCAAGCAAACCCGCCGCCCCCTCCGCGGCGGCGGAGGAGGAGGAGCTCGGCGTGACGCCGCAGCTCCTCGACTTTCTCCGGACGCTCTCCCCCGAAGCCTTCAAGTCCTCCGCCCTCCAGCTCAACGCAGGTGGCTCCGGGGAGGCTGCGGGCGACGAGCTCTCGGACTGGCAGCAGCGGCACGCCGTCCTCGTGCTCGCCAGGGCCAAGGTAGGTTTCCCGGCGGATCTCGTGTCGCGTGGCCACTTCTTTTCTCGGGTTCTTGAACTGTCAAGGGTGGCCTCTGCAGGAACTCGCTAAGATCCGGTATGATCTGTGCCCGCGCCAGATGAAGGATAAGCAGTTCTGGACATTGTACTTCCTGCTCGCCAGGAGCCACATCTTACCGTAAGATCTTTACCTTGTTTTGATTTCGCCTATGTTTAAGTGCATATTGTGCAAGTCCAAGAGCTTAGTTAGCTTCATCGTGTTGATTCCATCGCAGTACTGGTCGATGTGTAGAGATTAGCCCTCACGGTTCGACATTGGACGCAAACTAACTTGAGAATAGCTTTGATTTTGTGAATATTCAGCGAGGAATTGTAGTCCATGTTGTGCCTTGCTATCGATAATGTAATTCCGTGTCCAAACATAGTTATTTCTGTTGCTTCTACATAAACTCTCAGCAATTAGGGGTCTAGATCTTCTATAGTTCTATAAGATCATCATGTAAAGTGCAACCTTTGTATGCCACAGCTCCTTTAGATCTCAGCTTTGATTTCCCGTCCATGTACGTAAGACCGAATTTCATCTAAAGAAATTAAAGTATGCCAAATGTGAGTACCTCTGTTTTGATACATTCAGAAAAATGAAATCAGGTCATCATGTAAACTGTCTCTGTTTGCTCAAGTCTTTGTTGAGGTGTAAGTGCACTAGATTTAGCTATAATACTAGTCCTGTTAGTTTCATAATTTTTCTCAAATAGCATGATCAATATCTCAATAAAACCAGTATCATGGATTCTTGGAGATATGGAGACTTTTCATTGCAACAATTCACTAACTTTTACTGCCTGAAAGACTACATCGAGTGGGTTTATACAGAACCTGGAAGAGGAATTGATCATTCTTAGTTCGTCCTGAAGATGTATTCACTAAGTTGTGCAAGATATAAGAATGAACCACTGAAGCTACCTTGTAGTGCAATTTTGACATGCAGCCATTTTGCCATCAAAATACTGGACTTCCATAATTCAGGCTAGCATAATTAGCAATCATGTATGATGGTAGACCAAAATGTCAAACGTGGAGTGGTCAGATAGACTTTAGCTCATTAGCTGTTATAGGATCGTCTCATTTTCTTTTACAATGTGTCATTGACAGCATCATCATTTTGAAAACATGTCATGTTCTTGCAGGTACGAGCTACGTGCCATACAAAAAGAAAAGGTTAGAAGGATCGAGACAGAAAATGGGAAGCCCAAAGATGCGATTACTGTTGAGGTGGAGATGCAAGAATCGAAGTGCAGTAGAGAATCTGAAACCTTAACATATGATTCAGAACATCCCGATTCTTAGTTAATGTAAGAAACTACAATCCATGCTCTGAAAATTGCTCTGATTTTTTGTTAACTTATTCCCATCCCACTTTTGATATGTTTTTTTTCGAGAGTACACCTTTGTACTTTTATAGAAGGTAGAGAGTATAATTACAAGAAGGCATCATCATCTACAACCAGATGTGATGCAAAACACACTCCAGCTCCCCAAACCCTAGACTAATCTCTCGCAACTATGTCTCTCCCTCCTCCCAACACACTCACCCAACTCACAAACTCATCCAAAATTCTCCTAGTTAGTCTCTCGGCTGAGAACTGCCTATCTGTGTTGTTGAAAACCCAGGCATTGCGGTTCTTCCACAGACTCCAAGTTATCAAAATTATCAGAGCATCAAACAGTTTCCTTTCCTTACTCTTGAAGCCAACTCTATTCTTCTCCCACCACGGCTCGAGTCTGTCAGTAAGTAGTGGTGTCGTAGCGCGGAGGTTCAGACTTTGGAAATATCTGAACCAGACCTCCCTGGCAAAGACACATTGGGTATGGTCCACCGTGTCCTCCTCCTGAAGACAGACGAAGCAAGGTGAAGGTGGTCTTGCACTCCATGTCGATGACGTCTGTCTGAAGTCCATAACCTGTACTGAATCGCTAGCCACGCGAAAATTTTGCATTTGAGTGGAGCCTTGGCCTTCCAAATCCAGTCCTGCCCATTCATGCGCTCCCTTCCTTGGCACAGTCTCTTGTAGGTTCCCCTGGCAGAGTAGACACCCGTACGTGAGCACGGCCAACTGAACCTGTCTTGCTCGGTGCTGTTTCTCTCTACCTCTGAAATCGCCACCCATAGCTGAAGCAGCTGCAAGCACTGCTCCTGGGTCGACAGCTGGCCCACGTCCTCCATCCACAAGTTTTCCCTTAGCCCTGCTTGTACTGTCCGACTGTTCTTCCTCCTTGTGCTTATTAGTTCTTGCACGGCCGGGGCAATGTTCGTAGCTGACAGCTCATTGATCCAATGATCTTTCCAAAACATGATGTCCTTTCCATCTCCAACCTGTATTTTGACCAATCCTTGAAAGCCTCCAAGGCACTGTTATCCTTGATCATCGGCAAGCCCTGCCATGGCCTCTCTTTGTCAGTTCTTGCTAGCCATACCCATCTTGTCCTCAGCGCAATGCCCTGCAGTTTCAGGTTCTTCACCCCTAGCCCTCCAAAACACTCCGGCTGGCATATACGTTCCCAGGCCACAAGACACTGCCCCCCATTTACCTCATCTTTGCCAGCCTAGAAAAAAGCTCACATCCATCTGTCCAATTCCTCAAGTAACCATGTAGGTGCTTTTGCAATAAGCAGATGGTGTATTGGCCGTGCTGCAACTACTATCTTGATCAACACCAATCTGCCCGCTCTCGCAATAAAACCCCTTTGCCATGGTGGCATGAAAGCAATGGCTTTGTCAAGCATCGGTTGCCACTCCCCCTTAGTGAGCGGTCTAAGTGCAAGCTGCAAACCTAGATATAATATATGGAACTCTGCAATTTTGTAGGTTGATTTTCAATCCTGACGCATCTCCAAAACCCCCCAGCAGTTCCTTGATAATTAACAGATCCGAGGTGATAGGCCTACAGAAAACTACCACATCATCAGCAAAGGCAGAAACCCTCTGCAGCGGCTTAACTCCAGGCAGTTTGCTTAACATCTCTTCGCTTGCAGCCCTGACCATCATGATCGTGAGCACCTCCATTGCCACTTTTGATATGTGAACAACAACATGTTTACAAATCTGGAACCTACGGAAGGTCGGTTGATATCACTAGTAAGTATCACGAACTACGTAGAGAACTAGGGCACCTGTTTGGCCTTGAGGGACAGTTGGAAGACCCTTTGAGATCAGGCTGGCAGCTTTTTCGACCGGAAGGACAATGGCCTTGCCGGTGATGACCCTTGGCAGTTGTTCTGCAACCATCCTCCTGATGATGTTCTGTGTTTCTATGATGTTCCTTACAGTGCCGCCGCGCCTTCACACGTGCACGGAATTTGTGAACAGCGTGTCCAGCATAAAGATCCTCTCCCCGCAGGAGATGCAGCAGATGGGCAAGCATGGCTTCGAGCTCCGGAGCTCGGCCCGGGGAAGTGGCTATGACAGTAGCTGCTTCAACTACTACGCGAGCAGGCAGGAGTTGAGGAGCCTGAGCACCGGGATCGTGTCCGTCGGTTCAGTCGAAGTCCGAGTCCTGTAGAGAGGCCTTTCACAGCTTAAAGCTAGCTCTGCTGTGTATGTTTCTACATCACTTTTCCTTTGCCTAGTTTCTTTGAGAACCTGGAACTGGAAGCACATAGATAATGCCTTTGTTTTGTAAGTTATGATGTAGTAGCATCTAATAATCCTGAACTGTGACCTCTTACAGACTGTCTTCGTTTAAATTCAGAAGCTGGCAACCTTGCCATAAGGATTAATAAATGTTGCCCAGAAAGTCATATTGTAATTAATTTTAGTATCATGGTTATCGGCAATTCAGCAGTGGTTCTGTGATTGGTTACTCTGTATATGAACATGGCCCTTGGGTGCAAGAAAAACGAGATCAATATTCAATACAAGGTTTTCCTTGGCTTCCATTTGCGTTCAGAGGATAAATCTTCGCGTGCCAATGGGTAAATCTAATTTGGTTCCTTGCCTTATGGATTATGTATCAGACACAAATGCATAGAGGCTGAAATTCGTCGGAGGTAACAGGAAAACAGAAGGAGATGACGCGTGACAGACAGAGACAGACAAAGGAATTTCACAATCACAAGGAGATTTAGATAGTGTATTAACAAAAGCTAAAACTCGACATCACAAACAGTATGCAAAGAAAGCAGGAAGAAGCCAGTAGGTGGAACTGTAATTCCTCGACTGGTATCCTCTACACCCAGACTTATTCCGTGAGCCATACTGGCACACGCGCACACAAATACATTTGATACTTGATACTTTGCTTGTTAACAGTTTAACACCAAAAGACAGTAGAGACCGCTACATCTAGACAAATCGAGTCACGGCGCTGATGAAGTCAGGTATCACTCCAAAATAACACTCAGATCGCCTCCCTGATGACCAGGTTGATGCCAAACGAGGCCGTGCAGAGGATCAGTCCGATTATCGCCAAGAAGTTGAGCCCCCTGCAGCGTTCACCAAAAGTAGGAGAAAGTCAGATTAATTCAGAAAACGACCTTGACAAAAACAAGACTGTCGTGAAGAAGGAACTAATATCATGCATCAGTCGATGTCATCAGTAGGCGTCATAAGGCGCAAACTTGGTTCAAGTCAATACTTTTCCATGCTCAATCCAGAGCTCACGGCTTGCTTGGCGATCATTTTAAAAACCGAAGTGGGTGACATAGGACAGAAGCTTTAGGTAGGATTGCAACTTTCCAAATATGTCATTACCTACCGCTGCGTGCTGAGTGCTGACCCATGGCGTCTGACTGACTGACTCCACATCGAATTACCAATGACCTATGCTGCAATGTGAAGGAACCCGGCCGTCCCCTCCTACCAACCTAGGTCTTCACCTATCGCAATTCGGACAAGGATGTGCAGGCAAAGTTGTAGCTGGGGTCTTATCTGATCTGCTGGGGCCTCAGGCACCCAACACTAAGGATGAAGAACTGAAGATAAAGGCACGTCTGTGTGTTCAGAGGTTGAAGAAGTACTTCAAAGCCACTACTCCTCCATGTTGTCGGTGTCAGTGATGCTCGCCAAGTCAGTGGGCATCAATGAAGCCACTTGCACCTTTGACATGTTCAGTTAATTCATGGAGCAGCACCACGTTGAGCACTGCCTACCTACTCGCCGCATTAATTAGTTGATTGTACTACGTGGTTGACAAATACTAGAGTAATGCTCCACTATCCTATCCATAATGTCAAATGTATTTTGCACCACTAAGAATTTCCTAAGAAACTAAAACAAACTAGAAATCAAGTGGACCTCTATTGCTTCACATCCACAAGATTTGGCCGTCACAATCAACATCATAAGTTATGTGCATCTGGGCCAATATTGGAGAAAAGAGATAATAACAGGGTTGCTCATTGCTAAGGAAAGCATTCCATACCCAATCTTGAGGCGGTTATCCGGGATGCCGGTGGCGTAGCCCTTGAAGTAGAAGAACCTGGCGACAGTGTAGAGCACCCCGAGTGCGGCGGCGATGACCGGGTGCTGCAGTCCTCCGAGCAGCACTGTGACGAAGAACATTGGCATGTTCTCAAGCGAGTTCTGGTGCCCCCTCTGCATTCCAAAACACAAATTGACAAGAATTTAACCCACATTTCCTCCAAGACAACTCACAGACAAGAAATCTTCAGAAAGAAAAAATCTGGCAGGCGGACCTGGACGCAGTTGAAGAGCTTGGCCTCCTTGTTCTCCGACTCGATGGCGTACATGGTGGGGTAGAACACCTTGTACCTGAACATAACAGAAGGAAATTCGCGTGAGATTTGTCCCAACGCGACAGAATCTGGCATGGAGACAGACGAACAGGAGAAGGCACGTACTTCCTGCGGGCCTTGCCGACCTGGAAGCTCATCCATAAGTTGAGGAAGTAATAGGCCACCACCGTGAGCACCACGTACCCGTACTCCTTGGTCAGCTCGATCGACACCGTCATCTTCTTCGTCTACCTTGGTTTCTCCGGATTCGTTTCTCTTTTCTTTCTGCCTTGCTGTTGGTTGGAGAGGATGGGGGAGTGGAGGTGTATCTTATAGAGGCCGGAAGCGTCTAGAACTCTCAGAACAAAATGTGCCTGCCCTCCGGCCCAAGAAAGCTTCGATTCCCTCGGGCCCATCTGGGTCACGACACCCACCAACCCTATGGGCCAAGCATTACTTTACTTTTTTCTTGCGTTTTATTCTACTTTTTTAACAAGACACTGAAGTTCATTCCACTGAAAGACATGTTCATTTTATACGTGGAGAGTACGCTATTCTTTGACCGATTCCCTCGGGCCCATCTGGGTCACCCGTGATGTCTGTCTGTCCGTCCACCAAACGGTTTAAAGAATGCCATAAGAATCATCCCCGGAGATCGACATCTCGGTGCTTGAATCTGCTGCTGGTCTTTCAGATTTCGGTGGTTTCAGAGAGCACGAGCACACAGAGAAGTCGAATTCTTCTTCGGGTGGAGATCGTGCAAACAGACGATCGAGCCATGTTAACTTCTAGAAGGAGAGTGGTTCACAGCTGGTAGGCTTTAAGACGGATCTATCGAGGAGACGCCACTGCTTTTTTTTTTTTTTGACTTTTTCATACTTGTATTCATACTAAAAAGGGAGCCTTACAAGATCCAATACAAGCAAACGAAGAAACAGAGAGGAAAACAAGAACAGCGCGTGCACCGTCCGTCTTCAACCTCCAGGTCGCCCGGCGCGCCAGCCCTCCACCGTCGCAGACGCCGAAGAAACCGGCCACCAGGAGCACCCGCCGTGGAGCAGAAGAGCCTCTAGCCCAGAGACGTTGATGAGCCGCAGGATCCACCAACTCCGTAGAGTTGGATCTGTTGACGAAGAAGCCGCATCGGCCGGGGGGCCTCCCCGAACTCGCACTGCTCCAGATCTGGGGCCAGCGCCCCAGAACCTCCACCTTCACGCCACGCTCCCGCACTGCCGCCGTCTTGACTCCCCTCCGCCGGCCTCCTATACACACGCCACGAGCCTGCCGTCGCCGCCGGAGAAAGCAACTGCAGGGAGGTGGCGCTCCCGCAGCTCGACAGCACCATCGACGACGGCGCCGGGAAGGGGGAGCTGCAGAGCACCAAAAAGACGACGCCGCCACCCCCACCACGCCGGCGCCGCCCCAAGGCTCCCTACCTACACGCCGGAGCGCAGATCCGGGGATCCCCCACCCTCCCGCCGCCGCAGCGGCCGGCGGAGGGAGAGGGATCCCACGGATACGCCGGCGACCGCCGGGAAGAACCGAGTCGCCTCCGATCCGCCTCTGGGTACTGTAGCGAAGGGAGAGGTTTCCAGAAAATGGGTCGTGTCCTATGCTCCAAGACGCCACTGCTTTTAACTTTCAGGAGTGGTTCACATCGTAATTGTTCAGGGTGTGAACAGCGATTCAGGACGAGTCTCCAATTCGTTTGGTAGCACTAACCACTCCATTGTGTGGTCATTTTGTCCAATTTTCCCCCTGTTCATATCTGGGGCAAGTAGCAGTAGAGATTGGAGAGCAGGTAAGATTCGTGATAAAGGGCACGTAGCCGCGAAAAGGAAGATCAATCGGAGTTAGAAATGACTAGATCTTTACTACTTTTCACTGAAAATGCTTAAAACGAATCGTCATCAGAGCCAGGCAGAGCCGTGGACTACTTTCTCCTTAGAACACACATACATTCCGTCAAAGTCAACATAGCACGCACCAGATAGTGGTCTGTCCAAGACCCACAGAAATCAAACACAGTCACCTAATCAGCTAGAATTAAGAACCAAGCCTCACACTCACTGAATCTAAAGGAGATCCTAATTAAGTACTGTAGAACGGAAAACACAGGGCAGCAGGGCAAGCCAGGCGGTCATCAGTCGGCGTTCACCACCATCTTCATCCCGAGGTAGCAGTGGCCGTAGCGGGTGCAGATGAAGCGGTTGGCCCCCCTGGCGAGCGTGACGCTGTCTCTGCCGGACTCGTAGGTCCTCGACCCCGGCGGCGTGGCGCAGCCGTTGTACCCGTCCTCCCCCACCGCCACCACGTTGTGCATCCACGTCATGTACCTGAACACTGCACCCCCAAAATACAGACACAGCAGTTAGAGACTCCCAGTGTGGAGCAGGCAAATGCACTAATGCTGAGGATGTGTGTTGGCTTGATGTATGTACCGAGGACGTCGCCGGCGTGGAACTGCTTCCCGTTGGGCCAGCTGGCGCTGCTCAGGGACCAGCCACCGCCGTCCCCGACGTAGTAGGTGGCCGCGCTGACGCCGCAGCCGGCAATGCAGCAGCAGCACGCCACGGCGAACGCAGCAGCGACGACGGCGCCTTGGCTTGCACTGCCTCTTCTTCCCCGAGCCATTTCGCTAGCCAAGCTCGCCACACTAGCTAGTGTGTGGCTTCTGCACTCTTGTAGTGTGGCTGGCTGGTTGGGGCTCGTGGGAGCACAGCACAATCAATGGAGTACTATTGTGGACAGATGACGAGCACCTGCAGTGTGGCAGGAGGCGGCAGCGTGTGGCTTCAATGCGGCATATAGGACGCCAGCCCGTGATCACATGACCGGTCAGCTACATTGACAAGAGTATCCTGCTGCAATGCTAGACAAATTTCGTCCTCGTATAGCGTCCATATACTAGGTAATTCTTTTTAGGGTCTCTTTAGATCACAGGTTTGAACAACACGGGAATAAAAACACAGATGATTCTCACAGGTATTCCTTTGCAAAATAGAGAATTACAGAGCACATGAAATTGCAGAAAAAGTCATTTGGATAAAACGCAGGAAAATTGTCACGCTCTCGATCCTACTCCTACACAACTAAGTCTTAAAAAGAGACCGGAGTGGATGTTTGAATTCCAACGAGATTAAGGCATAGGAATCCAATCCATAAAATTTATGCCATCACCATTCTTTTGATACAAAGTCAATCCGTAGGAAAAATTCCTAAAGATTGTAATGCTACAAAACTCGCATGGAATTCCTACAATCCAAAGAGTGCTTCAAGGGCTCAAAATTACTCGTATTTGTTTATTGTATCCAAGTTCGTGTCACGACTACAGTACTAGCAGTATCTATGTGCCAGCTTCAAAGGTACTTAAAAAAACCGTTGCTCTTAAATTAGTTAGCAAATACAAAAAAAAATCATCTAATCTTTTTAACTATTAAGATCGGATAGGTGGTGATGATTATGCATGCCATTATTTTGCTCTACGGCGCAGCTACATCGACCTAGACCATCCCCGTCCCAGTCCGCACCTTAAAATTGAACTAAAAGATCCCAACGGCTTCCTGAAAGGGCACATTTTCGATGATAATGTTCACGGCATGGTGACTGTGGAAGAGACATAAGGAGGTCATTTTTGACGGCGTGTGACCGGGTTTGGGCAGCTTGGTCGACACGATTAAGACAGAAGCTAGGTCGTGGGTGGCAGCGGGGGCTTCAAAGTTCAAACCTTGAGGCGATTCTTCCTCCGGCATAGCGCGGTGGAGGGTTGTGTTGTACCGGGGTGTGGCCTCTTTAGGCTTGTAAACAACTCTTTGTATATATGCAATGAAACATAAGCTTTTGCGTTTTCTATACTACTATTAAAAGAGCAAACTTGTGTTGATACATTGAATCTGAGCCCTTTAATATTTGGCTAACGGTCCAGATCGCTCCAATGTTTGACAACTCAACACAAATCCACTTTTACCCGTTTTACCCTCCCACCAAATCACATAATACCATCCTATTTCGTTTCTTTTATTCTCCTCTCCCAGACACGTCGCGCCCTGGTCCGCCCCTGCCCCTGCCTTCCTTCACCGCTCCCCTTCTCCCGTCCCAATCCCTCCTCGCCCTTACGCGCCTCGCCTCCGCCGTCTCCAACCCTGTGCTCGCCCCAGTCCAGCCCTCCCCCCTCCCCACCACCTCCAGCTATGAACGGAGCCAAGTCGGGCGGCCGCATGGTCACCTCGCACGGATGCGCGCTCCTCCGGCGATTCCGCGGCCACCGTGCGACGCCTCGATCCCCGCCGCCGTGGTGCGACCTCCGGCGATTCTTCCGCCGCCTCTCGAGTCCGGACCACCTTCATCGTCGTCCGCCCACACGCCTCTCAAGCAGCGCCGTCCGTGCCTCCTCCGCGGTGTGCCCCAGTGGAAAGCTACAGAGGCGGCAAGGCCCGTGGCGCCGCCACATCTGGAGAGGGAAGGGCAGGGCGACCAACGCCACGCAGGTTGTGCCTTGGTGAGCAGCTGCCAGGTCGCGAGGTCGATCCGTCGATCCGCTGCCTAAATTTCTCTCTAAAGATGCTTAATTTGGGATTTCTCTTTGCGCACGAGCTTTTGCAGGTTTTGGGGCTAAGGTAGATACGAACTCGATGGCCCCAAGTTCGTCTCCTACGATACGGAGCCTCGCCCTCAAGGTTCAGGGTGCTGGAAACATTGGCATCGGTCTCATCAGGGCCGCTTGATTGGGCCTGAACCCAAGCATATTATATCCAAGGTAAGATAAGGTACCCAACTTCCTTCACTACCACTACCTACGCTCACTGCTATATACTCCTTGGCCTTTCTCTTACTACTAGAGTAGGTACATACTTTCTGTACCATGGTATGCTATGCATTTCCTATTTCTTTGTGTTATTTCGATACCATGTTCCGCAATGCAATTTCTGTAGTCTCTTTTTTTCATTTACAAGCTTCAGTCATCCATCTGATTATCAATATATGCATGTCGTTACCAGAGGAGAGGGAAATTTAGATTGAAATTTAAGCAACAGAATTCTCTTATATACATCTTTGGGTATGGCCACAATGGAAGTATGTCCATAGACTTATAATTGCATATGCTTTGTGCATGATACATCAGAAGATATGCTGCATTCGCTAGGAGACAGGAGGTCCTGCCTCTGAACTCCTTTTTGTTGTACCACAGCTGGTAAATATATTGGCACACATAGTAAATAGGAATCTGTAAATGCAATGCCTCGGTTTACAGGTCAACTTTATGTTAATATGTAGCATCATTATTTATTTCAAATATTTGATTTACCTTCTCATTTTATTATGCTCTCCAGTACAGAATCTATTATGGTGTGTTCTTTTAGCCGCAAAATTTTACAGAACAACCTTGATGCAGAAAATATTAAGTAGCATACTCACCATGGGTACTGAAAATTTTCATAGGCCTCTTCTCTCTAATCTGCATTATAGTTTCTCCCTCCGATGCTACACCAGCTAGAGTAAAATTTGTATTGGTAGTGGTAACACCTCACAATATTCTACTATTGGTTTGCAGGTAAATACTATACTAGGTAAATTTGGTGCGGCGACACGCCGCACCCGTGTTGTAAAAATGTAATTTGAAAATGTCGACATTTATAAATTGTGTAGATTTGAGAATTGTTGGTATGTCTTTTTTGTTATAGTGTCATTCTTCTACCAAGGTTTATGCGCAGATGTGAGTAAAACAACGTTGAGAACAATGAACAGTAGTCACGTGGCAAGTAGTTACTTTAATTATGCATGCATACGTTCGGAAAGGAGCATCTGCCAAGTTGCTACTCGGCAGCTGGTTTAATTATTCATGGATAAGCAAGGAAAAAATAAGATAAAAGAAGCGTTCTAGTGGCTCGTTTACATAATAAGAAAATAACAACAACAAAAGACACATCTTAGTGTTTTTTGCACAAAATGCTTCACTATCTGCTGGTTGTAACTTCATATGTCATTCTTGGCTGTTGATGAATGAACCTACTGGTACAGACATCTTGTCTGCAATAAATAATGAGCATGAATTATATTATGTTGTATGAGGATGCAGTAGTAGCTTAGATAGTGTATTGCATTTACAATTTTACCTGATCAAGCTATGTCTGGTTACCGGTCTGAAATAGAGCTTTAGCTGGTCCTTTGCCACCACTGTTTGACCTGTAAGTAGAAAAAATAGTGGAGCGTTAATGCTGTTCATCGGACAGTGGCTATTCTTGGTTATAAAAGAATATA
Organism: Poa pratensis; assembly: GCA_947311845.1. Taxonomy (NCBI): domain Eukaryota; kingdom Viridiplantae; phylum Streptophyta; class Magnoliopsida; order Poales; family Poaceae; genus Poa; species Poa pratensis. The sequence continues at coordinate 30,710,508 of CAMZMU010000040.1, forward strand.
TGCAACCAGAGGCAGCGATAAAATGAAAGAACAGGAAAAACTATAGTACTGATCTGATCAGTGAGAGGAAGACTAATCATTCTGTAGTGCAAATCTATTTAGATGTTAACCAATGCACCTTGCTCCTGACAAACATCAACTCTTCCACATGGGGCATTTTTTCCATGGAGTTACTTCACCTACATAAAGATGGTCTTGTGAAAACATAAGATTATAGCAACCTAGAAGCCAAGAGTGTAGCTACATCATACAATATTTAACCTAGAGACAAATGGGACAGGGGAAATTGAATGAAAAAAAAATGAAACTGCACACTTTGATAGGGATAATGTAGATATTCAATCTTAACAGAGAAGCAGAGCACTCCCACTTAATTTCCAACTTATCTTTCACTCTAATCTGACCAAGATAGTAAAGCATTTCCAAGTAAGTTCCAATTGTTTCTAATTTTTCAGTCGTAAGGCGAAAACATTCCTGTAATAAAAAACTGGAGTACCAGTGCTGAATTATGATGCCTTCAACACGATACAGAAAATATAAAACATATGAAATACACGAAAAGAAAAAGAAAAAATGAGCCAAAGTGTAATGAAGACAATGAGCTAGGTAGAATCTCATAAAAGATGGTACCTGGACTGACAACATGGAGGGGAGCAAAGATAGTAACCCATACATCAAATAGCAAATGCAATTTTAAGACCATATATTTCAGAATAGCCCAACAATTAGTACTGAACTCACGGTTAACCTAATAAAAATGCTACATGTCCAGAAAATGAGAAAACTATTCCCTTTCCTCAAATTTCATCTACATGGTATAACATATTACTATGCCTGAAAGATAACATTGCCTAGCATCCTTAATATTTGAACAAATATCTGTAAATTCAGTAATGACAGTTAAGCTTGCTGTAGTTGGCAAGAGGAGGCGTAACATAATGCATCTTCTGAGAGGCACCAAAACAGCACATATATGTTCCCGAACAAATAGAGTGTGTTGCAATCAAAATCCCCAAACAACACCAGAGCAATAAGGGACTGAAACAAAACCTTAATAATCAAGTCTTTCTCAAACTCTCACACAAGAAATGAATGCATGTTCAATTAAAGCAACCAAAACTCATGTATGTAAAGTGGTTTATGATCCATAGTTGAAAAATGAAGAGGGGGGTATAAACTTTCTCAGAAAAGAAGCCAGTTGCATAGATTAGAAAGTTGATCTCTGGCACACATGTTGAAGAAAAGCTGCATGACCACCATGGGCTTTCAGCCTTCTATGATTCTATCATATTGTCCTACATAGGAAAATGATAGGCACGTGTATAATTCTGGAAGTTTCTTGGACGGATCATATTCTTCTTAACTGAAATAATAATCATACTACTATATTCCAAGCAATAAGAAATAAATTGAGCCAAAGTGTAAAGAAGACAATGAGATAGGTAGAAACTCAGAAAAGATGGCACCTGGACTGACAAATTGCGTTATCGGGTTGTTTCTGTGTTTAATCCGGATAATTGAATTTGGCGCGGTGGCTACAGCCTGAAATATAATGCAATAAGTCGGATCAAGACTTAGGTAAAACTTGTGCAGGGGATGAATTAATAAAACTGAAAGGGTGTGTACATGTACCTTTAGACGCCATAATTATTGCCAGATGAGAAGAAGGTGAATAGACGACGGTCTTGTCCATGTCGCATTTGTACTTGGCTGCTACGAAGGGTGTGGCGAGAGGGGTAACGACCGTCTGCCAAGGAAAAAGTTAACACGGTTCTATATATCACGGTAAAAATTATTCGTTTAGTATATCACAACAACATGAATGAACCATGCAAGTAATGAATCACCAACCAAATACATCAGAATCGATTTTTTGTACTGAAAAAGAAAGCACTCCTCCATGTAAGTGTACAACTCTAGCTTGATTTCTGCTGCTGCTGCTACTGCATTTTATTAAGATTGAAAAAGAATTAAGCTTGATAGATCTTGAGACTTCAAGGGTGGTCCATCTCTTAAAAATGTAAATAAATGATCAGTGACTAAGAATTAAAAGAATCGCGTTCATTAAATCAATTGGAGTAGAAGGAAGATAAACACAAATACTAATTGACTGTAACCTAATGAATCGAGAAGTGCAACCAGGAAGTTTATACTCCAAAGAACAGGCTCGCACTTCATTTTATCTGCTAATCTGCAAGACAATGACATATATTTTCCTGGAATTGAAGTGAAGAAGAACTATTTATGTTAGACTGAACTAATTATCAGGAGAGTACGCGGCTATAAGAAAATCAACTAAATAGAGATTACAACCCTAGATGAGTTTTGTTTTTAAGTACATGTGCACTGTAGCATCTCCAATAGTTGCAGACAAACCTTTTAAAATCTAACTATGGATGAAATAACTATTAGGCAATCCAAATTTAATTTTGTTTGTAGAATAAAGCCATAGTATTAGCTGGAGACATCCCCCTCATTTGGACAGGATGGCAAGAGAAAGCAAAATGGAACACAAACAAATGCATTTTATCCTCTTTACAGCTGTGCATGTATGCTGAGAACAAATAGTACCTTCCCTGATTCAGTCCAGTAATATTTGGTGATAAACATCATCTCTGACATTGAAAAACGTAAGCTAATGTTTATGAAATTGCTGCACTATTGACAGAGACAAAAATGATTATGAGTAACTGCAGAAACGGATCATTAACATCCATTACCTGCCTCCAAGTAATGGACGCAGGGTCAATATCGAGTGTTGCAAAACTCCTAACTTATTCCGGTGTAAGCTCATCGGGGTCTGTCTTTGAGATGCCAAGCTTTATGAGGCGTCTGAGCATTACATCAGCAAAGCGCTTCTTCCCTTCGTTGTTTGGTGGACACAACACAATCTATTGAACAGAACTTTGTCTGATTGAGAATTTTCATGAAAAATCATTATGTCAATAGCAGCAGCAAAAAGATTGTTCGCAACTGTAACTGCATGGATATCTCAAGTCATATGGAGGTTGAACTCATACATGGGTATAACTTGACTGTAGCCACCTGCAGCAGCACCTCCCTTGATTCCAAAGGTAGGCCCTCGTGATGGTTGACGGACACAAGTGACAACCTATAAAACCAACAGAAGCAAATCAATAACATAATACAGTATAGACGGGTATATAAGCCTAATGTAGTAACAATATGTAGAGGTAAGAAAATGTAGAGAAAAATAGCAGCAAACTGATCATAACTTCTGATCGCCCAGTTCATATAATATAATTCATACCCACTGATGAGAAAATATATGCTGACATTCTTTGTGTCCATCTCTTCCTTCACTGTCAGATAATTGCAATTGAATGCAAGTATGGTACAGAAATAAAAGGAAAGTCTGCGTGATAGAAATAGCAACATGATAACGGAAATATCACCAAAAAACATCTTATGTAGACCATCTGAATTTTGATATTCTTAGTTGAATTATTTAATTTCTTTCAAATAAATAAGCCGTTTAATTTGTGTTGAAGAAACTCTATGCAAAAAAAGACATAAGAGCCATGTATACAGGAATTGAACCTTCTAATATGTTAGGAAAATAATTATGGAATGAACTGAAGGTACGGGATACATGCCATCAGTTGAATTCGAGCAAGATGAAGAAGTTGACATTGTCCATGGACTTAAGCAAATAGGCAAATTAACAAAAAACATTATGTTAGGCACTGCATCGGATGAAGCACATGGATACAGATTCCCGCAGTTGAATACAGAGAGCTCTTCCTATAGCAGTTTGCCTGCTTATGGTAAAAGTGGTAAAATTCTAAAGCCAAAAGGATGCATAAGTCTAAAGCTTCAGAAGGGATGCATAAGTAATCTCGTGGTACTCGTTTACTTACCTCTCTTCTCAAGATCTACATTGCCATAGTTGGCAACTCTCATCTATGTGATGAGTAATCCATCACACATAAAGCTGAATATGTCGCCTTAGATTTGTGATATCCAATTAATACAGAAACACATTATATGCGGTGGCATTTCAGGAGGCTGACAGACATGTAATACTGTGTATGTATATATTGAGGGATGGCCACTCTATTGGCTGAAAGTGACTTGAGATTCAGAAGGGATGTTCCATTTATATAGAAATGAAGAAATCAATCTGTGAAAGAAGCTTAGGAATGAGTACTCCGCCATATCCAAATTTTTACACAACATAGCAGAATGAGCTCCGCATGACCCACATTGATATATGCAACATCTGATTCCATGCAGTTTAGGAAAATGGTATTAGATGATTCTAAAACATGGGAATTACTAAGTTGCAATGTCTTTTTGCGTGTGTATGCATCGAAAACTGTAAGCAAAAACAGATGGAAAACTAAATATAACATTCCAGTTTTCATATAATTACCTCTCCATGAAGGTCACCTTGAGCAGGATTACAGTAAGCAACTCTTGTGTTCAGATACCGAAATACACCGTAAATAGTCCACCTCCATAAAGAGCAGAGAAGACATCGATCTATATCACATAACTGGTAATAGAAAACCGACCCCTGGTAGCAAGTAAATAATTTCAGCAACACAATCAACCAGATAGATAATATAGCTGCTACCAAAAAAAAAGACAAAAGAAGTAGGAAACATTACGCTAACAGGAAAGGCGACAAATAAAATACACACCGGATGAACAAAGAAAGAAAGGAGAATCTGTTGTCGAAGCGATCAACCTGCTTCTTCCGCGAGTCCTAGAACACCAAATCCGTTACCTACAGCAACCAAAGCAGAAGCCCTCCAAACTGGCATCATTATGCTACGGAAACGGATGAATGGAGACACGAAGAGAGGTGTGAGAACCGTAGTACCTGGTCTCGGTGAGCACAAAGCCGGAAGAGGCCGACCTGCACGACGATGTTCCAGAGGATGACGTCGCAATCCTTGCAGCCGGAGGCGAGGACGACGCCGGAGGGAGCGAAGCGAAGCGCAGGGCGGAGGCGGCTGAGCGGTGGCCGTGGAGAGTCGCGTCGCAGGCGCCTGTCTCAGCATCCCACAGCCTGATGCTCCCATCGGCATGGCCGCTCCCAATCTGCAGAGAAACCTGGCCGAGTTAGAGCGTGGGGAGCAGCGAAAGGGGAGGAATAAGAAGGAACGGAAAAGCCGTCGTCCACGGGCGAGCAGCAGGTTGGGCAAGCAGCAGGTGGGGGTCGGGAGTGGCGGCTCTGGCTGCCCCACCACTGGCGCGGCCCTGATTCCCGTCCCTAAAATCCGCGCTGGTCGCCGGCCGAGGGAGGAGAGGCGGATCCCTACCGCTGGAGGAGCGGACGGCTCGGGCTGAGGTGATAGGAGAGCTCGGAGCAGCAGCGGCGTCGGCGTGGAGGCGCACCAGCGCGTCTTCTTCGCCCGAGGCCGCGCCCGCGTGGTCGACCTGGAAGCGGCGGCGACGACGGCGGCGGAGCCAGAGGGAGAAGAAGCGGAGGAAATCGCGGAGGACGTGGCGGAGGAGGAAGATGGAGAGGAAGCAGAGGAGAACTAAGAGGCGGAGAAGAAGGACGGCGGCGGAGGTGGCCGGACCTCCTTGCGTGCAGGGCGCCCGCGCGCGGGACGCATCCGCGTCCTTCTCCGACCGCTGGCTCGCAGCTGAGGAAGCACGGTGGAGCGGCGCCATCACCGAACCCTAACCCTCGGGTTTGGGTTGCGCACGGACGCATCAGGCGAGGAGGAATGAATCGCCGGGGTGGGAATGGAGAGGACCGCGAGGCGCGTCGTTCGCGCCACAGCACGGCGGCGGAGGTGGCCGGACCTCGCCGGATTTAAGGGGCGACGGCGGCGGCGACCAGAGGCGTGGGAGCGAGAGCGAGAGGAGAGAGGAGAGTGCGTGTGAGAGGAGAGAGAGGGGTAGAGGATTTCTGCGGTTTGTTTTTCGTATAGGTCCTTGATGTTTTTTGTAATTACAATTAGGTCCAATGTAGCGTGGAGGGCTGTACTGCGGGTTGATTCATGGTTTTGGCAGGGGATTTTTTGCAAAAACGTCACGGACGTGTGGTGAGAGCCGTCCGATCGGCGGGCGACGGACGGGATCGTTCACTGTAGTACTGTAGATTTCTACAGTAACACTGTAGCTAAGCCACAGTAACTCGGCCGCTCTCAGCTCGCCGTTTTGTACATCTTTAATATAGTTAGTATCGCCGGGGTGGGAATGGAGAGGACCGCGAGGCGCGTCGTTCGCGCCACAGCACGGCGGCGGAGGTGGCCGGACCTCGCCGGATTTATGGGGCGACGGCGGCGGCGACCAGAGGCGCGGGAGCGAGAGCGAGAGGAGAGAGGAGAGTGCGTGTGAGAGGAGAGAGAGGGGTAGAGGATTTCTGCGGTTTGTTTTTCGTATAGGTCCTTGATGTTTTTTGTAATTACAATTAGGTCCAATGTAGCGTGGAGGGCTGTACTGCGGGTTGATTCATGGTTTTGGCAGGGGATTTTTTGCAAAAACGTCACGGACGTGTGGTGAGAGCCGTCCGATCGGCGGGCGACGGACGGGATCGTTCACTGTAGTACTGTAGATTTCTACAGTAACACTGTAGCTAAGCCACAGTAACTCGGCCGCTCTCAGCTCGCCGTTTTGTACAGCTTTAATATAGTTAGTAATAAGCATGGTTTAATCCTCTGCAACTGATTCCTACTTGGCCTATAGTCATCTTCACTCAGTCAAAAAGGTAGCAAACAAATATACTTCCTTCATCTCTCCTGTAACATATCTTTTCTTTCATATTGACCAATTGACCATATGTAAGTCGTTAACCATTGAAGGTCACAAAACATTAGAGGAGCGGATAATATAAAGTCGTTAACCATGGTTTAATGCCAGCAGGCCTGCACTGTTTGCTTCAAGCTGCTAGGATACATGCTGGTCAGCGAAATGTGTCATCTGAAATTTCAAAAACCATCAACAAAGTATTATTTAACTACAAACAAAACGGATTGCTTTGTCAAAGTAGCCAAAGAAGTTTGTTTTTACTCTTCTATTTTAACTCTGAGACAAGTATACCATGTATTTTGCATGGTTCATAAATGCTTTTGTAAGTGGTTTAAAAATTGGTTCAATACAAAATTCCTTACACACGTATATTTTGCCGCATATTGTGAAGAATATTTTTCCGCATATTGTGAAGACGTGCACGTCTAAAATAAAAAACTGAACTGAAAGACAATCGAGCTTGAAAGACCTACATGCATGACATGTTTGAATAAGAATCGGTAGCAAACATAACCCAGTCTATGTTGTACAGTACACCATAGACTGTTGTAAAAAAGATGATGCCACATTGTGGACACATTGGTCCAAATCTATCAACAACAACAACAACAACAACAAAGTCTTTTTTCCCAAACAAGTTGGGGTAGGCTAGAGTTGAAACCCATAAGATCTCGAAACTAGGTCATGGTTCTGGCACATGGATAGCTAACTTCCACGCAGCCCTATCCATGGCTAGTTCTTTGGTGATATTCCAATCCTTCAGATCTCTCTTAACAGACTCCTCCCATGTCAAGTTTGGCCTACCACGACCCCTCTTAACATTCTCATCCCGCTTTATCCGTCCGGTATGCAATGGCGCTTCCGGAGGCCTACGTTCTATATGACCAAACCATCTTAGACGGTGTTGGACAACCTTCTCTTCAATTGGTGCTACCCCAACTCTCTCACGTATATCATCATTCCTAACCCGGTCCTTTCTTGTGTGGCCACATATCCATCTCAACATGCGCATCTCCGCTACACCTAACTGTTGGATATGTCGTCTCTTGGTCGGCCAATATTCTGCGCCATACAACATCGCAGGTCGGATCGCCGTCCTATAGAACTTGCCTTTTAGCTTTTGTGGCACTTTCCTATCACAGAGGACGCCAGAAGCTTGGCGCCACTTCATCCAACCAGGTTTGATTCGATGACTCACATCTTCATCGATATCACCATCCTTCTGGAGCATAGACCCCAAATATCGGAAGGTGTCTTTCTCAGGTACCACCTGTCCATCAAGCCTAACCTCTTCCTCCTCGTGCCTAGTAGTACTGAAACTGCACCTCATGTACTCAGTTTTGGTTCTACTAAGCCTAAAACCTTTTGATTCTAGAGTCCGCCTCCACAGCTCTAACTTTCTATTAACCCCCGCCCGACTATCGTCAATTAGCACCACATCATCCGCAAAGAGCATACACCATGGGATATCTCCTTGTATATCCCCTGTGACCTCATCCATCACCAAAGTAAAGAGATAAGGGCTCAAAGCTGACCCCTGGTGCAGTCCTATTTTAATTGGAAAGTCATCGGTGTCGCCATCACTTGTTCGAACACTTGTCACAACATTATCATACATATCCTTAATGAGGGTAATGTACTTTGTTGGGACTTTGTGTTTCTCCAAGGCCCACCACATGACATTCCGTGGTATCTTATCATACGCCTTCTCCAAGTCAATGAACACCATATGAAGATCCTTCTTCTTCTCCCTGTATCTCTCCATAAGTTGTCGTACCAAGAAGATGGCTTCCATGGTAGACCTCCCAGGCATGAAACCAAATTGATTTTTGGTCACGCTTGTCAATCTTCTTAAACGGTGCTCAATGACTCTCTCCCATAGCTTCATTGTATGGCTCATCAACTTGATTCCACGGTAATTAGTGCAACTTTGAACATCCCCCTTTTTCTTGAAGATTGGCACTAATGTACTCCGCCTCCATTCTTCGGGCATCTTGTTTGACCGAAAAATGAGGTTGAAAAGTTTAGTTAGCCATACTATCGCTATGTCTCCAAGGCCTCTCCACACCTCGATGGGGATACCATCAGGGCCCATTGCCTTGCCTCCCTTCATCCTCTTCAAAGTCTCCCTAACCTCAGCCTCCTGGATACGCCGCACAAAGCGTCGGCTGGTATCATCGGAGGAATCGTCTAGCTCAATGGTAGAGCTCTCATTCTCTCCATTGAACAGGTCGTCGAAGTACTCTCGCCATCTACGCTTGATATCTTCGTCCTTCACGAGGAGTTGATCCGCTCCGTCCTTTATGCATTTGACTTGGTTGACATCCCTTGTCTTCCTTTCTCTCGTCTTCGCCATCTTATAGATGTCTCTTTCGCCTTCCTTCGTGTTTAGACGCTGGTAGAGGTCCTCATACGCCCGACCCCTTGCCTCGCTCACCGCTCGCTTTGCGGCCTTCTTTGCCCCCTTGTATATCTCCATGTTGGTTGCGCTCCTGTCCAGGTGTAGGCGTCTGAAACAATCCTTCTTCTCCTTAATAGCCTTCTGGACCTCAGTGTTCCACCACCAGGTATCCTTAGCATCCCTTCTACTTCCCCTGGTCACCCCAAACTCCTCTGATGCAATCTTCCGAATGCAAGTCGCCATCCTCATCCACATACTGTTTGCATCGCCTCCTTCCTCCCAAGGGCCCTCCTTAAAAACACTCTCCTTAAAAGCTTGAGCTGCCTCTCCCTTTAACTTCCACCACTTTGTTCTAGCAACTTTTGGGCGCTTATCCCGCTGGACACGAATCCAAAAACGGAAGTCAGCCACCACCAGCTTATGTTGATGGACAACACTCTCTCCAGGTATCGCCTTACAATCAAGGCAAGCGCGTCTATCTTCTCTTCGAGAGAGGACAAAATCGATCTGGCTAGAGTGTTGGCCACTACTGAAAGTCACTAGGTGGGATTCTCTCTTTCTAAAGAGGGTGTTAGCTACGACCATGTCGTAGGCTAGGGCGAAGCTTAAGACATCCTCCCCTTCTTGGTTCCTGATGCCATAGCCAAAGCCCCCATGCACCCCTTCAAAACCTGTGTTAGATGTACCCACATGGCCATTGAGGTCTCCTCCTATGAAGAGCTTCTCACCAGTAGGTACTCTCCTAACCAAGTCCTCGAGACCTTCCCAGAACTCTCTCTTGGTGCTCTCGTTGTGGCCTACTTGCGGGGCATACGCGCTGATAACATTGAGAACCAAGTCCCCAACAACCAGCTTGACTAGGATAATCCGGTCTCCTTGCCTCTTGACGTCCACTACTCCATCCTTGAGGCTCTTGTTGATCAAGATGCCTACCCCATTTTTGTTTGAGGTTGTCCCCGTGTACCACAGCTTAAAGCCGGTATCCTCCACCTCCTTCGCCTTTTGTCCCTTCCATTTGGTCTCTTGGACACATAGGACATCAACACGCCTCCTTATCGCCGTATCAACTAACTCCCGTAACTTGCCCGTCAGGGACCCTACGTTCCAGCTACCTAAGCGGATCCTCCTAGGCTCGGCTAACTTCCTTACCCTCCGCACTCGTCGAGTCAAATGCGAAGACCCTTGCTCATTTTTCACTACACCCGGGCGTCGATGCAGCGCGCCACTAAGGATGCGACGACCCGATCCTTGCTCACTTATCACCGTATCCAGATCAAGATACGGCGCGCCACCAAGGGGGTGGCGGCCCGGCCCTTGCCCATTTGACACCACACCCGAGTTTCGATATGGCGCGTCGCTAAGAGGGTTACGCCCCAACGAAGTTCCCTTGGTCCAAATCTATACTACTATTAAAAGAGCAAACATGTTCGGGATACATTAAATTTATGCCGTTCAATATCTGATCAATGCTTCAGATCGCTCCAATGTTTGACAACTCAACACACCTTTTCGTTTTCCTGTAAATTACACCAATTGCCACCGGTAAAAAAAAACACCGATGTCCGAAGAAACGGTTCGTCAATCTAAAAAATCCCTTGTCTTTCACCGTCGCAACCTCCGCCGTGCGAGTCTGCCGCCGCCGCAACCCCGTGCATGAGCAGCTGGACGATGAATGGCATCTACTGGATGGGACGGCCACCGGCGACCAATCATGTGGTGGGCTTGCGCTGTGGTCTGGGGTGCGGGCTAGGCTGGCAGGCGCGTGCGCCGCGTTGGTAGCAGGGAACGGACTGGCTGCCGGTAGCCGCGTGGGCGGGTAGGCGGGCGCGTGCGCCGCCTTGGAAGAAGAGGCCCGCTGCGCTCCACTCGACAGCCGCTTGGGTCCCTGTTGCCGTCGCCACGTGGTCCCAGCCTGCTGCGCTGCACTCGGCGGCCGCCGCAAGCCCCTGCCCAGAGCTGGAGTAGACATGGGAGCAGGGGATTGAGCAAGAGGAGTACAGGTGCAGTACCTGCTAACGGACATGCCGTTCTAATTAGTGGAGGTAATTTGCTACCACGGAAATACTCTGTGTATGACATGTAGTGTCTGATCCATGTCCGACGCTGTGATCCGACGGACAGCTCTGCCTACGACATGCAAATGTTCCGAAGAGAAAAATCCGACAGGTTGTCTGTTGTGTCTTACACACACTTCGGAGAAAAACATGTACGAGCATGGTTGCACTGATTTTTTGATTTCTACTAGACCTAAAGGAACCTCGTGCTGTAGCACTACTTTGCATTAACCTGTAGATATAGCTTGCTCATGATCTGATTATTTTTGAAGTCACAGGTTCTCGGCTCATTGTTGTTTAAATTTTGGAAGATACACATTTACTTTCCATTTATGTTTCAGGTCCTAAGTGAGGATTGTTTTTGTTGCAAAAGAAATATATTTCTCACGATATGCTGAAGACCTTCGAGGAGGTGGAGGCCATGTACATGCCCGGCGAGTTTGTCTCAGAGTCAGATGACACCGATAATGTCAAGCCAACAACAGAATTTTGATCATTCCATGTGATATTTCTTGATCAATTTGTAAATTTACTCTGTAACATATGAAAGTGATGCATATTGAGAACTGTCTTGATATTTCCATCTTTTATCAGAAATGCCGCTCAATTACATGTTGTAATGAATATTCGGAAAATTCGAATATCATGGACACATGTGCTCAAAATGAAGAGGGGAATTTTTTGAAACCCAGTTTGTTCAAACCCCTTCTGCTTCATGTTCAGATAGTAGGGTTTCACGTTTGTAGGTACAATACTGAATTCTTGCTATTAGGTTGCATATATAAGACTGAATTTTGTTGTCTGATGCTTGTGGTGAGTATAAGAAGGCGGAAAATACATTTAAGTTATGCATTACTTTGGTGGATTATCTTCTTACCGGTGTTGACTTAGATCAATCTTGCACTCTGTACGGTATGAGGCTGAACTTTGTTCTTTGGTACTTGTGGTGAGAATAAGCATTCTCCTGTTTATTTTGTTGCTAGCTTATCATGTGAAATATGTAAGTCTTTGCTAGAGTTGGATAATAACTTTGAATTTTCTTGCCCTTGCTTGTAATGTGCAATGTGTATCTTCCGTTCTCGGTGTGTTTTTAGTCAATGCCCGGAAAATTTGCCAAAAAAGAAAAGGCTTAAAGTTTGAATTCACTCCAGCAACAACAAAATAAGCATTTCAATTGATCATATTTGTCTTTAAGGGTGTGTTCGGTTCTGGAACGAGCTGGAATGGAACGGCTGGGGCTCATTCCAGTGTTCGGTTTGTAGATGGAATGGAACGCAGTGGTTTCATCGGAGGGAATATTCCTCTAATATGCGGAACGCACCGGTCCGGCTGATTCGGCCGGATGAGGTGGAACAGCTGTCTGTCTAATCAAGTTTAGGTATAATTAATCAAGTTTAGGTATAATTAATCAAGATTAGGAATAATTAATCAAGTTTAGGTATAATTAATCAAATTTAGGAATAATTAATCGAGTTTAGGTATAATTAATCAAGTTTAGGAATAATTAATCGACCTTAGGAATAATTCCATTCCCACCCCATTCCATTCCATACTCACCCCATTCCAAAACCGAACACAAGAATGGAACGGCTCCGTGACAGTTTTTTTGTCCAACCGAACACAAGAATGGGACGGTTCCGTTCTGCTAGAATGGAATGGTTCATTCCATTCCTTCCAATTCCGAAACCGAACACACCCTAAGATTACACGTGCATTGCACGCGCACGGTTACTAGTAGAACTAAGACACCAAAGATAGAAAAAATTTCCATAAAAAAATAGCAGGAAGAATGCATATGGGTGACAATACTTGTCCTAAAAGAAAACCATGCGTGCCACATGTAGAAATTACATGATGGAATTCTTAAGAGGTACACGGAAGCGAATACCATTTGCAGTGAACATGTGAAGGTGTACTTAATGCTTTAGACCACCTTATTCACAAAATGGATTCTAATTTATGTGTTTCTTATCCTCAATATTTTTACGAGGCATCTTGTCCATATCTAGAACCAACCAAAACCTATAGTTATCACATGAGCGACCGAGACAAATGTTAGCATTGCCAGCTGATGATCTTGCTGCATGGAAAAAGGATCCAGCTGAGGAAGCGGCAATCTCTGGGATGGAAACAGGGGCCTTGGGATCCACTCGAGGAGTTGTAGCCACCGTTGCTAGAACCCCACAAGAGAGAAGATAGAAGAGAGAAAAGGTGAGGGAAGGATCTTCGCCGTTCCCCTCGATACACAGCGGCACCAGATGGGGACGGCCTGGTACAAGAATTGGAGCCGCCGTCGTCGTCGCTGGCTTCATCGATTTGGAAACTAGGGTTCAGAGAGAGGGAATAGAGGGTACAGAAGTACAATACAGAGGAAAACGGGGTCTTACATGCAAAAATGTTCCACCACTTCCACAAATATGATCTATACCTGATGACGTGAAAGCACACGTTCGTTGGGAGACCCCAAGAGGAAGGTATGAATCAGTGCAGCAACAAGTTTTCCCTCAGTAAGATACCAAGATTGTCAGATCCAGTAGGAGTAAAAGGCACCTCTGAAGGTTGTTGGTGGCGCCGTTTACTCTATCACCAACGTGGAACCAGCACACAACACAATCAAACTATTTTGCCCCAACGAAACAGTGAGGTTGTCAATCTCACTGGCTTGCTGTAAACAAAGGATTAAACGATGGTGTGGAAAATAGTGTTTAATTGTAGAGAATGAAAAGGAACAATGATTGCAGTTGGTTGTATTATCAGTGTAAAGGAATGGACCGGGTCCACAGTTCACTAGTGGTGTCTCTCCATAAAAGATAACTAACATGCTGGGTAAACAAATTACAGCTGGGCAATTGATGAATAGAGAGCGCATGACAATGCATATATATGACAAGATGACTACTATGATATTCAATTGGGCATTACAACAAGATACATAGACCGTTATCCAACAGCATCTATGACTAATAATCCACCTTCAGGTTGACATCCGTGTTCCCCGTTGGTATTAAGTTGCAAGCAACAGATTATTGCATTAAGTAATGTGCATAATGTAAACAATACAATTATCCTTAGACAAAGCATTGCTGTTTTACCCCTAGTGGCAACAGCACATCCACAACCTTAGACGTTGCTGTCACTCGCCCAGATTACCGGAGGCATGAACCCACTATCTAGCATAAATACTCCCTCTTGGAGTTACAAGCATCTACTTGGCCAAGCATCTACTAGTAACGGAAAGCATGCAAGATCATAAATAACATATAAGATAGATTGATAATCAACTTGATCATAGTATCAATATTCATCGGATCCCAGCAAACACAACATGTAGCATTACAATAAGATGATCTTGATCATGATAGGCAGCTCACAAGATCTAAACATGATAGCACAAGGAGGAGAGACAACCATCTAGCTACTGCTATGGACCCGTAGTCCAAGGATGAACTACTCACGCATCACTCCGGAGGCAGGCATGGTGATGTAGAGCCCTCCGGTGATGATTCCCCTCTCCGGCAGGGTGCCGGGAAGAGCTTCAGAACCCTCCCGAACTAGGGTTGACGACGGCGGCGGCTACGGAACTTTTCGTGGATGGAGGCTGGGTCTTTAGGGTTTTCTGGACGAAGCATTATATAGGCGAAAGGGCGGCGTCTGGAGGCACCCGAGGGGTCACGCCACCCCCCGGCACGGCAGGAGGTGGGCCGCGCCGGCCCCTGGCGTGGCTGCCTCCTCGGTCGCCTCCGTCTCTCCTTTGGACTCCGTGTACGTGTCGGAAAATAGAAGGTTCTGTCCAAGTTTCGTCCAATTCCGAGAATATTTCCAGAACAGCTTTTCTGGAATACAAAAACAGCAGAAAACAGGAACTGGCACTGTGGCATCTTGTTAATAGGTTAGTCCCAGAAAATGCATAAAAATGCTATGAAGTGTATATAAAACATGTAACAATTGGTATAATATCAACATGGAACATCAGAAATTATAGATACGTTTGAGACGTATCAAGCATCCCCAAGCTTAGTTCTACTCGTCCTCGAGTAGGTAAAACGATAAAAACAAAATAATTTCTGAGGTGACATGCTACCATCATAATCTTGATCAAATAGTATTGTAAAGCACATGTTATGAATGAAGTGATCCAGGTCAATGGTCTATAGTTTGCTAACAAATAGATAATGAGCAAACAACTGAATCATATAAGCAAAAACTTTTCATGAATAGTACTTTCGAGACAAGCATCAAAAAGTTTTGCATAAGAGTTAACTCATAAAGCAATAGATTCTAAGTAAAAGGTATTTAACCAACACAAAGGAAGATTTAAGTTTCAGCAATTGCTTTCAACTTTCAACATGTATATCTCATGGATATTTGTCAACACAAAGCAATATAATAAGTACAATATACTAGCATATAAAAATTGTTGCACCAAAGTTGACACTAGTGTTTGCTTCTGAGATAGAAAGAAGTAGGAAAACTGACTCAACATAAAAGTAAAAGAAAGGCCCTTCGCAGAGGGAAGCAGGGATTAAATCATGTGCTAGAGCTTTTTAAGTTTTTGAAATCATATAGAGAGTAAAAATATAAGTTTTGAGAGGTGTTGTTAATTGTCAACGAATCAGAAAATGGAAAAGTACAATATGACCCCTGCCAACCAGACTTTTAAGAGCGGCTCCCATGAAGGACGTTATTTCTACCAGCAAGGCAGATCATCCCTCTTTCTCTTTTGTTTACACATGCAGATATTTCACTGGTATCATTGCTTGTCTGATAAATCAGGGCAAAAATGTGAAGAGAATTAAGCGGTTAAAGTTGTAATTAATTGGGACTGGGCACCCCATTTGCCAGCTCTTTTTGCAAAATTAATGGATAAGCGGATGTATATGCCACTAGTCCGGTGGTAAAGTCTGTTTGACAGGTGACATAAAGACATCCACCCCGTCCTCATGAGCTTGGTAAACATTGACACAAAAAGGAGTAATAAAAGTTTTGAATAGTTTAAAGGTAGCACATGAAAAATTTACTTGGAGTGGCAAGGAAATACCACATATAGGTAGTTATGGTGGACACAAATGGCATGGATTTTGGCTCAAGGTTTTGGATGCACGAGAAGCATTCCCTCTCAGTACAGAGTTTAGGCTAGCAAGGTTATTTGAAGCAAACACAGGATATCAACCGGTACAACAAGACTCATATGAAAACATATTGCAAGCATTATAAGACTCTACACTGTCTTCCTTGTTAACCAAACCCTTTTACTAGAAAATATCTAGACCTTAGAGATACCAATCATACAAACCAAATTTCAACAAGCTTTACGGTAGTTCTTCACTAATAGGTTTTAACCACATGATACAAAAGCTTAAACATGAACTACTTGATAACTCAAAACAATTGACAAGTATCAAATTATCCAAGACAGTGATCTACAAGAATATGTAAGTCTTTTCCATTATACCATCTACCACATGCAGCATTTTCTGTTCCAACCAAACACCAATCAATTTATTTCAACACAAACTCTCCAAACAATTATAAGTGAAGCAAGAGAGTACTTTCTCTAAAAGAACTAACAGCTCTGAACAAGAGATGCATGAAAAACAGGAGCTAAAAGCATAGCAGTAGCTAGACAAGAATACTCAACAAGTATAAGTGAAGAATAGGAGTATTCAAATGAAAAAGCGGAGCGTGTCTCTCTCCCAAACAAGATTGCTAGGATCCAACAAGTTGATCTCAGAAAATAAAATAACAATGCGAAAATAAAAGCACACAGACGCTCCAAGTAAAGCACATATGATGTGAAAGAATTAAAATATAGTTTCACTAGAGATGACCTGATAAGTTGTTGATGAAGAAGGGGATGCCTTGGGCATCCCCAAGCTTAGACGCTTGAGTCTTCTTGAAATATGCTGGGGTGATCCATGGGAGCATCCCCAAGCTTAAGCTCTTCACTCTTCTTGATCACATTATATCATCCTCCTCTCTTGACCCTTGAAAACTTCCGCCACACCAAACTCAGAGTAATTCTCATTAGAGGGTTAGTGCACAATCAAAAACTCACATGTTCTATAAGGACACAAACATGACCATTACTTTTTAAACATTAGCTACTGCCACTGATGTTATGTGAAGCTCTTCCACCCAAAAAAGAATTCCACTCAACACTAGTAAAAGAGAGAATGCAAAATAAAAGACAGAATCTGTCTAAAACAGAACAGTCCGTAAAGACGAATTTTTTCGAGGCACTTACGTTGCTCAGATCGAAAAACTCAAAACTAACGAAAGATGCGTACATATCTGAGGATCACGCACAAAAATTTGCAGATTTTTTCAATTTTCTGGCAATTTTATAAGAACGAAACGGTGAACAGCAAAAATCTGTTCCTGCGCAGAAATCCAAATCTAGCATCATCTTTCTATTAGAGGCTCTACTTGGCACAACAATTCGAAAAAGTAAAGATACAAAGGGTTGTTACAGAAGTAAACAGCTCCTTGACTCAAAAAGAAAAAAAAGATAATGGGTTGCCTCCCAAAAGCGCTTTCTTTAATGCCTTTTAGCTAGGCTTGAAGATTTTAATGATGCTCTCATAAGAATAAGAGTTGAAAAACAAAGAGAGCATCAAGAGGCAAATATCAAACACATTTAAGTCTAACCCACTTCCTATGCAAAGGAATCTTGTAACAAAATAAATTATTGAAGCATAAAGCAACTAGCATAGAAAGATGAAACAAATAAACTTCAAAACTTTCAACATAAAGAGAGGTATTTTAGCGACTTGAAAACTTTTACAACCATATTTTCCTCTCTCATAATAACTTTCAGTAGCATCATGAACAAACTCAACAATATAACTATCACATAAAGCATGCTTTTCATGATCTACAAACACATAATTTTTATTAAGCTCAAAAACAGTGGGGTCATTAAACCCACTTTTGACAATAGTAGTATAACAAATATCATTAGGCAATATAGGACCATCATCAAGAGCATTATCATATAAACATTAGGGAGCACATTTTTACTTTCTGCAATTTCCTTTTCTTGAGTCAAGGAGGTTGTTACTTCAAATTTATCAAAAGGAGATATTTCAATAGAATCATGACATTCAACAATATAGCATTTCTCCTCCTTAGGTAGGCATGGAGGGTAATCATATAATGTAAGAGTTAAAGAGTTACTATCATTAGAAGGTAGATCCTCCTTTTGATCATCACTCTCTTCCTCTTTTTCATCAATGAGCTTTCAGTTTCAGCAGTTTCTTCTCCCACAGGTTCCTGAAAGGTAGCAAGTTGTTCTGGAGAATAAGTTTTCTCAAGAAATTCAGTGATATAAGGATTATCATTGTAATATTCAAGGCAATAACCAAGTATAGCAAAATTTCAGATTTATAAGGAGAATCATCATCGTGAATATAACCAGCAATTTCATAGGCACCTTTAAAAACAAAAATTCTTCAGTTTGTTCAAGATTACCAAAGTCATAGTTTCCTTTAGCATAAGCAGCCAAGGTTTCATTATCATTATAATCACATTGGAAAGGGAGGTGTTTATGCCTTCTACAACATAATGATTCATTAAAGCAGTAGGATTCATCATAAGTAGAGCACAAGTTCTTAGCAAAATAATTCAATGTACTTATTTGTTTCCATAAATGTACCCTTTTTAGAAAAGCGGTATTCCTTATAATAATTTTGTTGATCATCAGTGAACCCACTTAGCCAACACGATTTTGTTTCAAAGAGAGAAACCATTGATATCAAGTAAACAACTAGACATAATAACAAACCGAAATAAACTAGATGCAGAAAACTATTTTTTTGTGTTTTTGATAATTAAAAGCAAACAAGATAAATAAAAATAAACTAAGCAAGACAATAACAAAGTAAAGAGATTGGAAGCGTGAGACTCCCCTTGCAGAAATCCTCTTACTCCCCGGCAACGGCGCCAGAAAAAGTTGCTTGATGACGTGAAAGCACACGTTCGTTGGGAGACCCCAAGAGGAAGGTATGAAGCAGTGCAGCAGCAAGTTTTCCCTCAGTAAGATACCAAGGTTGTCAGATCCAGTAGGAGTAAAAGGCACCTCTGAAGGTTGTTGGTGGCGCGTTTACTCTATCACCAACGTGGAACCTGCACACAACACAATCAAACTACTTTGCCCCAACGAAACAGTGAGGTTGTCAATCTCACCGGCTTGCTGTAAACAAAGGATTAAACGTATGGTGTGGAAAATAGTGTTTAATTGCAGAGAATGAAAAGGAACAATGATTGCAGTTGGTTGTATTATCAGTGTAAAAGAATGGACCGGGGTCCACAGTTCACTAGTGGTGTCTCTCCATAAAAGATAACTAACATGCTGGGTAAACAAATTACAGCTGGGCAATTGATGAATAGAGAGCGCATGACAATGCATATATATGACAAGATGTACTATGATATTCAATTGGGCATTACAACAAGATACATAGACCGTTATCCAACAGCATCTATGACTAATAATCCACCTTCAGGTTGACATCCGTGTTCCCCGTTGGTATTAAGTTGCAAGCAACAGATTATTGCATTAAGTAATGTGCATAATGTAAACAATACAATTATCCTTAGACAAAGCATTGTGTTTTACCCCTAGTGGCAACAGCACATCCACAACCTTAGACGTTGCTGTCACTCGCCCAGATTACCGGAGGCATGAACCCACTATCTAGCATAAATACTCCCTCTTGGAGTTACAAGCATCTACTTGGCCAAAGCATCTACTAGTAACGGAAAGCATGCAAGATCATAAATAACATATAAGATAGATTGATAATCAACTTGATCATAGTATCAATATTCATCGGATCCCAGCAAACACAACATGTAGCATTACAATAAGATGATCTTGATCATGATAGGCAGCTCACAAGATCTAAACATGATAGCACAAGGAGGAGAGACAACCATCTAGCTACTGCTATGGACCCGTAGTCCAAGGATGAACTACTCACGCATCACTCCGGAGGCAGGCATGGTGATGTAGAGCCCTCCGGTGATGATTCCCCTCTCCGGCAGGGTGCCGGGAAGAGCTTCAGAACCCTCCCGAACTAGGGTTGACGATGGCGGCGGCTACTGAACTTTTCGTGGATGGAGGTCGGGTCTTTAGGGTTTTCTGGACGAAGGCATTATATAGGCGAAAGGGCGGCGTCTGGAGGCACCCGAGGGGGTCACGCCACCCCCCGGCGCGGCAGGAGGTGGGGCCGCGCCGGCCCCTGGCGTGGCTGCCTCCTCGGTCGCCTCCGTCTCTCCTTTGGACTCCGTGTACGTGTCGGGAAAATAGAAGGTTCTGTCCAAGTTTCGTCCAATTCCGAGAGTATTTCCAGAACAGCTTTTCTGGAATACAAAAACAGCAGAAAACAGAACTGGCACTGTGGCATCTTGTTAATAGGTTAGTCCCAGAAAATGCATAAAATGCTATGAAGTGTATATAAAAAACATGTAACAATTGGTATAATATCAACATGGAACATCAGAAATTATAGATACGTTTGAGACATATCAATACCACATGTTTCACATCCAATGGTCCACAATACCAGATCCTTCCATCGCACACCATGCCCAGATCTCATACAATTTGCCCCCGCATTGCCATGTGTGCTCCTATTATATAAGCATTAAGACGAGGCAATCATTCTATGAGCATGCGAAATTTAAGTTGGCGAACAAAGTATCACACTGAACAAATCACACGATATGAACCAGGAAGCCGGAGGAGTGCGAGTGGAGTGACTTAGTCCCAGTTCTTTTGGGCTTCCTGGGTGGCTTCCCCGAGAAGCCGCCCTACCCCCAACTTACTGGAGAAGGCGTTACTCAAATTTAGGTAGGATTCCAAACTAGTTTAGCCTAATCTAATTTGGAAGCCTATTTAAATTTTGGGGACGGCTTCTCCAGTAAGCTAGGGGTAGGGCAGCTTCTCGGGAAACCAAGGAGCAATATGAGACTATGAGAGTGAATGAGACAAAAAATGAAACAATTTATTTTAGTGCTTATGTATGCTTAGTTAATTGCATCACAAATTATGACACGACAACGGTGTAGCAAAGAAATTGTTGAAGGTGACATATACTTCATATCCGGAACAACATACATGCACTTAGTTGGTAACAATACAATGTAAATTTTATATGAGAAAGGAGAATGTTATGTTTGGCCGTTTGCAGCTGGAATCGATCTTCAAATTCTTAGTAGAAACACATAACACGAGCACGGTTCGTCATTCTTACTTCTGTTCAGCAAGGACTAATGCTCAATGGCTCGTCCCATAAGATTGTCACGATCCTTCTATCACGCGCCGTCCCACATAATCGGATCGTGGTCAATCACACTATACACACTAACTAAAATGCCGCAACGTGAACACCGCACGATGCAGGACTATGTCTGGCTCTCTTAGGGACCATACATGATGTGACACTAGTGAACAATGTGACTGGGAAGTGATGTGACACTAGTGAACAATGTGACACAAGTGAAGCTCACACAAAGAGCAAAGAAATAACAAGACTAAAAATAGCAAAACACTTAACCTAATCAGAGTAGCCACATAACTTATTGTACCTGATCATACTTGAAAAAAGCTCATACATCAGCAGAGCACCTTGAGCAAATAGTCACGAGCTGAGAGTGTGCAGTGCGGGTAGACCAGGTATGTGAGCCGGAGCAATGCGCCAATGTAAAGCTTCGTGTGGAAGTTCCCAGTGAGTTTTAGCACCACCGGCCGGCCCTGGACCGTGATGCTCTTCCACACCTCGTATTCCTCCCGTGAAGTGCAACGAAGTGCCCTTACCCAAGCACGAAGTCCAGGGTCACTTGCACACCGGCGCCAATAGTCAATCTTCGTGTTGTTGTAGATGACGACGAGCAGGGTAAGGTCGGCGTGTACAGAGCCAGGCCAGTGCTGAGTTCGTTGGGGACAATGAGATTGTCGACGTATCCGACGTTCAGGGTATCCAGATATGGGGATACTTCTGATGGTACACGACGAATACGACGCAAGGTATAATGCCAACGATGGTGATGGCTAGCCAGAGCACGATGCAGAACAATGTGACGCAGCACACCAACAGGTGGTTGTGCTTCTGGCGACATGATGATAGGCATTCGTGGATGTTGTTGTTAGACCCGAACCAACCAAATTTGGGTTATGGGTCGAGTCACACCGATATAGTTTACACTAAACTCTTATAATTCTGTATAATTTTTCATTATTATAGTACAATCTTAATATAGTGCATCCTTGCCATGTGTAGTTAGCACCGTTAACTAAATATAAGTATTTACTAAATATTGATTGTACCCCTTCTTTGTCTTGTAAAATACATTTAAAACACAATATATTTTGTAAAATAAAACTATAATTAGTTGTCCGTATAGACATACCCTAAAATTAGAAAGAAATTATATGCCTCCTTATTTCTTTTCGTAGTTGCATTAGATCTAATTATCTTTAATATTTTGGGAGACATATCTAGTAAGTACAGTCTAACAAATATCTTAATAGCACTTTCTAGTATATCATTATATCATAAACTTTATGATATGATAGTGCTTGTTTAGGCAAAACTAATAACCATTGTTTTGCTCTCCCTGTAAGTGAAAAGGAAAATGAACGTAGCTTGACTGCGTTGGGTCTACATCTTTCATGCGCATCATTTCGCGTAATTCAGTAAATGTGTTCAAGTGCATTCCTACACCCTCAGAAGCTGAAACACCAAACTGGTTCTGTTGAACTAACTTCAGGAGATTAGATTTAATCTCATAGTTCTCTGATGCCACAAGGTTGAGTGATTGGTGCACGCAAGTAATCATCATTGGGAGTGCAAACTCACCAATTTTTTCAATTATCAAATATGCTAAACAAGAATAAACTAAGAATAAGTACTTGATGACGTGAAACACACGTTCGTTGGGAGACCCCAAGAGGAAGGTATGAAGCAGTGCAGCAGCAAGTTTTCCCTCAGTAAGAAACCAAGTTTGTCAGATCCAGGAGGAGTAGGAGCACTTCAGAAGGTTGTTGGTGGCGCCGTTGCTCGATCACCAACGTGGAACCTGCACACAACACAATCAAACTACTTTGCCCCAACGAAACAGGAAGGTTGTCAATCTTCCCGGCTTGCTGTAACAAAGGATTAAACGTATGGTGTGGAAAATAGTATTTAATTGCAGGAAGTAAAAGAGAACAATTGTTTGCAGTTGGTGGTTTTATCAGTGTAAAAGAATGGACCGGGGTCCACAGTTCACTAGTGGTGTCTCTCCATAAAGATAAATAACATGTTGGGTAAACAAATTACAGCTGGGCAATTGATAAAATAGTGAGCGCATGACAATGCATATAAATGACAAGATGACTAACATGATATTTAATTGGGCATTACGACAAGATACATAGACCGTTATCCAACCGCATCTATGACTAATAATCCACCGTCAGGTTAACATCCGTGTCCCCCGTTGGTATTAAGTTGCAAGCAACGGATAATCACATTAAGTAATGTGCGTAATGTAAACAAATACATTTGACCGTGGACATAGCATTGTTATGTTATCCCTAGTGGCAACAACACATCCACAACCTTATACGTTGCTGTCACTCGCCCAGATTACTGGAGGCATGAACCCACTATATAGCATAAATACCCCCTCTTGGAGTTACAAGCATCTACTTGGCCAAAGCATCTACTAGTAACGGAGAGCATGCAAATCATAAATAACATGTAACATAGATTAATAATCAACTTGATCATAGTATTCAATATTCATCGGATCCCAGCAAACACAACATGTAGCATTACAATAAGATGATCTTGATCATGTTAGGCAGCTCACAAGATCTAAACATGATAGCATAAAGTGGAGAGATAACCATCTAGCTACTGCTATGGACCCGTAGTCCAAGGATGAACTACTCACGCATCACTCCGGAGGCAGGCATGGCGATGTAGAGCCCTCCGGTGATGATTCCCCTCTCCGGCAGGTTGCCGGGAAGAGCTTCAGAACCCTCCCGAGCTAGGGTTGACGACGGCGGCGCCTCTGGAACTTTTCGTGGAATATGACTCGGGTATTTAGGGTTTTCCAGACAGGAGGAATAAATAGGCGAAAGGGCGGCGTCGGAGGCCACCCGAGGGGCCCACACCACCCTAGGGCGAGGCATACAGTGGGGCCGCACCCAGGCATGTGTGGCGCTCCCTGGCTCGTCTCCGTCTCTCCTTTGGACTCCATGGACGTGTCGGTGAAATAGGGACCTCCGTTGATTTTCGTCCAATTCCGAGAATATTTCCTTAACAGCTTTTCTGAAATACAAAAACAGCAGAAAACATGAACTGGCACTGTGGCATCTTGTTAATAGGTTAGTCCCAGAAAATGTATAAAAATGATATGAAGTGTACGTAAAACATGTAACAATTGGTATAATATCAACATGGAACATCAAAAATTATAGATACGTTTGAGACGTATCAGCATCCCCAAGCTTAGTTCCTACTCGTCCTCGAGTAGGTAAACGATAAAACAAAATAATTTTTGAAGTGACATGCTACCATCATAATCTTGATCAAATAGTATTGTAAGGCACATGTAAATGAATGAAGTGATCCAAGTCAATGGTCTATAGTTTGCTACCAAATAGATAATGAGTAAACAACTGAATCATACAAGCAAAACTTTTCATGAATAGTACTTTGGAGACATTGCATCCACAGGTTTACATAAGAGTTAACTCAAAAAGCAATAGATTCTAGTAAAAGGTATTTAACCAACACAAAGGAAGATTTAAGTTTCAGCGTTTGCTTCAACTTTTAACATATTTATCTCATGGATATTGTCAACACAAAGCAATATAATAAATCCAATATGTAGCATATAACAATTGTTGTACCAAAGTTGACACTAGTGTTTGCTTGTGGAAGATAGAAAGAAGTAGGAAAACTGACTCAACATAAAAGTAAAAGAAAGGCCCTTCGCAGAGGGAAGCAGGGATTAAATCATGTGCTAGAGCTTTTTAGTTTTTGAAATCATATAGAGAGTAAAAATTAAGTTTTGAGAGGTGTATGTTAATTGGTCAACGAATCAGTAGTGGAAAGTACAATATGACCCCGGCCAAACAGACTTTTAAGAGCGGCTCCCATGAAGGACGTTATTTCTACCAGCAAGGCAGATCATCCCTCTTTTTCTCTTTGGTTTACACATGCAGATGTTTCACTGAGTATTCAGTTGACAAAATGTGAAGAGATTAAGCGGTTAAAGTTGTAATTAATTGGGACTGGGCACCCCGTTGCCAGCTCTTTTTGCAAAATTAATAGATAAGCGGATGTATATGCCGCTAGTCTGAAGGTAAAGTCTGCTTGACAAGTGACATAAAGACATCCACCACGTCCTCATGAGCTTGGTAAACATTGACACAAAAAGGAGTAGTAACAATTTTGAATAGTTTAAAGGTAGCACATGAAAAATTTACTTGGAGTGGCAAGGAAATACCACATATAGGTAGTTATGGTGGACACAGATGGCATGGATTTTGGCTCAAGGATTTGGATGCACGAGAAGCATTCCCTCTCAGTACAGAGTTTAGGCTAGCAAGGTTATTTAAGCAAACAAGACTATCAACCGGTACACCAAGTTTTATATGACCAACATATTGCAAAAATTATAAGACTCCACACTGTCTTCCTTGTTAACCAAACCCTTTTACTAGAAAATATCTAGACCTTAGAGATACCACTCATGCAAACCAAATTTCAACAAGCTTTACGGTAGTTCTTCACTAATGGGCTTAACTTACATGATGCAAAAGTTTAATCATGACCTACTTGTTAACTCAAAACAATTGACAAGTATCAAATTATCCAAGTTAGTGATCTACAAGAGTATGTAAGTCTTTTCCATTATACCATTTACCACATGCAACATTTTCTGTTCCAACCAAACACCAATCAATTTATTTCAATAACTCTCCAAACAAGTATAAGTGAAGTAAGAGAGTACTTTCTTTAAAAGAACTAATAGCTCTGACAAGAGATACATGAAAACAAGAGCTAAAAGCTTAACAGCGCTAGATATGAATACTCAACAAGTATAAGTGAAGAATAGGAGTATTCTAATGAAAAAGCGGAGCGTGTCTCTCTCCCAATCAAGAATGCTAGGATCCAATCAAGTTGATATCAGAAAATAAAAATAACATACTGAAAATAAAAGCACACAGACGCTCCAAGAACAGCACATATGATGTGAAAGAATTAAAATATAGTTTCACTAGAGATGACCTGATAATTTTGACGATGAAGAAGGGGATGCCTTGGGCATCCCCAAGCTTAGACGCTTGAGTCTTCTTGAAATATGCTGGGGAGATCCATGGGAGCCTCCCCAAGCTTAAGCTCTTTACTCTTCTTGATCCTATTATATCACTCTTCTCTCTTGACCCTTGAAAACTTCCGCCACACCAAACTCAAAGTAAATCTCATTAGAGGGTTAGTGCATCAATCAAAAACTCACATGTTCTGTAAGGACGCAATATGACCGTTACTTTAAACATTAACTACTGCCACTGATGTTATGTGAAGCTCTTCCACCCAAAAAAGAATTCCACCCAACACTAGTAAAAGAGAGAATGCAAAATAAAAGACATAATCTGTCTAAAACAGAACAGTCCGCAAAGACGAATTTTTTCGAGGCACTTACGTTGCTCAGATCGAAAAACTTTGAACTAACGAAAGATGCGTACATACATCAGGATTACGCACAAAAATTTGCAGATTAAAATCACATTTCTATGAATTTATAATTTTCGTACAGTGAACAGCAAAAATCTGTTTCTGCGCAGCAATCAAAATCTAGCATCATCTTATCATTAGAGACTCTTCTTGGCACAACAATGCGAAAAAGTAAAGATACAAATGAGTTGCTACAGAAGTAAACAAGTTCCTTGACTCAATAAAAAGAAAAATTGCAGAAATAAAAATAATGGGTTGCCTCCCATAAGCGCTTTTCTTTAACGCCTTTTAGCTAGGCACAAAGCATGCATCAAGTATTACCAAGTGTAGAAGCATCAACAGAAAGGTTAGAAGTTTTCTCAACAATGCATTGTATCTTATCTATATAGGTTTCAGAAACTCCCCTTTCAATACTTTTAGGCACACTATTCTTATCAAATAGGTTTTCAGGAACAATCCAATCAAAATTCTTTTCTAGTGCCTCATGCATTCCTACAAGCTTAAAAGGTATTGGTATTTTAACTTCCCCCTCATAATTGGCTTCATTAGTGTACTTAAGCCTATCTTTTTCCAGTTTCTCAAGTGTATTAGCAATATCAATAAAATAGCCAAGCATCTTATATCGAATAAAAACTTTTCTAGCCTCCCCAGCAACATCACCAAATTCTTTAAGAAGGGTTTCTAAAACAAAATCTTTCTTCTCACCATCTTCCATATCATGAAGTTTAAGAAACATTTGCTGCATTATAGGATTAAGATTAACAAACCTAGCTTCCAACATGTGAACTAAAGAGGCTGCATCAATTTCATAATTCGGGCAAGTTCTACCAAGGACCTATCTTCAAAATCTTTAAGTCTACTGACATGACTAAAAAATTCTTCAATGTTATCTCTTCCAATGATAGACCCACTACCCACCGATATATCCTTTAAAGTAAACTTAGGGAGAAGCATGATGAAATAACAAAAACTAAAACGAAAATAAACTAGATGCAAGTAACTATTTTTTTGTGTTTTTGATAATTAAAAACAAACAAGATAAAATAAAAGTAAACTAAGCAAGACAAAAAACAAAGTAAAGAGATTGGAAGCGTGAGACTCCCCTTGCTGAAGTCTTCTATCTCCCCGGCAACGGCGCCAGAAAAATAGCTTGATGACGTGAAACACACGTTCGTTGGGAGACCCCAAGAGGAAGGTATGAAGCAGTGCACAGCAAGTTTTCCCTCAGTAAGAAACCAAGGTTGTCAGATCCAGGAGGAGTAGGAGCACTTCAGAAGGTTGTTGGTGGCGCCGTTGCTCGATCACCAACGTGGAACCTGCACACAACACAATCAAACTATTTTGCCCCAACGAAACAGGAAGGTTGTCAATCTTCCCGGCTTGCTGTAACAAAGGATTAAACGTATGGTGTGGAAAATAGTATTTAATTGCAGGAAGTAAAAGAGAACAATTGTTTGCAGTTGGTGGTTTTATCAGTGTAAAAGAATGGACCGGGGTCCACAGTTCACTAGTGGTGTCTCTCCATAAAGATAAATAACATGTTGGGTAAACAAATTACAGCTGGGCAATTGATAAAATAGTGAGCGCATGACAATGCATATAAATGACAAGATGACTACCATGATATTTAATTGGGCATTACGACAAGATACATAGACCGTTATCCAACCGCATCTATGACTAATAATCCACCGTCAGGTTAACATCCGTGTCCCCCGTTGGTATTAAGTTGCAAGCAACGGATAATCGCATTAAATAATGTGCGTAATGTAAACAAATACATATGACCGTGGACATAGCATTGTTATGTTATCTCTAGTGGCAACAGCACATCCACAACCTTAGACGTTGCTGTCACTTGCCCAGATTACTGGAGGCATGAACCCACTATCTAGCATAAATACCCCCTCTTGGAGTTACAAGCATCTACTTGGCCAAAGCATCTACTAGTAACGGAGAGCATGCAAGATCATAAATAACATGCAACATAGATTAATAATCAACTTGATCATAGTATTCAATATTCATCGGATCCCAACAAACACAACATGTAGCATTACAATAAGATGATCTTGATCATGTTAGGCAGCTCACAAGATCTAAACATGATAGCATAAAGTGGAGAGACAACCATCTAGCTACTGCTATGGACCCGTAGTCCAAGGATGAACTACTCACGCATCACTCCGGAAGCAGGCATGGCGATGTAGAGCCCTCCGGTGATGATTCCCCTCTCCGGCAGGGTGTCGGGAAGAGCTAGGGTTGACGACAGCGGCGCCTCTGGAACATTTCATGGAATATGACTCGGGTATTTAGGGTTTTCCAGACGGGAGGAATAAATAGGCGAAAGGGCGGCGTCGGAGGCCACCCGATGGGCCCACACCACCCTAGGGCGCAGTAGGCAGTGGGGTCGCGCCCAGGCATGGTGTGGCGGCTCCCTGGCTCGTCTCCGTCTCTCCTTTGGACACCGTGGACGTGTCGGTGAAATAGGGACCTCCGTTGATTTTCGTCCAATTCCGAGAATATTTTCTTAACAACTTTTCTGAAATACAAAAACAACAAAAAACAGAAACTGGCACTATGGCATCTTGTTAATAGGTTAGTCGCAGAAAATGTATAAAAATGATATGAAGTGTGCATAAAACATGTAACAATTGGTATAATATCAACATGGAACATCAAAAATTATAGATACGTTTGAGACGTATCAGTACTAAACTAAAACAAAAGTTAAGAAAAATAAAAAGGATTCTAATGACCTAGTCGAGATAGGAATTACTTCCCAGGCAACGACGTTAGAAAAAGTGTTGATACCTTAGATCCGGTTTTCGGATGTAGTATGTAGCTTTTCCCTAAAGGATCCTAGGTTGTTCTTTGCAAGGTATTCTAACAAGTCTAAAAAAGTTAAATACATTTTGTTTACCAGACCAATATTGTTCTTTATAAGGGTTGTATCAACGGATTAAAATAGGCCAGGGATTAAGTTTTCACCTGCAGTTGTGCATAACCGTATGGTACAATAAAGCTATATTAAGTACTGTTAGTGATAAATCATTCATATGATAGGAGGGATATATGAGAGCAATGTGTCCTTGTGACACCATAGCATTACTGCTGCAGCAATCTGTCCAACCTCGGCCCGATTCCGACTTACGGGGATGCCTCACTGGTTAAGAATAAACATACAAAAGCATTAAGTTTAATGATTGTTGTTGTTCTCTAGAGAATCTCTTTTAGCTATTGTACTCTCCTTCCTCTCACCAGGTTTCACACATAGCTTTCCACTTTCCTCTCCTCATTTCTCTATCTTGATCACTCTTCGGGGTTTTAGATACCTGACAAGTCTTAGGATCGAGGCATAGACAATAGACATACATATGCAACATATAGAACTATTTAAACTAATATCCCATGAATAAGATTGCACAAACGCTGCGAGGCTAGACCTGAGCCCTCAGCCCGACTGGACTACTCACATCACGAGCATATCAACAATAGAAAACATTCTATAAAATTGTACTTCAAGATGAATGATTGATAGTTCTTACAATTAATATTGCCAATAGAGATGAGATCTATATTACAATTAGAGTATGTATATGGACATGGCTAGGGGATTGAGATGGTGATGGAGGGATGACAGCGGTAGTATTTCGTGGAGGATGAATGGTTGGCGGCTTTCTCTGGTGCCTGTCCTACCTCCTTCTCATAGTGGAACGGAATTAGGTTTTTGGGCGTCCCCTGATTCGAATTGGATCTAGGCCCTTTCAGAAAAGTACTTGGTTTTGACCTCGCGGAGCCAACCAACATCGGTACGACGGCCAATACCTTCGCCTGTGACCATACGACTGATCGTTAAATCTTCTGATGCTTGATTCTGGGCCCTCGTTAACTTGGCCAACTCCCAATTAGGTGATTCTTCCCATATATGCTTGATATCCATCATTAATCTGTCCAAAACTGCAAGAAAATAAGTCACAATTAGATTTGCAAAATAAATGTCACACTAATGATTAGTGGCAGGTACAAAGTTAATATACTATCATTTTCATGACAAATATACAGTTTAAAAATAGATAAATATGCGTATAATTTACACGCATAACACATCTAGACAAAGTAACCAAATGCAGTCCAGAAAAAATTTAGTATCAATGGAGAAGTAAGAGATGAATGCCAACAAAAGTGCATACAACCTGGGCATACCTCAAGAGGAGAGGGTGGAAATGTTAGTTCAACACATGATAAAGGCTGTAGCTAGGAGGAACCATGGTTATAGAAAATGAACCGGTAACCGAACTAGCGAGGCTATCGGTTTAGGTTTTCACAAATTGAAACTAGAATATTTAAGCATTTTTAAAAAAAAAATCGACATCAGATCCCACCTGAAAGATCACGGATGTCGCCTGTGTGTGTGTGTGTGGGGGGGGGGGGGGGGGTGCGAATGCGCGATTTCAAATAATTACGGTTTAGGCTTAAACAAATGCGGAAAAAAATTAGCATTTAATTTATCAATCACAACATCTAAATCCACTAGGCTCAACTATGTGAACCAACAAATTAAGCTAAACAAGATACAGAACTAAATGATAGTAAGATAAATAACTTTTAAGAACTATGGTTATCACAAAGTAAGTGCTCAAGTAAGGAGCTCCTGCAATAGAAATAAGCGAGAGGCACGCGGATCGAATTTCACTTCCAAATGAAATCTATTCTGCGTTAGATGTGGTGGAACAATTCTCAACAATAGCCATAATGGCTCACTTTATTCTCCTTGTGCCCAATAAAATCATAGGAAAATATATACTAACAATGATATAATATTAGCATGGATCAATAACAAATTATAGAGACATTCATCGGTAAGGCTCGGGCATGACTTTGGAGCCCGAACGTCAGACCTTGCCAGGCTCAGGCTTACAAAAACGCGATTTAGAGCGGCCGGGCCTCCTCATGCCTCACTGGGCTTTTTCTTGTTCCGGTCGAGCTCGGGACTAAACTTTATGGCCCGATGGTTGGGCTGGGCATGGCTCGAGCTTGATGTATCGATGATCTTTTTTAGGCCTAGTTCTGAGGAAACAAGGTGCTTTTTTTAGAGAACGGGAAAATGAGGTGTTGATTTCTCCTACTCAGTAGGCCGGCCGCGCATGATAATCAAATGGACTATGCCAATGCAACATCCCGCCTGATATTTAGGCTAATTCCTACGGATTGTCACAACTCAACAACATCGGTAACATGTTGTCGTTGCCATTTCAAATTATAAGATATTTTAGATATGTCCATGTGAACTACTTACGGATTGAAATGTGCGAATCTACACATTGAAACACGTCTCCATACGTGCAAATCAGAGAAAAGGTTAAACGTCTTATATTTAGGAACCGAAGGGGTATTAACAAAAAACATGGTACCAACAATAGGCATCGTATTTCATACAGCAACTAAAAGGCATACGTGCGCATCAAGTAGCCAAAGCACAGGAAAAAGAAAGGGCGACATGTACAAGCACACATTAAACCAGAAACACGATACTTGGTACAAACGATAGCAGCTTCATTAATCAGTACTCCAATAGTCCATGGCACCATTTGAACGGACACGACATTACATACCCATGGCACATTTGACCATACACCAGAAATGACAGATATCCAAAGCGGGTTCGGAATGTAAATATTCCACGATTCCAGCTGCGCCTGTTGCCGGAAGAAGCGCGCACGTACACTCCGACGAGCTGGAGCAGTGCGTAGCCATCAGCAGCCCAAGAAGATAACAGACGAATAGGAAGCGGAAAGGAAAACACGCAACGCGGATCAAGAAAACGGGGACACCGCCGAACATGAATCCAGCGACGGCGCCGCCGAAGGTACGGAGCAGGTAGAAGTAAAGCCTGGGGGCGACCTCGAACACCGCCCGCGAGATGTAGATCCCGGCGGCGCCTGGCGCATGCATCATCGCCACCGGCCAGAAGAAGTAGGCGTACACCGCCACCACGACCGCCAGGATCACGGCCGGAATCATCGGGTCACTTTGGAGTGGATGAGGATGATCTCGTGCTTGTCCCTAGAGTGGCCGGAGGAGTAGACTCGGATCGATAGGCAGGAAATGAGGTATGGAAGGTGGCTCACTGAGCGTCGGTTTGGTGGGTTCTTATACAGGAATCCAGGCCTCCAGCGTAGTCTGCAACTCTGCATGCGCACCGCCTCCCGGCTGGCCGCGAACGCGTATTGGCTCATTTCGAAAGAGAGACATAAAGTGTCAATTTACTTTCTTTTCATAAAGTAAATAAATAGTAGTAATTCTTACCTTTGAAAAAGCATACGAAGACAGCCTGCACCAACATTTTCTTTTACCACATAGGACATTGCACAAAAAGCTGCAAAGGACATTGGCTGCATGCGCTGGGAGCTACCGAGGCAGGAGTTAAGTTTTGCTGCGACCTTTGAGACGCCCGCGTCAATCAGAGCTTCACAATGACTCGTTGTGACGTTTAGGGACTCGTGCGCCACATCCTTTAATTGGTGGAGCTTGCTACGTAGGGCACGTGGCCTGGGAGGCGCTCCCGTACGGCGGCTCCACATGCGCATGCAATCAGTACACACTCTCCGCCTCACGGACTATTCCTTTTGATTTCGACATTTTAAAAACGAATATCTCTCGGATCGTTAGCTCGATTGATGATCAGTTTTCACCGTTAGCTTTCTCGTGACGAGATCTTCGAAACTAAATCTTATATCGGTATGTTTAGACAACTTTTTTTTTCATCGGTAATTGCCATATTATTGTCACATGATTGCCAGATTATGCATTACTTAGTTACCGGATTAAAAAAAGAACCGTGCAATCTGAATTATGACTACTTAGTGAAATTACCGGGTTCAATATTGCTTACTTATGGCTTTAGTTGCCAAATTAACCTAGTGTGTTTACCAAATTAACCTAGTTTAATTATCAGACTAGTTCATAGTGTCATCCTTTGGATTTTCCATATCAAATTTTCCAATAATGATTACCATGTTATTCTCTGATGGTTACCTGATTATTATATGATAGTCACCAAGTTATTCTAGTTATCAGATTTCCCATACTATATTTCAAACTAATAGGTTATTCTGCCATAGTCACCGGGCTATTTTGCCATAGTCACCAGATTATTCTAGGTACTTTTTTCACATACCAAATTTTCTATAATAGTCACTAGGTGATACGGTGATGATCACTAGTTTATTTTGCCATAGTCGCCAGACTATTTTGCCATAGTCACTAGTCGCCAAGTTATTCTAGTTATGAGATTTCCTATACTATATTTCGAAACAATAGTAACCAAGTTATTCTGCCATAGTCACCAGACTATTCTAACATAGTCACCAGATTATTCTAGGTACCTATTTTCTCATACCAGATTTTCTATAATAGTCACCAGGTGATTCGGTGATGATCGCCAGTTTATTATGTGGTAATCACCACGCCACAACATTACCACCATACATGCGATAGCCAGATCATTGACAACTTACCAGCTGGTTTCTGGTTCCTGGTTATCACGCAAAGCTGCCAAATCTCTAGAAAAACAAAACACAACTTGTTCAAAGGCAGAGGAAGGCCTCGAGGCAGGCATACTCCACCGGCTAGACGGATGGCATGGGTCACGGCCGGACGGGCGTGCAGGTCGTAGTGCGCCGGCAGCATGCGGCAGTTGTGGGAGAACCCGTTCCCCACAAAGATGACCGACGGTTCGGCAAGGAAGCGAAGAGCGCGGTGAGGATGGGGTCGATGTTGACCTGGGCGAGGTGAAAGACGAGCCTGCCTTGGCCTGCGCAGAGCTTCATGGTGGCAGGTGGCGGCGGCCACTGCCCATCGCCGTCCTTCCTCGACGACGTCTCCGGCATGCAGCCGAACCTTGCTCCCAGGAGCCTCATGGCTGAACTCGTCATGCTCCTTGAGCTCCCCGACCCCGACGACACCTCCTCCATCACCGTCGTCTACGTGGTCTCCCGCATCCATCTGCAACCCGACTTCATCATATCCCGACCTCACTTGAATCTGCTAAAAAATTGGAGCAGGGAGAGCTAATTTGTGCATCGGGGAAGGGATAAGGGCCACGCATACTGAGTTTTGTGTGGCTGGGAGCGAACGAGCGAGAGGATAAGGTGGGGAAATTTGTTGAAAAGAGATCGGAGATGCGGAGTCACGCGCCGTATGGGAGGCGTTCGGTGGGCACGTCTGTATAATAGAATAATCGTTAATTGGTTCATACTGCACTAGTGATACTAGGAGGTACGGGGCGGAGATCTAGTTCTACTCCGTTCTTTTATGAAGTTTGGGTAATTACTATACGAGCTAAAACAAGTGTATATAACTCCAGTAAACATGCACGAATGGCAAAAACGCAAGATTGTATGTCATGTTCATTTTAATCCTACATGATTTCGTACACACAAACTTTGTTTGATCGTAACATGAAAAATACAGGATTGAAAAAAGATTTGAGTTCATGCTACATTTCCTCTGAAATCTAGTACACACTAATACATGTCTAGGTACATCCAAATTTTGACAAAGCAAAGACATCCTTTTCCGTACGGAGGGAGTACAAAAGATTTCTTAGGAAAAAATTCACATGGGATTCAAGTCTACAAATCAAACAATCATTATAGAATTTATTTTCTATGGTTTTAAATCCTCCAAAATTTATATCCTCGCCCTTTACCGAGGACACCGCCGGCGTGGAGCTGCTTCCGTCGGGGTTGGCTTGTGTTGCTCAGGTACCAGCTGTTGCCGTTACCGGTGTAGTAGGTGGCTGTGTTGGCAAACGCTGATGCCGCTGCCCATCTGCCCACAATGCAGTCAGTGGCGGAGCTAGGGGGGACCAAGGCCCCTGCTGGTCCCCCCTATGCCATGCAACATCAAGCTAATTTTATAAATAAGCAAGGTTAAAAAGAATTTTAGAGAAAATCACTATTGTTGGCCCCCCTAATGGATGATTATCATGCTTTGGCCCCCGTTGATCTTTATTCCTGCCTGATGACCCACAAGTATAGGGGGTGTATCGCAGTACTTTCGATAAATAAGAGTGTCGAACCCAACGAGGAGCAGAAGGTGCTGGCAAGTAGTTTTGATCAAGAATTCACTGTAAAAGCTAGCAGACAGGTTTTCAGTAGTATTCGAAACAGCAGGTAAAAACAGTGCAAGTAAATAAACGAGCGCGGCAACAAATGCAGCGAGTGGCCCAATCCTTTTGAGTGCAAAGGACAAGCCGAGTGTGTTACTTATAAGAGACAAATGTTCCTGAGGACACATGGGAATTTCGTCAAGTGCTTTCGCTTCGTGCAACTGGTTAATCTTCATTGTTTTGATAAGTGTTGTGTGGGTGAATCTATGCTAACGCACCGCCCTTCCTAGGACTAATACGCACTTGTGATTATACCCCCTGCAAGCATCCGCGAATGCAGAAAAGTAATTAAGATAAATCTTTAAACTCTGAGACCCTACGCTCCCTCGTGCACTATCTTACTAACGGGGGTTCAGGTTTCTGTCACTCCGGCAACCCCTCAACTAGCAAGCTAGGTACACGATGCATTCCCCTAGGCCCATAAAGGTGAAGTGTCATGTAGTCGACGTTCACATGACACCACTAGAAGAATGACACCACAACTTAAATATCAAACCATTAAATATTAACGCAGCATTATTTCACTACTAACAACATGACTTCCCCATGTCCTCAAGAACTACAAACTACTCACAAGACATCATATGGATCATGATCAGAGATGATATGGCAATGAATAACAATCTGGACATGAACACTAATCCACCAAACAAACTCAATAGCATCAATAACAAGGAGTAATCAACACCGGGAGAGTCTCCCCAATGAACTAGACAAGGTACAGCCCTAGATGTTACAGCAAGATGGATGTGGAGTCGGTGGAGATGATGGTGATGGCGCAGTGGATGGTGGTGATGATGATCCCGATGAAGTCCAGCGTGATGACGATGACGATGGCGATGATTTCCCCTCTCCGGGAGGGAATTTCCCCGGCAGGATCTCCCTGCCAGAGAGCTCTTTCTCTCTCGGTGGTTTCCGTCCCGTGGAGGCGGCGGAATATTTCGTGGACGTACCCCCCGTGCTTAGGTTTTCGGGAGGCAGATATACGCGAAGAGGCAACCTGGGGGTGGACCCAGGTGGCCACGCCATAGCTGGGCGCGGCCCACAGGCCAGCCGCGCCCAGGTGTGGCGTGGGGCCCACCTGGCCCACCTGGCTGCCTCCTTTTGGCTGCCTCCGGCATCTGACATTATAAGACCCCCAGAATTGGTTTCGTGATTTTTGGAGTTCCGCTGATATGCTGACTTGACGACGCTTTTTCCAGCAGAAACCTGACTCCGGAAGGATAATTCCCAATAATCATCAAACATGCAAAATAAGGCAAAATAACATAAGTATCATGTATTAATATGAAATATAAGGATAGATAATGACAAATTATGATATAAAATAGTGATGCAAAATGGACGTATCAACTCCCCCCAAGCTTAGACTCGCTTGTCCCCAAGCGAAAACTGAGCTCAGTAAACAAGTCCACATGTTTATGGAGTGAAGTGTCGATAATAAAGAATACGGACAAGAAGCATCAGTATTTACTCAGCTAAACAAGTCATTTTAAACAGCAGTCTCTACACATTCTACTTAACTTGGAACAAGTAATGGAACAACCACAAATAAAGGTACATTAAGCAAACCAATTGGATGTGGCAAACTGTGTTCTTGGTCAGAGAACAATCAACATTCTAACTTATCTTTCAAGAAGAGTCTTTATACTAGAGCTATATTGCAGAAATAGAGTTGCTCAATCATCACTGTTCCTTTCACATTCCAAAGAAAACTGTCAAAGTCATATTCTCAAAGATAAAACTTCATGTGCTCAAGCAAAGTAGACAAAACATGATAGGAAATATTATGAACTATAAATGATTGTATCTATAACAATTCGAGTGCTTGCTCGGGATAGAGGGAATAGGTTTACTGACTCAACAATAAATAAATGATAGGCCCTTCGCAGAGGGAAGCAGGGATTAAAACGTGTGCTAGAGCTTTTTAGTTCCCGAAGGCATAGAGAGTGTAAAAATATTGCTTTGAGAGGTGTATGCTATTGGTCAACAAATCAGTGGTAGAATCCTTGTCATCTTCCATACTAATTAACTTTTAGAGCGGTTCCGAGAGTTTATAGAACTGCACTTGTAACAAGCACTTATTGATGACACTCCTCCCAACCATTTCTTTCCACAAACCATGGCTTGACCGAATCCTCGGTTGCCGACCAACAATCACCGTGGAGGAGTGTCTATTTATTTATTTATTTATTTATAGGGTGGACTAACCAGCTCTTTTAATGCAAAATAAAAGGTGGAGAAGCAGATGAAGCTGCCAATCCTTGTAAATCAGTTAGCATGGAAGATGACACATCTGCTACCACGTCCTTATGAGCTTGGTGAACAGTGACACAAAAAGGGATATAATAATAGTTTTGAATAGTTAAAGGTAGCACACGAGAAAATGTACTTGGAGTAGTGCGAACACTACATGATAGGTAGTTATGGTGGACACGAATGGAGTGCTTTGGTTCAGGGTTTTGGATGCACGAGAAGTATCTCCTCTCAGTACAAGGTTTTAGGCTAGCAAGGTTTAGTAGCAAGCACAAGAATTGAGAGAGACAAACACTTATAGATCTAATAGAACAACCATGCTATCTACTTTGTGGGCACAAAACACTTTAATTCAAGAATAATAAACTCATTGGCCAACAAAGAGGAAAACAATAGGGATAATGTTATTGCAACCAGTTCCCTCTTTTCTACTTAAGTGTAAAAAGTATTGATACTACTGACCAGTCTAAGTTTGCCACAACCAACTAAATTTACTTGCTGCACCCAAAGTGATGCCAATACTAATGTAACAAGATCAGCATATGACAAAGGACTTGCTGGCTAAAATAAAGTGTGCAGAAAGTAAAGATAAAGCTTCTCATTAATATTCCATCACAATAAACCTCACACCAACGGATACAACGATAACCAACTAAGGAGTGATACTCCACATTGCAAACTATCTCATATGATAACTTCTCTACTCATGGTACTAAGCAAAAATATAAAGATAAAGATGGTGATACTGAAAACACCCCCCCCAAGCTTGAAACAAGCTGGGAGTGTGTTGTTACCCATGGTGAATTACTCCCTTGGCGGTGATGGTGGTGGCGCCCCTCTAATGAGCTTCTCGGCAAGCTCCATTAACTCATCAACTCTACCAATGAGGGTGCGGACAAGCTCTGAATTCTGCTCAATGCGGTTCATCATCCTGTCAGAGGGTGAATCCCAGCTTTTGGAGTTGTTACCCCACTTCTCTTCAGCTTTGGAGCTCCCTTTTCCTGCATGGTCAGAACGATCCATATCCCAGCTACTGGGCAATTCTGATTCTGGAACTTTTTCAAAGGGATACTTATGGATGAGAGTGTGAAAAGGCCTTTTGGTATCTGAAGGAAGTGTTCTTGGAGCTAGGAAGCGACGAGGAACTCTCCCACCAGTGCTCATCCTCGCGCCCTGCCTGGCCCTGGGCTTGTTCTGCACCACTCCGATGCTTGCAACGGTAGCGGTGGGAATAGGACTTGGATCTTCCTCTTCTTCACCGACAGCTTCAGTCTTCTCCTTCTCCTCCTCAGCATCTTGGTCTTTCAGATCTTTCTTCAGGCCCTCCTTGTCAGGGTTGTTGGAGGCGACCATGGTGCTCTAGACTTCTACAACCCTGGCAGAAACAGCTCGAAAACAAACGCGACGAAAACACGAGATACGGACCTCGGGAGATCCGGGTAAATATATAGCAGAAAATAACGCGTGAAAAGGAAAGCACAGGGCGAAGCGGAGTCGGAGGGGGTCTCCGAGGCGACCACGCCATAGCTGGGCGCGGCCCAGGTGGGGCCCGCGCCCTGCTGTGGCGTGGTGCCCTCGGGCACCTCCTCCGGCACTTATTCGTCTTGATATTTCCAAAATTGTATAAAAATAACTAATATAAAAGTTTCGAAGTAAAACGCGGACTTTTTCTTACCGAAACTCATACCTACTTCAAATCAGACTCTGCAGTTTCCTGTTTCTGAGTTTTAATAAATTCCTCCGGAGATACCATTTGAATAATATCAACATTTTCATTATAAGATTCTCCAGAAATATAATGTTTAAGTCTCTGCCCATTAACAACTTGAGGTTTGTCACCGTCAAGTGAATTAATTTTTATTGCACCAGAACGATAAACTTCTTCCACAATGTAAGGTCCTTCCCATTTTGAGAGTAATTTTCCTGCAAAAAATCTGAGACGAGACCTATACAATAAAACTTTATCACCTATGCAAAATTCTCTTTTTAAAATTCTCTTGTCATGCCATCTCTTAACTTTCTCTTTGAAAAGTTTAGCATTTTCATATGCTTCACTTCTCCATTCATCTAGAGAGCTTAACTCTAGCAACCTTTTCTCACCAGCTAATTTGAAATCTCTATTAAGCTCTTTGATTGCCCAATAGGCCTTGTGTTCTAATTCTAGAGGTAAATGACAAGCTTTTCCATAAACCATTTTATAAGGAGACATGCCCATAGGATTTTTATATGCTGTTCTATAAGCCCACAAAGCATCATTAAGCTTTCTAGCCCAATTCTTTCTAGACCTATTGACAGTCTTTTGCAAAATCAACTTAATTTCTCTATTTGATAACTCTACTTGACCACTAGTTTGAGGATGATACGGTGAAGCAATTCTGTGATTGACACCATATTTAGCAAGAGTTTTTCTAAAACCACCATGAATAAAGTGTGAACCACCATCAGTCATGAGATATCTAGGCACACCAAACCTCGAGAAAATAACATCCTTAAGCATTTTTAAGGAAGTCTTACCATCAGCACTAGAGGTTGGTATAGCCTCTACCCACTTAGTAACATAATCAACAGCAACTAGAATATGAGTATAACCATCTGAAGCGGGAAAAGGACCCATAAAGTCAAATCCCCAACAATCAAAAGGTTCAATAACAAGAGAATAATTCATAGGCATCTCATTACGTCTACTAATATTCCCAACTCTCTGACATTGATCACAGGTCAAAACAAATTTTCTTGCATCTTTAAAAAGAGTAGGCCAATAAAAACCTGATTGTAGAACCTTTTGTGCAGTTCTGTCTCCGGCGTGATGTCCTCCATAAGCACTACCATGGCATTTATCCAATATTTCCTTCTGCTCATGCTCTGGAACACATCTTCTCATAATACCATCAACTCCTTCTCTATATAAATGTGGGTCATCCCAAAAATAATGCCTCAAGTCACAGAAGAATTTCCTCCTTTGCTGATAAGTAAAAGTTGGAGGCAAATACTTGGCAACAATAAAGTTAGCATAATCAGCATACCAGGGACAATCATTCGAATTTACCTTTATAGAAGCCAACTGCTCATTTCGAAAATTGTCATCAACAGGAATAGGATCATGCATTATATTTTCTAATCTAGACAGATTATCAGCAACAGGATTTTCAGCACCTTTTCTATCAACAATATGCAAATCGAACTCTTGTAACAGGAGAACCCATCTAATAAGTCTAGGCTTAGCATCCTTCTTATCCATAAGGTATTTAATAGCAGCATGATCAGTATGAATAGTTACCTTAGAATCAACAATATAAGGTCTAAACTTATCACAAGCAAACACTACTGCTAAAAATTCCTTCTCAGTAGTAGCATAATTCTTTTGAGCTGCATCAAGAGTCTTACTAGCATAATGAATAACATTTAACTTTTTATCTACTCGCTGTCCTAAAACAGCACCTACAGCAAAATCACTAGCATCACACATAATTTCAAATGGTAAAGTCCAGTCTGGTGGTTGAACAATAGGAGCAGTTATTAAAGCCTTCTTCAAAATTTCGAATGCCTCTTTACACTCGTCATCAAAAACAAATGGAACATCCTTTTGAAGAAGATTGGTAAGTGGCTTTGAAATTTTAGAGAAATCTTTAATAAACCTTCTATAAAAACCAGCATGACCAAGAACACTACGAATACCTTTCACATCTCGGGGGCATGGCATTTTCTCAATTGCTTCCACTTTAGCTCTATCAACTTCAATACCTCTTTCAGAAATTTTATGCCCAAGAACAATGCCTTCATTAACCATAAAATGGCATTTCTCCCAATTAAGAACAAGATTGGTTTCTTCACATCTCTGCAAAACTTTGTCAAGATTGTGCAAACAGTTATCAAAAGAAGTTCCATAGACGGAGAAATCGTCCATGAAGACTTCCACAATTTCTTCACAAAAACCGTGAAAAATAGCAGACATGCATCTCTGAAAAGTAGCAGGAGCATTACATAAACCAAAAGGCATACGTCTATAAGCATAAGTACAGGTAAAAGTGGTTTTCTCCTGATCTTCCTTTCTAACAGCTATTTGGGAAAAACCAGAATAACCATCAAGGAAACAAAAATGAGTTTTCTTAGACAACCTTTCTAACATCTGATCAATAAAAGGCAAAGGATAATGATCTTTCTTAGTAACCTTATTGACCTTACGAAAATCAATGCACATTCTATAACCAACTACAACTCTCTGAGGAATAAGCTCATCATTTTCATTAGGCACAACAGTTATTCCTCCTTTCTTAGGAACACAATGAACAGGACTAACCCATCTACTATCAGCAATAGGATAAATTATACCTGCTTCAAGAAGTTTTAATACCTCATTTCTTACCACTTCCTTCATCTTAGGAATTAAACGACGTTGATGCTCAACAACAGGCTTGGCATCAGGCTCAATATTAATAGCATGCTGACATATAGCAGGAGAAATCCCTTTTAAATCATCAAGAGTATAGCCCATTGCGCCTCTATGTTTCTTCAGAACTTGCAATAATTTTGCTTCTTCATCTCCTGAAAGTTTAGAACTAATAATAACAGGATATATTTTCTTATCATCAATATGAACATACTTAAGATTATCAGGTAAAGGCTTAAGATCAAAAACAGGGTCTTCTTTAGGAGGGGGCGCAATTCCCAGGTCCTCCACAGGTAAATCATGCCTAAGCATTTGAGGTTGACGCAGAAAGATGTCGTCAATCTCCCTTCTTTCTTCTGCAAAAACTTCACTTTCGTGGTCTTCCAAAAATTGCTGCAAAGCATTGTTAGGACCAACAGCAATAGAAGCAAGCTGTTCAACTTGAAAGTTCTCATTAGGCATTTCAGGTTCATAATGATTCTTAGCAAATTTTGAAAAATTAAACTCATAAGACTCTCCATCGAATCTAGTAAAAATTTCTCTTTTTGACAGTCAATAATAGCACCACAAGTATTCAGGAAAGGTCTACCAAAAATAATAGGACAAGAGTCACTAGCAGCAGAACCGAGAACTAAGAAATCAGCAGGGTATTTAGTCTTACCACATAAAACTTCAACATCTCTGACAATGCCAACTGGACAGATAGTTTCCCTATTAGCAAGCTGAATAACCACATCAATATCTTCCAATTCGCAAGGATCAATTTCCTTCCTGATTTCCTTGTAGAGAGCATAAGGGATAGCGCTGGAACTAGCACCAATATCACAGAGACCATAATAACAATGCTCACCTATTTTAACAGAAAGCACAGGAACACTAGGCTTTCGAGCTCTTTTAGGATGTGTAACCATGTTAGAAGCTTCTTCACAAAACACAATATGACCTCCTTCTACATTTTCAGTTACAAGTTCCTTAACCATAGCTACTTCATGTTCTACACTAATTTGCTCATCAGGTTCCCTAGGTTTACGTTCACTTTTGCTA
Source organism: Poa pratensis (assembly GCA_947311845.1). NCBI lineage: Eukaryota > Viridiplantae > Streptophyta > Magnoliopsida > Poales > Poaceae > Poa > Poa pratensis. Next base: position 30,754,294 of record CAMZMU010000040.1, read on the forward strand.
ACCACACTAGCCAAAATAGAGTGTTCTTTTACTTTAACAGGAAAAGGTATTTTTTCAATATAGGGTTCTGGTATAATGCGATCAACAGTTTGAACTTCAACATTTTTAGCAAGAGCAAAATTAGCATTATCTTCATAAGGTTCATGATACTTTTCCCAACCTTGTCTAGGAATATCGAGATACGAGGCAAAGGCCTTAAAGTAATTAACAACAACTTGAGAATCAAGACCATAAGTAGCATTAAAATTACGAAAACTATCAGTCTCCATAAAGGATTTAATGCATTCGAAATCATAATTTATACCTGACTCCCTACCTTTGTCGTTCTCCCATCCTTCAGTATTTTCCTGGATACGATCAAGAAGATCCCATTTATCTTCATCCTTCATACGAGTGAATGACCAAGAACAAGAAGTGTCCAATAAATCTTTATCATGATAGGAAAGTCTTGCATAAAAGTTATTGATGACAATATTACTTGGAATCCCATGAACAGGGCATTTGAGCATTAATAATTTCAATCTCCCCCAAGCTTGGGCAATACTTTCTCCCTCATAAGGCCAAAAAGTGAATATAGAATTCCGATCCTTATGAATCTCACTTGGAGGATAAAACTTGTAATAAAAGAGAGGGACAATTTCAGCCCAGCTCAATGAAGGACCATTCTTCAGCAGACTATACCATTCAGCAGCTCTGCCATCCAGCGACAGAGTAAATAATTTCCTTTTAATAATGTCCATCGAAATACCTGCACACTTGAACAAACCGCATAGTTCATGTATATAAAGCAAATGATTACCAGGATGAACAGTTCCATCATAGCGGTTATCCATAATACGTCCAACAATTTTCGTAGGTATTTTAAATGGAACAATCTCAGCAGATGGAGGATCATCTACTACCGTAGCAGTGGTAGTAGTCCTCCCAAACAGCGAACCAAATGGATTTGACTCCATAACAGTCATTACAGTAAATAATTTCCTTACCAATAGCGCTTCACTCCCCGGCAACGGCGCCAGAAAATAGTCTTGATGACCCACAAGTATAGGGGGTGTATCGCAGTACTTTCGATAAATAAGAGTGTCGAACCCAACGAGGAGCAGAAGGTGCTGGCAAGTAGTTTTGATCAAGAATTCACTGTAAAAGCTAGCAGACAGGTTTTCAGTAGTATTCGAAACAGCAGGTAAAAACAGTGCAAGTAAATAAACGAGCGCGGCAACAAATGCAGCGAGTGGCCCAATCCTTTTGAGTGCAAAGGACAAGCCGAGTGTGTTACTTATAAGAGACAAATGTTCCTGAGGACACATGGGAATTTCGTCAAGTGCTTTCGCTTCGTGCAACTGGTTAATCTTCATTGTTTTGATAAGTGTTGTGTGGGTGAATCTATGCTAACGCACCGCCCTTCCTAGGACTAATACGCACTTGTGATTATACCCCCTGCAAGCATCCGCGAATGCAGAAAAGTAATTAAGATAAATCTTTAAACTCTGAGACCCTACGCTCCCTCGTGCACTATCTTACTAACGGGGGTTCAGGTTTCTGTCACTCCGGCAACCCCTCAACTAGCAAGCTAGGTACACGATGCATTCCCCTAGGCCCATAAAGGTGAAGTGTCATGTAGTCGACGTTCACATGACACCACTAGAAGAATGACACCACAACTTAAATATCAAACCATTAAATATTAACGCAGCATTATTTCACTACTAACAACATGACTTCCCCATGTCCTCAAGAACTACAAACTACTCACAAGACATCATATGGATCATGATCAGAGATGATATGGCAATGAATAACAATCTGGACATGAACACTAATCCACCAAACAAACTCAATAGCATCAATAACAAGGAGTAATCAACACCGGGAGAGTCTCCCCAATGAACTAGACAAGGTACAGCCCTAGATGTTACAGCAAGATGGATGTGGAGTCGGTGGAGATGATGGTGATGGCGCAGTGGATGGTGGTGATGATGATCCCGATGAAGTCCAGCGTGATGACGATGACGATGGCGATGATTTCCCCTCTCCGGGAGGGAATTTCCCCGGCAGGATCTCCCTGCCAGAGAGCTCTTTCTCTCTCGGTGGTTTCCGTCCCGTGGAGGCGGCGGAATATTTCGTGGACGTACCCCCCGTGCTTAGGTTTTCGGGAGGCAGATATACGCGAAGAGGCAACCTGGGGGGTGGACCCAGGTGGCCACGCCATAGCTGGGCGCGGCCCACAGGCCAGCCGCGCCCAGGTGTGGCGTGGGGCCCACCTGGCCCACCTGGCTGCCTCCTTTTGGCTGCCTCCGGCATCTGACATTATAAGACCCCCAGAATTGGTTTCGTGATTTTTGGAGTTCCGCTGATATGCTGACTTGACGACGCTTTTTCCAGCAGAAACCTGACTCCGGAAGGATAATTCCCAATAATCATCAAACATGCAAAATAAGGCAAAATAACATAAGTATCATGTATTAATATGAAATATAAGGATAGATAATGACAAATTATGATATAAAATAGTGATGCAAAATGGACGTATCACTGCCTCCGCCCCTGAATGCAGTAACAACATGCCACGACGAACACGACAACACAACAACGACGCCTTGACCTGCACTAACCTCCTCCCCGAGCCATTTCACTAGCCTCCTGAGCAATATCACCTAGCTAGTGGGCAGTGCAACTCGGTTGCTTCTGGTGTAAAGGGGAGTTATGTTTTTTTCGAGAGACTGTGTGCTTTATTAATCAATGAGACATAATGTCAATACAAATTGTTTCCCAAATACAATACGGGGCACACCACGCCACCCACTATAGCCACTACACTTATGAACGAGTCAAAAGATGAGCTACTGTTCTGCGCACGTCTATAACTAGAAAGAAAAAGAACAAACCGAGACAGAGGAGATCAAGTCTTTGATTTCTTAAATCACTGAGCCCACAATTAGTGCTATCTCTTCGAACTGATGATGTGTTGGACCAATCAAGAGACAATCATTAGCCCATCAAATTTTGTCAAGACCTTCATCTCTACTAGGGCAAAATATTATTGAGTTAGTGTTCACACAATATCATAGAATATTACCACCACATCCTTACAACGTAGATAAAATACTACATGCTTTATTAAATTCATCGAAAAACTAGGGTTCCTCCATATCTCCAAAAACTAAGGTAATTAATTACTTGGACATGGAGGCACAAGACGTCATCAAAATACCCATATGAAGTGCGTATTAATGATTAAAATGGTACATGTATTAATCCACAATAAAGTTTTGGATTACAATAAAGTTGTGGCGGTGAACTAGTAGGGCAACTCCATGTGGGGGCTGGCCTTATTTACTTGGATCCCATGCCCTCACTCTCAAGTCGTATGTCCCCATATACTAGGTGCTTCTTGGGTCTTTCCACTTCACTGGTGAAGTCGGAACTCATGATCCCGCCGAATTCTTTGGTGAAGTCATGATCTTCCCAAAAAAATTGAACACCCTTTTCCGTTGTTCACTCTAACTTGCTTGCTGAAGTTGATAGTGAATCATAGTATAAGTTATCTTTTGATCTTTTGTTTTACTTGTCTTATTCATCGACATTTTGGTGCAAACTAGCAACTATGTCCCTTTCCACAATGCGTTCAAGAACATTGTTACTCCTATAATCGTTATTCTGAGGCATAGGGCCAATTTATGGGCCCAAGACATGGAGCTATTGGTTCAACAATTCGGAGAGAATTGCTAAAGTCTCTGATTTCTCTCCCCATTTAGCAGTGGTTGTGGATGGGAAAACACACGCTTAGGTCACATGCATTTCTTGGTGCCTAGAAATTAGAGAATTAAATGAGAGTAATTAAACCATTTTATCTCTCACCTTTTCTTTTTAGCGGGTGATTGTGGAGTGGAAAGATTAATTAAATTGTGTTGCTTACCCCCCCCCCCCCCCCCCCCCGGCCTTAGCAGTGGTTATGGAGAGGAAAAGATACTCCCTCCTTCAACGAATAAGTTACTTCTAACTTTTGTGTTAGGTCAAAATATTAAAATGTTGACCAACTTTATAGAGAAAAGTGGCAGCATTTATGACATAAATAAGTATCACTAGATCCATTTTGAAATGTATTTTTATTATATACCAATTTGATGTCATGTATGTTACTTTCTATAAAGTTAGTCAAAAATTTAAAACTTTGACTAGGATAAAAAACTAGAATTACACTTACTCGTGGAAGGAGGGAGCATGCATGAGTCACATGCATTTGTAGGTGAAATTATACAATTAAAATGGTGAGACAGCTATGCGAGAGAGAACATAGGGAAGTTACATTATAATTTATGTAACTAAATAGATGGGCCTTAAATACACGAAAATCTCAAAATGCTCAAGGGACTTAGAATACCAAATGGAGGAAGTACATATTTGTAGATATATGCTTACAATGCCTCTTTACACATATGAGTCCGCTGTTCAAGATATCTTCCGATATTCCAATAAGCCGGACGATTTATCGCTTACCGGTGTGTGGCCGATAAGATAAATCAGCCGATTGATATGCCGATAAATCGGCCGATATGTCGATAAACTGGCCGATTTACCCCTTATGATGGTCGACCGATAAGTTTCCGATAAGCGATATCCCTAACATTGATATGAGGCTAGCAAATTCAGATATGGTGAAGTAAGAGATGACATATGTTGTAACTTTTAGTTTTGTCACGTATCTGCTTAATAAATAAATCAATTATCAGTTGTCATTTGAAGAAAAATACAAGCACCCTCAAATAATGCACTCGGTCCATGCGTTCAACCGGCCAAAACAGATGCATGGTTTTTATTATAATTGTCTCATCTTCAAATACATAGAGTACACACTACTCTAGAGCTGAAGCTAAAGACGCGGTAACATCGAACATACGTTTTTATTGCAGTTACTCGAAGGAAACTGAAACTAAGCACACCAGCCAGCCGGACGCTGACAGTTGGATCAGTTCGCGGTGACGGCCATCCTCATGCCGGCGCCGCAGTGGCCTGGGATGCCACAGATGAAGAAGTTGGTGCCGCGGGAGAGCGTGACGCGGTCGTTGCCGGAGCTGAACGTCCTGCCGCCCGTGCTACACGTGCTGAACCCCGCCGCGTCCACCGCCACCACGGTGTGCGCACCCGGCGGGTACTTGAACACTGCACGTAAAACATGCGATGTGTCAGACAAGTGAAGTAATTCTGCACAAGCAAGAGCACGGAATAATTACTGCGGCCTGAGCACTCACCTAGCACGTCGCCGGCGCGGAAGCGCTTGCCCTTGGGCCAGCCGCCGATGCCGAACGTCCATCCGCCGCTGTCGCCGACGGTGTACACCGTCGACTCGGCGAGCTCACCGTGGAGGACCACACACAAAGGAGGACCAACGCCAGAACCACGGCGCGACCACTGTCCCTTCCCCGAGCCATCGGTCGAAGCTTAATCTACACACCACCACCCACTTTTATGCTATGCGAATTGGAGTAGTACGCGAAGAGGCACAGCAAGAGACCGAAGGCGAGTGAGAGCTACCGACTCTAGGTGCAGTGCTCAGTACCGGGCACCGGGCACCTCCGTTTATAGGCACACGAAAGCTTGAAAAGTCACTTTAGCTCCCTAGTTCCCCGGAGTAGTGCAATAAGTAGCATTTAAAAGTTTATGAGCTCGGACTCATGGAGTTAATTGGCATTTAAACCGATGCTTATCCTACTACTCAATAAGTAGATAGTTTTTTTTTTCTACTAGATAGGCTGACTTACCTATGTCGTCCATTATGCATCTCACTAATGTTGTATCCCTCTCTTTCTCGACACACAACAATCAGCCCAGCCCACCTAAGGCCAATTTGGGTGTGAAATGACCACAATTTGAGAAGATTCAGGTCAATACTCCTCCGTCCAAAAATAAGTGTCTCAAGTTTGGCAAAAAGTGGATGTATCTATACATGTTTTTTTTTTTTGAAAGGGAGCCGTGTACATGATCAAGCAAAGGAAGAACACACACGCACGAACTCAAGAACAGAGCACTCCACACACGGCGAACCTGGCACCACCACGCACACCACGCACCCGAGGAAGAAGCTCAGCCAACCATGTTGATAAGCCGCATAATCCATCCGACGCAGGCGCCGGAATCTTGCCGCTGAACGAGTATCGGCGCTGAGCCGCCGCCAGGCCACCATCATCGCCTCACGCCGGAGACGAAGATGACGGCACCGTCCATCTCCGCAAGCCCACCAAGGTCGTCGACGAAGGAGAGCACCGTCCCTGCACACTCCCAAGCTTCAAGCTCCTTCACACCGCTGTATCTATACATGTTACTTTACATGTATAGATACATCCACTTTTGCCAAACTTGAGACACTTATTTTGTATAGATACATCCACTTTTTGCCAAACTTGAGACACTTATTTTTGGACGGAGGGAGTACAAGATACATGCAGATAGAACAGATACATGAAGTAAACAGGGACATAGGTGCAGGATTGAACACACCATCAATTTCACTAGGACCCTGTAAAGATAAGAAAAATTGAAACATGTAATTTCAAAGACTTGTTTAAAGAACTTCAAATAGCGCAATATTTAAACTACCATAATTAATTCTGTGAAGCTAGTGGTTCTTTTTAGCATTTTCTGTTGGTGTTTGAGTTTCTACACCACCATCTCTTTCCACATATAGCAACCAAGCCGGAAAGTCATTTGACTCTCGAGCTCCAGTGATCTCGCTTTTTCAAAAAAAAAAAAAATTTAAGTTTCCAAAGAAGCTGAAACAAATCGGCCATGTTCTCAATGATAAAATTTACAAGCGTGCAAAATCTCAGTGCAAAATACAATAGGTATTGAGCTACACAAAATGACAAAATTTGGAAATTCGAAACTACCTATTGTTCACTATTCTCAGATCTGTACATTTTGCCATTTTTGTGTAAATTAAAACGTAAAGTATTTTGCATTGAAATTTTGCACACTTATAGGATATATCATTCATAACATGTATGATTTTTTTCCAGATTTTTTTGAAACTTTTAGCTATAGTTTTAAGTTTTTTAAAAATAGTGAGATCACTGGACCTCAGAGCACCAAATCTCCACTCCCAAGTAGTGAATAAGAAACACTAAATAGCAAGGATTTTCACGGGAAGTGTTTTTTGGCACCCGAGCTCCAGTGTTCCCTCCGTTTAAAAAAAAAAGGAAAAATCATATTACTGAGTTTCAATTTTTTTTTAAAAAAACATCCGGATATAGCCAATGATGTGTCGTATCACAAACGTGTAAAATATCGATTAAAAATACTTTATATTATGGTCTACACGAAAATGATAAAATACGGTAAAAGTTAGAGATATGAAAATATGCATACATAAATCCACACTTTTGTCATTTTTGTGTTGCTCAAAATACAAAGTACTTGAATTTGATATTTTGCACGTTCGTGGGATATACGGTTGGCTACACTTAGATTTTTTTTTCAGAATTTTTTTAAACTCTTAAATAGGATTTTCGAATTTTTTAATTTTGAGAGAGCACTGAATCTCGGAGCCAAAAATCTACAAGTGGATTTTGGGCAACATACTCTAGATTTATTTGGCATTTTTGTTCTGAGCTTGAGTGTCTTGTTGAGCCAACTTCTATGTACGTTGAAATTTTGGTTGAAATTCTAGAAAACACTTTTTTTCTCCCGAGCTACAATGTTCCCTCTAGAAAAAAAAAATCCAAAAATCATATTTTTACGTTTTTTTAAAAAAATCTAAAAAATCAATGCATGTTGCTAACAATGTATCCCACAAACGTGCAAATTTTTGATTTGAAATACTTTATATCTGGCTACATAAAATAGCAAACCTTATATATTTTGGAGATTTGAAAGTATATACATTTAGATCCACACATTTGTTATTTTTGTGTAGAACAGAATATAGAATATTTCAAATCGATATTTTGCACGTTTGTGGGACATATCATTGACAACACGCAGGATTTTTTTTCCAGATTTTTTTGAAACTTATAAATATGATTCTTTTTTTAACTAGAGGGATCACTGAAGCCCGGGAGCAAGAAATCTCTATTCTTGAACTTCTCTTTTCTTTATCTATGTAGAACTAAGCAACCCCTCATGTTCTTGAACATTAGATTGAAGAATATATTGCACTGAAAGTATTTGTAGTTGAACTCATTTCCCCCCGACTTGTTTACCAATGTATATAGTGCATTATCCACCAATTAACATGCAACATTACAGTTTATTTTCGGCTTGATATGAAAAAAAATCCTAAATTGTGAGGCAGAAACTTACAGTACTCCAACATAGCATCCAATTCTGGATTTTCAGTGAATGTTCCTTCCTTTGCTATCTTCTATAGTTCCATATTGTGCCCTCTAGCGTCTAGGCACTTGCTTTATCTTTTTCAAGGTAGCTGCTTCGTTCAGTTGATTCCTCATTAGCGCTCACGAGGCACGGTGGCTCGTGGGCGTGAAGATCAGCGCCGCTGTCAAGCTGCTGCAGATACAGCAGAAGGCCCGCGGCCAAAAGCGAGTGAAGGGAGCCGCAACGCCAATCCCATGCCATGTCTAAGGGAGCTCCGGTTCGCCTTTGAAGGCCTCTTTAAACTTGGATCGCTATCGTGATCCCCAAAATAGTTTCTGAACATGCGAAGATGTCATAAATCATAAGAGTATTTAGTGTTCAGCTAATGGTAGTATGTTTCAGCTACCGGATGCAAAGCTGTAATACTCTTCCATGGACATTGGAGAGTAACAAACAGAATAATTGGTCAAGCTTGTGCAAAACAAGTTTTTGTGCTGTGACGTAGACCACATGGCAAAGATAGTACTGACCCTTTTTTGTTTCAAAAAAAAGATAGTCCTGACCCCAAAAGATATTACTAGAGGTGTATCTAAATGCACATTTATAATACTTCAGTTACAGACTTTAGATTCAATTCATTGCGACTGCTCTTAGCGACAAAACAACGGTTTATCTTCCTGTGCGAGAAGTTTGCCTATGAGGCTATGACTACAATACGTATTTTTTCCTCGAAATGGTGGATATTTCAGGCGTCTGCATGAAGCGATAAACATAGGGTTGAAACATTGTCATTTATTGCAATAAAATAACCAAATCACATCCTCGCTCGTATCAAATTTACAAATCACCGACCACATAGGGTTGAAATATAAATCCCCGGTCGATGACTACAATACATTGCACAATTTTTAATCTTCAGACATCCTATATATATATATATATATATATTGGTGCATAGAAACTCGAAAACTAGGTACATGCATACAATCGGACCAACACGGCCGTAGGCTTTTTTATTGGACTATCCTGATGTACATGCGCATAGCCCAACACACACTATTTCTCTCAACGACCACTCTAAGAGCAAGTACAATAAGATCCAGTCAGCAGGCTGTAAGGATTTAAATATTATATTTATGCTTACATGGAGGAGAGAGAATAGGAGAGAGAGTGAAAGCGGGCTCTCATGCAAGAGTCAGCTGCAGCACGTGCTCCTAGGCACTTTGTGAGAGTGGAAGGTGGGTCAACTATAAATAAACTAGTCCATATTTATAGACAACTATTATACTTGTTGGCTATTAGGTTTAGGGATGAAAACGGAGCGAAATCTTTCCGACTTTTCCGCGGAAAAACGGAAACGGAATGGAAATACGGAAACGGAAACGGAATTTTGCAAAACGGAAACGGAAACGGAAACTTTTATGCGGAAACGGAAACGGAAACGGAACAGCAGATTCCGGCGGAATGACCACGGAAACAGAACTTTCCGTTTCCGGTAATACGGAACTTTCCGTTTTTACTATGCGGTGCTTTCCACATCTAGTAGGGCCAGCAATTCCAGTAGCTAGAAACATTTAGGCACATTACATGATATGAATAAAAAAATAAAAGGATCTGAAGCTACCGTGTTTAGGCCATATATACTCGCATATCATGTCCCTCTCGAGTCGTTACCAGTTCGACATTTTAGTGTAGCACTAGTGTTATGGACGATAGTAGATGTTTCTTAATGGTGCCAAAGTTGATAGCATATGCACACTATATTATATAATCATGATAACTCGTTATATTTTATTTCATCTTAGAAAATTGACAATTTTGTTGGTTTGATAGGGGTTGCTTTGTTCCGGCAAACATCCGCTTTTTGTTCTGTGTCCGCACCGTATTCGGTACATATCTGTTTCCGATAATTTTTGTTACCGTATTTGTTTCCGGGGTTTCTGTATTCGTTTCCGCTTCCGCAAACAAATATGAAAACAAATGTGGCACCACTCAGTTCCGTCCGTATCCGCTCCGTTTTCATCCCTAATTAGGTTGGCTATAGATGACATGACACCATCTTATAGCCAACAGCCGGCTATACTATTGTACTTGCTCTAACGACGCCCGTAGAGTCGTACCAAAGACACCGTTTGAACTCTAGTTACTCGAAGGAAATTAAGTAAGTTTTTGACCTTGTGTCGTGTGGGCGATGAGCTTGCTCTCAACATTGATCGTCAGCGCGTCGGTCACTGCTTCTGGCGCTGTGGCGCATGGTCTTGTGGATGGAGAGTTCTTCACCTTTGTGGAAGCGTCTCGAGCCTGCTACTCCCTCCAATAGCATGCGCAGCTTCTTCTTTTAAGCAGTGGTGGGAGTTCGCTAGTTTGGTGGAGTGAGTCACCGTTGGTTGTCTGTGTGGTTGACGTCCATTTTGTGGTATTCGACGTGTCGTTGACGAGAGTACGAGAGTGGTAGTGGCCATGTGATGTTGTTTGGGTGTGCTTGGTCCTGTTTGTATCGGTTTTATCCCGATTTTCCGCTAATTAATTGAGCATCTTCTTCATAATTTTGAATACGGCGAAACTTATGTTTTCGTTTAAAAAAACTGCTTCCGCCACAACAAAAGGCCCACGGCGCCGCCCGCGGCCTAAAGCGAGTCAAAGGACCAGCAAAGCCAATCCCATGCCATGGTTGAGCGATCTCCGGTTCTCCTTCGAAGACCTGAATGCCTCTTTAAATTTCGATTGCTATCGGTGATCCCAAAATAGTTTCTGAACACGCCAAGATGTCATGAGAGTATGTAGTGTTCAGCTAATGGTAGTATGATTCAGCTAGTGGATGCAACACGATGTACTACTCTTTCATGGACATTGCAGGTAACTGGTTAAGCTTTAGCTTGTGCAAAACAAGTTTTTGTGTTGTCACTGTAGAACACATGGCTAAGATAGTACTACTCATATTGATCCCAAAAGATAGATTTTACTAGAGGTGTATCAAAAATTCAAAATAAACATTTACTAATATTTAAGATACAGACTTTAGATTCAATGCATTGCGATCAGGGACTGATTGCGATTGCTCTATAACTACAATACGTGAACTCGAAAACTTGGTACATGCATACAACCGTACCAACACGGCCATAGGCTTTTATTAGTACTTTCCTCACGTACATCCACATAGCCAATAAAACACACACTATTCCTCCCTACGACCACTCTAACAAGGCCCGCACTCAGACAGTCTGAGACACAAACATTATTGAACAGAGACAGCGTTTGAACTCTAGTTACTCGAAGGAAATTAATTAAGTTAACCGCCACCGGCAGCCCCGCCGGACGTCTCATCCTGATTCATGGAGCGATCAGGCGACGGTGACTGCCATCTTCATGCCGGCGGCGCAGTGGCCGGGACGCTGCAGATGAAGTATTTGGTGCCGCGGGAGAGCGTGACGCGGTCGTTGCCGGAGTTGTACGTCTTGGCGCCCCTCGGCGCCCGGCACGACCTGTACCCCTTGGCGTCCACCTCCACCACGTTGTGCGCGCCCCGCCCGTACCTGAACACTGCACTCACGCCAAGCATACCACCATGTCAGAGAAAAAAATACTGTGAGTCTGCGGCTATGGAGTAGTAGTACAAATCAGTTCATGTGGCATATGCACGGAGGGAGCACTCACGCAGCTGGTCGCCGGCGCGGAAGCGCTGGCCACCGGACCTGGAGCCGAAGGTCCACCCGACGGTGTACATCTTCGACTCGGCGAACTCGCCGTGGAGGAGCACGCAGAGGAGGACCAGCGCCAGCACGACGCGAGCACTGCCGCTTCCCCGAGCCATCGCCTCTACCTACTGACTGACTAGGAGGAGTGCAGGAGCAGAAGAAGTAAAGATCAGAGTAGGAGTGAGTGCGAGTGGAGACTTGAGTGGTGGTGCTGGTGTGGTGCTCGGTGCCTCCAGTCCTTTTATAGGCGCACCCGCGTCTACCCGGCCAGCGCATGGCGAAGACCGAGTGTGGCTACACGAGTCACGGGTTACTATCCCGGGGCGTGTGAATGCCGAGATTTTTCGAGCCGGCCATTATAGAAGCAGCGCGAGCCGTGGGAAGAGTGGCGTCCCCCACACTGGGCAGCTAGCTTGCTGGGAACGTTCGTGGTCGTAGAGGAATTCACTTTGGTTCAAACCGGCCAACCACCCAAACAGGGAAGCAAGCGGCCATGCCTTTGGACCGGCTTCGATCGTAGAGTAAGTCAAGGGAGAGCGAAAACCGATGAGTACGTGAACGACGACCCGCGCGGTTGGGAGCTAGCTAGAGGACGACGACGAGCTGTTTCGCTGGCTGTCGGAGTTCGTCCGGTACGCCTCCACTCCGGTCATGCATGCACCGCTCCAGTTAGGCCAAGTCAAATTGGCGAGTTGAGTCCGGGAGTTTGTTTGTCCTCAATTTGAGGGCTCAACACGACACACTGCTGCTTGGTGTGAATGAATGTGATAGATGTGGTTCCGGAAAGAAAACTCAGGCTGTGATCGAGATTTGTTTGTCTTTGTCCCATCTGGAACTTGGTCGATGATTTTCTTCAATGAACTGCACTATATATCCTCCGAAACTAAACGGGTGCTCTAACCAACTGAGCTATGAAAGCATCGGATTTGTCGAAATGCACAGTTAATTAAGCGAATGTTTTCTTGCACTGCAGCAGGCAGCCAGGCATAAATACACCGCCAGTGCAGTACAGGTCCGCCAAGCGTTCAATGCTGAACTGAATGCTCTGAATCACGTTCGCCAACCACGTAGTACTGGCTTGCTTTGAACATACTCCTTCCAGAAACTAGTTTAGCTAACACTTGCATGGTTATGGCAGGTGATACTGCAATGGTGCTGAAGAAATCACGCATGCATACCCGGCCTGGGTCAACCCTTGAACCTTAAGTCTTTCCATCGTCAATTTTCAAACCACAAATTACGCAAAGCGGTTTTGGAGGCACCCCACAACGTACGCCCGCGCATCGATCTATGGTGGATCGTTTGTTTGGCTCCGGGAAAAGAGTAGGAATTGAAGAAGAAGTCAGCCATGCATGTGAGCCCGTCTGAATTTTGTCATGCGTAAGAACCGAACCATGTTCTGTAAAGCGCGCTCGATCACGACGAGCAATGGAGCCAGAGTCGCCGGCGCCGAAAAAAATGGGGCCGATCGACATGAAGAAGAAGACCGCGTCTGTGTTTCACACCAACTGAGAGGTGTGAATTCAGCTCTCCCCGTTATGAACGGCTGTACTAGCCCAAACAAGACAAGAAATGCATGTACAGTACAAACACATTTAGAGAAGTACAATAAGTCTATGTAAGCAGACTGTAAGGACTAAAACAGTATGTTTTTGCCTACACGGAGGAGAGAAAAAAAGTGGTATCTCATGTAAGAGCCAACTACAACACGTGCTGCTAAACAATTTGTGAGAATGTAAGGTGGATCATGTGTAATAAAGTGGCACATCTTTATAGCTAACTATTATACATGTTGTTATAAGATTGAATAGGTGACATGTCAATTCCTTATATCTAGTTGTTGGCTCTACTACTAAATTTGCTCTAATGTCATCATGACATCATCTGGTCAATGACATGCAGACAATATCCTCATCTTAGGATGGGTTAACTAACTAATCGGGTTAATCAGTTGCAGACAGATATCCGCGAACAGAGCAAAGCAACAGATGGAGGAAGTTCCGCATGTCCACTTGTATACATTATAATTATAATGTACCAAAGCCGTAAGTATGTGTGTGGAGATTTGGTGCTCCCGAGTTTCAGTAATCTCACTATTTTTTTTAAAAGATATATTTACAAGTTCCAAGAAAAAACTGAAAAACATCATGCATGTTCTCGATGATATCTCCTACAAGCGTTCAAAATCCCATTGCAAAATACTTTACGTTTTAAGCTAGACAAAATGACAAATGTACATATCTGAGTATAGTGAGGCATGTATAGTTTCAAATTTTCAACTTTTGTCATTTTGTGTAGCCCATTATAAGAAAAAAAACGTATGGGGATTTTGTACGCTTATAGTATACATCATTAATTGAAAACATACGTTTTTTTTGAAACTTTTAAATAATTATTTGAATTCTATAAGATAGCGGGCTCACTGTAACTCGGCAGTCAAAATGACTTTTCCATTAAACTTTGGTTCCAATGAAAATGGCCCTTCGTAGGTGCTCTCAGTGGCGGAGCTACAGCATCTGGAACCAGGGGTCACGGAGGGTGTCGCAACACGTAAAAAATATTTTTAGCGGGTGCACACATGGTGAAAAAAATGATTTTGCAAAGAAAATTGTTTCTAGCCGGTGTCCTGTGCACCCGGCTAGCTTGCTGTGGCTCCGCCAGTGGGTGCTCTGGCTTATTCTGGTCCACATGCATGTATGCACACGCAGTAGGTGTACATACACGTAGACAAACTCAACAACACATACTCCCTCCGTTCCATAATATAATATGTTTTATTCTTTTTCCACATGCACACACACATGTATGTAAACATATTTAAGTGCATGTGTCCATTCTTTTTATTATAAATCTAGACATGCATGTGTAACACCTAAAACATCTTACATTGTGGAACAGAGGAAGTAAAAAGAGTAGCCCATTTCGTAGCAAACCAACTACTTCCTCCGTTCACAATATGAGGTAGTACATCTCACACATCATTAGCGCGCATCGATCACAAAAGAAAAAAGGAGGCTTGGCATCAATGTTAGTGGCCTTCATTGTTAAAAAAAAAACACTACGGTGGCTGCGCCATGGCACGCATGGGCCTCACCTACCACGGCAACGCAGAATCGCAGACTGACAGACGCTTTCCTGACTGACGTGAGTGCCTGGGTGTGATGAGTGATGTGCCGGGCACTAGCGAGGCAGCGCTCCACGTAGTAACCATTTCCTCCGGACAACAACCACGACCCAAGCACGCACGCCCGCCATCTCCCAAGTACACACGCGCACTCTGCTTTGCTAGTTTACTCGATCTCGACCGCACTGCCTCCCTCGTCGGCTTTTGTTGCGCGTGTGCTTTGTTGCACTACTCGATGATCGGTAGTGGAGTGGAGATGGTTCCTTCGGCGTGTGCTTTGTTGCGCGTGCCGTGTACGTGCAGATGTGGCATGCAACGGGTCTGGGTGTCGTCACCGCCGGTCCGTCGATGCCAACTTGTGCAAGTTCGTGATTGGGAGCGGCCTGGGCGTCATCGTCACGTACGGCTGGCGTGCTGTACACCGAGCCGCAACTCTTTTTTCGTAGTGGGTGGCAAGTCGCAACCGTTCGGCCCTGAGCAAACTAAGAGCATCTCTAGCAGTACCTGCAAATGGCCAACCCGCAAAATAATTTTAAAGGTCGGATTTTTCGTGTTCTTGCGCGGGCCGCGAAGAACAGAGCCCGCAAACGAAACTGCAAATCTGAAATTCAACACGCAGATTTTCGCGGGAACAAACTAGATAGATGTTCTTCTGCACAGATAGATTGCAACATTGTTTGTACACAAAATGCAAACCCTAGATACTAGCCTAGAACTACACGTCGCCGCCCAAACCCTAGAACTACACAAAATTTGCTCCTCACCGGAGCCACGGCGCGGCGGCGACGCAGCGGTGGAGGAGCTTCATTCCTCGTCGGAGACGAGGTCGATGACGGGCGAGAGATGGCTGATGATCTCCCGCTCCCGCTCCCTCCGGAGCCGGTCACACTCCGGCAAGTCGCAGCGCACCGACCCGCCGTGCCTGTACTTCCGTGCGCGGCGCTTCCGTGCCATGGCTCGGCCGAACCGGTCGTCGCTGGGGAGCGCCGCCTCTGGTTCCCGCTTCGGCGCCATGGCTCGGCGTCGCCGGATCTGTTGACGGCGACGCGAGATTTCTCGTCGGAGACGGCGGAGCACACGGCGGATTGCTCGCCGGAGGAGGTGCGGGATTGGGGATTGCAATCCGCAAATGCGGTGGGGAGCCAGATAAATAGGGGTAGGCCGTGCGGATTCACGGGCCACCGCAAAACGTTTGCGGGCCGACGCAAATATGCAGGCGCTGGTCTGGCCCGCCCCAAACCCGCATACTCGCCAGAATTTTGCGGGTTCGGCCGTTTTGCGGGTACTGCTAGAGATGCTCTAAGTTAAGCCCAGCTGAGTGGAACCATCTCTGCTCCTCTTTTCGCCATGCTTTTCTTTTCTAAATATAAACGGCAACAAAGCCCAGGAGCAGCGATGCCGGCAGGCGAGCACGGGCACCGCAAGACCACGCAAAGCCGCACAGCTGGGCTGTGCGTGTCCCGGAGCCGGCTATGCGGTTTTCACTGGGAGCTCATAGTTTTTTTTTTGAAACGAGTCAAAATATTTCCCATTTTCATTAATTAAGCATAAGAGAGTTGTCCGGTTTATTAACGGGATATCAAGTAAACCACATTTTTATTTCTTTAACACTTTCAACCAACTATAGATGATGCCCTCGCAACCATGCTAGTTTTCATTAATTAAGCATAAAAGAGTTGTTCGGTTTATTCGTGGAAAACCGCATCGACCCGCCCGCCGTCGTCCTCGTCTTAATTCCTAGTTCACGCGTTAAGTAGAAAGAAACTTTCGTTCTGCGTACTCTTTTGGGCTCGGCCCACTTTCGTCCGCCGTCTTCCTTGTCTTCTTCCTCATCCACCCGCCCGCCGTCTTCCCCATCGTCCTACCTGCTGTCTTCCTCGTCGACCCGACCGACGCCGCCGGCCTAACCGCTCACCACCCGTGGTAGCGAAGCCTCTCCGCCTCACCCTGCCCGAGTCGCCACCTCCGCCGGTCTGCCACCCCGGCCGGCCATCCCTCTAAACGCACCGCACCCGCACCCGCACCCCTAACGCTAACTCCGGCCGCCCGCACTCGCACACTCCTCTCTGGTCATCGGTGAGTGGTGCTGCTCTCTTGCGTCATCGTCTTCCTCCTGTCGTCCGTGATGGTGGGCCAACCCACTTGAGCGCGCGAGAGGGACTCAAGGGTAAGCGGCAACTAGGGTTTGCCGTTTTCACTTCTTTTTTTAGAATCGTTACCACACTTTATTCAAAGTTCAGTGATCATAGGAATACAAAGGTCTGCCGGTGCCGTAATAAGCCAAACCGATCTTCCTACCTCTAGGGACGTTGCATACCGAGAAAGCCTATGAGCCTCCCCATTTGACATTCTGCCTTCATGACAGAAACTCACTTCTCCGAACTGACATGCCCAGACTTGGCATTCAGTAATGACAGCACTACATTTTCCTGTATTCTTCCCTGGATGCACCAGATCATTTGCTATTGTTCTATTGCATAATAAGCTCATATATTAGCTTGTCTGGATGGTCTTTGACATCTGATCAACCTACAACGCTCCTTGGGTAACATTGGTACTGATTGTCTTCGTGTTGTATAGTTTATAAACTCGAACATTCTGGACAGGTCGGCATACTGAGCATCTACCAGGAAATTCAGGAGTTGCTGAGGTTCTATCCATATGACCATATTTTAAAGTTTGTAAAGTCGATCAAGAGAGCAATAGCACAACGCATGTGTTAGATCATATGGGTAAACAAGAGTCGAGAGGGTTTCTATATGAATCCGCGCTGGCCTGCGTGTCGGCTATGATCATGAATGATTGTAATATATTATTATATGATCAATATTACTCTAAGGAAAAGCTCATGTTATTTCAGTCATGATTTTTTTGATGTTTTCATGTATTAAATCAATTAATAAATTGCTCATATATTCAACACACCCTAGGAAAGACGACGTTGTGTAAACTCAACTACCACTCGATGGAGCCCCAAGGTACAATTGCTAATGAGACGAGATGTGTGACTGACCTTGCCAGCGAGGCAGGAAACACATAAAGCAGGTAATCAAATCAAATCCTCCCGTTCCTATGAGTCCTTAGCTTTAGGTTTAAGTTTTTCATGACCATGAGGAAAGACTCGCGAGGGCAGCGAGGCCTTCGCAGATCGTAGCACGAAATTTTTTAGAAGCACTACGCTCAACTGAGTGGGGAGTGCCCCTGTCATGTACACATTTGCCAATGTTTCTGATCTCTGTGATTTTGTTTATCCCGACGCCTTCCATTCTCAAAGTTTCCCGTCACTTCTTAAACAGATAAACAAAGGAAACAGTTTTGGAAACTTTGTCTATTCCTATATTTCCAACTATTAGTATGAACTGTATAAACTTGTTTTTGGGAGGAGTCGAGATGATGAAGGTGAGCTGATGAGGAGTGAAGGAAAGGCGTGTGTATTATAGATAGAACACGATATGGACCGACAAGAAGTTGCATCCATGTTTATGAGGAGCTAGGAGATGCCACGGTAGAATAATATGGTAGGTGGGCCGACAAGGCACATGCATTGGCGACGGGAATGAAATTCACACACAAACATGGGACACACATCAAGTAGGGAGAGTGGACTAATGGAGGCGGGGCTACAGGGAGCCCTTCATTTAGAAAATTTTGAAAACCACAATTTGAAGTTGTAAAAATTTCTGAAAAAATTTCTGCATGTAGACAATGCTGTATTCTACCGACTTGTAAAATATCAGAAAATAATATCTCGTATTTTGGGCTGCACAAAAATGACAAATCTGAAATTTGAAAGTAGTGAACAGTGCAAAATTTGAACTCTTCCAAATCTGTCAGATTTTGTCATTTTGTGTAGCTCAAAATATGAACTCTTTTGATTTGATATTTTACAAGTCGGTAGAATACAACATTGTCTACATGCAGGAATTTTTTCAGAATTTTTTACAACTTCAAATTGTGGTTTTCAAAATTTTCAAAATAAAGGACTCCCTGTAGCCCGGCCTCCATTTGTGGTTTCCGGTGAACATTGCATGCTCATTCGTGTCCTTCCACAACTTCTTCAAGTTTATGCCTTCCATGATCCGGAAGCAAAAATACTTTGTAGCTCCGCACACGAGATGATACTGCAGTGGGAGGTTACCTCGGAATAGAAGTATGTATGTCGATAAAAGAACCAATCATGAGAGGCACAATGTTGGAAGTCCGAGAAGCAACAAAGTTGGGGTGCTTCCACTTCGAATATGAATTGTTGCGCGAGTTTTGTTTTGCTTGTGGGTGAAGGAGATATGCCCAAGAGATAATAATAAATTTTATTCTCAATATCTGTTTCATAATTAATATTTATCTTTTTAGATAAATGTTATGGTTTCTAAATTTAGATTCAGAGATAAACCCATGAGCACGTGTGGACACGTGAATACCAAAATTTATCCTACTCTTGCCTCTTAGACTAACATGTTGGTCGCTTGATGACTCTGTTTTCCTGGTCATGTGCAAATGGTTGCCGTCAACAGTGAGAGCGCGTAAAACTGAAACTTTGAAATATGATTTTTTAAGATTAATTAAAATTCATATTTACGTGACCCATGTTTGTATGGGTATTTTCGGAGGCTTGGAATAAATATAGGTGTTAAAAGTAGAGTGGCGTTTTGGAGCTAGAGCTACCCATAGCTTATTTTTTCAAAAAAGTCAAGTTCCAGACAGTTCGGGAAAAAATCCAAGATGTAGGTGTTATATTATCTACAAGTGTGAAATTTTTTAGTTAGAAATTCGATATATTTTAGGCGAGAATAAAATGACAAATTGGTGGATCTGGGTGGTGAACAATACCTAGATTTAAAAACTTGAAATTTCGCCATATTTGTCCTTTTTGTGTAGCCTAAAATAAGACGAATTTTGGACTGAAAATGCACACACTAGTAGATCTCGATATCGATATTGCAAGATTTTCGTTTCAAGTTCTTTGAAACACAAAAATTCCGATTTTAAATGTTGGTTTTTTTTGTTATGTGTAGCCCGGGTTTCGTTAGCACTTCGATGTTATAGTGGCCTTCTTTGCTAAACAAATACTATACGTACTGGCTGCGCCATGCCACGCAAGGGCGTCACCTACCACGGCAATGCAGAATCACACAGACGCTTCCTGACTGACGCGTGAGTGCCTCGGCGTGATGAGTGATGTGCCGGGCACTAGCGAGCCAGCGCTCCACGTAGACGTAGGCCGGCCACCTTGTTTAAGCTAACATCTCCTCGCGAACAACCAAACCAAACCATCCCCAAAGTACACGTCCATGCGCACTCTGCCTGCTGCTTGTTTACTCGATCTCGACCGCTCTGCCTCGCGCATTATGTACCCCGCGACGTGGAGGGAGAGTCAAGCTAGCTGCTCGTCGGGTGGTCGTCGCCTCGTCGGCTTTTGTACAGGAAATACGGAGAAGAGGAAGCGATGTGATAATGCAACCGTAGTGTGTAGGCGCGATCGATCGGTAGTGGATGGGATTCGGCGTGTGCTTTGGTTTCGTCTGCTCAACCCTATTGCGCGCACGAGAATCTGCCTGTGGTAGGAAGGTTAGAAAGATGGTTGTACTTTCAGTCCACCAGAGTTCAAACCCCAGGTTTGATACAAGTGTTTCTCATTTAAGGCGGAATATTCTTCAGTTGGAGGCGACGTTCCCGTCGACAGCGAGGCGCCTGCGATGACTTCGTCAATCTCAAAACTCGTCCTGCCGGCTCAATCTCTCGGAAGTGCTCATATATAGGGGTAGTGTACGCGCGTATGTAAGCGGCTGCGTTGTACCGTGTTTCGAAAAAAAACCCCGCTATTGAATGCAATCTTTTTTTTTTTCGGGCACAACTGCAGCTCTTTTTCTTTAAATTCTGTAGTGGGTGACAAATTGCAGCCGTTCGGCCCGAACAGACTAAGTTAAGCCCATCGTTGGCCCGTACGAAACAGTTGTTCATAGGTTTCTCACAGGCCGCAAAGGCAGATCCAATAGGCTGCAACGGGCCACAGAGGCAGCTGCCTCGGGCCCGTTACTGTTGCAATATCCCAGGACGTCGATCATTTCCGTTGGCCATTTTTTCAGTATAATTCGCACTTTGTTTTTTCGTTGGCCATTGCTCACGCCTGCAGGTGCAACTTCACTGGAAAGTAAATACTCGAGTGCCCACGGTGAATGATTGTCCATTTACAAAATACGAACAACGTAGTCCTGCACGCACGCACGCACGCACGCAGGGACGGACCTGCCGTACAACTTTTTTTTTAACCCAATAGAATTTGTAAAATTCTTCATGCGTCTGATATTTCAATTGCTTATTATTGAAATATTACACCATTAACGAGGAACTCAACCCGATGGCATAATTCTCTAGCTTTACCACAGCGTGCACATACGACACCGTGCCCACGCGGCCACACCCACACAACAAAATATGAAAGCTACAAACCTCCAGTATTAACAAAGTTACCACGGGTATTTCGCTACCCGATGGAAACATAGTCTCTATTATGGACCAGGGATACTCTTACAAATATCTGGGGCTGTGGCGTTTCCTTCACTCTTACAAGATTATACATTTTACGAGGATATGTGATTTTCTCTTTAGTTGACAAAAAATAATTATTACAACCATCGTCGATTTATATGTAGTAAACAGCTGAAAGAGAAAAAAAAGCTCAACCAACGATATTTTTTTTTCTCTCAAGTTATGAGATATTGGCTTGCTCGATTAAATTAATAAAAATTCATTCAACTTATATACTTTGACTCTATGTTTTTTGTTGCAACTTATTTTGCCATTTGTTTTCTCACGCGTAGTCACATGGCCTACTCTTCAAGGATTTGACTAATGTTGCCAGTAGCCTTATGCACTAAATCCGTAATCACGCACACGTCTACTTGCTGAACTTAGTTGATCTATTATCAATCTATAGTAAGATACAGGACTTCTAAATGAACGTGCACGTGTTCCTGCAAGATAAAAATGGATCAATCAGCAGCAAGGAAATCAAGTCTCGAAAGACGGCAAAGCTAAACCTTTGACTTCCATATGTCAAAAGGTCCTATCTGCTAATGACTTTTCTATTTGTTTTTTTGTAAAACACAAGAATAGCTAGCGAGCTACTTGTACTGCAGCATATATGTCATGCTGAACGCTTGTACTAGCTGACTACTAAAGGATAAGCTGCCGTTTCGAAAAAGAAAAAAACGATAAGCTACCGCGCGTGGAGGGTTTCAGATTTAGTACAATGTTGTACTAAATCTAAAACACATACTTTGGAACCGAGGACTCATTTGATTCATAGGATACGAAAAGTGTAGGAATAGAAAAACTCATAGGATTGGAATGTCATGTCTAGTTGAATCCTATAGGAAGAGTACTTTGTGTTTGATGGCAAATGAATTGTAAAAAGAGGTTGTAGTGAATGATAGAATTCCTATGGGATGTAGTACAAAGATTTCTATGAGAAAAAATTCCTATGGAAACTAATCCTATGAATCAAACGACTAACATAGGAAAATTTCCCGTAGGATAAAATCCTTTAAGAATCCTATGATTTTCCTTTGAATCAAACGAGCCCGATATTGTGTTTATGCTAACCGTCTTCCGTTGGAGTTACAAAGAGGCGAGCCAATCCGGACGGTGAAAATTTAGGCAGCCTGGCTGGAGAAAGACGTGCAAGAACACACATTGACTCGTGACCCTTTTTTTTTAGCGGAAACCACTGATTATATTAAAGACCAGCCATTACAGAAAGACACATGAGAAAGATAGAAATTACACTCAGGTCCTCCTGAAACTTGGTGTCGCCGGCGAGGAACCAGACGTGCCGATGGCGCGCCGCCGCAACATCTTCCAAACCTTGGAACGAAGATGATCCCCTGCGGACGGGAAGTCGTCGAACCTCGAACTCTAGAGAGCCTCCATCTTGCGCCAAGACAGCAACACCGCCGGTCTTCAACATCAGCAGCTTCGAGATCTTGATCTGGATCCGCCGCTCCGTGATCCAGCCGGGGAAGGAACGCGCACGGCGGTCACCCAGGACCGCGAGCACATGAGGAAGTCGCCTGCTTGATGCCGAAACTCCAGAGAGCGCCGACACCGGAGAGGAAGAAGACGACCCCAAAACGCCGACCACCGACGCCTCCGCCTCCAAGACGCCGCCGGCAAGCAACCTACTCAAGCCTACACTATATACACGACGAGATCCGGGGTTCCCCCACCCTCCCGCCGCCGGAGCGGCCGGCGGAGGGAGGGGGAACCAGCGAATCGCCGCCGGCGAGGTGGATTGACTCGGTGGTTTCAAAGAATCGCCCTCCGGCACTGTAGCGGGGGAGGAGACGAGTCCAAGGTCGCGTCTGTTTTTTGGCCGACCCTTTTGTTGAAGGTTTATGTTTGACTCGAGACCAACTGTATTTGGCCGCTTGGATTTGGACCAGATCAACACCCTGAACGTAACGAGATCAGCACACCGGCTCATCCGCAACAGGCGCAGGAATAGTCCATCCTGCCGGCCTGTCTAAACTGCCACTTGTACGTAAAGCGCTAGCCAACGTACGTGTGTAAATCGGTGCTGGTGCCAAAAGTGTTCCGTTTTTCCATGGACGACACAGTATCTGGAGAATCGGTGTTGGCTAGCCTCACGGTAAAGTTGCAAGTGGGATGGGATTGGGACATCCGTCTCCGACCTCGTACAAAACTCCAGTTATCCCGTTATCCCACCTTCCATGTATCCGAAAAGGTTAAATTTTATTGGGATTTACCGGGCTGTCCCACCTGTCCCCAAAAAAAAACCACCTATAAACCAAACGGCGTCAATGGTGGAGAAGATCTCCTGCTTGACCTCGACGGCCTCTGGTCGGGCGGCGCCGGCGGTGGAAGGATAAGGCGGCGGCACGGCGGTGGAAAGAGAAGGCGGCGGCGCCGGCGGTGGACGGAGAAGGAGAAGGCCACGCCGGGCCAGCACCTTCCGAAGGCCACCCCCAAATCCCGGCGGGGGAGAGGACTCTGCTCCGGCTCCTCGGCGGGGAATTGTCCGCGGTCGCCGAGTGGGCCGACGCCGCCATCCGCGAGCTCCGGAACCAGGTCGACACCGTACGCGCCGAGGCCGACGCGGCGTCCATCGCGGCCGAGCAGACCTGCGCCCTCCTCGAGCAGCGCTTCACCACTCTCTCCGCAGAGGTCGATGGCTACCAGGCCGAGTCGCCGAGCTCGCCGCCGGATCCGATCGCCACGCCGCCCCGCCGGCCTCGCCTCTTCCCAGGCCGAGATGCAGAGCAGGATCGCGCCGGGACCTGCAGGCAATGGTAGCGGGCAGGGCCGGCTCTGGCCCAGGGCAAGAGGGGCGACGGCCCGGGGCCTAGCTATATTTGGGGCCCATAACCAGGACATATATACTAGTGACGTACATAGCCAGCCGCACGCCACTAGTAGTTTTGCCTAAACTGTCTAGATTATTACTGGTGGCATACAGAAAGACCTACACGCCAGCGGTAATACATAGAAAACATAGAAAAAATGGCTAGAGGCCCATTGATTTCTACTCAACTACACACGTCGACCTTCGTGATTTCTACTCGTTTTCATTTTCCAAACGTTTTGATTTTTTAAGATATAGGAAACCTATGTGGCTATGTATGCTGACCACCGTTCTTTTTCTTACAAAATTTCGTTTCATGTACTGGTAAAATTATAATTGAAGTTTCTCTTTCAAACAAAAAAGTTTCAAAACAAACCTGACAATCTATCATACATGCAGCCTAGATAGTTTCAACTTTCCCAAAAAGAGAGAGAGAGAGAGAGAGTTTCAATTGTATATATTGATGATCAACGTTCAGAAATTTACTGAACCAAGTGTCATCTTGGATGGCTAATGGAGTGCTTGTTCTCCTGTAACTCCAGTTTTCGGTACATGTGTAAGTGTGTGTATCCACAAGACCATAAGTAAATTTGAAAACCACTATAAACTCATGGTTGTTGGTGGAAGCATCTCTGTAATCAAAACAAGTCATCCATAGATAGAAATCGATGAACACCACAAGGTTCCACGGAGAAAAACCATGCCCCTGCGGTGGTCTAAGTCTAGACGCACAGTTTTTCACTCAACCATAACAGCGCCGATCAAGACACGACCAGTCGACGTCGGCGGTGGTACGGACTGTACGAAACGAAAAACCAACCTGCAGCGCGACGCGAGGCAGCAAATCTTTGCCGGAATCTACCGCGACACTTCGGCAGGCCGCAATAGCCGGCGCGCCGTCGTTTTCCGATCGGCCCGAAATGGTTGCCCGTTCAAAGGAGAAGAAGGAAAAACGAGAACGCTCGCGCGCTCACTCGCCGAGCGACGCACGTAGTACAACGTGGCGGTTGCGGTTGCGGCGATACCGGTCTTGGCCGCCGGCCGAACGGAACCGGTCTCGCGGCGACAGGCCCCTCCCTCACGCGTCTTGACAATCGGACGTTTAAATGCACGTCGGCCTCGCTTAGCCTCAAAGCAAACCATCTCCATAGCCACAAGTAATCCTCCCCGTTCTTGATCGCCTTCCAATTTCACACTTCCCCGCCGCGCCACCACGCGGTACTATATAACACCAAGCCAAAACCGCCTGATCCCGGCACGCACTTGGCACTCGGCACTCCGTCGGCGCTCAGCTCAGCGGTTACCGATCAGGCACGACATGGGGCGGACGCTGGACGTGCTGCTGGGGCGGACCACGAAGCAGACGGCGCGGCTCAAGTCCCTCCTGGGCCTCGCCACGAAGCGGATCGCGGTGGCGCGGGGCCACCGGCAGGTGCGGTGCGCGCAGGCGGTCGGCGACGTGGAGCAGCTGCTCCGGCTGGGCCACCCGGACCGGGCCCTGCTGCGTGCCGAGCAGGTCGTCCGCGACCGGGACGTGCTCGACGCCTTCGCCATGCTCGACTCCTACTGCCGCCTCGTCGCCGACCGGGCCGCGCTCCTCGACGACCACCGGGAGTGCCCCGAGGAGCTGCGGGAGGTGGCCGCGGGGCTGGTGTACGCGGCCGCCAGGTGCGGGGACCTCCCCGAGCTGCAGGAGGTGCGGGCGCTCCTCGCGGCCAGGTTCGGCAGGGGCTTCGTCGCGGCGGCGGCCGAGCTACGCAGCGGGTGCGGGATCGATACCAAGATCGTGCACAAGCTGTCGACCAAGCAGCCGACGCTGGAGAGCCGGCAGATGGTGCTCCTGGAGATCGGCGCCGAGAAGGAGATCCCCGTCCGCCTTCACAACGACGAGGAGTCCCGTTACTCCAACGTCCACAGCCAGAGGACGGATAATCAGGACGACGAGAGGCGGCGCACGACGCCGCAAGCAGACGACACGGAGGGCGACAGCGTCTCTACCCACCCGGCGCTGACATTCAAAGACGTGGAAGCGGCGGCGCAGGCCGCATTCGAGTCGGCGGCCACGGCAGCGGCTGCCGCCAAGGCTGCCATCGAGCTCTCGCGAGCCGGGTCTGGCGGCCCCGACGACAGGTACAGGCCGAGGCCGGCTTCAGTCAGGACAAACAGAGGGTTCTAGCAGTTCTTGCTGCAAGCGGATGTCAATAGCAGAGATTTGTTTCTTGATCTCGTAATATTGTTAGTTCGCAGTCATATGATGCAGATTCTTCACTCTTGATTTGGCGTATGCGATGTACATAGAAAAAATTGGAGAGTAAATATTAATTCGATTCTTGATTTTTTCACCAAGCAGAGAGCAGAAACCATAAGCTTATGTTTTCAGTAAGATGCCTTGTTTGTAGACATAATTAAAGCTGGTGAAGAGTTTCTATTGCACAACTTGTTGAGAACCTCATTACTTATAGAGATAAATTAGTACAGTATAACTTAAGCTGCCAGCTAGAGTACCCAGGGCATAAATATTAGTACAACATTGTCTGTCTGGTGTCTGGACCAACTACAACAAACACCCTGCCTAAGAAATTAGAGCTATTTAGCTGATAAAACTGCGGTAACATGCATATCATCTGAGATACCATCCTGCTACATCATCAGCGAGAAACTTTTATACTTTTATTGAGACTCGCCAGCATTTTACTGTACTGTTGGAAGGTCACATCGACGTCTTCATCATACTCAAGACCAAGTTCTTCGTGTAAAGACGAATAGTATTCATTGGACGATGGCTGGCAGGGTGACACCAATGAAAAAAAATCACGATAAGCAGTGACAACAAATTAACTACCAATTACAGACTGCAATTCAAATGCTCAAATGAAAAGAAGCATATATGCATTAATCAAGTGTGCAAGGGTGGAACAAATAGAGGCAACAGGAACCTTAAATTCCTTCTGTGGTCTTTGGTGTTGTTCTCAGTAATATTATCCCATAGCTTGATACTCTCCTGCTTGATATTTTGGGACCAACACTCTTTGGTTTAACGTTCATATGCAATTTAGTCACAGTATGGCAGAAAAATGTATCGGTTAAATATATTAGTTAACATCAAATACTACTCAAAGAGAGTGTCATCAGATCACCGAGGTATAAATAATCAGCATTAACTTTTTCATCCTCATATTCTCATCAGTAACATGAAAGTTAATAGTTAAAAAAATAACATGGAAGTTAAGGTCCTCGGAAAAGTGTAGACTTGTAAAGGATCAATGTATAATTAGAAACATTTATTTTATCAGAGGAAGGGCTCCTTAGAACTTAGAAGCCCAATACCACCGGACAACGACGAGTCGTGTACTTGTGTTCCATGTCTGCTTTACATGTCCCGGCACTCGGAGAAGAGTCGTAGCCAATGCAATATATAAGTCCACGTTCATCTTGATGTTACGAGCTTCAGATGCATGAGAGTATTGAAGCATGAGTGGCGACGCGCATATTGAAGCATGAGTGGTCACGCGTGGGGCGCCCCCCCGCCGCCGACGCCTTCCGCCCGCGCCTCTCCGGCAGGGCTGTGCTCGCGCCCCTCCCTCAACGGCGGGGGCCTGCACGGCCGCTTCTGGGTGGCGGCGTCTTGGCCGGAGGCGGAGGCCTGCTCTTCCAGCGACGAGGAGGATGAGGCGGGGGCCCCGACCCCGACCCCGAGCGGTCCGGCGACGCTGGGGGACTTCCTGGCCGTCGCTCACCACCGACCGTCGCCGCGGGCTAGGAGGCGGCTGGCGCGAGCGCTTGGCGGCCGCGGGTCGCTTTTCCCCTCGCCGATGTCGTCCTCCCCGCCGGCGAGCTCTCCTTCGCGGTTTCAGGTTCGTGCTCCATTCTCACACCGTCCCGGCGTTGCTCCGGAGGCCCTAGCGGCTACATCAGGGACGTCGGTGGTCTCCGGCGACCCCTCCCCGACGGTCGCGGTTCCCCCGCCGCCGGTGAACTCGCCGCCGCCTCCTCAGGCGGGCGATGCCCAGGGCGAAACCCTAGTGGCCCCTGTGATTTGGGCCGTGCCCTCCTGTGGGCCGGCCTGGTTCCCCTCGCGGAGGGAGGCCCACCCCCTGGTGGGCTCGTGGACGCCAAGGCCCAGCGTCGGCCCATTTCCTGGGTCGGCTGCGCGGCCCTCTTCTGGCCCACCCCAGGCGGATAACTGGCTCTGGATACCCCGTGGGACGCGTGACCTAGCCCATTCTTCTCCTGCCTCGGCTGAAGACGTGCGGCGGCGCGGTTCCCAGGCTCGATCCATCCGCATCCGCCCTCCCCCTCCGCCCCTGCTCGTGTCCTTCGCGCAGGCGCTGGCCATGAATCCCCCTCGCGCACCCGCCCCTGCGCCTGCCGCGCCTGCCCCGCCTGCCCAGGACGCCGGTGCTGGCCGCCGTCGCCATGGCAATGGTCGCGGTCCTCGCCGCCCGGCAGGGCCCCGTGCGGCCGCCCCGACCGCCCCGGCTGCGCCGGCCATCCCCGCTGCGCCGGCCGCGGCGCCGTCCCAGCTCGCGGAGGCCGACATGCCCGCGCACCAGAGGGGCTTCCTTGCCCGCGAACGCAAGCGCGAGGCGAAGCGGCTGGCGGCGCTGGCCGCCGAGCAGGCCGCGGCCGCGGCTGGGCTGGTTGGTGGCGCGCAGGTGGCCCCAGCTCGGGCCCCTGCCCCGGCGCGTGCCCCGATGCAGCCGCGCCCCCCGGCCCCGCCCCGGCCCCCGGGACCCGCGTCGGCGGAGAGCAACCCGAGGACTTCCCCGGCGTTTTGCTTCAAATGCGGCGAGACCGGTCACTTCCAATCCAAGTGCACCGCCTCCGCACCCGAGGATGTGTCCCTTCACCTCATGGGCCAAGCGATCCCCGGAGAGGGTTTCTTCTACTTGGACTTCGAGGATAGCGAGTCCGACATGGAGGTGGACTCCAACGAGGCCATCATCTCCTTTACGGGGGTGGGGCTATCGATCCAGGACCTCGAAGCGGAGCTTCGTCACCTGGTCGAGGCGTGGGACTGGAGGGTGCGGCAGATCGATCCCCTTCAGTTCTCGGTGACGTTCCCGTCCCGGGACCTGCTCACGATGAGTACGAGGTGCGGGAAGCTCTTCCTGCCTCTCCACGACACCGAGGCCTCCATCCGCTTGGCTGAGTCTGACCCGGCGCCGGCGGTCCTTCTTCAGCAGGCGTGGGTCTCCATCACTGGCCTCCCCAAGCGCTTCCGCAGGAAGCGGAGGCTGATGGCGGGGCTACGCATGCTGGGCCGTCCTCTGGAGGTGGACGAGAGCTCACTGGCCAGCCGTGGGCCGGTGCGCATGCGCATCGAGTGTCGCGATACCTCCCGCCTCAACGGGTACGCGCAGATCTTCCACAAGAGCGAGGGCTTCAACGTGGGGATCCGTGTGGACCAGCCGGGAGTGCTACCTAACGCTCCTCCTCCGCCACCTCCGGCCAACGACGGCTCGGGGGAGGACTCCGACGAGGAGTGGCGTGTGGCGAGCGAGAGGGACCGTGCCAGGTACGGTGTGGGGGCTCAGCCGCCCGCGGGTACTCAGGCGGCTGGTGGCGCGCCCGCGGCGCCGTCGGCCCCCTCCTCGACCCCGGGTGCGACGGCAAACGACGCTGTGGCCCCTGACCCACTGATCCCGGATCAGTATGGGTCTCTCCTCAGGGGCTCCGGTTCGTGGCCCCTTCCCCTCTCGGCTCTCGAGCGGCTGAGGGCGACCGAGCCCGTGCGCGCCGAGGCGGCCCCATCCCCTAGCAGGCGGCTGGGGTCGACGGGGGCCGACAAGGCGTTGGCGCCTCTTGAGGAGCTCCCCCCCTCACCGGTCCCCTTCGTCGACGCGGATGACTCTCTCGGGTCTCTGGACTCGGAGGGCTCTCAGGGGGCGGCGGCCGCCGCGGACCTGGACGAGGTGTCGCAGGCGGCCCCCCCTCCGGCGGCGGCTGTGGCCGAGGCGGAGGGTGTGGCTACTCTCCGCGCCCGAGGCAAGGCGCCCGCTTCTGGCCCCCCGCGCAAGAGCGCGCGGCTCCAGGGTCCGGAGGCGGCCATGCCCTCGGTGGAGCGCGCCCAGTGGCGCACGGCGATCAGGAACCTCGAGGAGCCAGGTCCGTCCCGTTCCTCCTTTGCTGTGCTTCAGAACCTTCCTGATTCTCATCTAGTTTCCGTAGTTCACGATGTGGGCTTAGCTTTTGCGGTAGAAACGGGTCGGGAGTCGGAAGTCCTCTCGCTCATCCGGGCGAGGGAGGCAGCGCAAGCTGCGATCGCGGAAGCGGTCTCCCGCCGAGATGCGGCGATGGCTGAGGCAGCCACCGCTGCGTCTGGCGAGTCGGACAGTGTGGTTGGGGCCACTACTGCCAGTGCTCCGAGTCCTGGGGACGCCCCCCGGACAGCGGACCCAGCCAGCCCCAAAGCCACTGGGAGGGGTAAGGCTGTGAGGAAGGTGGCAACCCGTCGTGGACGGAGGAAGACCGCGGGTGCTTAATGCGCGCGGGATTCTACAATATCAGGGGTTTCGGGCGCCCGGGTCGCCGAACCCAGATTAGAGATTTCATATCCCGAGAACGTCTCGACTTTGTGGGTCTCCAAGAGACCATAAAAGCCGACTTCACTCCCGCAGAGCTGCGGAGCATTGACCCTGCGGGGCATTTTATTTGGCACTCCACCCCAGCGGCTGGGCATTCCGGAGGGATGCTCCTGGGAGTTAACGAAGATGCCTTCGAGGTGCAGAGTTGGAGCTCGGGTACCTTTTATATTCGCGCCGACGTCCTCCAGTTGGATTCATCCAAGCACTGGTCGTGCTTCGTGGTATATGGCCCGGCTGACCATAGGCGCACGGATGAATTCCTGGCGGAGCTCGCAACGGCGATTACGGCGTGCCCCTTCCCACTGGTTATGGGAGGAGACTTTAACCTGATTAGAGGATCAGAGGACAAGAACAACGACAACATCAACTGGCCCCGGGTGCATAAATTTAACGACTTCATCGCTAACCTTGCACTCCGGGAGGTCCGCAGAGGTGGGGTTAGATACACCTGGACAAATAGACAGTTGAACCCTGTTCGCTCGGTTCTTGACCGGGTCTTGATGACCCCGGATTGGGAGATGCTCTTCCCTCTGTGCTCGCTGGACGGCCAGACCATCATTGGTTCTGACCACTCGGCACTACTCCTCTCCTCCGGCGAGGAGTTTAGGAGGAGAAGCGCACGCTTTTTCTTTGAGAAGGCGTGGCTTGAGAGACCGGAGTTTGGGGACCTGGTCAAGGAGAAGTGGGCATCTCTCGAGCGCCTAGTGGGACCCTCGGACGACCCCATCACTGCTTGGAATAAGATCTCGGCGGGTTTGCGCCAATTCCTGAAGGGCTGGGGGGCCAACATAGGGAGAGAGGATCGGGTCTTGAAGGAGGACATCCTTGCTCAGATCCGGAGCCTGGACTTACAGGCTGACTCCTCTGGTCTGGATGAGGAAGGCTGGGGCCTTCGATATCATCTGGAAGACCAGCTTACTCACCTGGCTAAGGTGGAGGAGGAATATTGGCGTCAAAGAAGCCGGGTGAATTGGCTCCTTAAGGGGGATGCAAATACGGCCTTCTTCCATGCCATTGCCAATGGCAGGAGGAGAAAATGTGCCATCTCCCGGCTTTCTTCGCCAATGGGACCCATCACGGACCCTAGGGGTATTCAGGAGCACATCTACGATTTTTATCGTTTGCTCCTTGGTGATGGAGGGGAGCCGTCGGCGTTCTCCCTTTCCCCCACCCTTTGGGACGCCCAGCATCGCGTCTCGGAGGAGGAAAATCACAACCTCATGCTCTCCTTCACCAGTGAAGAGTTGGACTTGGTCCTCAAAAGCATGAAGGTAGACACGGCGCCGGGACCGGATGGTTTACCCGTGGTTTTCTTCAAGAAGTTTTGGCATCAGGTGAAACCATTGGTGATGGCGATCACAAACGGGTTTGCTCTTGGGAGAGTGAACCTCTCGAGGCTAAACTATGGGGTGCTCACCCTTATTCCCAAAGTCCCCGGGGCAGAGGATATCCGACAGTTCCGCCCTATTGCGCTTATAAACGTCATCTTCAAATTTGTCGCTAAAGCGTATGCACTTCGGCTATCCCCTGTCGCCCATCGCACGATCAGTAGGACCCAATCCGCCTTCATCAAGGGTCGTACCCTACATGAAGGTGCTCTCTCCCTTCAGGAGATCGTGCATGAGATCAAGTCCAAGAAACTTGGGGGAGTTTTCTTGAAATTGGACTTTGAGAAAGCGTATGACCGTGTGAAGTGGCCCTTCCTCCGGGAGGTCCTACTTCGCAAGGGTTTTGACCCGGGTTGGGTACACCGCGCTATGGGGTTGGTCTCGGGGGGCCAAACTGCCATCACCATTAACGGGGAAGTGGGCAACTTCTTCCGCAATGGTAGGGGGGTGCGCCAAGGCGACCCCCTCTCCCCACTACTCTTCGACTATGTGGTGGAGGCCCTCGCAGCGATTTTGGACGCTGCGAGAGACAAAGGGCACATCCGAGGGGTGGTTCCACACCTGATACCTGGGGGGGTATCACATCTGCAGTATGCGGATGATACGATCATTATGATCCAACCGGATGAGTTAGCTATTGCCAATTTGAAATTCATTCTCCTCTGCTTTGAGAGTTTGTCTGGGTTGCGGATTAACTTCCACAAGAGCGAGGTCCTGGTTTTGGGGAGCCCGGACCTCGAACACCAGACAATTGCCAACATGCTTAACTGCAAGTTGGGGTCGTTCCCTTTCACGTACTTAGGTATTCCTATCAGTGACAGGGCGCTGTCGGCCGGGGATTGGGGTCCCCTTCCGGCAAAAGTGGGCAAGAGGGCCGACCCTTGGATGGGGGGCATGATGTCGGCAGCGGCTAGACTCACTCTTGTCAACGCCTGCTTATCTAGTCTTCCTCTCCACGCCATGGGTGTATGTATGCTGGGTGACGGGGTTCACGGGGCTATGGATAAGCACCGTGCCAGGTTCTTCTGGGGGAATTCTGGTACCAAACGGAAATACCATTGGGTACGTTGGCCTGATGTGTGCCTACCCAAGGCCTTGGGGGGTCTGGGGATCATGAACACGAAAATCATGAACAAATGCCTTATGGCAAAATGGATCTGGAAACTATATGCCGGGGAACAAGGTCTGTGGGCCGACATTCTGCGAGGCAAGTACCTCCGCGACAAAGACCTCTTGGCGGACACTCACACTTCCGGTTCCCAATTCTGGAGAGCCCTCCAGAAGGTCAAGGATGTATTTCGCTTGGGGGCGAAACACATCCTGGGGAACGGACTTTCCACCAGATTCTGGCTGGATTGGTGGATTGGCCCGGGCACTCTCCGTGAGAGTTTCCCGGAGATTTTCTCCATATGCCTTGAGCCGGAGGCCACGGTGGCGGAGACCCTGCAGGGGGGCGATTGGGTCATCCCCTGTAGGAGAGTATTCGGGCCAGCGGAACAGATCCAGTGGACCAACCTCATGAGGGTCCTGGCGGACGCACGGACCTCTAACGTTCCGGACCGGATCACTTGGACACTGGAACCCTCGGGGAGGTTCTCGGTGAGATCGCTTTACCACAAACTTTGTGAGGGAACACCCCGTAGACATTTCTGCGAGATTTGGAGGATCGCGGTCCCCCCAAAAATTAAAGTGTTCCTATGGCAACTGATTAGGAAGCGGCTACCGTCTAGTGACAACATCCGTCACAGACGCGGCCCTTCCAATGGGCACTGTGCCCTCTGTGGCGAATGGGAGGATACTAATCACATCTTCTTCATTTGCCCCCTTGCCAAATTCATGTGGAGTGCTGTTCGGGAGCTTCTCCAGTGTAACTGGAACCCGACCTGCTTCGCAGACCTGTACCGTGAACTTGGGGGTCACGTGGGCCAGTCGAAACGAGTCCTCTGGACGTGCTGCGCGGCGTTAGTTTGGACGCTTTGGACGACTAGGAACAAGTTTACGATTGAGGGTGTGTTCCCCTCCCAACCTGCTGACGGACTATACAAATTATCTATGTTTCTACAGGTGTGGAAACCAGTGGCTAGGAGACAGGACCGCCAGGCGATGGAGCTGACGATTAGCAGGATTCGTCTGCTCTACACACAGACTCGGGTGACCCCAGATACCTGAGTGCTGCTCATCCTGCTCGTACCCCCTTTTTTAGGTGTTTCCTCGTTGGAGTGTGTGGTGCCTCGGGGGGCCTCCCTCCTCCTGATGGCTGGTAGCGATGTGTCTCTCCGTCTGCTACCCTGCGCCCTTGTGTTGCGCTTTTATTTCGGGCCTGCGCGCCCTGTTGTCGCTTGTCGGCGTGTACGAACATTGTGATGGATGTTGGCTTCATTAATTTAAAGCCGGGCTCCTCTCGAGCCTAGGGTCTAAAGTCCACGTACGGACCTACCATTGTACAATAGCACAGTAACATCTCTGATTTACGAGCATCAATGCTTCTTGTCAGTCACGCTCATCTATATATACGCACAGGTCTTTCCTTCACTCCTAACCAGCTCTCACCTTCGCCCTTTTGACTATCGCAGAAATAAAGTGTATACAGTTTAGACACAAAGCATAGTCATGGTAATGGTATACAAGAATGACAGATCTTCTATGCATAGCTCTGAGAATGGAAGTCATCAGGATATAAAAATTAGGCGGACAGGACTTCGTCAATTTATAAATGATAAGAGCACTCACATTATTGCTGGCACGCTCTTCCTAATGGGGGAATTAAAAGCTCCTGGGATCGACGGCTTCCCGGCTTAGTTTTACAACAAGTGCAAGGAGCTGCCGGAGGTGCGGGCCCTTCTCGCGGCCAAGTTCGGCAGAGGCTTCGTCGCCGCCGCAGCAGAGCTCCGCAGCGGGTGTGGGATCGACACCAAGGTCGAGCTGAAGCTGTCAACGAAGCTGCCTATGCTGGAGATCCTGAAGATCGACGTCAAGAAGGACGAGGAGTCCCGTTCCTCCAACAATCACTGACAGAGGAGGCATAGCCAGGACGACGAGAGGCGGCGCACGACGCCGCAAGCCGACAACGACACGGAGGGAGACATCGGCCCTGCCCACTCGGCGCTGTCATTCAAAGACGTGGAAGCGGCGGCGAAGGCCGCGTTCGAATCGGCGGCCACGGCAGCGGCTGCCGCCAAGGCTGCCATCGAGCTCTCGCGAGCCGGGTCCGGGGGGCCCGACGACAGGTACAGGCCAAGGTCGGCTTCAGTCAGGAGTCAGGACAAGCAGAGGGTTCTAGCAGTTCTAGCTGCAAGCGTATGTCAATAGCAGTTCTTGATCTCGTAATATTGTTAGTTCGCAGTCACATGATGCAGATTCTTCACTCTCTATTTGGCGTATGCGAGACAAAATGGGAGAGTAAATATTAATTCGATTCTTGATTTTTTTCACCGAGCAGAGAGCAGAAACCATAAGCTTATGTTTTCAGTAAGATGCCTTGTTTGTAGACATAATTAAAGCTGGTGAAGAGTTTCTATTGCACAACTTGTTGAGAACCTCATTACTTATTGAGATAATAAATTAGTACAGTATAACTTAAGATGCCAGCTAGAGTACCCAGGGCATAAATATTAGTACAACATTGTCTGTCTGGTGTCTGGACCAACTACAACAAACACCCTGCATAAGAAATTAGAGCTATTTGGCTGATAAAACTGCGGTAACATGCATATCATCTGAGATACTCTCCTGCTACATCATCAGCGAGAAACTTTTATACTTTTATTGAGACTCGCCAGCATTTTACGGTACTGTTGGAAGGTCACATCGACGTCTTCATCATACTCAGGACCAAGTTCTTCCTGTAAAGACGAATAGTATTCATTGTACGATGGCTGGTAGGGTGACACCAATAAAAAAAATCACGATAAGCAGTGACAACAAATTAACTACCAATTACAGACTGCAATTCAAATGCTCAAATGAAAATAAGCGTATATGCATTAATCAAGTGTGCAAGGGTGAAACAAAAAGAGGCAACAAGAACCTTAAATTCCTTCTGTGGTCTTTGGTGCTGTTCTCATTAATATTATCCCATAGCTTGAAACTCTCCTGCTTGATATTTTGGGACCAACACTCTTTGGTTTAACGTTCATATGCAATTTAGTCACAGTATGACAGAAATGTATCTGTTAAATATATTAGTGAACATCAAATACTACTCCAAAGAGAGTGTCATCAGATCACCGAGGTATAAATAATCAACATTAACTTTTTCATCTTCATATTCTCATCAGTAACATGAAAGTTAATTGTTAAAAAAATAACATGAAAGTTAAGGTCCTCGGAAAAGTGTAGACCTGTAAAGGCTCAATGTATAATTAGAAACATCTATCTATATATCAAAGTCGACCTCTCCAGCGCGTCCTCAGCCTGCCCACGTCACCAGCTTTTCTGGGCCGTCCGATCGACAGAACGGACGGTCCAGATTGAGCCACGCCTACCAACACTGTTCTAAGAACAGTGTTGTACTTCTACAGTGCCTTGCCGCCTCCGCGCCGTCCATCCTCGATCGGACGGCCACCAGCCAATCCGCTCGACCGTTTTACGAAAAGGATCCCACATTCATCGCACATTGCGGAGCAGTCCTGACTCTACACGTATATGGACTAATATGCAAATTACATAAACTTCAGGGACTTCCTTGAAAAACGACGCCACATCCCCCCTCTCCCTCTCTCCCACGCGCGCCGCCCCGACCTCGCCGCCGCCCCTGCGCTCCTCCCGCCCAGATCGAGGGGCACGGAGAGCTCCGCCGCCTTCCCCTTCCTCCTCGCCGAGGATCGGCCGCCGGGACGCCGCGCGCGGCGGAATCGTCCCCGCCACGCTCGCCGTCCTCCGCCACCGCTTAGCTCGCCGCCGGCGAGCCTAGCGCCCATATGGTCCTCTGCGCCGCCTCTCCGGCTCCCCTCCACCTCCTCTCGCGAGCCCGCACCATCCTAGGCCTGCGCGCGTGCTCGCGGGCTCGTGCGCGAACTCGACGGCGCGGCAGCTCGCGCGGCCGCCGCCAGCGTCTGACGTCACGCAGTGACGTCACAGCGGGCCCGCTGTCAGCCTCTCTCCATTTTCCCCAGACTATTTTTTGAATTAGGAAAAAAAGGGTAGGTCCTACATGTCATATTTGTCACAATTATATATAAAAAAGATAATTCAAAAAAAATCATAACTTCTAATAGACTAAAATTAACTAAAAAAATAAAAATGATAATGATAAACCGATCTAAAACCGCGATAATTTCCAGATACAATTTAACCACATAATAAAATGCTGTAAATTGCCAAATTTATAACTACTAATCTGCTATTCACAAAAATACAAATAATATGTCTAAACATTTCAAATATATCAAATCATAACTTCTAATTGACTAAAATTAACTAAAAATAATAATAATGATAATGACAAACCGATCCAAACCGCGATAATTTGCAGATAAAATTTAATCACATAAGAAAATGCTGCAAATTGCCAAAATTTATAACTTTTAATCTGCTATTCACAAAAATGCAAATAATATGTCGAAACATTTCAAATATAACAAATGTCCAAACTCTTTACAGGAAAAAAAAAGTGTACAAAATAATAATATTAATAACATTAAACCGATCTTAACCTCGATAATTTCCAGAAAATGCTAAATCACGCAACAAAAAAGGAAAAAAACTTAAAATTGCAAAATTCGTAACTTAAAAAATAGAACTAATAATAAGAGACAATCTCAACCGCGATAAATTCCATATAGTACTTGATCACATAATCAAATACTGTACATTGCAAAAATCATAACTTTTAATCTGTTATTCACGAAAATGCAAACAATAAGTCAAAACACTTCAAATTTAACAAATTCTAAGACTATCACCACAAAAAACTGCACCAAAAGTGAACAAATTTCAGCTTTGGATATTTCAAACTCCTAAATGTCTTCCACATCTGATCATTTCAAAAATGACAACATAAATCGAACCTGAAAAACTTCCCAATTTGAACGAATTTTGAAATCTGAAGAAATTTTAACCACAACCTTTCTTTCCATCCCAAGGATACTCAGATCTACCCACTTCAAATATTTGGACATTTTACAAATTTCAATTCTACCACTGCAACACGTCAAACAAATTTGAATATTTTACCATTTCAAATGCCTTTCAAACCTAACCATTTTACTAACGTGAAAATAATTAAAATCTAAAAAAACGTTCCAATTCGACAAATTTTCACAATCTTAACAATTTCCAAACACAAACTCTCCTTGCATTCGAACGATCCTCAAATATACGCAATTTTTAAACGTCGATGATTTCAACTTTGAACTTTACCACATGGGTGCGGCGGTGCCGCCGCACCAAATTTACCTAGTTTATTTTATCAGAGGAAGGGTTCCTTAGAGCATCTCCAACCGGAGGCCCCAAGCCCGCCCTATACGTCCGGCGGACGGTCCGGAGGCCATTTGGCCCAAAAACGTCCACCCAAGCGTGGCCCCCAAACCGGCCCCAAACGACCGAGCGGTCTGGCACACCCCAAACCCAGCCCATATCTGGGGCGGGTTTGGGGCAGCGCGGACGCGACCGGACGCGTCCGGACGGGCCCGCCCCGTGGGTCGCTGACAGCGCGGCCCCACGTGGAGGGAGGCTGACCGGCGCCGGCAGCGTGACGTGGCTCACCGGCGCACATTCCCAGGCGGCCTCCTCCGTTCCCCACCGCCGTATTAAATGCCGCCTCAACCTCTCCGCTCCCCACCGGCGTCTCATTTCCTCTCCTCCCCTTCCGCCTCCGCCTCTCCGCTCCCCACCGCCGTCTCTATCAATGTCTTCCTCCGGCTCCTTCGACTGGGAGGACCTCGACCCGGAGGTGGAGTCGGCGGCGCCGGCGCGCTCCGAATCTCCTCCCGTCGACGAGGAGGAGCTCGCATTACGCCTCGCCATTGAGCAGTCGCTCAAGGAGGTGGCGCCGGCGGCCAACGGGCAATGCAGCCGCGCTCCGCCGCGCAGATCTGCGGCAAGCGCGGCGCCGGCGGCCAGCGGATGCGGCTCCGTGCCCGTCCGCCGCCGGGCTTCTTCCCCGTCGCCCTCCCCGATGCGGTCGGCGCCGCCGATGCGCGCGGCCCCGCCGCACATGAAGAAGAAGGCGGCGTTCCCCATCCCGCCGGTCAGAGCTCCTCCGGGCTGGAGGATGCTCCCCGATGGCGCCGGTGGGTGGCGTCTTCTTCCGGCTTCCCCTCCACGGAGGGCGCCGGAAACGGAAGGCAAGGCCTTCCGCCGCCTCCGCAACGCCGACCCTCGAGCGGCGGCAGCCACGGTGGTGAGGGCCGCCAAAGAGGCGGACGTCCCCCCGGACGTCGTCGCCTACTCCTTGACTACGGCGGAGACGGACGCGCGGCGCCTCCGCCGCAAGAACAAGGAAATGTTCGACGCCGCCGTCGCCGCGTCCATGCGGGAGGCAGAGGCGAATACCGCGGCGGCGCGCCTCGCCTCCGAGCAGGCGCGCCATGTCCGCCTCATGGCGGCGCGGTCCAGGAGCGGCGACGGCACCTCCGGCTCCAGCGGCGACCCCTACGCCGTCTTCGAGCGGGTCCGCCGCCCCGGCGCAGATGAAAAGGGGAAGGGCAAGGCGCCGGAGTGAAACTCCTTCACCGTCGACTGCTCCGCCGCCGCGAGAAGATTATTTTGCTAGTTTTAGATGTATATTTTGCTAGTTTTAGATGTATATTTTGCTAGTTTGTAGATGCTCTATGTAGTATGTCCGAACTTGATGAACTATGACTATGAATGATCTACGTAAATTTCCTACCTGCATGGATTGCATGGTTTTAGGGGTTTAGGTTTGGAGGACACGGTTGTAGAAGGCTTAATTTGGGGTCTGTCCGGTCCGCGGACGCGTCCGCGGACACTTTGGGGGCTCCGCTTGGAGATGCTCTTAGAACTTAGAAGCCCAGGAACGGGATCCTCTGACGTTACCCACCCTGACGTCCTCTGACTTTGGGTCGCTGACATGTGGGGGCCACCACATGCGGGACCCACCTGTCAGCGACCCAAAGTCAGAAAACGTCAGGGTGGGTAACGTCAGAGGATCCTGCTCCAGAAGCCCAATACCACCGGACAACGACGAGTCATGTACTTGTGTTCCATGTCTGCTTTCCATGTCCCGACACTCGGAGAAGAGTCGTAGCCAATGCAATATATAAGTCCACGTACGGACCTACCATTGTACAATAGCACAGTAACATCTCTTATTTACGAGCATCAATGTTTCTTGTCAGTCACGCTCATCCTAAGTATATAAAAGTTGGATTATATCGCGAATTGTGAGAGCCCCACGACCTGTAGCAGCTACAGTCTGCTACAGTGTTGAACAGTGCACAAATCCGCGCCGCCGCGCAGCGATCGGACGGCCCGCACTACATGCCCGTGACGGTTTTACGGAAAAGCCCCTCACTTATCCAATTCTTGCTCCGCGGTCCACGCTTCGCGAAGGGATGGACCTATTCGAAAATTGCGGCAAACTCAGGGACTTTCGAGCAAAATGTCCACATTTTCCCCTTTCTTCTTCCCTCTCTCGCGCGGTGCCGGCGCCGCCGCGGCCGCCGACGCGCCGCGCCGCCCCTCCGCTCCTCCCCGTTCAAATAGGAGCACGCAGCCAGCTTCGCCGTCGTCTCCTTCACCTCCATGCCGAGCTGTGCGTCCTGGGACGGTCGCTCCGCGCCGGATTTGCCGCCGAAGCCGTCCGCATCCTTCGCCGCGTGTGGACGCCGCCGGCGCTGCTCCGGCGACCAAATCCGAGCGGCGCCGCCCCTAAACGGTCACGCGACCTCGCGCGCGTGCAGGGCGCGTAGCGGCGCGTCCTCTCGCGGCCGGAATCCACGGAATCGCCGGCGCCGGATTTGCTCGGGAGGGGCAAAGATCCATTGCTGACGTCATGTGACGTCAGCGATTATTTTATATTATTCCCTGGAGTTCGACTTAAAAAAAAACGTGCGGGACCCAATGTCAGCGATTTGATAGATACAAAACCGTACTTAAATTCAAAAAAAACATATCTTCGATAGTACAGTTCATAAAAATGCAAAAAAAAAAACAAAAAAACGAAGTATTTCAAACTAACTTCGATAGTACAGTTCATAAATATATATGCAAGACACACATAAAAAACCATTATTAAATAAAAAAATATACATATATGCAAGTAATATATCACAATATACATATATGTATGCAAGCAATATATCACAACTCTTCAAAAATAACAATTTTTTGACTCACTACGCAAAAGTTAAAAAAAAATTGTACATCCAAAACAAATTGAAAAAAAATTCAAACTAACTTCGATAGTACAGTTCATAAAAATGCAAAAAAAAAAAATTCAACGAATTTCCATACCATACACAAAAAAAAAAAAACACAAAACCATTCTACGCACCTCAACCTTTAAAGAGTTTCAAATTTTAATAAATGCCGATTTTGTTACATAATTACCTTTGATGAATTAGCTTACTACATATTTTCCTTATTTCCTCGCTTCAAAAAAAAAAAAAAAAAACCACAAAGTCAATAAGATTTCGACATTTCGAACCACGACAGATGCAGCATTTTCAAAATTTGTTCACCTTCCATATTTTTCCCAATTCATACAATTTCCCCTCATTTCATACAATTAAAATCTGAACAATTCTTTTTGCAATACGAATATATTTTTGAATCCGAAACATCATCGAATTTTCTCAGCAAGGGCGCGGCGTGCGCCGCGCCAAATTTCACTCGTCTATATATACGCACAGGTCTTTCCTTCACTCCTAACCAGCTCTCACCTTCACCCTTTTGACTATCGCAAAAATAAAGTGTATACAGTTTAGACATAAAGCATAGTCAATTAGTCATGGTAATGGTATACAAGAATGACAGATCTTCTAAAGTACTAACTGAATACTGCATAGCTCTGAGAATGGAAGTCATCAGGATATAAAAATTAGGCGGACAGGACTTCGTCAATTTATAAATGATAAGAGCACTCACAGTATTGCTGACACGCTCTTCCTAATGGGGGAATTAAAAGCTCCTGGGATCGACGGCTTCCCGGCTTAGTTTTACAACAAGTGCAAGGAGCTGCCGGAGGTGCGGGCCCTTCTCGCGGCCAAGTTCGGCAGAGGCTTCGTCGCCGCCGCAGCAGAGCTCCGCAGCGGGTGTGGGATCGACGCCAAGGTCGAGCTGAAGCTGTCAACGAAGCTGCCTATGCTGGAGATCCTGAAGATCGACGTCGAGAAGGACGAGGAGTCCCGTTCCTCCAACAATCACAGACAGAGGACGCAGCAGCACGACGAGAGGCGGCGCACGACGCCGCAAGCTGACAACGACACGGAGGGATACAGCGGCCCTGCCCACTCGGCGCTGTCATTCAAAGACGTGGAAGCGGCGGCGCAGGCCGCGTTCGAATCGGCGGCCACGGCAGCGGCTGCCGCCAAGGCTGCGATCGAGCTCTCGCGAGCCGGTTCCGGGGGCCCCGACGACAGGTACAGGCCGAGGCCGGCTTCAGTCAGGACAAACAGAGGGCTCTAGCACTTCAGCTGCAACCATATGTCAATACCAGATATGGTTTCTTGATCTGGTAATTTTGTTAGTTTGCAGTCACATGATGCAGATTCTTCACTCTTGATTTGGCGTATGCGATGTACATAGAAAAAATTGGAGAGTAAATATTAATTCGATTCTTGATTTTTTTTCACCAAGCAGACAGAAGAAACCATAAGCTTATGTTTTCAGTAAGATGCCTTTGTAGACATAATTAAAGCTGGTGAAGACTTTCTATTGCACAACTTGTTGAGATAAAGTAGTACAGTATAACTTAAGCTGCCAGCTAAAGTACCCAGGGCATAAATATTACTCCCTCCGTCCTAGTACGCAGGGCATAATTTTTGAATATCTTGCCCCAAGGTGATATTTGATTGGGGCTAAAATTTTACATGCATTGGTAGGGGAGCCAACCAACCTCTAATTGAGATGGAATACAAATTATTTTTGGGATTAAGCCCTGGGAACTAGGACGGAAGGCATCAGGATATAAAAATTAGGCGGACCCGACATCGTCAATTTATACATGATAAGAGCACTCAGGGCATTGCTGACACGCTCTTCCTAATAGGGCATTGCTGACACGCTCTTCCCAATGCCGCAATGGCCTCCGGCAAGGTGATCCCCTATCCCCCTATCTCTTCATCGCCATGGCTGATCTTCTTCAACGTCAGATCATTCAAGCTCTCTCTGGATCGGAACTCACCCACCCCATCGACCCATCCCTCCCTACGGCTGTTCTCCAATACGCCGATGACACGCTTATCATCGCCAAGGCATCGCCGGCTGCTGCACTCCTTCTGCGGCAAATCCTTGGCGACTTCGCAGCAGCCACGGGGCTCACAATCAATTACCACAAAACTACTTTCGTCCCCATCCATCTCTCTGAGGCGCTCACTCAATCCATCGCCAACATCCTAGGAACCCCCATCTCCTCCTTCCCCCAAACCTACCTCGGCCTGCCGCTCTCTCCTCTCAAACTTCCGCCATCCGCTTTTCAGCCCCTTCTAGATC
The DNA here is from genome assembly GCA_947311845.1 of Poa pratensis. Taxonomy (NCBI): domain Eukaryota; kingdom Viridiplantae; phylum Streptophyta; class Magnoliopsida; order Poales; family Poaceae; genus Poa; species Poa pratensis. The sequence goes on from CAMZMU010000040.1 coordinate 30,798,375, forward strand.
GCATTGACAGATATCTTGCTGGGTGGAAAGCTTGCCTTCTTTCCAAAGGTGGCAAGCTTGTCCTCCTTGCTGCTGTACTCGATAGCCTCCCTACGTACTACATGTCCTCCCTTCTCATACCAATTATGATTTTGCAAAAAATTGATCGGAGACGCAGGATCTTCTTTTGGTCGGACGATGACTCCTGCTCTGGGGCTAAATGTCTTGTTGCTTGGGAAAACGCATGTAGGCCAAAAAACTGTGGCGGTCTAGGGATAAAAAACTTGCATTCACAAAATATTTGCCTTATGCTGAAATTTTGTTACAAGTTCTTGCATGCAGAGGACCTCTCATGGAAATCCTGGTTGCTCAACCACTCGCCTTGCCACCATACACCCTACCAAAACCAGTCATACCTTACCACACTCCTCTCCAAATACATGCCTATGCTTACGCAGCTAACACAATGCCAAGTCCGAAATGGCCATTCCACTTTCTTCTGGGATGATCGATGGATCACCCTGAGCCTCTCTCTGCTGTCTACCCAGCTCTCTACTCCCACCACACCAAACAAAAAGCCCTAGTCTACGAAGTGCTGATTGATGGAGTCGATAACAACCTGCGTAACAGGCTAACCTCTGCTGCCGAGCTCGAACTCGACTCGCTTTCTAATTTGTTGCAGGATTTCGCTCTGACGGACTTGCCGGACCAAAGGACCATGCTCAACGAAGGAGTCTTCTCCACCAGCGCGGCCTACAAGCAGCTACACCACCACCTCCTCTCTGATGATTCCACACCGATTTGGAGATCAGGCGCCCCTCACCGCGTTCGCATCTTCGCCTGGCTCCTCCACCTCGACCGCCTCAACACCAGGAAAAACCTCTTCGGCAAGCACATCCTCGACACCGACAAATGCCCTCGCTGCCCCACGGAGGCAGAAGACCGTCATCACCTGTTCTTCCGATGCCCAGCTGCTGTGGAGGTCTGGACGGCCCTCCAGCTTCCCCCTCTCGACTTCACCGACGACCTATGGACAACAAGCAAGCACCACTCACTCTCCGCCGCTGGCTGGCCCTTCGCGCTGACCTCCATCCTCTGGAAGATCTGGGATGCTCGGAACGCGCTCGTTTTCCGCCACCTAAACCTCCCAGCCAGGATGATTGTTCAGAACATTAGGGATGATCTTAACCTTTGGACTCTTCGAATTAAGAACCCTGCTAAGCTAGCCTCCATTGCTAGCTGGAGAGATCACATCTCTCTTGTACTCCCTCTGATGTAATTCTAAAAAGACACGATGCTGATGCAATAATATTCAGGTGGGGATCCTCTCCCCCCCGTGACCGCTTCAAAAAAAATAAAAAAAAGGGCATTAAAAGCTCCTGGGATCGACGACTTCCCGGCTTAGTTTTAAAACAAGTGCAAGGAGCTGCCGTAGGTGCTGGCCCTTCTCGCGGCCAAGTTCGTCAGGGGCTTCGTCGCTGCCGCCGCAGAGCTCCGCAGCGGTTGCGGGATCGATACGAAGGTCGTGGAGAAGCTGTCGACGAAGCAGCCTACGCTGGAGAGCCGGAAGATGGTGCTCCTGGAGATCGGCGCCGAGAAAGAGATCCCCGTGCGCCTTCACAACACCTTCTACGACGAGGAGTGCCGTTAGTCCAACCACCACAGTCAGAGGACGAATGACCAGGCCGACGAGAGGCGGCGCAGAACGCAGCAAGCTGACAACGAATCCGAGGGAAACAACGTCGTCGCTGCCCACCCGGCTCTGACATTCAAAGACGTGGAAGAGCTCTCGCGTGCCGGGTCTGGCGGCCCCGACAGGCCTAGGCCGGCTTCAGTCAGGACAAACAGAGGGCTCTAGCAGTTCAGCTGCAACCATATGTCAATACCAGATATGGTTTATTGATCTCGTAATATTATTAGTTCCCAGCCATATGATGGTAGATTCTTCACTGTTGATTTGGTGTATGTGATGTACACAGAAAAATTGGAGAATAAATATTAATTCGATTCTTGATTTTTCACCAAACAGAGAGCAGAAACCATAATCTTACGTTTTCAGTAAGATGCCTTTTTTGTAGACATAATTAAAGCTGGTGAAGAGTTTCTATTGCACAACTTGTTGAGAACCTCATTACATAGTGAGATAAATTAGTACAGTATAGCTTAAGCTGCCAGGTAGAGTACCGCAGTTCAGCTGCAACAATATGTCAAATACCAGACATGGTATCTTGATCTCGTAATATTGTTAGTTCGCAGTCATATGATGCAGATTCTTCATTCTTGATTTGGTGTATGTGATGTACATAGAAAGATGGGATAGTAAATATTAATTCGATTCTTGATTTTTTCACCAAGCAGGGAGCAGAAACCATAAGCTCATGTTTTCAGTAGATGCCTTGTTTGTAGAAACAATTACGGATGGTGAAGAGCTTCTACTACACAGCTGGTCGAAAACATCATTACTTTATGAGATAAACTAGTATAACTTACGCTACCAGCTAGACTGGTAGAGCAGAGGGCAGAAATACTATCACCTGACAACATTGTCTGTCTGACCTAACTACAACAAACACCCTGCCTAGAAGAAACTAGCAATCACATGGAGCTGTTTGGCTGATAAACTGCTCGAACATACATCTGATCTGAGATACTCCCATACTACATCATCAGCGAGAAACTTTTCTCCTTTTATTCAGACTTGCCAGCATCTCACTGTACGGTTGGAAGGTCACATCCACGTCTTCATCATACTCAAGACCAAGTTCTTCCTGCAAAGACGAGTATTATTCATTGTAAGATGGCTGGTAGGGTGACAGCAATAGAAAATTAACTGACAATAAGCAGGGACAACAAATTAACTACCAATTACAGCCTGCCATTCAAATTCTCAGATCAAAAGAAGCTTATATACATCAATCAAGTGTGAAAGGGTAAGAGAAAAAGGGGCACCAAGAACCTTAAATTCCTTCTGGTCTTTGGGGCTGTTCTCAGTAATATTATCCCATAGCTCCTTGAATATCCTCTTTCGCTTTCTCCACTGGGTAACTTTCTCGGAGAAGGACTCTTCAATTATCTTCTTGTCTTCAGGCTTCACCAAGATCATACCACTCTGCAACTTATTTAATTTTTCTTCCATTTCCTGGACCTGCATAAACATGAGGTCTGCTATTAAACTAGGTTTAACAAACACAGTTATGTGCACCAAGAAACATAGGAACATGCACATACTTCACTTTGCAATTTGGCCTCCTTTGACCTGATCTCTTCCATTGTCAAGTTTGACTGCAGAGATTTTATCTCTGCAATAAGATTAGTACTTAGATACTAATAATTGTATACTGCATACATGAAGACACATAGAAAATGGCAGTTGGCACCAAACGGAACTTACCAGATTCGAGCTCACTAGTAATTTTCTTTTGATCTGCGAGTTCTTCCTGTAGCTTGCTATTTGCTTTCTTCATCCCCTCAAGTTCTTCCCCATTTGGAATGTCGAACTGATCTTGCCGAGCAAGGTAGATTTTCTGCTTGCCATACTCCTTGAAGGATATCTGACCACTCTCAGCCAATGCATCCAGTCCTTTTTGCACTGCAGTCTTCTTAAGATTGAACTTCTGTAGTGCATCAGCTACATTCTGAGAATTCAATGGCCTGTTTTGCTGCAGAATCATAGTAATTGTTAACTAAACACTATAGACTACTAATGTAAAGACTGGAGGCATGGTACAAGATAGAATGGATACAGAATAGTTTTGAAATCATCTAAACTGACCACTTTGTGTATCTCTTGATATTCTGCATAAAGTTCGAGCACAATATATAACTCCTTTTTTAAAATAATTTTCTCACTGCATGGATGGTTGGACCTAACCAAAATTAATGTAAGAGCACTGTCTGAGAGAAAACGCCTCTGTCAAACTAATCCTGGCAATGATAACTTATGCAGCAATGCAGTAACGCTTCGGATGCATACAGTTATGAAACCTTCCTGATACATAAAAACAGCCTACACTGAAGAGTGCAAAAATGATCTGGAAATACTAGTGTCTCGATTTGTAAGCACTTGAAGTGACCTTTTTCCAGTCACAGTTAGCCTCAGAGGATACTTTTATTGAACAATCGCAAACGGATAGTGCTGAATTGAGATGAAATAAGTAGAGGGGAAACAATTCAAAAGAGACTTTTTATTGAGTTGAGACAACTCTCAGTCTTAGCAATCAGCACAAAATTCCAAAGACAGGTGTGAACTGAAGAATAGCACAGCTTCAGTCATCTGGAGTCGTGTCAACCCCTATGATAAACAAAGTAATGAAATGCACATAGATCGATTAACTAGGCTGAAGATTGTGTTTTTTAACATAACACAAAGAAAATATGGATGATAACAAGCACAAATCAAATGGGCGTGCTGATTATCGTCTGTCCCCCCAAAAGAAAGATACTCCATTACACGCTCCTGACATATAACATGTATCTAAACTGCGGCAGATTCTACCTACCATCGTTAGCCATAGAACGAGCCAACCCTGCTAAAGTTTACAAAAATTCTCACAGGGGACAAATCCCCACAAGATGCATGATGGGAGAGAGAACTCCCAACCCTCATCGTGCAAGTACGGCAGCAAGCACAAGATGAAACCTAACCGGAAGCAGGCAATTTGGGGGTTTCAGGAGAGGGTTTTTAGCAGAGGGGGTCGTTACCTCGTTGACGTAGGTGAGGACGATTCCTGCATAGGAAAACCGTAGTAAGAATATCAGTGACAGGAAATTCAGATTTACAGACGAGGCCGACCAAACGACTGTTGGAACTGGGGGAGGAATCGCGGGGGGTGGTCAAATCAGGGGTTACGGGCGGGGGGTTGGATCGGCGGGGCTCATACCTTCCACGCTGTCTGATTTCGGCGGCATTGCGCCCGCTCTCGCGCTGTCTCCGCCCGCTTTGCCGCCGCCGACTTGCTGCTGTTCTTGGATTGAACGGGACGAAGGGAGAAAGGAGGTGGGGAAAAGTGGGGGAGAAGACGGGGAAGGGAAGAAGGGTTTGGCCTCCACTGTAATGCGGGACACTGACAGTGGGGCCCGCGTTTTTAGTGACGTGTGGATTTCGCGCCAAAACTCCAGGCGTGCGCGGCATGGGCGTGGACTTCGCTGGGCTCCATGAAAACCCAAACGCAATGGGGCTCTGGAGAAGCCCAATACCATTGGACTCTGCCTCGAGGATTTGTTCACTGCCTGCTTCACGTGTCCCGATGCTCTTAACCAAATTGAGTCCACCTACCATACTATAGTACTCCCTCCGGTTCTACAATATAAGATGTTTTAGCCTTTTGTCACATTCACATGCACAAATATGTATGTAGACATGTTTTAGTGTACATGTCCACTCTTTTTTGTATGAATCTAGACAACATGTGTAACACCTAAAACATTTTATATTATGGAACAGAGGGAGTACCACGTTCAAGACATCAACCATCTTCTTACAAGTGGTGCTCATCTATAAATACACACACCTCCCCTTCACTTCTCATCTTCATCCTCTTGAATCGTCGCGAAAAAGAGGTGTATACGGTTCACACTCGTAGTTATAACATCCAAGATGCCAGTGGTAGTTGCCTTTGCTTATCTGCTTCCTCGTGGAGTAGTCATAGCTTTGAGAACAGAAGACATCAGGATAGAAAAGAAACAAGGCAGGGCAAACTATGTTGTAGATTTATACATGATTGGAGCACTTCCTACCCATCTGAGTACGCCCTAGGAGTGTCAAGGTTCAAGCAAACATGGTATCCACAACATCAGGGATTCTTTGCTTGCCAAACCTTGCGGTGCATGTCGAATTTCCTTGGATCCAACAAATGTAACAACTTATTTGTTTCTGATACGGTAAATTTGTGTCCGCCGACTAGAATTTTTTTATATGTTGCATCTTATAAGCAATTTCTTCTATCTAACAATAATTTAATAACACAACATATTTTATTTCCAATGCAACAAAGCAGGCAATGAACAATTTAGTTCTTTTCAGTTTAAACTTCTCGCTCTCAGTTAGAAATGACTTTAGCTTCTCAACTTCTCATGTACTGAAAGTTGGATCATTTGGTCTAAAGATCACCACGCCCATACAATCTACACACTCCAAAACCTCAACACTCTTCATACACTTCAACAAGGCATTTCCAGAGCAGCTAAGAGAAGAGATGAACATTATGGTAAAATGTAGGAAATTAATCATATTAGGATAAATATCTCATGATATCTTGAAATTTAGAATCATAAAATGCAGATTTTGATTTTTTGGAATACTGAGATCCATGGAGCTCAGTCTCCAAATGGACTTTCCGCCAGCTCAACACGACACGACAAAGCAGTACATTGTTTAGTGTTTATTCACCTAGGAGGGCTTTCCATACCACGAAATAGAGAACAAGTAGGCGGCTCGATCGATTAACCACACAGCTTGTCTTTAGCAGCAAGCTTGGAATTAAAAGTAAATATTACATAAGGTGGTTCAAAAAAAAAACTGAGAATAATATACTAACTAAACCAATTAACCATTATTAAAGAATGCAAGCGACAATATGCAAGCCCGTTCTCATGTTCATTGGCTTCCTGGTGCATACTGGAAATTTTGCTTGTTTGGGGATAGTACAAACAGATAGTTGGACATGAGTCCCTACCAGTTGATTATACTAACCATAATATCAGAACATCACATGACAGGGAAAGTGAGAGCCAAGAATGACTAGTCCCTAGCAAAGTTCATTGCAGTTACCATATAAAGTGGGAAGTGTAAGAAGTGTAAGGCAATTACTAAAAAAAGTAGCAGTCTCCTACCTTAGTCTGCCATAAAAGGACTATATTTGCCCACCAAATTCACTGAAATTACCATACAAGTGGCAAGTGTAAGAAAGCTAAAAGCATGTTGCGGTAGCGGTCCGTCTTGCATGAAAGATAAGCTAGGAACAAGTCAAAACATTTGACACCCACATATAAGTAGGCTTAATGGAATACACTTTCTCTTAAAACACAATTTCAGAAGACTTTGGTAAAAGTAAAATATCTAAATATGGATCACATATTAGATGTACCGGTTCATATTATAAATTAGCCCACAAAGATTTTTTCACCTATGAAACAACTAATAAATTAAACTTGTCAACCGCAGAAAAACCTTGCACCTATCAGGCTAATAACTGTTACTGGAGACTAGGCAATATACAAGAAGAGGCTCAAGCCATGATAGCCACCTTTTCCATGCTTCCTCCAGGTATTATTATGATCTAAAGTTCTAGCCTCAAAAGGAAAATACATAACCATCTATGCATGGGTTGGACAGGTTAAACCCGAAGTTGAGTGATGAAAGAGCTAAGCTCAACAGTACTAAAACTGAAAAGTATGATCGATCACTGGCTAGTGATAAATGGATGGCCAAGTTCTTGTGACACTTTAATCCTCCTTTCTAGATCTAACACAATTTTTTCCCCTGGAGAGATCTTTAAACCTGGACAACATTATTTTATCCTCGCCTGGGAAGTTTGATATTTTGGGACCAACACTCTTTGGTGTAACGTTCATATGCAATTCATTCACACTCTGACAGAAAAAATGATATCAGTTAAATATTACTTAACATCAAATGCTAAAAGAGAGTATCATCAGATCACTGAGGTATAAATAATCGGCATTAACTTTTTTATCCTCAGATTCTCATCAGTAACATGAATGTTTTTTTTACTGCAAGTAACATGAAAGTTAAGGTCCTGATAAAAGTGTTGACTTGTAAACGCTCAATGCATAACTAGGAGCATACGTCAGAAGAAGTCTAAACACAGCGGTGCTCCATAGAAGCCCAATACCACCTGACTATACGAGGAGTTGGGTTGGTTGTCTGCTTTACATGTCCCGGAACTCGTGGTAACCAAAGCATATATCAGTCCACCTTCCATTCTATAGTACCACAGCAACATCTCTTATTTACGAGCATCAATACATCTTCTTATCTGTCACGCTCATCTATATATACGCACAAGTCTTTCCTCCGCTCCTAACCAGCAACCTCACCTCCACCCTTTTGACTATCGCAAAAAAAGTGCATACAGTTTACACTCAAAGTTATAGTCATGGTACTAGGAAGATGCGCGCGGCGGCACGCCGCGCCCGTGTGGTGGTAGCTATGGTTGCAAGCATGGTGATGTATTAAAAGCAATGGCATGTGGATTTTTTATAGAAATAATTAACTTATTGCACCGATGCATATTCGTAGGTGATTACATGGTTCCTACGATTGCAACATAGCTGGTATATTGCATACTGGTATTAATGTACACTGCCAGCTATACACTGTGGATAACATGATAACATAATACTGGACTACATTGCTGATAAAACCACCTCAAACATGATAACATAATACTGGACTACATTGCTGATAAAACCACCTCATACGTAGCAGTGCTAACACATGTGCCTACTCGGTTAAATAGCTATTGCAGGTTGCAACTGCTATATCGCTGTTTGCCTTTTCTCACAAAGAAATGGCATGGATTTCTGCTAATTTTGCTTTTTTGTGAAATATACTTTAAAAATAAGTGACATGAAGGAAATAGATACTTCACTTGACTGGTAATAACAACCAAAAGGAGATATGCTAATCTTACAAAGTCGTCTACAGTGATTATATATACTTTAGACACGGTCATTACAAAATTAGATGGCCACAGAAACAAAACACAAAGTTTAAAAAGTTCTTAATTCTAACCATAAACGAACATCAATCCATCCAGCTATCATGGCTGGGAAAGACGACTTTAGTATGACCCGCGAGCGTGGAGTAAACCAAACTGAGGACATCTGATCCCATCTGCAAGTCTGCAACAGAAAGCGTACATATCAGTCATCATCGGGAAAGACAATGTAACTGCAAGTGACGAACATATAGCAAAGGAAAATGGAAGTATCTAATCTGATCACAAAAATTGTGACACAGGGTAACAAAACAATTACCTAAACCATTTCATGTCGCTAGTAGAAAACCTGCCCTGAGAACAAAAGGTGTGTCTTATCAGCTGGGAAACTGCCACAATTGTCTGTAAACTACAAATACAACAATGCACATGTAGGGGTCCATGAGGAAACATCTATTTATATTAAACAACAAAATAGCTAGCCTCCCACGAAAACCTGAGGAGAAGGAAGAAACTAATAAGAGCTATCAATATATCTGGATCAAGAGTGAGATCTGTTGTAAGCAGGGGAAGCTTTCCGAAAAATGTAGTTAGTGAATAAAGAAGCAGTATAAACAAAATGAAATGGAAAGCATGTCACACACTTGTGCATCAATATTTTCCACATAAGTCTAACAGCTGATGCAATCGAATCTGATAGGTACCAATTACGTGTATGTCAAGTGTAGTCGCCTCCAGGTCTAGTGTCCCGTTGACAAAGATCTTGATCAAAATAATATTTGGACTCCTTTGCCCGGTGAGCACGCAGATTCGGAAGGTGGCCTGCCAACTGTGCAAACAAAGCAATTCCTTGTTGGTTTAAGATAGGTGTTGGTCCGATTCACATAATGCCCGTTCAAACCTGACGGGTCTTTTGTTCGTGTGGTGGACCTAAAATTCCAGATTAACTGGAAAGTGAAACCTGGCCTGTGCTAAAAAAACAAAAAAACAGGACACAAGAAATGAGGAATAAAACATGCTACTGAGATGAAATTTTCACATGAGAGCAAAAGAATCAATTCTGAGAAGACAAAATCTAAATAAAGATGAATCCAGTATGGTGGTGTTGTTACTATAATTGGTTATCAGCAGCCAAACTAAATATTGTTTGCATCTAGGAATGCGCTTACAAATATCGACGATATTATTGACCAAAGTTGTTTCCAATAAGGAAAATTATTGAAGCAATCTAGGGATGACAAAATTTTATTTTGAAAGCTCCATGTTCTTTATTTAGGCCAAAGCACAAATCCATCTAAACTCTGAACATAATATCGCCTATGCATTATCGTACTTCGCTCAATGGCAAGTTATGCCATCGCCAATCTCATCATGCGCAGCCAGCAGCTGCACCTCCTTTGCTCTTAGCTATGATGATTAGCACCGCATACCTGGTCCTCTTGATGTGCTGCCACCCTCTTCCCTGTTAACCACTTCTTTATGATATCTGGACCCCTCTACACATAAAGGATGATTGGGATAAATAGCAAGAAAGGGTAAGCTGTTTTTTTTCTTGCTTGGTTACGGGGAAAACAAATCTAACTTCGCGTTGTCTGCCATCAATCAAGAAGAACAGAAGATGCAGATGGACGTAAAAGCAAGAGAAGATAAGAGATAAGCAGAAGTTCACCTGTAGCGACTAAAGCCGGTAATCAAAGAAGGGCAGAACGGGCTGATGCCATCCGGGGCGGGGCGGGCCGATTCCACAGCGTCGGCCTCAGCCTCCGCTTGATCAACCTCCACTCGTCCATGGCACTACTCGGTGGCGGTATGGCGGAGAGGCCAAACTGCACCAGCGAGCCAGCGTGCAGACAGCAACGACATGACGCCCCTCAGCGCGGGACGCGGCGATGCTCCCGTGCGACGCGCAGCGCAGTCTCGGTACTCGTCCTGGAGGCGACGCTCTGTAGAGCGAGCGCATGGCAATCGGCCCAACTCCAGGCCGGTGGAGGTCGATTTGAGGGAGAGGGAGGACCAGAGGAGTGGAGGAAGAGGGAAACAGAGCGGCGGGGTGAGGAAGAGGTCGTTCGGGGGATCCCGGCGTCGGGTGCAGAAGCAGGTGTAGGAGATGTCGCGAGCCGGGACGTCGTGCACGGACTGGCACCCGGGGCAGCGCCAGGAGGCGGCCGGGTCGGAGGCGTCGGAGACGGAGGCCGGGGAGCGCGCCCACTTGCGGATGCAGGGGAGGTGGAAGATGAAGAAGCAGCTGCCGCAGGACCACACGGGCGCCGACCTCCGCAGCATGTCGTAGCAGATCATGCACTCTACCGCCCCCTGCGCCAGCTTGTCCTGGATCTCCTGCACCAGCTGTGGCACCGACCCGTTCCCCTCCGCTCCTGCCGCTGGGGCTGGGGGACCTGCCGGCGCAGGGGCGTTCGTGGGCGCGAGCGGATCCCTCTCCTGCGGCGGGGGTCGGCGGTGGCGGCAGCTGCTGTTGTTGTGGTTGGCCGGAGCCCTCTCCTGCGGCGGGGTGTGGTGGTCGTTAGGGTTCGGACGGCGCTGGCGGCGGTGGTGCCGACGGGCGTCGGAGGCCGGGTTCGTAAGGGGCAGGATGGGGGTGGCGTTGTCATGGTGGTGGGGGGCGGCGTTGTCATGGCGGTGCGGGGGGACGTAGGTGGGGATCGGACGGGGGTCAGCGGCGGTGGGGGTAAGCTCAGCAGCGGATCGGGGCCGCCATACGCCACGGGAGGCGGCCGTGGATGGGTTGCCGTGGCGGCGATCGGTGGAGGGCTGCATGCGGCGGCGGGGCGGGAACCCTAGGGGCTAGGGCTGCTGTGTCCTCCGTTGCAGAGCGGCGCCGCCGAGAGGGGGATAAAGAGAGGGACGGTTTCGTAAATTTTGGAAATCTCACAGACGTTTTTGCATAAATGCTAGGCGGACCGTCCGATCCATGATCGACGGCGCGGAGGCGGGCGCGCACTGTAGAAGCACGCAAATGCACTTCTACAGTGCACGTGGACACGTGGGCACATGCATCGGCGGCTGAAGACGTCGGCTTTGATATATGTAATAATATGTAAGATATATTGATACAAGAATGACGGATCTTTTAAAGTCATTGTCAATGTCGTTTATCTGCCTCCTCATGGAGTAGTTCGTAGCTCTAAGAATGGAAGGCATTAGGATTAAAAAAAATTAGGTGGACCGACAAACAAGGTCAATTTGTACATGATCAGAGCACCTTGAGATTTCGGTGTCGCGCTCTTCCAAATAGGGCCATTGAAAGGTCCTGGGATCGACAGCTTCCCGGCTTAGTTTTGCAACATGTGCAAGGGGCACGACAGGTTGCCGCGATACCATTAGCAGTACCTTTGGTGGCTGAATGTGGTGGCTCCGGTTGTTATAGCTCCTCCGCCGCCGGCGGTTCAAATGGAGGCTCCTATGGTGCCAATGGTGATTGACGGGCATGAGAATATAGATGCATCCAAGGCTGCTGCATCTGAGAGTGCTAAGAAGACAGGCCTTTGTCCCACCATTGGGTTTTAGTGGTTTGTTTAGAAAACTTCTAAAAAGCTCTGTGTTTCTGCTTCCTGATGGGGTGGAGCAGCGGGAAAGTATCCGCTGGAAACCAACTTTCAGTGAAACCCGGTGAAAACCACGAAAAAAAAACATGTTTAAAAATTCTCAACAAAAATGCACTACGTTGGGAAGGTAGAATTCTATATACATGTAAATTTGAAAGTTGAAACTCAAAGCTTATTAGGAGCTATGAAAATGTCAAATTTGGCAGCAAAAGTTACTATTCACTGTTGAACTACTATTCATTGCTGAATTTGTCATTTTCATAGCTCCTAAATAAATTTGAGTTTCAGCTTGTAAATTTGCATGTCTATAGAATTCTACATTACGAACGTCATGCATTTTTGTTGAGAATTTTTTAGAACTTTTAAACATGATTTTTTGTGTGGTTTTCACCGGTTTCCACTGAAAGTTGGTTTCGATCGGATATTTTCTCGTGGACCACCGGAGTTTGTAAGCTGGACTTTCTTTCCTTTTTCTTTCTGTTTCTATGGACCTATGTTTTGTTATCCTGATAGTGGAACCTGGCTTCTCCGAACAACAGCCAGAGGACGAAAACCAGGACGACGAGAGGCGGCGCACAACGGCACAACACGGCAAGCAACATCATCCCTGCCCACCCGACACTGACATTTAAAGACGTGGAAGCGGCGGCGCATACGCATATGAATCAGCGGCAATGGCAGCGGCTGCCGCAAATGTTGCCATGGAGCACTGGCGAGCCGGGTCCGGGGCCCCGATGAGATGACAGGTACAGGCTGAGGCCGGCTTCAATCAGGAAGAACGGAGGGCTCTAGCAGTTCAGCTGCAACCACATGCCAATAGCAGATATGGTTCTTGATATCCTAATATTATTAATTTGCAGTCATATGATGCAGATTCTTCATTGTTGATTTGCTGGACTATGCGATGTACATATAAAAATTGGAAGATCAATATTATTAATTCGATTCCAATTTTTTCACCAAGCGGAGAGCAAAAAACATAAACTTATATTTCAGTAAGATGCCTTGCTTGTCGAAATAATTAAAGATGTCAAGAGTTTCTATTACACAACTGGTTGAAAACCTCATTACTTAGTGAGTTAAACTATAACTTAAGCTACTACCAGCTAAGAGTACCGATGGCAGAAATATTATCAGCTGACAAAATTATCTGTCTGGACCAACTACAACAAACACGCTGCCTAAGAAATTAGCAAAACCATGGAGCTATTTGGCTGATAAAACTGCTGTAACATACATCTGATCTGAGTTACTCTCATGCTACATCATCAGCGAGAAACTTTTCTCCTTTTATTGAGACTCGCCAGCATTTAACTTTACGGTTGGAAGGTCACATCGACGTCTTCATCATACTCAAGACCCAGTTCCTGCAAAGACGAATATCATTCATTGTAGGATGGCTGGCAGGATTTCCGGCACATGTTTTCCAGACCCACTAGGACATGTGTGGGGAGGAAGTGACCTTGGCTGTGCTGCAAGCACTCAAGGGAGAAGAGGATATGAGGTAGATCAATCAAACTTTCATTGTATTGATCCCGAAGGTGGCAAGCCCAGAGGAACTAGGGCAATTCCGGCCAATAAGCCTTTGCAACGTCATTTATAAGATCGCTTCGAAGGTGATGGCCAACAGATTGAAAATGTGTCTGCCGAGATCATCTCAGAGGAACAATCCGCGTTTGTACTAGGGCGGTTGATTACGGATAACATTATTGCTGCCTATGAGTGTATTCATTTCATGAAGCGGAATAGGGCGAAGAAAAACCGGTTTTGTGCACTCAAACTGGATATGAGGAAAGCTTATGACCGGCTGGAGTGGGGCTATCTTGAGGCGATCATGCTCAAGTTGGGGTTCCATAGGCGCTGGGTGCAGATGGTGATGCGCCTTGTTACTACAGTTTCCTTCCAGGTTCTATTCAATGGAAGCAAGCTGGATCAGTTTATACCCTCACGAGGGATTCGGCAGGGTGACCCTATCTCTCCATATTTGTTCTTGTTAGCAGCAGAGGGCCTTTCGTGTTTCTTAAAACACAATTTTTCATCGGAGCTCCATGGATTAAAGGTGGCGCCAACGGCCCCGGCGGTTAGCCACCTCCTTTTTGCGGATGACAACCTGTTGCTATTCAAGGCGGAGACGGAGACTGCAGGGAAAGTTCAGAAGGTTTTGGACTTGTATTGCATGGCTAGTGGCCAGCGGATAAACTGAGACAAATCGTCGGTTTTCTTTAGCAAAAGGTGCCCGCAGGGATCAAGGAGGGTGTCAAAAATATCCTTCAGGTGATATCAGAGACACTCAGCGAAAAATACCTCGGCATGCCGTCAGATGTAGGACGGTCAAAGAATGGTGCCTTCAAATTCTTGAAGGACAGGGTGTGGGCAAAAATATAGGGATGGCTGGAGAGGTTGTTGTCAGCGGGTGGAAAGGATGTGTTGATGAAATCCGTTGCACAGGCCATCCCAATGGTCTCTATGGCGTGTTTCAAGCTGCCACGGGGATTGTGCCTCCACATAAACTCCTTGCTGCGGAAATTTTGGTGGGGCAGCAAAGAAGGAGAAAGGAAACCGAGCTGGGTCTCATGGAAGGAGATGTGCAAACCGAAACATATGGGAGGGTTAGGGTTCAGAGACATCGAGCTTTTTAACCTAGCCCTCCTTGCAAGGCAGGGGTGGCGGCTGTTGCAGAAGCCGTTTACTCTGAGTGCAAAGATGCTAAAGGCTCGCTATTTCCCTGAAGCAAGCCTACTACAGTCGAGCTAGGGTCGGCACCCTCGCAGGTCTAGCGTTCGATACACGAGGGAGTGCAGATTCTCAAACAAGGCCTCATAAGAAGAATTGGTACAGGCGAGAACACTGATCCTCTTAACGATCAGTGGATACCATGAGATGGACTGATGAGACCTGTAACATGTCGGGTCGCAGAACCTCCTGCTCAGGTGGCAGCGTTCATCGATGCTACATTGGCGACGTGGGACGAAGGAAAATTGAGGCAGTGCTTACTGCCAATGGATGTGGATGCAATAATGCAGCTTCCGCTTAGCACGAGGAGGTCAACCGATTTCTGGGCTTGGCACTATGACAGGAAAGGCGTGTTTTCGGTTCGATCAGCATACAACATGCTGGTAGCAACAAGGGACAGAAGGGAGGCGTGGCTTGATCATCGAGCATCCTCCTCTGATAACACGAGGGTTCACAGCAATGGCGCAATCTGTGGCGCATGAAGGTTCCCTCAAATGTGAGGGCCTTTCTGTGGAGACTTGCGAAACAATCGATTCCAACAAACGAAGTACGACATGACAGAAGGATGTCGGAGAGCAGTGACTGTCAACTGTGCGGAGCGCCACTGTGCGGAGCGCACGATTCTTGGCGGATGCACTATTGGACTGTACCATGTCCCTGTGTATGGGCTTTGGTTGATGAAGGTATCACGGAACACTTGTGCCGAACGACAGGAGGCGATGCTAGGGCATGGCTTGCTTCGCTGATCGAGACTCTCAAAGAGGATGATCAGATTCAGGTTTTTGTGACACTCTGGGCCATATGGCACGCACGGAGGAAGGCGATACACGAGCAGATTTATCAGAGCCCACTGACTGTGCACTGCTTTGTGGAGAGCTTTATCGCTGATCTGAATCACACCAGCGAGCTGGAAGTTAGGAGACAAGCAAGCATCCCAGGGCGGGACTCACAGACGTGGATTCCGCGCCAGCAGGGATGATCAAGATTAATGTTGATGCCGCCGTTAGTAAAAACACCGGGAAGGGGACCGTTGCCGCGATCGCGCGATCGGAGGCGGGAGTATACTTGGGGGCGTCAGCCGTGCTGCTCCCGGGACGAACTGAGGCAGAAACGTTGGAAGTGATGGCATGCAGGGAAGCGATATCGCTAGCGAAGGATATTGCCGCTCGCCGGGTGCGAGTGGCGAGCGACTGCATGAATGCGGTCAAGAGCATATAAGAGGGCAGCATGGGGGTGTATGCCCAGGTTGTCTGAGAAATTCAGGAGGCAAAGAGCGAGTTCGAAGAGCTAAGCTTCTGTCATGAGCGACGGAGCTCGAATAAGGAGGCACATAACCTGGCCCGGAGTGTCGTCTCGGGGGCTCAGGGCTGTCAAGTTTGGTTCATAAATCCGCCCGAGGGGCTAGGTATCCCGATGCTAGTTGATATGTAATCTAGGCGTAGAATTCTCAAAAAAAAAAAAAACCAATGTAGGAGTATCAGTCTACCTACTATACATCTTACCACAATAACTTCTCTAATTTACTCATGAGCATCAATGCATCTTCTTGTCATTTCATAGCTGAATAGCTCCATATCGTGTCCGTTCTACATATAGTTATAGACGCCTCTGCTTCAATCCTCATCTCACCTGGACCGTCTTGACTCCTCGAAAAAAAGACATTCTGTACAGTTATGTGATGTAAGAATAAACATATGCGTAAGTCGTTGCTTTACTTATCTGATTGCTTATGGGATAATGCAGTGCTTTGAGAATGGAAGACATCTGGATAGAAAAGTTCAGCTGAACCAAGATCAATTGTTAATTCGTACATGGCGGAGACAGTCTTCGCAGTTGATTGCACAGTTCTGAAACCTGAAGGTTGAAGCTGAGAAAACTGTCGACGAATAGGCATTCACCACGGCACTGTCGATTACGGAATTTCCGATCGCTAGATTACTCCTGAACTAGGTCCCCCGTCCTGATTAGTTTCCAATCGGCTGGGCTCGGTGGCAGGATGAAGTATAGTGCTACTAAAAGTTGAGTCCAATACAGATCCGATTTTAACATATACTATCTCCATTCCGTAAAGTAAGTAAGGTATATATTTTTAGTCAAAAGTCAACATGTCCAACTTTAACCAATCTTATAAAAAAATATGAACATTTATAAAATTTGTAGACGTATATTGAAAATATGTGCTATGGTGAGTCTATTGATGTTGATTTGATATTCACTACATTCATATTTTATCAATTAAATCGGTCAAAGTTACACTATGTAGACTTTTGACTATAAACATTTGCCTTACTTTAAATAACGAAACGGGTAATTAATTAGTGTCTAGTGTAACAGTTATTTCGTTCTTAACGTATAAATATTAGGTTGACTAGAAATTGTTTCCATTGCATTTTTAAATTTCTCCGATCTAACAAAAAAGAAAAAATCGTATTTATTTTAAAAAACTGCTTCCACGGGCTAGAGAATTTTTTCCGTGCAACTAAAATTGGTTTCAATCTAACAAAAGGATGTCACTAACATCTCTCCATTTGAAAATTGTGTGAGCATTACAAGATTTACTCCAAATTGATTTAATTTTGTTTCTATCTACCTAAAACTGGTGTCACAATTTTTTTTCTTCTAGCAAGTAAGAATTGTTTTTATCAGCTCGAGAGTTCACTCCTTCTACTACCAAAATTAGTTTTAAGATGAGATAAAGTACGCGTCTAACGAGTACAAATGTACTATTTGGTATATATACTCATAAGGTACCATAATCCTACCACTAAACTAAAGTTTAGAATTGCGGAAATAGTAATCCACTACTTGATATGTGACCATATATGAGATGAAATAAATAATTAAAACCTCTAGTGGGAGGGAAAAACAAAAATTGTCACAAATGTCATATTGAAGAAAAATAATCAATAAATGATAGTCCTCCCACTCCAAATTTATAATTTCATAATTAACGACTCTCGTAAATCTGTTACAGGGTAAGACCAAGTCGTAAATTTCATCAACAATAAAATTCCGAACATGTGCTCCGATTGTAAATATTCCTCCAAATGGAGTTATCTTCGCCAAATAAACAATATGGTCACAAATTTCCAATGGTTTATCAAGTGAAATGAGTCTACTGTGTTAATTTCATAACACACTCACATTCCGTTAAGAAAAAAGTTTCATCCCTTTTCAAATAGAATGTCATAATAAATAAATTCCAATTGAGAGAAACATGTCTTCTCATTGTAGGTGACAAAAGCAAAACAAAATTGTTTTCCTCCACAAAAGGAGTTTCATGACATACTTTCCAATTCAATACATAATTGAATTAGCATTACTTCCTAAGCACTAACATATATAATTTTCCTTTTCAATTGTTCATATGTCACAATCAAAATATGACGTCAAAGAACAGCTGCACGAGTTCCTTTCACGACGAGAGATTGGGCAGGGGGCACCGATTTCGTTAACTACAATTCCATATCATTAATTCTCTGTTATTTTCAATGATATTTCCACACTGAAGTTTTAATTTTCGAACTATGTAGCAGATATATAAAATCCTGCAAACCATAAATTTCTACAGGGACGACCCAACAACCAAATTACGTACAAAATGGACGTGTTGAGCTCATGTGTGCGATCAATATACACGCACCGTTTGTACTGGATTCGATTGTGTTTTCTCTCAGTGTACTCAGGGTGCTTTGTGCAAGTTTCAGGGTCCGTTTGTAATTTCCTTTTCCTTGTTGGACTTTCTTGTAATTTGTACTGGGTACTCTGTATATATGGATCGGATCCTCCTCAACAAAAAAAATACACGCACCGTTAACAGCCTACACGACCAGGGACGGAGCTAGGGGGGGCGTGCTGGGGCCATGGCTCCCCCAACTTGGAAAAAATTTCTGAATACCCCCTTATATTATGTGGATTTGACACTAAATTTTGTCCAAAATCATCCACATGGCCCCCTCCATGTTTTGTAGCCTTCACTTGGCCCCCCTGATAGTATATTCCTGGCTCCGTCCCTGTACACGACAAGCTGATAATTATCCGACGCGTACGTGTGAGCAGAGTGTTGCTGCCACAGTAGATTTTTTGGGGCAATGCAGCTTCCATCGCGCAGCGATGCATCGTGTGAGCGAGCTACAAAAAAATTCTGCTTCCGAAACTTGAAAAGCATAAAGGACACCGTGGTCGACCACGATCTGCCTTACAGCGAGCTCAGTCTGACAACCCAAAAACGGAAAGGTCCCGCTCGCGCGCGCCAGGACAGAAAAGGAAAGCGTTACTTCGCGCGCGTTCCAGGACGCACGGAACGCGCGGCCCAGGTGAGATCCGCCGACGCTGCACCATAGCCACCAGATTTACAATCCTGCAAAAATCAGCAGCGGAAATCCTTTTTGTCGTCCCTCTCGCCCCTCATTCCCCAGGTTGCAAGAAACAAAAACACATCGAGAAACTTTACATCCAAATCTCAGATCTCAAGGACGGCTCCGTCATCCCCGCCTCAGGCCTTCGCCGCAGGGGCATCTCGACCTCTCCCTCCCGACGTAGCAGCAAGGCTCACTTCACCGGCGAACGTGGCCGCTCTCCATGTCGCGCCATCGGGCAGGCTCGACGTCTTGCCTCTGTCGCTTACCTGGGCGCGGATGGCCCCGCCATCCTGGCGCCGACGCAGCCAAGATGTGCGCCGGGCTCCAGCTCCTCTCCGCCGTGCACTTCCACGCCTCGCTCTGCAAGCGGGATCCTCTCGTGCGCAAGACTGCTGGACTTCACCCCGACACCCGCGTCGGCCACCCCCTCCTCTCCATGTGTGTTTAGTACGCCGTGGGGGCCTGGGTATGACGTTGCCCTCGTCGCATGCTTCCACTCCGGTACACAACCCTGGAGGATCACCGGCCCGGACACCTGCTGACGGCGACCAGTCGGACCCCGATGATAGACTCTTCTCTCAAGCTGATCACGCTGCTAACCTCTTCACCTCGTGCCAGCCTCCGCTCCTACCCCTGCGCTCTCCGTCGCCAAGGCCGTCCCCTCCAGCGGCTCGCCGCAAGACGCTTGCGGGGGTGACGCAGTTCTCCCTTCCGCGCTCCAGCGCGCGTCTCTTGAGCAAACACAAGGGGCAGCTGCCATTGGTTGGCGATCGCCTCTTTGGGCAGGGCGTGACTGAGGATGCATCTCCTTCCCTGCAGCAGCCGCTGCAGGAGCAGCTATGTTTCTCTCCTGTGCCGGAGAACGAGAGGATCATTCATGCTGTTCACAACAGTCCAATATTACGAGAGGTGGCTCCAAGCGATGAGGGTTGGCAGCTACAGGATGTGGTCAGCAAGCACAAGAACAAGGCGCCAGTGCAGTACACTTTAGCTACCTCGTCCGATGAAGAAGAAGATGCAGAGCTGAAGCGTGCAGTTCCAGAGATCAAGAGTAAGGGCGAGGGAAGCACGGCAACGCAAGAACAGAAGCCTTCAACCCTGGGAAAGCTTTTCAACATGATGCCTTCCTCCATCTTGGGTATTCCAACAACCCAGATTCGCAAGAAGGGCGGCAAGAACTCATCTTCCTTGAGGTTGGCAGAGCAGCCGGCGACAAAGGGCACACAGGCGAGTTCACAGAGGCAAGCACAAGCCAGTATGTGTGTGCAGGTTGGCCTGATCGACAACGTTGCCGACTTCACTGAAGAGACCGGGAACCAGCTGACCAACCTGCTGCGTGAGCCGCTCAATGCTCGCAATCTCCATGGGCTGGCGGCCTTGGCGCAAGCAACAGGTCGTGCTGGTTTCGTCCTGCCTGATGATCAGCTTGCAAGCCTGCTTCAGGATGGCCCGGAAGCTGCCTGATCTTGGGCCTGTGTGTCTCTGCCTTTGCTCTGAACCGCGTCGTCTTGGTTTACAATGACAGTACAACTTAAGCTCCTAAACTGGAACGTGCGGGGTCTGAACGACCCCGCTCGACGGGCAGTAGTTCGTGACTTAGCACATCTCACCTCCTGCTCTATCCTGTGCATTCAGGAATCAAAATTAGCTTCTGTCGACGATAATCTTCTTACAGAAATTGGGGGTCACCTAAGAGGGAGAGCCTCTCTCCTTGCTGATGGCACTAGAGGTGGTGTACTCTTGTTTTGGCGCGATGATCTCTTCACTGCAACAAACGTGTCGATAGGGCAGTTTTCCATCACCGTCACGCTCCAAGATCACAGCTCGGCCTCTTCCTGGACGTTGACGACAGTTTACGGTCCAGCGGACGACGAGCGCAAGCCGGCTTTCCTCCAGAGCTTGCTGATATCAATAACGCTATGACTGGACCGTGGCTTCTAATTGGTGACTTCAATCTAATCCTCCACGATCAGGACAAGAACAACGCTAGAGTAAATCGTCGATGGATGAGGCTGTTTAAAGAAGCTGTGCATAACAGCGCACTAAAAGAGATTAAACTGATTGGAAGGCGATATACTTGGAGCAACGAGCAGGCTATCCCCACCATGTCTCGCCTCGACCGAGCATTCTGTAACTTGGACTGGGACGAGCTGTTTCCGGCTGCCAAACTGCTGCCACAGGCATCCTCTATGTCTGACCATTGTCCCCTGCTTCTGGTTCAGGATTTGGTCGTCAGAACTCCATCCAGATTTCGCTTTGAGAGCTTCTGGCCGCTGTTACAGGGCTACGCCTCCGTTGTTAATCAATCCTGGAACATGCCGGTGCGGGCGACTGATCCCTTCACGCGCCTTCACGTCAAATTGTCTAGAGCAGCTTCACATCTACGCGTCTGGGCCAAAAACTACGTGGGTGACATCAGAAAACAGCTGCTGCTGAGTCAAGAGATCGTCTTGCGCTTGGACAAAGCACAAGATTTCAGAGTTCTGTCAACTGATGAAGCGCAGCTTAGGGCTCTTCTGAAGAAACATCATTGGCCTCACGGTTGTTAACCGAATCAAGGCGAGACAACGAGCGAAGATCAAGTGGTTAAAATTTGGGGATGCTTGCACAAAATTCTTTCATATGAAGGCATCTAGACGCAAATCAAAGAATAGGATCCACTCCCTCTCCTCTGAAAACGGAACGGCCACCTCGCCCATAGAGATTGAAGCAACAGTCACAAACCACTTCACTAATATCATTGGGACGCCGATGCCTTGCTCTCAACGTTCAATTGGGATGAGCTGGACCTGCCGGAGGTGGACCTTAGCAGCCTCTCTGATCCTTTCACGATGGAAGAACTTAGAAAAGCAGTGTTTGATTCTGCCCCGGATAAGGCGCCAGGTCCGGACGGCTTCTCCGCGGGGTTCTTCCAATCATCATGGGGCACGGTGAAGGAGGACCTCTTCTCCGCTGCTCAAAAATTCTACAATCTGAATGATGACAATTTCCATAAACTCAACTCGGCCTTCTACGTGCTTCTTCCAAAGATTGATCAGCCTACACACATCAACCACTACCGTCCAATCAGTCTCATTCACGCCTTTGCCAAGCTAATGTCAAAGCTGCTTGCAAACAGACTAAAGCCAAAACTTCCAGAACTTGTCTCGCCTAGTCAGAGCGCGTTCATCTCAGGCCGTAGCATACAAGATAATTTCCTCTACGTCCAAGGGCTTGTTAAGCACTTCCATACAGCCAAGATCCCGGCTCTAATGCTGAAAGTTGACATCGCAAAGGCGTTTGATACTGTATCATGGTCATATCTTCTTGATATGCTGGCTGCTCGAGGCTTTCCAATGAGATGGCGGTCATGGCTGTCAATTCTGTGGCGTTCGGCCTCGTCGAGAGTGATTGTCAATGGGATCACCGGGAGCTCGATCATGCACTGCCGTGGCTTGCGCCAGGGCGACTCCCTATCCCCGTTCTTGTTCGTGCTTGCAATGGAGCCTCTTCACAAGCTCTTAGAGTTGGCAACGGCTGCTGGTTTGCTCTCTAAGCTGCGAGGTCGCAAGGCGACCTTCCGTGTGGCGTTATATGCGGATGATGTGGCTTTATTCATAAACCCTGTCGCTGATGACATCTTGGCGGTTAAGGCAATTCTGCAGCAGTTTGGAAACGCAACGGGCTTGATCTCCAATATGTCAAAGAGTTCGGTTACGCCAATCAGATGTGAGTGCCTTGACTTAACAGCGGTTTTGGGATCCTCTGGTTTCCAAACTGTCCAGCTACCGTGCAAGTATCTAGGAATGACACTTTCGGTGACTAAGCTTACAAAGGCGCAATGGCAAGAGCTGCTCGACAAGGTTGAAAAAACGCTGGCCTGCTGGAAGGCGCGATTAATGAGCAAAGCTGGGAGGCTGGAGCTTCTGAACTCGGTGGTTACATCGATGGCAGTATACCTACTCTCTGTACATGAGATGCCAGCTTGGGCTAGGAAGGAGTTCGACAGAATGAGGCGTGCTTGGTTGTGGGCTGGCGAAACAACATGCTCCGGCGGACGCTGCCGTGTTAATTGGAAGCAAGTGTGTCGGCCGAAATCACTTGGAGGACTAGGTGTTAGATGCATTGACAAATTCAGTAGGGCTCTACGGCTCAGGTGGTTATGGCAACGATGGTCATCCAACAGCAAGCTTTGGGATAATATGAGGATCAAGTTCAGTCAGTGCGACCGTGCATTGTTTGCTGCATCAACTAGGATTACAATCGGTAATGGAAAGAAGACCATGTTCTGGACAGATAGTTGGCTCCAAGGGATGAGTCCGGCAACGATCGCCCCGTCTTTGTTTCATATTTCGGTGCGGAAGAACAGAACTGTTCACGACGCTATGACAAATGACAAATGGCTGCTGGACCTTAAATTCAAGATCAATGACTCACACATGGAGGAGCTTATTTCGTTGGCTTCAAGAATAGATGAAATCAGCTTGAATCAGGAGGTGGAGGACACGATTGCTTGGACAGCCTCGGCGACAGGACAATACTCGGCTAGTTCTGCATATCGAGCTCAATTTCTGGGCTCGGCGAGTACTAATTTCAAGGAAATAATTTGGAAACAGTGGGCACCTCCGAGATGCAAAGTTTTCCTTTGGACGCTGCTCTTGGACAGGGTGCTGACGGCGGACAAGCTCCTGCAGCGTGGTTGGGAGAATGACTATTTCTGCCCGCTTTGTCGTCGAAATTTGGAGACGGCCTCCCATCTGTTCATGGAGTGCCCGTGGGTCAAAGAGGTCTGGACAAGGGTCGCCTTCATGTTCGACCTGCCAAAGCTAAGCCCTGAGAATTGGTCCGTACAGCTAAGCTCCGTGCATGCTTGGTTCACGCATTTAGCTTCGGGAGGCACGAGGGCTGAAGTTAAGGCAGCAAGCTCGACTTCCATTTTGGTCTGTTGGGAGATATGGAAAGAGCGGAATCGTAGGATCTTCGAGGATAAGAAAACAGACATGAACAACTTCTTGTGCTTGGTCATGGACGTTGCATCAAACTGGAGACTTGCTGGAGCTCCAACTCCTCTAGTTCGGCAATATGGAGGGAGCCCTTTTGATCCGGGCTGAATATATTTTTATGTTTTTCATGTGTGTGTGTTTCCTCCGTTTCTCCCTGTCTCTTTTTCACTTTGGGTAATCTTGTAATACCTTTTACTCCTCCTTATTTTTGAATATAGCAGCTCTCCTGCTGTCATTCAAAAAAAAAAAAAAATCTCAGATCTCTGTAACTTTCATGCATCCATCAGATATGAAATTGCAACTCCGTCAGGAAGTAAAATCTTCAGCAAAAGGATCTATACAGTTTCAGCTAGTGGAAAATTCAGCAAAGCAGATGTAGGTTTGTGCATACTCCATCTGTTATTTCTTTCCGACAATCGGCTTCTCCAACACCCTCTACTGGAAAATGAAACGCCGCCCGGTGGTCAAAAAACTTGGCGACGGTCCGAATCCACCTCGGCGAATGCTTCGCGAGTGCGGCACTCGGCGGCAGCCACTCGGCAAAATTTACCTCGGTGACGATTCTTCGCCGAGTGCTTTTTTGTCGGGGGGAGTCGACGAAGGCTTCGCCGGGTGCTTTTCCCGCGCCTTCTTTGCCGAGAGGGGCACTCGGCGAAGAAAATGAGGGAACCGGAAAAATTTCCCGTGACATCTTTGCCGAGCACTCGGCGAAGAAGTCTTCCGTCACGGCGCCATGCGTCCGGTCGTCAGGGGCCACATGCCGAGTGCCAAAACAGGGCTCTCTCGGCATTGAGGAGCTTCGTCGGGTGGTCGTCGTTTTGCCGGGAGCATTTTCCTCCGGTCTCAGCATAGGAGCTTGTTGCTGGGTGGCCCTTGTTTTGGCACTCAGCAAGACGAAACCACCCAGCAGCAATGCATTTTCCAGTAATGACCTTCCCCACCACCACCACCGTCCATGATCCTAATTTATATCCCTGTAATGGTATTGAAACAATTTTTTGTTAAAACCTGTCCATGGGCTGTAAAAAATTGTGCAATGTAAGAAAATGAAATAGGTTTCTGTGTTATTCTTATCAACTAGATGTGATACAAAAAGTTGGGAATTGCCTAGCAGCTATTTTTTTAAACTTGTGCCTTTGCTGTAGAAAACTGTGGGGTGTAAGAAATCAGACTTCATTGTCAATTAGATGGCTTGACAATGAATTTATAGTTTTAGTTGTGAAAAAAGTTACATAAACTACTTCCAGAAAACGTAGGTTGTAATATTCCTAGCATGTTATAGTACAAATTGTATCCCTTCATGTTACCGAGTTTGTTGACAGTTAGTTTGAGGAAGTAAAATTATAAGACACACAATGTGATTCCGAGAAAGTAAAGTGAAAATGAACAATTCTCTATCTTACAGTGCGAGCTATGAGCTGACAGCTTAAGTACTGTAAAACTGTTGTAAATTACTGAACAATTGTCAAGTTTTGTGCGACCTATGAGCTGCCAGCTTAAGTACTGTAAAAATGATGTAAATTACTGAACAATTGTCAAGTTTTGTGTGAGCTATGAACTGACAGATCTTGATAACATCAGTGCTAGCAACAAAAGTTATGAACTTAAGAACTCATCATGCTAGCAACAAAAGTTACACCACCTAAACTACCATCCAATCCAGGATGTAATACATAGTCACATACCATGGGGTGCAAGTAGCATCATCTACTGAGTAAAAAAAATCACCCACGATTGCACCACCTAAACTACCATCTGAAACAGGACGTAACACAAGGGCCGGCAAGTTCTACTAGCATCATCTACTGCGTAAGAAAAGATTACATCTATGAAAAGCCACATCCTAAAGAAAACACATCCATGTATTAGCAGCCCCTAAAAACTCACACCCAATCACAGAAGTAAAATACCCCTCATTTACATCTAAAGAAAAATAGCAATGTTCTATTTTACTTGTTCATGATTACATTCTACCGAAAAAGGTTTATGTCTATGAGAAGTCCCATCCTACAGGCAAAAACTCTGTATCAACATCACATAAAAATTCACATCCAAACGCAAAAATAAACCAGCCCCATGGTTATATCTATTAAAACATAGCCCCTGTGTACTATGGATTTATGGTTGTTCATAATTACAGTCTACATCATGAATGAAAAGATCCCATCCCACAAAAACGCATTTGACTCTAAAAGGATGTCAACACAAAATTACATCCAGATCAAACATAGCCCCTAACAAGTGTGACCGAGCATTTGACAAAAAAAAGGTTGAAAATGATCCTAGTGCTAACCAAGAGTTGCAAAGCACACGAAGAAGTTGTCGGCGTCCAAAGTGGATAACCCCACACAGTGTAGCCTTGCCTTGATCGAACACAACTAGGATCAATCAAAGAACGATGGCATGTGCTTAGCAAAAACAATTACATCTGCACATTAGTTACAACATTGGATACCTAGCAACATTGCTTATGGGTTACGTTAGTTATATTTCTCGCATACCTTAAAACTTACATCTAGCATCATACTTATGGGTTACCTTTTAATGTTCAGGAAAATATTGTCCACATGTGCTTACAAAATATTACATCTATGTGATTATCTCTAGCAAGATAACACTAAAAACAGTACAGCAGATTTTGTACAACTAAAACTGTTGGAAGTATACTTCATCCACATGTAACGAAGATGAACTACATACTACTCCAGATAACGGTGGAACTGCATGCATCGTATGGAGCTACATCTGTTTTAGAAGGAAAACAATGAACCTGGCGCACACAACTTACACCTAGAAGCTTTGAGCTGTCTTAGCAGGCCACCAAAGCACCAACCGTGCCTGGGCCTCGTAGGCCACGGTGCGCACTTCCTTCTGCTCGCCGGGCCACCAGCCTGCGTGTACGTGCTCCGTATGCTCCGCCCCTGATCGATCTCCAGCCGCAAATCCACTCGATTACCGTGTCGCGAGCACCGCCCAGATCTCGTCCGGAATGACGATGAAGGTAACAAGACGTCTGGCGAGAAGCCGGTGCAGGCCGCCCCGGAGGCGCCGTGGCCGACCGTTATGAGGCCAAGCGCGTGGCAACTAGGTACGCATCCTGTGAGCCCCGCCCCGGCGCGTATGTGGGTAGAGCCCGTCACCATCACCGCGGTGTACCCAGCACCAGGTCCGCCCCCGGCACCGCGACGAGCTCCAGGGTGGCGCCACCGCTCCCGCAAGGCACACCGCCTCCTCTTCCGCCGCCCATCCCCTACGTGGCGCGTGAGCGCGTCTAGAATTTGAGGATCTGGGTGCGTGATGCTCTGGAAGTGGAGGGGAATGGAGTTTGGAAGGGGAAAGGAAGACAGAGACCATTTCGGGTCGAAGGGAGGAGACGAAAGGTGGGTCCCGCCTTACACCAGATGGTCGCCGCGTATCAGATAGCGTGTGCCGTAGGATGCTGATCGCGCGGCCGAGACGTGTGACCTCGCTGTAAGCCAGAACGAGGTCGACCAAGAAAAAGAAATTGCGAAGCATAAACCTGGAGCTATGGAAGATTCGAACAGGGATTCGGTGTTCACTGCCTCCTTTGCGTCTCCCTGCACTGTTGGAATTCCAGTTACCAATACATATATCCTGTCAGTCCACCTACCATACTATCACTAACTATATGAAAGTTGAGCGATTTCTCGCTCCCTCAGCGATCAGGCACTGCTCCTGGCAACAGTACGTACTGTAGCTAGGAACTGTGTTGAACAGTACCGCGATCCGCACCGTCAGCCGGCGATCGGACGGCCCACACTACACGCCCATGACGCTTTTGCAGAAAAGCCCCTCCCAAAAACAGATATCAACCCACGGTCTAGGAAATCGCGAGACGACGGACCGATTTGTGATTCGCAAAAACTTCACGGACTTCTCTGCAAAACTGTCCGCAGAACCTCTCCTTCCCCTTCTCTCTCCCGCACGCGCCCGCGAAGTCGCCGGCGCCGGCGCCGCGCATCGTCGCCGTTCTGCGCCTCCCCGCTCCAATCGAAGCTCACCGCGAGCTCGCCCGTCGCGTTCTTCACCTCCTCGCCGAGCGCCACCTGCCGGGACGCGACGCGCGCATCGGAATCGCCGCTGCCGCGTTCCACATCCGCCGCCACTGTTTTGGTCGCCGCCGGCGGCTCGGGCGACCAAATGGTCCAGAGCGCCGCCCCTCCGGCTCCCCTCCACCTCCTTGCGCAGATCCGCGCGGTCTTAGCCCGGCGCGCGCGCAGCTGCTCGAGCACGAGCTCGGCAGCGCCGCCGCGTCCGCCGTGGCCGGGTGACGCTGACGTCACACGGCTACGTCATCGCGGGACCCACCTGCCAGATAATTAATGATTACAGAAAAAATGTTTAAATTCGTAAAATTCATATGTTTTCATCTACAATTCACAAAAAAGTGTTCAATATATCAAAATTTTCAGAAAAATGTAAA